>CAWUFW010003189.1:1200000-1901748 GCA_963921515.1 Calotriton arnoldi | reverse complement strand
TGGTGGCAGCTAATTCAGTTACGTATTGCTGCATGTGTCTCCTGTTCAGGATCCACCAGATGGGCGCTGACTCTGTACTGACCATTGGACACAGCATGTTCCGTGGAAGGCTTGTGTGTGTGGGATGGTGGCACTGGATGTGCCTCCGTTGGGTGGGGGGCCATGCACAGGGCGGGTACGTCGATGATTGCGCATTGTTGGTCACGGTGGGTGCACCAACTAAGATGTGTTGCCCTGTGTTCAATTCCTATGTCCGCATGATGATGGACTGTGGATGTGGGCAGACTACACATTGGTCGATGTGCTGTCTATATGCATGTGCCTTCACACCAGGCACAGCTGCCCCTGCACATGTGACCCCTGCTGGACTCGCTGCTGGGTCTGTGGAGCTGATGCACCTTCTGCGCGTGGGGCGGACAGCTCTCCTCACTTCCCTCATTGCGCATGTCATGTCTTTGCCGCAGGTGACATGGATCATGGAGGGCCCACATGTACGCGTGGGTAGGCTACACATGATTGTTCACTGGTCGCCACCCCCAGTCAGTGTTTCGAATGGGAAGGTTGTCGTGCTGGTGGTATGTTCGATGTGGCGGATGGGCGGGCCTAGGTGCGGGCTTACATTCCGGACATGGGGGGTAGTTGGATTGGCGACTAGTTGCAGTACACACGGGACACGTCTCTTCCTTTCCACATCTGGGTCATCCCTTGTACTAACTGACAGTGATACAGTCATCTTCGCCCCAGCCCTCATGTCCTCCCCTCGCCCCCCAATATGCATGCTCACCTGCGAGGCTAGCGCTTGCACAGGCAGCCCCAAGCTCGCACCAGAGAGGGCAAGGAGTGTATGTGTGGGTCCAGTTGCACGAGTGGGCTGTCTCAGGGTATGATGTGTGGCGGGACGCCGTCCACCTGCGTGGTGCCCCAAATGGAGACCCGGCCTGCATGGACTATGCATCACAGTCTTCGCCTTCCGGATCCGCCACCTGCGACACCCAGTGGCTGTGGCTGCCCTTGCGGCCAGGCCGCGTCCGTCTGTGGCTGATGGCCCACACATTCACTCTTTGGCCTCTCTGGGGAGGGCTCGGGGGTGGTGGCGCACGCGCTTGCACTTAGTCGCAATGGCATGTGTCGTGGTTGGTATGATGGGCAATGGATGGGATGGTGCGAGCCACCTCCCGTGACGTCAGTGCTGCTCGTGCTGTGGTGCGTCCCCCTACACTTCCATGTGACTTGTGCCATGCTAGACGTTGAGGTACTATTGCCTGCGTGATATGACCAGGAGGAGCGCGAGGAGACCTCTCACACACCATGCTCCACTGCCATCCCGTGCCCTGTATCGCCTGTGCGGATTGACTATGTTGGGGTTACACCTGGTCGACTGGGGCTGTGTGTGCCTTGTCAAGGGGCATGGCGGGCGCACAACAGGATCCAGCTTGTCCACAGAGGGTGGGCTGAGGTGCGCCTGGTACCGCTTTGTACGTGTGCCCGGCTGCTGTGCACACACGTGTTCACTCCCCCCGACAGGTGTCCTCTCACAATGCCCAGGGAAGCGGTGGTGTACTGTTCATGACCCCTCCCAACACGGCGTGCTCCAACTTGGCATGTGCGCATCTACCCGTCGCACCCACCCACCTGAGCACTGCGTCCATACGACTTCACACGACACATGTGTGTCTTCCACAGTAGTGCTACTCATTTGCGTTGACATCCAATACCAGTGGACTACATGGTCATGTCACGACTGCCGTGTACTTCACATACTCTCATCCTCTCTCATTCGTACTTGTGAAATGAGTCAGCGGAGACAGTTCTGGTTTCAAACATTATATTGAGTCTTCTGTCCTCTGTGATGCAGTATAGTGGACACTACTGGCAGCGGAATACATGTTGAGGATATACTGAGCATGATAACAAATGGGATAGGGTGTGGGGTTACATCTGCTTGGCCAAGGCTGTGCTAATGTACATTTACGTATAGCTGCGGAGCTGCGGACTTTGACACAGACGGTATACATGTAGCCTACCAGACCGCTCGGCATCATGGGCACAGTCCATCTCAGTTCCATGTGACAGGTTTGCTGCGGTTGTTCCTCATGCACGCGTGCATGTGAGATGACATCAGGGCATGTGCTTGCGTGCATGCAGCGGCGTGCCACTTGTTGTTGCACTGTGGTGGTTACTGGACATGTCACAGTCACTGGGGTCGTGTTGTTGT
The DNA here is from genome assembly GCA_963921515.1 of Calotriton arnoldi. NCBI lineage: Eukaryota > Metazoa > Chordata > Amphibia > Caudata > Salamandridae > Calotriton > Calotriton arnoldi. The sequence goes on along the minus strand of CAWUFW010003189.1, from coordinate 1,899,533 downwards.
TGTATGCACTTGTCGTCCATGCAAAGGTCCTGGTATGGGATTCCCGGGGCGGGGGTGGGAGGGGTGCAGCACCCACAGACTCCAGGCGACCTATTCATGTCCACTGAGCGGTGTGTGTGTCCATGTGCGCTGGATCCATGTCGTGTCCTGGTTGTTCGTGCAGTTCCGTCCATGTGGGTGCGATGCACAGAGCCCATGCCACTGCCTCCCACGATGCATGCGGTGTTCCTGGATGTGATGGGGAACAGTGTGCATGTCCCGGTCATATCCGATGTCATGGCGATGTCGTTGATGGTGTGGTTACAGTTGCCGGTCGTTTGGTATGGCTGTTGTGGTGGTGACTGGCCAGTCCGTGCGGAAGCTGAGCATGGGTGCGGGGTTGGACTTCATAGGTCACTCGGGGAACCTGCGTTGTGGTCCGACGTATTTACAGGTTGTCAGGTATGCGATGCCGTCCAGCAGGGCTTCCATGTCATTGGTGGTGTACATGTTTGCCAGCCAATGAAGCGGATGGTGGCTGTCAAGGTGTTGTTCGTAGGTTGTCCCTTGGAGGACCATGATGGGGCATGCTGGGTGACATTCGATGTAGCTGTTCTCGATGATCCGTCGTGTGGAGGCACAGTGGTTCCATTTCAGTGCGCGTGCGATGTTGGCCACATACGCCATGCCCCCATAGGCAGAGCAGGCCCTGTCGTGTGCGTCCAGAGGGAGGAGTAGTGGTAGCAGGTCCGCCTTCAGACATGCCGGGTTGGAGAGGCATATCTCGACGGGATGCTGGTAGGGACACCTCCGACAGTAGAAGACGGGCATGACGCAGCTGAACAATGTGATGCGGTAAGTCAGTCGGTAACTTACGTTCAGCAGGGACAGGAGATCGCATCCCAATGTATGTATCGTGTTGGTTTGGTACAGCTTGAGCTCTTCGGCGTAGTTGGGTAGGTGTGTTGCGGTTGCCATTTCGCAGCGGTTCGTAGAGGTGGCGTGCTCCGGCTGTGTGTGCAGTCTGCAATGTGCACGCTCCGGGGTTGCTGTGAGCTCTGTGTAGTCGTGGGGAGACAGGACTTGTGTTCTGTTGGCTTGTTTGGAGGACACGGGCCCTCTTCCCACATGCTTCTCAGACAGTTCAAGGTCGGTGCTGTGTGACTCCTTCCAATTAACTTGCATGTGGCCGACATGGGGGAGTGTTTTCTTCTTTCTTCCCCGTCCGTTGTGTGCTTCTGTGATATGCGCTATCTGCCCTGTGGTCGGTCTCCTCGGCATGCCTGTGTTGGTCTATTCTTGGACAATGGCTGTATTCACCGGCTTCTGTCGTAGGGCTGTGGTTTCGGTGTTGGAATGGAAGGTCATTCAGTGCTGTCTGCTCTCCCTTGTGTGGGCGGCAGGCTGCCTTTCCGCTCTGCGTTGGGCCTTGTGTGTGGATGTAATTCTTGGGCCACCTGTTGTCGGTCCCCGGGCTCTTTGGTGTTCCGTTTCATGTGTCTTGTTCATATGTGCAGGGTGGTATGGGTTTTTCAGTGTGGTACTGGCGTTCCTCTTCCCGAAGGAGCCCTGCTTCTCCTAGTTGGTGTTGCCGCCGCTGTGTGCTACGCCATGTTTGTTACACTGGGGTGTGTCCTGCAGTTGCGTGTCTTCACTGACATGTGTGCGTCGGTTGTGTGGCGTTGGGTGTTGTCCGTGAATTGGGCGTTGGGGACATGTCTGTGGCCGGCCTGTCACGTGTCATGTGCGTTCGGGGTGGGGCTGATGTGTGTGCTGCTTGGTTGTGTCCCTGTGTCTGTGTGCGACGCATGCATGGCGCTGCGGTTGGCCTCTGCGTTGTGCGCATGTGTGGCGGCGTCATCAGCGCTTTGGGGCCGTGACGGGGTGGTTGGTTCCTAGTCCCAGGTGGTGTGTACACATGTGTTCTGCGATGTTAGGATTTGGCCTGTGTGTCATATGTGGATGCGATGGTGGATGTGTAGTGTGCACGCGCTGGTGGGGGTTGTCCGCTTTTTCCGCCCTTGCACTGTGTGCGCTGTTTGCGTGCACTTGTTGTGTGTGTGCCTACCTGCGTCTCCGCGGTACGTTGCGTCCTTGGTGGTGCATCAGCAGAAGCATGGGAAGGGCCTGCAGTGCTGGATTCATGCCCGGGGTGCCGCTTCTTCGTTGTCCGTGCTCTGCGTCCGTGTTTCCGCCTCTCTTTCACGTGCGGTGTCTCTTTGCCGTGGGAGCCGTTTGTTTGCGGCATCGTAATTTATGCGCCGGGCGGGACGTGTTTCGTCGGACGGTGTGTGTCAGTTGTGCTGCGCCGCTACGTGTGCGGGCGCACTTTGATGGCGGACGGTGTTGCTGGCTTGCCGGCGGTGTTTAGCCTGCTTTTCGCATCGTAATTGGGCGGGCGTGTGGACTGCTGCGTGCCGGCGGTAACTGGTGGTTTTGCATCCGCCAGCACGGCGGTTGTGCTTCCGCCCGCCATCGTAATGGGCCCCTTAGGTACACGTTCCACCAAGGAATGTGGAATTTAGGTTGCCTTCTATGCCCTGATCTATGCAATCTTCCCACCCAGGTGTCCTCAAAGTAGTCTAGTAGTGGGCTTATTTTGTCTTCGTTCCTTTTGTAATAGGGGCTTTCTATTAGAATATTGTAGTGTTCTGCTACATCTGTTACAGGTACATATGCTAGTGCTATTAGCTTTTTTATTTGGTAGGCAAAAGTACTGTCTGTAGCATATTGTACACTTAGGGTTGATTTTTGTAGATGTCTCCAGAGACTCTGATTAAAATGATAATAGCAACCCTGAATTGCTGTGTGTGGATAATTTTTAGTATAGCATTTATCATGGCTATTTCAAAGTCAATAATTATTTTTGAAGGAAAATAATTATTGCTTTCTTCTTTTATTTTAGTGAGTATATCAATGTAGGTAGTTTGCTGTTTATTTGGTAATAGTGCGTAGATGAATGGAATATTTGAGTGTTGGTATAATCCATGTATTGTGTACAGCTGGTAAAATGGTTTTGGGCAGACTTTGAAAGTTCCATCCATCATCCAGGTGTCACATTTCTGTAATTTAAGTAAATTGTTTGCAGTAGCAAACATAATTATTCTTTATTCTGGGCATTTGTTATCAAAAAAAATAAATGGTTCTTTACTGTGAGTAATGCTTAATTCTGGTGGAATAACTACTTCTGCAAATGTTTTAGGGGCAGGTATAGTAGTTGTGGTAGCTTTTTTTGTCTGGCAATTGTTCTTTTTAAAGAAGCTATGGACGGTAATTGTCCTGATGCATGTTGAGGTAATTTTAATAGTTGCTCTTTTAGTATTTGGGTAGTTGCTTTGTCAGTACTAGTGCTTGCTTCTTCTATACTTTCAAGAGCATCTCTAACCTCAATCTCTGTTATGTTTGGGGGTGATTATGTTCTTTTACAGAAATAACAGTAGTTTCCTGAGTAGTAGCTCTTCCATAGCATTTGTTAGAGTAGTATTTGCTACATTTCCAAAATACTTTAAGGCCTATTTGTTTCTCCTGTGTATACACATACCCCATATAACATAATAGCATTTTATTTTTTGTGACATTACAAATTCTGCACCTTCAGTCATGTTGTTTTGTTTTATGCTAGGGAAAATTCAAAAAGAAAATATTTTAATATAATAAATAGAACATGTTTATTAAATACTGTTACATCTCAGTGAATATACTTACAATGTTTAGTTTGATGTAAATGACATTGGTTAGGAAATAATTTCAAGCTTTCTTTTCTATTTAGTTGATGTAATTTCTGTTGAGAAGAGGAAAAAACATATTAATAATTTAATTCTATTGTTTGTAGATGATAGGCATTTTAGGGGTAAAGGGTTATTTGGGTGGGTACTTAACGTTGTTTAATAATGGAAAATTATATACTTACTTTTTAGTTGTTTTTATTTTGTTAGTAGTTGTAGAATTATTTTGGAAGATTTTGCTGTTGGCTGTAGAGGAGATAGATAAAAAGAAAATATATATTAGTGAATAACGTTTTGAAAATATTTTTAGGTCGGTTTGGCAAAAATAGAATATACTTACATTTATTGTTTTTTATTGGTGAGTATTTTTGAAATAATTTTCTGGCTTTGTAGGATATCTGTAGAGGTGATATAAAAGTAAGGAATGAAAGAATAGTTAATTAGGTTTTAGAAATAATTTTTGTTGCAGGTTAGTAGTATTGTAATATTTTAAAAACAGTTTTACTTACTTAGTGCAGTTTTAAATTTCTTTTTTAGTAATGAAAGTTTTCTTTCAGGAAACAGTTGAGCACAGTTTCACCTTCTTCTTTGTTGTAGTTTTTAAGTGTAAAAGAGATGTATGTTTTTGATGTTTATATAGTGTTTATTTAATTGGTTGCTTTATGTTATTGGTGTATTTTGAAATGTAAGCGTTTTATTCGTTGAAGTTAATTGTTTTTATTGTTTTGGCACTTTCTTTCCATATAAGGAAACGCTAATTAAGAAACTGTTAGTAGAAAGTAAATATTTTATCTTTTTACTTTTTGTAAATAATTTAAATGTTGTTTTTAATGTGAAATAATGCAAGTATTATATATTTAAAGTTTATATTTAATTATTGTAATACGTTTCTTTAGCTAAAATATATTGTTTTATATATTGTGGTGTTTGCAAATTATTTTATTATGTTGTTTAAGTATTTTATATTCTTTTATAATGTGAATTTATATTTGGTGCTAAAGATATATTTAATTGAGCAGTTTTTATATAGTCGATATTTGTAAAAGTCGATATTATTGGTGTCTATATTTTGGTATTCGATATTTTTGTAATGTTGTATGTTATAAAAATTTAAACGATATTTAATGTAACGATATTTAGCATTTCTATATTGTGGTGAACGATATTTTTATTTACGATATTGTGTACTCGATATTTTTGTAATTTTATAAATAAGTATAGGTAGTCGATATTATTGTAGTCGATATTTAGATGCCGATATTTTGTATATTCGATATTTTTGTAGTCGATATTATGTCAGTGATCCGCGAAAAAAGGGTTAGTTTTGAGTGGAAAAATTTGATGTGTCCACATTGTGTTTTGGGCCATTTCCTGTCACGGGCACTAGGCCTACCCACACAAGTGAGGTACCATTTTTATTGGGTGACTTGGGGGAATGGTGGGTAGACGTTTGTGGCTCCCTGCAGAACCCAGAACTTTCCATCACAGAAATGTGAGGAAAATGTGTTTTTTTTTGCCAAATTTTGAAGTTTGCAAGGGATTCTGGGTAACAGAACCTGTTTAAAGGCACACAAGTCACCCCAATCTGGATTCCCCTGGGTGTCTAGTTTCCAAACATGTACAGGTTTGCTAGGTTTCCCTAAGTGCCTGCTGTGCTAGGGCACAAAATCCACAGCTAGGCACATTTAAAAAAAAGGGCAGTGCCTAGTGGGCTTACTGCTGCCCTGCGGGGGGCAGATTGGGGGCTATTGCCCCAATATGCTTCCAAGGGCATGGGGTGGGCGCACTGGCATGACCATTCTGGGCAGCCCCCACCCCTTCGTATAAAAAACCCAGCATAATCCCTGGTGCCTAGGGGGCTTTCTGCCCCCATGGGGGCAGATAAGGGGCTATTGCCCCCAACTTACTCTGGGGTGGCAGAAAGACTACGTCAATTTTGGGGGGGATGGGGCATTGGCATGCCCATTCTGGGCAGCCCCCACCCCTAAGTATAAAAAAACCCAAGGGCCAGATGTACGACCCATTTTTGCGGTCGCAAATGGGAGATCGGCCCGTTTGCGACCGCAAAAAAGGGTCCAGGCATGTATAAACGCTATTTTGCGAGTCACAGACTCGCAAAATAGCGTTTGCGACTCTCGCTATTAGGAAGGGGCCATCCCTTCCTAATAGCGACTCTCAATGCCATGTACTATTGTTTTGTGACCGCATTTGCGTCGCAAAACACTCGCAGTTTACCACCTGCTTCAAGTAGTTGGTAAACCACTCCCAAACGGGAAGTGGCCTCCTTTGTGAGTGTGTGCGAAAATATTTTTTAAGAGGAAGCAGCGGTCCCAGGGACCACTGCCTGCTCTTAAAAAATGAAACTGAATAGTTAAATTTTTCTTTTTTAAATGCATCCCGTTTTCCTTTAAGGAAAACGGGCTGCATTTAAAAAAAAAACTGCTTTATTTAAAAAGCAGTCACAGACATGGTGGTCTGCTGACCCCAGCAGGCCACCATCCCTGTGAGTGCTCGCCATTCCCAATGGGGTTGCAAATTGCGCTTGCCTCATGAATATTAATGAGGCATGTAATTTGCGACCCCACTGGGAGTCGCAAACAGTATCTGAGACACTGTTGTACATTCACTTTTGCGAGTCGCAAATTGCGAGTCGCAATTCGACGCAATTTGAGACTTGCAACAGTGAATGGTCGTAAATCTGGCACCAAACTAATCCCTGGTGCCAAGTGGGCTTTCTGCCCTCCGGGGGGAAGATCAGGGGCTATTGCCCCCATATGTTTCCTCGAGGTAGCAGAAAGACTTTGGCATTTTTTGGGGGGGTAGGTTGGGGGCATTGTCATTCCCATTTTGGGCAGCCCCCACCCCTGAACTATAAAAAAAAAAATCCCTGGTGTCTAGGGTGCTTTCTTCCCCCTGGGGGGGCAAAAAGACTAAATTTGCGCATTTAAATATGGGTGGAGCAAAGACCCTTGCTCAAGGGGCCGCTTTCCCCTGCCTGGTACCTAGTGGGTGGATGCCTGCTTGGGGATCGCCCTTCTGGGGCGATCCCCAAGCAGGGATCCACTAGGGAATGGACCCATTTGAAAGGGGATATTCTCCCCTTTCCAATGATACCTCTCCCGTGTGTTTCGGTGCTTGGGGGCGGAGATAGCCCCACAAGCACCAAAACAGTGAAACTGAAACTAAGTTTCAGTTTCAATTTCAATGTAATAACGTCAGCGCGCCATGCGCGCGATCATCATTACATTGAAAAAAAATGCCTCGGGAGGTTGGGGAAGCTCTTCCCCACCTCCCGAGACCAAATAAAAAACAATTAAATCCCTCTGCTGCTACAGCAGAGGGATTCAGTGCGCTTGTGCACATGACGGAATGGATCCGTCATGAGCACACAAGCACTGGTGCTCATGATTGAACCATTCCGACATGAGCAGCGAATGGGTTAAAACCAAGGTAAACAGACCATAGCCATGAAGGACTGGTGATAAAATGTACAGTAGCACTTTTTAGTGTGTAATCTACAACATCAGAAGAAATGCTCTACTAGTCCTGCAGGAAGTGATAACGCTGGCATAGTCAACCACATTGGTTCTTATACTGGGGAGCCAGTGTTCTATTTGGGGTATAACACTTCCCAGATTGACGGAAGGGACTAACAAGTGCTTGTGTTTTCCCAATATCCTGTTCTCATCAGAGCAGATCTGCAGTTTCTATTCAGAGAATTGAAGCACATGATAATTTCTGCAAAAATGGGAATCCATGGAGGAAGTACATAGATTTTGTTTGATTCCGTTTACATCTCTTCCTCAGTGCAAATAATTATTTCCTTCGTATGAAGATAAACTTAGTCACAAAACGCATAGAGGATAAAACATTTTAAATATCTGTTGTAATTAAAGCGTAGTCCGCGATAGATTATGTAAGATGATTTATTAAGTTAGATGTTAAGATCAAGAGCCCCACCAGGAGCAGCCTTCCTGCTGCTCAGCCCATTTTCCAACTGACTCCCCAATCATCCAACATTCCACAACATCACCACACCAACATTCCGCAACCCCAGTCACACTGGCTCAGCAGCAGGTATAACAGGTCTCCCTTCTTTAAAAAGGATAACAATAGAAGCTCTTGCATGCATGTTTATACTATAGCAAACAAGGCATAGTAAAGGTGCATGGAAATAACAGGTGGAAAACATCACACATATGATGCAAAAATGAATAAGCAACATGTCATAACATATAAATTGGAAAGGACCATGCATGTTGCCACAGCAAATAAAGAAAATACAATTAACTACATGATAAGAATACATCACCCTCCTTTACAAAGAAACAAATAGGAATACACTCATCTTCTACATATTAATTGCAAAGAACTATGCATGTTACCACAAAGATGCATGGAAATAACAGGTGGAAAACATTACAAGCATTATGCATAACTGAAAAACAACGTCATTACATATTAATTGCAAAGAACCATGCATGTTCCCACATCAAATAATGAAAATAAAGATAAACTACACTCATCTTCTCCCATTCTAACCAGAAAACAACATACACTCCACTCCACCACACCATAAATCCTCTATCAAACCCCTAATGCCACAAAGATGCCAGCTGGCCAGGCTGACATAAAAGACGGCACACAGGGAACCAAACACCGGAGGCGCAGTATAGAACCGACCATAGCAACTGAAAACAAACATCGAGAAAGGTGGAACACCTTGGCTTAACACTGCCCCTCACCCTATCCCATAGTAAGGGTGGAACAACACTTCCAACAGAAAGCATTTGGCTTAAATAAAGCCCTTCACCCTAACCCAAAGTAAGGGTGGAACAACACTCCAATGACATGTCAAATACGGCTTAAACTCTGCCCCTCACCCTTACCCCGTAGGAAGGGTGGAACAAAAACTACAATCACCACTAATTTGGCTTACACTCAGCCCTTCACCCTTACCCCGTAGGAAGAGTGGAAAAAACTTCAAACACCCAGGAGTTGGCTTAATCACTGCCCTTCACCCCAGCCCATAGTAAGGTTGGAACAAAATTTCAATCACAAGTCGTTTGACTTAAACCCTAGCCCTTCACTTTTACCCTGTAGGAAGGATGGCACACTAAAAACATCTTCAAACTCCCAAGAGTTGGCTTAATTACTTCCCTTCATCCCTAACCCATAGTAAGGGTGAAATAAAATTTCGATCACAAGTGGATTAAACACTGCCCTTGACCCTTACTCCATAGGAAGGATGGAACACTTACAAAAACTTCAATAACACATCATTAGGCTTAAACACTGCCCTTCACTCTTACCCCATAGAAAAGGCGGAACACTCAAAAACTTCAATCACACTTCAAACACAAGTCAGGACCAGGACCTGGTCTCACCTCCAGACCTTAGAACCCTAATTTTAGAACCCTCACACCTAGGCCTCAACATGTATCAGACATACAGTAAGGGATAGCTAACACCCCCTTAACGAACAAACACCAATGCAGCATATTAATAAAGGCACAAAACAGAGTGGCAAAGGAAAAAACAGTAACCCCTAGTAACATTCAAGATCACCGGTGAGCGAGTTCTCAACCGAAACTCCACTTAGTACACAATAAAATACATCACATATGAAGCCGTCCCCACTGTCAACCAGAAAACAATAAAACAAAACAAATAAAGTGGTCACCGTGGTCTGCGCCAAAGGAAAGTTGAACATCTTGGCAAGTTCTGCTCTTAACCTGACCAAGCTGACGATGAACTCCAGTGTCCTCACCACATGAGCCTCCGACACACTTGCTGGAGTCTGCCTGTACACTTCATTCTCAAGGTGTCCTTCAATTTCCACAACGCACGCGGCCACTTCATGAGATTATTTGCCGCCTACGGGACACCTGGAGTAAGTATATAAGCAGGCACATCGCACCATTTACGGAGGTGCAGAAAGTAGAACCCTTGATCTGCTAACCCTTGACTTGGTACGTCACTGGCGAAAAGACTGCCGGGGACCTTTCCAGCAGTCGGCGTTAAAGCCTTTCCAGGATACGCTGTTACAGTCAACGTCGTCACTCTCTCCACACTTCCGCGGAACTTGTACAATGATGCAGCACGTGTTCTCTTGAGCTCGTGATTGCTAACCAGAGTAAGGCTGCTCGAGACAGAGTGGTTTCGCCTCGTAACTCTTCAGGTAAGCAACATGAAATGTTTCTTCGTGCAAATGGTAGCCTCGCGCGAGGAAGCACATTTAAATTTTAAATGTCCACAACACCGACAGGAGCAAATAGCGCACCGCTAAGCCAAATCCTCACCGGGGCCTGATCTATGCCCCCGGAGAACATCTCCACTTACTTAGCAGAAATATCCTCAAATAACACGGTTTCCGATGGTGTAGTGACCACTTGATACTACATTCCTAATAGATGTCAATAGAAATTGCAGCAATAGCTGGTTCCTACTACCCAAACACTGCTAGTTCAATACCAGAGCAATCCAAATCACCACTGTAAAATCACCAACTTCTGCCAACAGTCCATCATTATTGACATAGCAGCGAAAGGCATTCACATACTGCTGGCAGAGTCAAATATGTGGAGGCCTGTGCCAATGCCCTGGAGTGAAGGCTGTTAGATGTTGTATAACACTGGTGGGGCAATCTCCAGGGCAAAGTGGATCTCTGCGGGCTCCAATGCATTTGAACAACTTTTTGATTTCCCAGCAGCTCTCTTGAAGCTTATCCTTGCTTTTCCAACTTAATTTCTAAGTTTCTCTCTGAACGTTAATGATATTCAGCTTGCACACGTAGGTTTCTCTTTAAAATTGAAGCCAAAATATGTCGTATAACAAAGACGTCCAGCAGTCCATGATAGATTATGTAAGATGATTTATTAAATTAGATGTTAAGATCAAGAGCCCCACCAGGAGCAGACCTTCCTGCTGCTTGGCCCATTCTCCAACTGACTCCACACTCATCCAACATTTCACAACATCACTTCACCAACATTCCGCAACCCCAGTCACACTGGCTGAGCAGCAGTTATAACAATATCAATTGATGAAATTCGATTGATGGATCTTGAAATCAATGGAACATTAAATTTGAATAATTATTGAAAGATCTAAGGGCCTGATTACGAGTCTAGCGGTGACTCGCAGTGGCGCAGGAGTGGCTGTCCACTGTTTTGTTGATTACGACTTTGTAAGTCATATTGGCGGTGGAACAGTCGTTCCCTGGCAATGGTGCAGGAGTTTCACAACACATTATGCTGAACAGGGACTGGCGCAGTCCCGCTCAGCATATTTTGAGTTCCTAGACCGCCCGCATTTTCATGGTGGAGCCCCTCAATGAAAAGGCTGGTGGTGCAGGAACAAAGGGGGACCTACAGGGCCCCCATGTCCCCCCGCCATGGGGATACATTCAGGGGGACAAAGCATGTGCCCCCCTGTCTGTATGCCCCCCAGTTCCAGCACAGCATGGACGTCACCATCTATGCCGCGCTGGAACTTTTTGGCCGTTCCCATTGCGGTGCCTGTTTTCTAGGCACCGCCACGGGAAAGGCCAAAGGATCATCGACCATATTACGAGTTGAACTTGTGTAACACGAGTTCAACTCGTAATACAGCCAGCAGTCCATGCGCGGTTTTGGCGCAGCGGAGCCGGCGTTGCACCGGCCCTGCTGCGCCAAACTCGTAATCAAGCCCTAAGTTTTGTCTGTGACTGTGTGTGGACACCGGGATAGGGAAGATACCTGGGCAGGTCAACAGAAATGGGAAATAAATTGAGTTAGCCAGTTTTCATGCATGAGCAAGGTAAAACAGATTAATGCTGGTTTCTAACAGAAAGCTGAGAGAAAGGAGATTAAGTTTGATATCCCATGATTTTCGATCATCAGTCCAATGAAATAGTCAACAGTAACCATGGTCTTAGGGACCGAAACACCAATAGAGTTCTGTATTGTCTACCTGTTCTTTGTAGGTCAAACATTGACCCCTAAGTTGTAGTACCTCAAAAATATCAAAGGATAGATTTTGCATCTGGCAATGGCCTTATTTTTATAGTGCACGACTCAAGCAAATCTGTGAGATACAGAGTGATTGACTGCAATATATTGTTGAAAACAAAACACTTATTACATCTACAGTAGGATGGTTCAGTTAGTTGAATTCTCACTGCTGTATCATGAGGGATCCTACAGCTCATGAGTTTGAATCCCAAGGCTGATAAATTGAGTAGCAATACACAGGGTAAAACTGATTACTGTTTACAGTGGTTAGAAATAACTGGCCTGCAGTGTTAAGCGCTTTATAAAACATGTTGTCATTGTTATTATAGAAAAATGGTCCAATGCAGCTATTCCAAGTCTACAATTCTAATCACTAAGATATGGCCTGAATCGTAAGCCATGCCTGTTACACATTGAAGTTTCAAAAGAGATCTTGTGATGTATTACTGTGCAGCCTAAACAGAACTCATGCTGCGTAGAATTTATCATACAGGGCACTATTGTTCTTTAGTAAATACTGTTTATTGTTTTAGTTAACAATCTTTATGAAACATTGGTTTAAGCAGCATTTGAGGACATATTCAAATGATTTCGTGCCGCAGCACCTAAGTGTGGGTAGTGACTGTGGAATGTTCAAAAACAGTCGCTTAAAAGACACATTGTAACGACTGCCCAGTATTGCTGAATTGGGCAGGCAGTTTTAATGAATCGACCGACAATCTAACCTCAGCCCACTAAATCTAGCTAACTGGGTGATTATTTGGTCAGAAACACAAATTTAAAACATGCAAAGAATACAAATATAGCATTCTGAAGTGAGTGCCCTAGCGTTGTTGGAGCAGATGCCTCATGAAGAGACAAAACATGTGTTGCATTTATTGCTACAGTTTAATTCAAATACAGGTATTAGGCAGCCTTATCATACAATGATATAAATCTAATTCAAATCTAAAGTCAGGAAAATCGATACATAAACAAGACAAAATTTTCTAAGCATGTTCTAAGAACACATTTCTTTTCAATATTTTAGCCCCTAGTAGTTGGACAGTAATCCTGTAGATGTCAAGAATTGTTGGCAAAGTACAAACAGTCACAAGACATTAATCAAGCAAAACAGAAGGTTAATCATAAATGAAACTGGACACCTTGATATATTTCAGGAGCTAACTTGTAATGGCTTTTATTTGGCTTGTTCAAGAGATATGTATTTTTATGGTTTTCTGCCACCTCACAGTCAAGGCTTACAACGGGCTGAAAATCAGAGTTGTTTGTTTTAGCATTGGATGCATTAATGAAACAGCAACATCACCCTTGTTCAGAAATATATAACTAGATGTGTGCTTTTGGGGATATTACCCAATGAAGTATCAAGTTGTACATTGTAAAGTTGGAGCCTTGAAGGACAATCATGTCAAAGTGTAATCTCTGTTAATTACAGGAATGCTGTTATAATTTCTGGTATTTTTTATACATGTTTTTAACTCATCTTAAAATAGAATGTGATGTCCTCTGATATGTGAAGTTTCTCAACCTGCTGTAGCAATAAGACTGCATATAAGAAATCCCTTAATGTGAGAAGATCATTGTTTCCCTGCCAAAACAGGGAAATTATTTTCTTCTGTTTTCAGATGAAATGAGACCAAAGAGGCTGAAAGGCAGTACTTATTTTGTGCTGTAAAAAAGTGTGCTAGCAAGAACTGCTGTTGATGATACATGATTAGTAGGGGTTTGCAACCCATGATTTGAAGGGAAAAGCCCATCAACGGTAGCTGCCCTTCACCAAAGTGGCTGCAAGGCTAAATTCCATAGTGCCTGTATATATCCGTGCAGTGGATCTGAATGCAGTAGAATACATGATATAGATGCATGGAGGGGAAGGGTATTAATCAGCTTTTCACAATTCTACCAACCACTCCACCAGATCATTAGGGCTTCTGTTTACCATTCTGAATTTAAAGTTCCCCCACTATTCCATTTGGCGGCAGTTTGTATCTTGATCCTCCCTCATGTATGTTTATTCTTGAAAACTTGATGGATTATAGTCTTTAATATGTCATTGAAGGGCATATTTTACTGGTGTTCTTTGTTGCTGGTTGTAACTTTGCCTACTGTCTTAACCTGTATTAAATAAATCATGCTTGTGTGGCTACAACTTTTGAGCATTTGCAGAGATCCAGTGCGGTCTTCATGGCTGATGGCAAAAAGTGGTCCACCATTTGTGGTAAACACCATGCCTGAGAAATGAATGGTAGCGATTCATGTTTTAAAGAGTACATTTGTATTATTCTCTGCCTGCTCATTCTGTCATGTTTGAGCGTAAAGAGACGTTTTGTGATACCTGTGCATCCTGCTGTCAAAGATAACAGGTTTTTATTGTTCAGCTGGGTGATTTTTGTTTCTCAGTGGTCCTGTACTTTTCATCCTCAACATCATCATCATCATTCTCTCTCTCTCAGTGTAACTAGGTGTTACCTACAAACAAACAGAGCAGGCTTGTGAGCAAACAGAGCAGCCTTAGGATCCACATGGATGAGCCACTTTTGTTCAAGTAGTTTCAATAAACAGGAAATGGAATCAGATCTTCAATTGAAAAATCACATTCAACATTTTTGAACAATGCAAACCACCTCCCACGAGACAAAGTGCATACTATGGGGTCGATTCCGATTCAGGCCGGAAAAAGCACCGACCGACTCGGATCCGGAAAAAATACCGACCGACACGTACCCGTGGCGCACGACACGCCAAGTACGATGCAAGGCGCGAAAAATCCGACCGACACGTACCGAAACCAAGTCGACCGACCGAGCCGCACGGAAAACAGCAATCCGGCCGGAAAAACACGCGAATCCAACCGACCGACACGCACCCGGAACAAATCCGACCGAAACGTACACGCTAACTCCAAACCGCAAAGTACGATGCAAGGCGCGAAAACCACGAGCGAGTCGGACGGAGGACAAGCCGTACGACTGACACGCATACAAAACCGAGCCGAAGCAACACAATACACTGCGACCGACGCGTACGCAGCATAGAAAACTGCACAAACACAGCATGAACGAAACGGAGAACACTGTACGAGACCAATGCAGGGTCCGACTCGGTCACAAGAACGTTTCCAACATACACAAACAGCACAAAGGAAAAATCACCCAAAAAAAGGCCAAACGGGGGGGGGTGGGGACAGAGAACAAAGACACACCCACAACTCCACCTATATAAAGGACACAAATCACTACCATGAGCCTTTGCAAATGCCATTCCACTGCCAGCACCCAAGAGAAAGCAACCACACACCCACAGCTCAACCCTCACACAAGCCACACACCATCAGCACACCAACAAATACCTACCTCACATACACCCAGCAAAACACACACTCACACACCCTCACCTGCACACCAACACACACATCACTCACCATCACCACCCATCACCATGCCCCCAAGAAGAATCACAAGTTCCTAGATTGTGAATTGGAAGTCCTGGTAGACGAGATCCTCAGGGTAGAGCCACAGCTGTTTGGCACATTGGTCCAACAGACCCCCATGTCGCAGAAAACCAAGATGTGGGAGAGGATCATCAACAGGGTGAACGCCCAATCACCATGTCGGCGCACAAAGACCGACATCCAGAACAGGTGGTATGACGTGCGCAGGAGGGTACGGAAACTGCTGAAGCAAGACTACATCAACAGCCAACACACCGGCAGTGGCCCTCCTGCCAAGCCAATATACCTCAGGCCCTGGGAGGAGAAGGTGCGGGCCATCCTTCCGCCAGTGAGCATATATGGACTAGAGGACATCCCAGAGCCTGGTGAGTACACAACAAATGTACACAATATACTGCCACAAAACACACACACACATCACTGTCAAGGGGAGAGTCAAACCATGCACTCATAGCAATTACACAGCAACCAGAACAGAATCATCCCAAAATGTGTATGTCAGTCAGAGACACACAACACATGCCATCAAAAAAGTCACATCCAACTGTGCCAACACATGTACAAACACAACCGCAACTACAGCTAGGCAGTGGCACAAATTGAACTAACAAACACATCCACACATGTAGCCACCACAACAACACCAACACACAGTGAAGACCACTCAAAGGAAGGAATTCTGTGTATGCTGGCCAAGTCAGTGTAGCCAATAGCATCATGGGAGTCGCAGTCACACATATTGCCCCCCACAACTGTCCCATCAACACCACCATGAACCATGCGCACATCACAGGGAGTGGAGAAGGACTCACAAGATGGCTGACACTGGCTACTGCTGTGGGGAGCACAAGGCCCTGCTGGCAACTGTGCACCAACAAACAGCAGGACACCACTGACTGACATCCTGAGAGACAACTTCCACTCCCTGCAATGCAAGCACGTTCCATGGTGGGATATCTGGCTAGCTGGGTGGGAAGGGGGACTTGCAGCACTGACCATAGTCACAAGCACCTCCCCTCACACATACCCCAACACAAACTCCACAGAACCCACCTGGTAGAATGCAATGCCCCCATCCTAACACAAGATCCCACAAAGCACCACCACCCTGGGTTATGTTGTGTGAAGCACAGGGACACTCTTGGGACTCTTAGCCAAACAACTGCCAGGACAACACTCCCAGCCATCCTGTCAGCACAGCCAGCCCACCCCACAGGGAAGCAGAGTCAAAAGGAAGGAAGCATGGGCATGCTGGGAAGGGGGGTGGAGGCAATAGCATGATGGGAGTCGTAGTCACAGACATTGCTCAGCCTCACAACTGGCCCATCAACACCACCCTGAACCATGCTCACATCACAGGGAGTGGAGAAGGACTCACAAGATGGCTGACACTGGCTACTGCTGTGGGGAGCACAAGGCCCTGCTGCCAACTGTGCACCAACAAACAGCAGGACACCACTGACTGACATCCTGAGAGACAACTTCCACTCCCTGCAATGCAAGCACGTTCCATGGTGGGATATCTGGCTAGCTGGGTGGGAAGGGGGACTTGCAGCACTGACCATAGTCACAAGCACCTCCCCTCACACACACCCCAACACAAACTCCACAGAACCCACCTGGTAGAATGCAATGCCCCCCATCCTAACACAAGATCCCACAAAGCACCACCACCCTGGGTTATGTTGTGTGAAGCACAGGGACACTCTTGGGACTCTTAGCCAAACAACTGCCAGGACAACACTCCCAGCCATCCTGTCAGCACAGCCAGCCCACCCCACAGGGAAGCAGAGTCAAAAGGAAGGAAGCATGGGCATGCTGGGAAGGGGGTGGAGGCAATAGCATGATGGGAGTCGTAGTCACAGACATTGCTCAGCCTCACAACTGGCCCATCAACACTACCCTGAACCATGCTCACATCACAGGGAGTGGAGAAGGACTCACAAGATGGCTGACACTGGCTACTGCTGTGGGAGCACAAGGCCCTGCTGCCAACTGTGCACCAACAAACAGCAGGACACCACTGACTGACATCCTGAGAGTCAACTTCCACTCCCTGCAATGCAAGCACGTTCCATGGTGGGATATCTGGCTAGCTGGGTGGGAAGGGGGACTTGCAGCACTGACCATAGTCACAAGCACCTCCCCTCACACACACCCCAACACAAACTCCACAGAACCCACCTGGTAGAATGCAATGCCCCCATCCTAACACAAGATCCCACAAAGCACCACCACCCGGGGTTATGTTGTGTGAAGCACAGGGACACTCTTGGGACTCTTAGCCAAACAACTGCCAGGACAACACTCCCAGCCATCCTGTCAGCACAGCCAGCCCACCCCACAGGGAAGCAGAGTCAAAAGGAAGGAAGCATGGGCATGCTGGGAAGGGGGTGGAGGCAATAGCATGATGGGAGTCGTAGTCACAGACATTGCTCAGCCTCACAACTGGCCCATCAACACCACCCTGAACCATGCTCACATCACAGGGAGTGGAGAAGGACTCACAAGATGGCTGACACTGGCTACTGCTGTGGGGAGCACAAGGCCCTGCTGCCAACTGTGCACCAACAAACAGCAGGACACCACTGACTGACATCCTGAGAGACAACTTCCACTCCCTGCAATGCAAGCACGTTCCATGGTGGGATATCTGGCTAGCTGGGTGGGAAGGGGGACTTGCAGCACTGACCATAGTCACAAGCACCTCCCCTCACACACACCCCAACACAAACTCCACAGAACCCACCTGGTAGAATGCAATGCCCCCATCCTAACACAAGATCCCACAAAGCACCACCACCCTGGGTTATGTTGTGTGAAGCACAGGGACACTCTTGGGACTCTTAGCCAAACAACTGCCAGGACAACACTCCCAGCCATCCTGTCAGCACAGCCAGCCCACCCCACAGGGAAGCAGAGTCAAAAGGAAGGAAGCATGGGCATGCTGGGAAGGGGGGTGGAGGCAATAGCATGATGGGAGTCGCAGTCACACATATTGCCCCCCCCCACAACTGTCCCATCAACACCACCATGAACCATGCGCACATCACAGGGAGTGGAGAAGGACTCACAAGATGGCTGACACTGGCTACTGCTGTGGGGAGCACAAGACCCTGCTGGCAACTGTGCACCAACAAACAGCAGGACACCACTGACTGACATCCTGAGAGACAACTTCCACTCCCTGCAATGCAAGCACGTTCCATGGTGGGATATCTGGCTAGCTGGGTGGGAAGGGGGACTTGCAGCACTGACCATAGTCACAAGCACCTCCCCTCACACACACCCCAACACAAACTCCACAGAACCCACCTGGTAGAATGCAATGCCCCCCATCCTAACACAAGATCCCACAAAGCACCACCACCCTGGGTTATGTTGTGTGAAGCACAGGGACACTCTTGGGACTCTTAGCCAAACAACTGCCAGGACAACACTCCCAGCCATCCTGTCAGCACAGCCAGCCCACCCCACAGGGAAGCAGAGTCAAAAGGAAGGAAGCATGGGCATGCTGGGAAGGGGGGTGGAGGCAATAGCATGATGGGAGTCACAGTCACACATATTGCCCCCCCCCACAACTGTCCCATCAACACCACCATGAACCATGCGCACATCACAGGGAGTGGAGAAGGACTCACAAGATGGCTGACACTGACTACTGCTGTGGGGAGCACAAGGCCCTGCTGGCAACTGTGCACCAACAAACAGCAGGACACCACTGACTGACATCCTGAGAGACAACTTACACGCCCTGCAACGCAAGCACGTTCCATGGTGGGATAACTGACTGGCTGGGTGGGTGGGAAGGAGGGCCGGCTGTCAACCAAACACAACCAATGCAGACCATGTTCACACCCCAGAAAATACATAGAAATGCCCAAATAATGCAGGACAATGTGCCACACCAATATCAACCCCTGACTGTGACGACTTAGGACAATGCAATGTACAGGCCCGCACCCAGAGGCACAGTCACAACTGTCATGTGTGTCAACCATTGATGCCTGCAGAAACATGACATACATTGTTTGTGTCTCCCAAAAACAGGTGATGATGGGGACACAGCAGCAGACGCTGAGGAGTCCCAGTCCCAGGCTCAAGAGGATGCCGAGCTCACTGGCGTCGTACAGCCTCTGTCCTCCTCGGACGATGAAGAACAACCTGGCACATCCGGTGCAAGTCAACATGCAGCACCAGCAGGACCACCAGCTGCAGCACCAGCAGGACCACCAGCTGCACCCCGTGCACCCACCCCTACAACGACTGTCACCACGAATACCATCCCTGCCGACATGGACAGAATAAGGAGCAACACCAGCACAGTGACCCTGGACCAACCTGGGGCCATGGACACCACCACCACCACCAACCCCCAAGGTGGACCAGGGTTATCTGTGCGTGCCACTGCACACACTGCACATGTCAGCAGGGGTGGTGGGAGGAGTGGGAGACAGAGGTCGCTGCTTGCAGACGTTGCTGGTGTGCATGACGACCCACAACTGGTACGCATAGCTGATGCGTACCAGTCCAGCACCGGAGAGCTCAGCCAGGTAGTGGGGCTCCTCAGAGACATTAAAGAGCAGCAGGCTGCCCATCATGCCCGCTTGGACTCCCACATGTCCCACGTGGAGTCACACATGTCCTGTGTGGACTCACACATGTCCCGCGTGGAGTCCAAGTGGGATGCACTGCATGAGATGACGGCGGTGCACAGGGACATTTTACAATGCCTCCGCCAGATGAACAGCAACCAGTCCACACCTCCCTGTGTGCCAACAACATCTGGTGCCGAACAAACTGCAACTGCCACAGGGAGGGAGGAGGACTCTGGCGGAGAGTCCCCTGCACCGCAGCAGCCTGCACTTGAGGGCCCCCAAGAAGAGGGGTCGTCCGAGGAGGGAAAAGTGAGAGGCCGATGGCCAAGCGCAACTCCCAGGAAGCCTAAACCTGTTCTGGATGTTCGCCTTTGTGCACAGACTGTTCACCCTGTTGACGGCAACACTACTCCCACACATTGCATGGGGAGTACAAGTTGGACCAATGTGTCAGACAACTGTGGCCCCGATACTGGGGATCCTGTCTACCCGGACTTTCAATTCACCTAGGAACTTGGGATTGCAAGATTCATGTACAGCACAACCCATCCTATGCACTATTAACACAAATGTATCACAATAAACACACTAATACACCATACTTGCCTCTGTCGTGATTCCAACGTGGGTGCTGTTATGGGGATGATGAACTGCAAAATTACACTGTGTATGCGAACAGCAACAGCAAGGACAACACAGGCATGTGAGTACAGGCAACGTGACACACATGAGGGAGACACACCACCAGGGCTACACGACACATACACACCTAGGCCATCTGACTCATTGCCTACACTGATGTTGCCAGGGAAGACGGTGCAATGCACAGACACCACACCCATTCCCAGTTGTAGTCAAGTAGCCCACAGGTGCAGTAAGCAAATGGCAGTCAAATGTGTGACCACAGACAACGCACATCACAAAGTGAAGCACAGGTTTATTACACAGTTGCAACATGCCGTAACCACTACAGATGCAAGGTAACCCCACCTGGCAGCGGGCACACAGTCAACAACTGTAGACGGAAGGAAGTCCATGGGTGTGGCGCACATCACCTGTAGGGACACAACAGCTACCAGCCTGGATGTGCAATCACGTCGTCGGTGGACACAGTTGACCAAACGAATCTGAAAGTACCCTGTGAAGGACAGAAATGACACACAGTCAAAAGCAATGGAGTACAGGACAGAACAGCAAAACTCATGCACAATACATGTTACAAGATACCCACCCAGAACCAAGTTAGCATGTCAACACTGTTGGGGAGTACAGCCCACCTGTCACCACACATCGCAACACACATCCAGTCAAGTAGCCCATGGACACACTCCAACAGCACCAGAGCACCACCCACACATCATGCCAACTCACATCATTGACATGACACCTCAGGATACTCACATTCAGCTAAAGAAGTTGGTGATGAGCTGTGTGCGGACATCACCATCACCATCATCATCATCATCGTCACTGGCATCGTGGTCCAGGCCAGGATCCTCCACAGGTGGCGGATGTTGGTCATTGTCATCCTGGATGAGAGGCAACTCCTTCCGCACTGCCAGGTTGTGGAGCATGCAGCAGACGATGATAATCTTGCACACTTTCGCAGGGGCATATGGGAGGGACCCTCCGGTCTTGTCCAGGCAGCGGAAGCGGCTCTTCAGGAGACCAAAGGTCCGCTCAATCACTCTCCTGGTCCGACCATGTGCCTCATTGTAGCGCATCTGGGCAGGTGTCACAGGGTTCCTGAGGGGTGTCAGCAACCACGGCATGTTGGGGTATCCCGAGTCACCTATGGACAGACAAGTGCACATTAGCTGACTTGGAAAAGTGGGCGGAATACTACAGATCAGATCACACACAATGGCACAAAGTCAGTACACACCGACAAGCCAGGCACGCTGGTTCTGCATCTGTGCCATCATCCTGGGGATGCGACTACTCCTCATCACAAAGGCATCGTGTGCTGAACCAGGGAAACGGGCACACACGTGTGTGATGGTCATGTCTGCAAGACACACCACCAGTGCATTGACCGAGTGGTAGTGCTTGCGGTTCCTGTAGGCCTGCTCCTGGGCCTGTGGTGGTACCAAAGCCACATGTGTCCCATCAATGGAGCCAATGACATGCGGCATCCTCCCCAGGGCATAAAAGTCACTCTTCACGTCAGTGAGTCGTGCATGATCTAGGGAAATAGATGTACCGGTTCAGGAAGAGCAACATTGCCGCCAAAACATCGCGGAGCACACGGCTGAACATGGTCTGTGACATCCCACCAGCAGTCGCCACAGTATGTTGGAAGGTACCAGTGGCAAAGAAGTGTAGGGCTGCCATCACCTTCACCTTGGGGGTCAGCGCTGTAGGATACGGCCGGCCAGGCTGCAAATGTGGGGACAACTGCACTGCCAAATCCTCAATCAGCTGCCTGGTGAAGCGGTACTGTCGGATGCTGTCCCGTTCCACCATCGTTGCCAGGTCTGGGAATGGCCGATGGACAGCAGGAGCCCTGCAGTGCAGAGGAGAAGTAAGCAAGATTGTCAGTCACCCCACATATGCGGAATTGAACACACTCAAGATCCCAACATACATCATTATGAGGCACAACTACATGAAGTGTGCAGTACCGGAAGGACATGTATGGTACATACATGGCCAACATCTGTCAACACGGTCCTACAGGTGGCATCAATTTGTCCCAGGTTGGCCCATTGGATATCATGAGGCCGTGTCACAGTTCCCATCTCCTGCTGCCGTGTCACAATAACCCCCACAGTGACATGTGAGGACAGATGTGCCCCAGGCACCACAGCTCAACGACAGGTACATTCCCAGGGACCCTGTAATGCCACATGGACACTGGCATTACATGGAGTATCATGTATACACCACAGCAAAACAACCATGAACCCCACATGTAGTGGCCCCACTTGCCACGGCAGGACAGACATGGACGTCTGTGACACACACGCACAACATCAGAGTCCATGCACACACAACGTGGATGTGGAGACTGTCTCCCATTGTGCACATGAAATCAGAGACATTGTAAACACTACATGCACAAAGACTGTGGAGGACCATCACTATTGTGCCACTGGGACACCCTGGCTCAAACATACCGTCCCACATGGGACTCACGGGGTATGTGACATGACATACACATACACCACTGTGAAATGTGACCATGGCACATGCACAGATATGAACAGTTGCACATCACAGTGGTCACGTACACGTAACACCCATGATCCTGTCCCCATGAACACGTGCACAGCCTGGGGGTGGCTGCCCACAGGTGACACCCACAGGACAACATGTACACCAACATACACACAATAGGAAATGCAGCCTTACATGCCTTATGATAAGGTTTGGACAGGCTGTCGTGATGTAGGTGTGCCCCTCACTCCCTGGGAGCTATCTGTGGCTGGCATATGTCCATCTGAGACAGGCATGCTGACATATGCCAGTCACATGTACAGTGATGCGTTGAACAGCAATGGACCGATCGGTGCCTCCGGCCGGCCCATTGCTTTCAATGTGTGCGAGTACAGCGTTGTACCCCTGTGCGCGTTGAACAGCAATGGACCGATCGGTGCCTCCGGCCGGCCCATTGCTTTCAATGTGTGCGAGTGCAGCGTTGTACCCCTGTGCGCGTTGAACTGCAATGGACCGATCAGTGCCTCCGGCCGGCCCATTGCTTTCAATGTGTGCGCAGTGCGCGTTGTACCCCTGTGCGCGTTGAACAGCAATGGACCGATCGGTGCCTCCGGCCCGGCCCATTGCTTTCAGTATGTGCGGGTACGCGTTGTACCCCTGTGCGCGTTGAACAGCAATGGACCGATCGGTGCCTCCGGCCGGCCCATTGCTTTCAATGTGTGCGGGTACAGCGTTGTACCCCTGTGCGCGTTGAACAGCAATGGACCGATCGGTGCCTCCGGCCGGCCCATTGCTTTCAATGTGTGCGGGTGCGCGTTGTACCCCTGTGCGCGTTGAACAGCAATGGACCGATCGGTGCCTCCGGCCGGCCCATTGCTTTCAATGTGTGCGGAGTGCAGCGTTGTACCCCTGTGCGCGTTGAACTGCAATGGACCGATCGGTGCCTCCGGCCGGCCCATTGCTTTCAATGTGTGCGGGTGCAGCGTTGTACCCCTGTGCGCGTTGAACAGCAATGGACCGATCGGTGCCTCCGGCCGGCCCATTGCTTTCAATGTGTGCGAGTGCAGCGTTATACCCCTGTGCGCGTTGAACTGCAATGGACCGATCGGTGCCTCCGGCCGGCCCATTGCTTTCAATGTGTGCGGGTGCAGCGTTGTACCCCTGTGCGCGTTGAACAGCAATGGACCGATCGGTGCCTCCGGCCGGCCCATTGCTTTCAATGTGTGCGAGTACACGTTGTACCCCTGTGCGCGTTGAACAGCAATGGACCGATCGGTGCCTCCGGCCGGCCCATTGCTTTCAATGTGTCGCGAGTGCAGCGTTGTACCCCTGTGCGCGTTGAACAGCAATGGACCGATCGGTGCCTCCGGCCGGCCCATTGCTTTCAATGTGTGCGAGTGCAGCGTTGTACCCCTGTGCGTGTTGAACAGCAATGGACCGATCGGTGCCTCCGGCCCGGCCCATTGCTTTCAATGTGTGCGGATGCAGCGTTGTACCCCTGTGCGCGTTGAACTGCAATGGACCGATCGGTGCCTCCGGCCCGGCCGATTGCTTTCAATGTGTGCGGGTACGCGTTGTACCCCTGTGCGCGTTGAACAGCAATGGACCGATCGGTGCCTCCCGCCGGCCCATTGCTTTCAATGTGTGCGGTGCAGCGTTGTACCCCTGTGCACGTTGAACTGCAATGGACCGATCGGTGCCTCCGGCCGGCCCATTGCTTTCAATGTGTGCGGTTACGCGTTGTACCCCTGTGCGCGTTGAACAGCAATGGACCGATCGGTGCCTCCGGCCGGCCCATTGCTTTCAATGTGTGCGAGTGCGCGTTGTACCCCTGTGCGCGTTGTACCGCAATGGACCGATCGGTGCGCACCCATTGACAATGGGCTTGCCTGGCAACGGACGCGTTTTCGAATTTTGAACGAGTCGGTTGCTGGAAAATCAGTTGGTCACCCACAACAATGTTGCAAAATCATGTATGTCATGAAGTTGAAGATTTGAAGGATGCTGTGGGCGTGTTTTGGTGCTGCTATTCCATGGATTGGCCAGATTCAGAAGATGCAAACGACTTGGACCTATCACTTTGGACACAAGGGACAGTATCTGCCTCTCCAGCACATATATATTGCTGGCTGTTCCCCTGAGAGCCCACTTGCCTGCACTACATGCTCCAAGACGACATCTGCCACTGCACTGCTGCTGTCTCTGCCCCTCTGGACCCTGCAATGGCACGTACTGTGGAGAGAGCCCCAGCCTTCAGCCTTGAAGAGAACCAGGCCCTGCTGGACAGCCTACTTCCACAGTACAGCAAGCTGTATGGGACACCAGGGGAGCAGGTGAGTGTTCTGTGCACTGCCTTTCTGAATGTGCATTTGTGTGACTAGCAAGGCTGAGAGTCTGCACGCCACTGGCTAGCAGGCTCACTGAGTAGTTGTCACCCCCCATAGTGTGTAGTGACTTGCACTGGACAGGTATGGTGCAGTGACAGTGCATTTGAACATGGT
Organism: Calotriton arnoldi; assembly: GCA_963921515.1. NCBI lineage: Eukaryota > Metazoa > Chordata > Amphibia > Caudata > Salamandridae > Calotriton > Calotriton arnoldi. The sequence continues at coordinate 1,874,123 of CAWUFW010003189.1, read as the reverse complement.
TTTACTTCCCATGCAATGATACCATGTAGTGACGTCTGGCAAACTGTCCATGGTCAGCTTTGCACTGCCTGTGTACATCATGTGCCCCTGTGTTTGAGACATGTATATACGACTGTGTCATGCACGGATATGTTGCATGTGTGGTAATGGCCTTTTCACTTTGTCATCCTCACAGGTTAATGCCCATCGGAAGCAGGAAATCTGGAAGGACATCGTCCGGGCTGTCCGGTCCGTGGGGGTCTACAAGCGCCGGATCCGCAACTGCCAGAAGAGGTGGCAGGACCTTCGGGGCTGGACCCGGAGGATTGCACGGGTCCAGCTGAAGCTGTCGCCTCCTCGCAGGAGGGGCGGAACACGGACCCTGACCCCCACATGCTCCAGATCCTGGCGGTGGTCTTTCCAGACCTGGATGGGCAGCTGAAGGCCAGACAGCAGCAAGGAGGGGTGAGTCAAAGACTGCACTGTGAACTCTGTATTACATGCTTTGTGCCCTCCTCTGGCCTGGTTCAACTGCCACAGTGCAGCAGTCATGTTGTCCAGGAGCCATGTCCCTCTATTGTGCACTGCCCACTGCTCATCTGATACCCAGGTGTGGCCCTTACAGTCAGGGAATTGTGTCACTTGGGACTGTGTCCTTGCAGTTTGCTTCACTAAAGGTGGGGGACAGCATCTGTTTCCCTGACTCTGTTGTGGGCATCATGGGTGGGTCCATTGTTCACACAACGCCTGGGTTTGGACATGTGATCTGCGTGTTGCTTTGATATGCGGTCCACCTGCTGAGCTGAGCCACCACATGTGCCTGGGGTATGTGGCACACGCCCATGCAGCGGGTGAGAACAATGTTTGTGCCCCAGGAGTGTGCAGATTACGTGTGTCACACATACATAGCCAGCTATCCACTGTCCAGGGCACATCCCTCATTCATGTGGAGCAGGACAGTCATGCCTACTCCAGGCCATGCAATGCACTCTGTACTCCCACTCCCGTGTATCAGCTGACACATTGTGCACAGTGATTTGACCCCTCCGGTGTCTGCCTCTGTGTCAGTGTGCTGTGGATTAGTTGCCAGGACTGCTGTGGTGTTTCTTGGTAGGGGCTCAGCATGCCCCTGGAGATGTGACCATAGGAGACGATACTTGTGTGTCACATAGGTGTTTGATCAGCTGCCCGTGCAGACTGGGGTATGCGAATGTGATGTTCAGGCAGCTGTTCCCCATTCACAGCAAATTGTGAGGGGCTCAGGTTCAGAGGGTAGTGTCACAGGTCTCCCATATGTCCAATAGGTGTGACCTGGACAGATGAGGGTTGAGATGATGTGTTGTGTGGGGGATGTACATGTGCACTTGTGCAGCTCCAGGACTTGCATTCCCCATGACCTACTATTGTGACACAGTGCATAGTGTTGTTGTCTGGCTGCCAAGTCATACATCACTGAGACAGTGATGTATGACTTAACAGTCATGCCTCTGCCATGGCATGTGTCAACTTATTTGTGGTCCTGCAGGGGAGTGACATGTGCTACATGCACACCATAGTGGCGCTGGCTATCAGGACATGGGTGCATCATGGTGTCTGTCGCTGGTATGCATCACATGCATTTCCTATTTGACTCTGGGCATCCCTTTCATCCGGAAACCTGTACTGACTCAGTGGCAAGAGCTGTGATGTGTCCACACCGTGTCCTCTGCACTGTCCAACTACTGTGTACTTGGTGCATGTGTCCACACTGGGGTGTTGCAATCCAACAGACACCAGACAGATGGGTGCAAGGCCATGTGGGATGTGAGTGCCATGCTTGGCATCAGACTGACAATTGGCTTCTCCTGTTCAGTTAGGGCACTTTTAGCAATGTACAACTAATGATGCCAGGGCTTGCTCTGTGATGTGCTGTGCTCACAGTGGTGTGTGCGTTTGGTGCAGGTGACTGATGTCTGTCTGTTTCCCCATTATTTGCAGATACATCCATGGCCACGGAAGGGGACAGCTCCACGGACCAGGAGGAGCCAGAGAGCCAGACTGGGTCAGCAGCCGAGGAGTGGTTTGAGGGACCCAGTGGCACGGAGGGCGAGGGGAGCCACACCGAGGAATCCTCAGCACCATCCACCTCAGCTGAGGACCAGAGCAACTCGGAGGATGACTCCCTTGTGGAGGCGGGTGTCAGCAGCCACCACACCCCAGCTAGTGTTGCTGTCCCCGCCACCACCAGCACCACCACCGCCCTCCCATCGGCTCCCATTCCCCAGGTCCGTGGAGGCTCCCATGTTCGGGAGCGTGTCTCCTTTGGCCCAGGCACCGCACCCCCTGCCCCTGTGTCCCCTGCTGCCCTGAGTGAGGAGTCTGTGTACCTCCTTCGCCAGCTCCATGTAGGGCAGACAGCCATGCTGAGTGTCCTCCATGCGCACACCGCACTGTTGACTCAGCTGGTGTCATTCATGGAGGGCATCTCATCGGGCATGTCTGACCTACAGAGGGGCAACAGGTCCATGGACTCCTCCCTGACGGCAGCAGTGTCCCTCCTCAGACAGTCCCTCACCCCTCCTGCCTCTGCTCCATCCACACTCCCCAGCACCTTGCCCGTCCCAAGCACACACACACCGGCACAGGCACACACCAGCACACACACATCCAGCACACAGACACACACGCCACAAACTAAACGCACACGCACGCACAGTCAGGGGACTGAAACCAGACTCACAGGGGATGGGGCCCTGGTACACACACACGCATCCACGGGCACTGCGCAGTCCTCAGTTGCCTCTCCCTCCAAAGCACCCTCCCTTGCCTCACCTGCAACCCCAAAGACCCAGCGCCTCTTCCTCAGTGACCTCGGCCTCTTCCCCTCCGATCCAGCTGCCCCAGCATCCAGGGGGAAGAGGAAGCCCCCCACACAGAGCAGAGTGCTCCTCGCCCCCGGACACCCTCCCCCAGGCGCAGACAGACTGAGGCCCCCACCCGCAAGTCCCCCAGAGTGGTAAGAGCAAGACCCCGCCGCCGCCCTGCAGCTCAAGCACCAGGTCACCTTCCTCCATCCCTCAGGCCCCCACTCCACAGGTACCCCCGCCACACCCTGCCCCAGGTTCCCCCACCCACAGATATACCATCCCCAAGAGGCTCCGGCCTTCTCCCCTGCCACTTGCTCTCCCGGCACCACACCCCCAATGCGCTTGTCTGTGCCACTGATGTGTTGAGGGTGTCCTCCCCTCTGTCCAGCCCACCTTGCCTGTTCCCCATTCTCCTCCCCTGGTGGTAGGCACTGCAGTGGAGTCCACTACCACCCTGTCTGACTTGGGCACTGCAGTGGCGGACCTGTCCACTCCATCTGCAGGGTCCACTGCAGTCGTGCCGGCACCCACAACATCTGAGCCATGCCCCCAGTTGTGCCGGCACACACCATGTCAGACACCTCCACTGCAGTTGTCAGTGGCTCTCCAGCACCCACCACCCCTTCCCTGCTTCCTCCTGGTGAGCCCTGATCCTGTCCCTGCGGTGCCTGGCCTACCCCCCGGTTGCCCCTCCTAGTGGATTGTCCCTGGTTTTGTGCAGGCATGTGTAGGGTGGCATCTGCCACTGTCACCCACTTGTGACTTTGTTGATGAACTGGCCATTGGCCTTTGTTTATGTTCTACCGGACTTCTACTTTTAATGCCACATATGCTGAATAAAGCAACTTTCTGTTCTCTAGTGCATTTGCTTCTGATGTACATGATGTTACTGATGCTAAGAATGCCCTTGCTGCAGTGATGGTGATATTTGGTCTCATGATAATGAAGTGTTACTGTGCAGGAACCCATGTGGTCCAGGGGTTATGTGTCCTATCCTGTGGTGTATCCATGTCATCCATAGCAGCATCTGAGGGTGTCATGTGTTCAGTATTTGGCAATGAGATTTCCTACTTAGATTGGCAACTTCACATCTGTGGCTTCCTCCCCTGCACATCTGTTGTGCCTGCCATTGTTCAATTCGTCTACTTCCCTGACCGTGTGGCCATCTCCAGTGAACATGCAGGTTTGGGCATCAATGGGGAAGGACTCATCTGTGTTGTCAGTGCAACATTGCTATACAAGTGTGTTGGATCTGTGCTGATGATTCCGTTGGCACTTCCATGACCAGGCTGATGGGACGGGAGCCCTCATTTGTTGCTAATTGTTGATTGTGTGTCCCATTGCTGCCATGGTATGGTATCTGTTCGCCTCACATCTGCAGTCTCCACAGGGTATCTGCATGTGTGTGCCCATTGGTGCAAATATGTGGGTCTGCATTCGGATGGTCACTTCTGTCATTGTGTCATTGATGATTGTTGACGGTGTCAGCCCCCATGGGTGTTGTTTGTCTGCACATGGCCAAAGTTATGTCTTATTTGCACTGCAGGATTTGGCTCCCCCAATTTATGTTGCAATGGGACACATACACTACTTTGCCACTGATGTGTTTGTTGTTCTGTGACCAGGAATCATCCATGCAGTTTGGCAGTTGCACCTCTTACTTTGTCAACACTTGCCTTTTGGTCACTGTGATGATGGGGGTTTGGACCCCATTGCCACAATGTTCAAAATGTGCTTCAGCTATGGACCCCACACTTACATTTTGGTCACTGTGATGATGGGGGTTTGGACCCCATTGCCACAATGTTCAAAATGTGCTTCAGCTATGGACCCCACACTTACATTTTGGTCACTGTGGTGATGGGGGTTTGGACCCCATTGCCACAATGTTCAAAATGTGCTTCTGCTATGGACCCCACACTTACCTTTTGGTCACTGTGATGATGGGGGTTTGGACCCCATTGCCACAATGTTCAAAATGTGCTTCTGCTATGGAACCCACACTTACCTTTTGGTCACTGTGATGATGGGGGTTTGGACCCCATTGCCACAATGTTCAAAATGTGCTTCAGCTATGGACCCCACACTTACAATTTGGTCACTGTGATGATGGGGGTTTGGACCCCATTGCCACAATGTTCAAAATGTGCTTCAGCTATGGACCCCACACTTACAATTTGGTCACTGTGATGATGGGGGTTTGGACTCCATTGCCACAATGGTCATGGCCTGCTTGCATTGTGGGTGCCACACACATATATGTGTGGCACATGTGCTAGGGGGTCACATTGTATGTTCAAAGTCATGTTCGGTGTTGTAGGCATTTGACACAGTCTACACACGCTTGTCATGGTGTTGGGGGATGTCTTCTTCTTGCATTCCCTAGGTTGTGGTGTGCTGGTTGTGTCATGCATTGTCCATCCTATGAGTGGGGGTGGTAGTAGTGGTAGGCATCCTGCCCCCTGGCTAAGGGTGGTAGTAGTGGTAGGCATCCTGCCCCCCTGGCTAAGGGTGGTGGTAGGCATCCTGCCCCCTGGCTAAGGGTGGTGGTAGGCATCCAGCCCCCCTGGGTGAGGGTGGTAGTAGTGGTAGGCATCCTGCCCCCTGGCTAAGGGTGGTGGTAGGCATCCAGCCCCCTGGGTGAGGGTGGTAGTAGTGGTAAGCATCCTGCCCCCTGGCTAAGGGTGGTAGTAGTGGTAGGCATCCTGCCCCCCTGGGTAAGGGTGGTAGTAGTGGTAGGCATCCTGCCCCCTGGGTGAGGGTGGTAGTAGTGGTAGGCATCCTGCCCCCTGGCTAAGGGTGGTGGTAGGCATCCAGCCCCCCTGGGTGAGGGTGGTAGTAGTGGTGGGCATCCTGCCCCCCTGGCTAAGGGTGGTAGTAGTGGTAGGCATCCTGCCCCCCTGGCTAAGGGTGGTAGTAGTGGTGGGCATCCTGCCCCCTGGGTGAGGGTGGTAGTAGTGGTAGGCATCCTGCCCCCTGGCTAAGGGTGGTGGTAGGCATCCAGCCCCCTGGGTGAGGGTGGTAGTAGTGGTAAGCATCCTGCCCCCTGGCTAAGGGTGGTAGTAGTGGTAGGCATCCTGCCCCCTGGGTGAGGGTGGTAGTAGTGGTAGGGATCCTGCCCCCTGGCTAAGGGTGGTGAGTAGGCATCCTGCCCCCCTGGGTGAGGGTGGTAGTAGTGGTAGGCATCCTGCCCCCTGGCTAAGGGTGGTGGTAGGCATCCTGCCCCCTGGGTGAGGGTGGTAGTAGTGGTAGGCATCCTGCCCCCTGGCTAAGGGTGGTGGTAGGCATCCAGCCCCCCTGGGTGAGGGTGGTAGTAGTGGTGGGCATCCTGCCCCCCTGGCTAAGGGTGGTAGTAGTGGTAGGCATCCTGCCCCCTGGCTAAGGGTGGTAGTAGTGGTGGGCATCCTGCCCCCCTGGGTGAGGGTGGTAGTAGTGGTAGGCATCCTGCCCCCTGGCTAGGGGTGGTGGTAGGCATCCAGCCCCCTGGGTGAGGGTGGTAGTAGTGGTAAGCATCCTGCCCCCTGGCTAAGGGTGGTAGTAGTGGTAGGCATCCTGCCCCCCTGGGTAAGGGTGGTAGTAGTGGTAGGCATCCTGCCCCCTGGGTAAGGGTGGTAGTAGTGGTAGGCATCCTGCCCCCTGGCTAAGGGTGGTAGTAGTGGTAGGCATCCTGCCCCCTGGGTAAGGGTGGTAGTAGTGGTAGGCATCCTGCCCCCCTGGGTGATGGTGGTAGTAGTGGTAGGCATCCTGCCCCCTGGCTAAGGGTGGTGGTAGGCATCCTGCCCCCTGGGTGAGGGTGGTAGTAGTGGTAGGCATCCTGCCCCCTGGCTAAGGGTGGTGGTAGGCATCCAGCCCCCCTGGTTGAGGGTGGTAGTAGTGGTGGGCATCCTGCCCCCTGGCTAAGGGTGGTAGTAGTGGTAGGCATCCTGCCCCCTGGGTGAGGGTGGTAGTAGTGGTAGGCATCCTGCCCCCCTGTGTAAGGGTGGTAGTAGTGGTAGGCATCCTGCCCCCTGTGTAAGGGTGGTAGTAGTGGTAGGCATCCTGCCCCCCTGGGTGAGGGTGGTAGTAGTGGTAGGCATCCTGCCCCCTGGGTGAGGGTGGTAGAAGTGGTGGGCATCCTGCCCCCTGGCTAAGGGTGGTAGTAGTGGTAGGCATCCTGCCCCCCTGGGTGAGGGTGGTAGTAGTGGTAGGCATCCTGCCCCCTGGCTGAGGGTGGTAGTAGTGGTAGGCATCCTGCCCCCCTGGGTGAGGGTGGTTGTGGTGGTGGGCATCATGCCACCCCTGGGTGAGGGTGGTAGTGGTGGTAGGCATCATGCCACCCCTGGGTAGGGGTGGTGGTGCGCATTCAGGCCCCTGTGTGCATATGTGGCATTGGTGATGGGCATCCCGCCCCTATGGTGCTGCTGTTGCTGGTGTAAGTATATTCAGCATCCCCGTGTGTGTGTGTGATGTGTCGTGTACGTGTTGTATGTGTTTTGTGGTTGGTGTCTGGCTTACCTTCTGCGCCGTACGCGTCCGTGCCTGTTCCGGTAGTAAATGTAGAATATTGGTATGATCGGGACGAAGGGATTCATGGTTGGTTCGTGTCGTTCGTCCTTCTCGTTGCTTCGCGTCGTCCTCGTCGCTTCGCCTCGTCCTCGTCGCTTCGCCTCGTCCTCGTCGCTGGCATGTTCGCCTCGTAGCCGTGGATCGTGTTGTGGCGCGAATCGGAGTTTATGTGCGCCTCTCCCGGATGCTTTGACGTGCCGTGCGTAGCGACGGGTTCGGCGCGTACGGAAAGCGCATCGTACTTGTCCGGCCGGACGGGGCTGCATTTTTCCTTCCGTGCGACTCGATTCGGCGTTTCCGGATTCGCCTCGGTCGGAGAACAGGACCTGGTTTGGGTGAGTACGGCTCGGCCGGATTTTTTGCTGTTGTGCGCATCGTACTTCCTCGTTCGGTGTACTGTACGGATCGGTCGGGAAACAGGCTTTCGCATGGCTTTTTTCCCGACCGAATGGTATTGGGTGCGCCTCCGACCGAGATCGGAATCGGCCCCTATGTATTACCATCATATTAGGATACAACCCTTAACTATGTATTTGGCCTTTTCTGCAGAGTTATTCCCATACTTTTTGCCTTCACCCCTCCTTTTTTCTGAATTTTGTTTTTGTTGACCGTAGGATTCTATGTACTTTATTACTGCTAACCAGCACTAAAGTGCTTGTGCTCTCTTCTTAAAACATGGTAAAATTTACTTACATCCAATTTGCAAATTTAATTTACATATATGCCCCTAGTAATGAGATATACCATATACCCATGGATGATACATTAAATGCTACTAATGGGCTTGCAGTACTTACTGTGCCACCCAGTTAAGTAGCTCCTTAAAACATGCCTCAGTCCTGCTTGAAGCTCAACTCAGAGAAGACCGAGGTCCTCATCCTTGGACCCTGCACCTCCGCCTGGGACAACACCTGGTGGCCCTCTGCCCTCGGGAACCCTCCCACCCCTACAGACCACGCTCGGAACCTCTGCATCATCCTTGACTCCTCCCTCTCCATGAACCGCCAGATCAACGCCGTCGCTTCCACTAGTTTGAACTGCCTTCGCGTCCTCCGTAAGACCTTCAAATGGATCCCCCGACTGCAGAAGGACCGTCACCCACGCACTCATAACCAGCAGACTGGACTACGGCAACGCCCTGTACGCCGGAATCAACAGAACTCTTCTAGACAAACTCCAAACCATCCAGAACGCCGCAGCCAGACTCGTCCTCGGGACACCGCGTCACGAACACATGACCCAACATCTACGAGCCCTCCACTGGCTCCCCATCGAGAAGAGGGTCACCTTCAAACTCCTCACCCACGCCTACAAATCCCTCAACAACATCGGACCCAAATACCTCAACGAGAGAGTACCCTTCCACGTACCCAAGAGGAACATCCACTCCGCCGACCTCGCCCTGGCAGAGGTCCCCTGCATCCGCAGAAACAGAACCGGCGGGAGAGCTTTCTCCTACATCGCAGCCAAGACCTGGAACGAGCTCCCTGTGAACATCAGACGCTCCCCGACCCTGCACACGTTCAGGAAGGACCTCAAGACCTGGCTCTTCAACTGATCCGGAGCCACTCCCCCCCACCCCAGCGCCTTGAGACCCTCACGGGTGAGTAGCGCGCTATATAAAGCCCCTGATTGATTGATTGATTGATTGTAGCATGTGTGCAGTTTTAAACTGCCAATTTGACTTGGCAAAATAAACCTTTTGCCTAGCCTAAAACTCCCTTTTTAATACATATAAGTCAGTACTAGGGTAGGCCATAAACAGCCCATAGGGCAGGGTGCCTTGTAAATAAAAAGTTGGACATGTCCTTTTAAGTTTTACATGTCCTGGTAGTGAAACACTTACAAATTCAATTTTTCACTACTGTAAGGCCTACCTCTCCCATAGGATAACATTGGGTTACCTTATTACATTTAATAGTAATAATGTTTGTTTGGAAGCAGGTACAAATATTATGTTTGATGTCTAAGGAATTGTGATTTAAAATCGCCATTAATGTGAAAGTCAGGTTTTAATTCACAATTCTAAAAATTCAACTTTTAGAAAGTTGGCATTTAATTGTCCTAACTATTTGGCCCCTGCAGCCTGTTTCCTGGGTCACATGACTGGGTGTAGTTGCGAGTTAGCATTAGTGTATTCCCTCCCAGACAGCCACACAATAGGGCATGGTTACTCACAAACATTTTCTCAGGGGCCAAAAAGTTTGATCTGTGATGTGACTGGGAGCTGCAGTGATGCCAGCATGATGGCGGTCAGGAGGTGGAGAGGAAGGTTCTAGGGAGGTAAAGTGGGTGTAAGGGAAGCAAAGCATATACATTTGATGGCTGCATTGCACAATGTTAAATCAGAAAATGTGGGAATAATCCCAGCTTCTCCACTCTACCAAATTGAGTGATCCTAGGCAATTGTTTCCTTTCAATTTCCTTTGCATCATTATCACATATAAAAGGACCTCAATATTCATGACTTTGGGTTGTGCACTGTACGTAACCTTCTCCAGTGAATGATTTAACAAATTATAATGTTGTTTATATATAATAGGATCCAGGCCACCTGAAGAGTGCACCTAACAACTGATTTGCCTCTTAGTTCACTATTTGCATTGTTGTCAGGGTGGGCGATGGGATGAATGTTTCTACATTCACGTTTGAAAACTATCACTTTTAGGAAAATAATTTTCAAAGCACTGATATAATCTACTAAAGTGAACGGTTCTGCATGTTAATGAAATACACTTTTTGAATTTTGAAGAGACTTTATCATAAATTTAACTTTTCCTGCAAGATGTCTTTAAAAATGAAGGTGTTTCTAAAATTTAGCAGTGCAGGATACACTAGTTTCATCCTTTCTTTAACTTCAATCAACCTTTAAATAAAGGCTTGTCTGTTAATTAAACATCTGTTTAGTGTTAGTGCTGAGTCGTGTAAACAGCAACCCAGTGCTGCTGTTGACCAGGGGGCTTCATGTAAAGGTCATGAGGGCCACATGCAACCCCCGGGCCATACTTTAAGTATCACTGCAATAGAAGGGCTGTGTGTTGGGAGGATGGACCATCCTGACAGGATGAGGGGAGCAGTGCACAGCCCACTAGAACTTCAAAGAAGCTACTTCAGCACATGTACAAAGTACTTTGCACTAATCTTTAGTGACTGCTGACATCCTGGTACCAGGGAATGGAGGCGGGAAATTCCAGACACTTCTGTGAGGGGAAACCCCAGAAGTTTCTTCCACTTCAAAGCTGGCACCAGGTATAAAATTATGACTCTCAGACTCACTCTTCAGTACACTGAAGGACATGTGCATGCTACAGAAGAAGGACTGCCCTGCTGCTTGAGGCCTGCACTGCTGTCTGAGAAGGAAGCCCGGACCAGCTCCCTTCATTCCAGGCTACCTGAAGTGACTCCAATGGTCAGCTGACTGACCTCCTCTACAGAGCTACAGGGACATAAAAATCTCCAGAGGCCTCCCTGCAACTGTCCAGATGCCCTACTGTACTGGACCAGCCTGGGCCTGCAACTGGCCCTGCCTGAGCCCTGCTGGCCTCTGCTGGAGTGAGACACTGATCTCCAAGAGGTGCCTCCTTGGTCCTGGACCCTTTGCTGACTTCAGTGTGTGCTTCTCCATAGCTAACTGTGGGTGTCATCAAAACTGATGTTAAGTGATGCAACCCAATGCATAGCCTTGCATTGCAGTCTTTACAGCTCGTGATCAGCGGCTCATCAGAACCGGTGCGGCGCGACACAACTCAATGCTAGACCTCACATCTCAGCATTCACATCTCCTCTTGTGTGGGATTTTTCTTGAGTTGTGTTTTCACTTCAATTACTGTTCAAATGATGCATAAATACTTTGCACACTGCCTCTAAGTTAAGCCTGACTGCTTTTGTGCCAAGCTACCAGAGGGTTAAGCATTTGTTATTTTAGTGGCGTGTGGTTCACATTGACAAGGATTGTCGGAGTTGCTTAGGAAGGGCTCACACCCCCTCAACCAACAACCCAATTTTTCACACATTAAAACGAGAAGTTAGACGTACAACATAAAACATGCACCTAACGGGAGGGATGAGAAAAAGAGATCATAATGACAGGCTTCTTAAAATTAAGTGATAAAATGTACGCATGATTTCATCAGCATTTTACACTTCTTATAGAATCCTAAAAATCGCACATTGCTTTAAAAATATTAAGTGTATCTCTTTTTATATTTAAAAGCTTTTCAAAAGCCACTTGTATACACTGAGGGCCCAATTCACAAAGGTTAACTTACACTTTCATGTAAGTTTATGATTGTTTGATATTCACAAAGGGGATTACGAGTAGTCGGCCCGATTCACAAAGGTAAAGTTACACTTTTGTGTAAGTTTACTACTTTTCGATACTCACAAAGGTAAACTTAGACCAAAAGTCTAACTTTACTATTTTTTAGTATTCACAAAGGTAAACTTAGACCAAAAGTCTAAATTTACTATTGGTAACTTACCTTTGGGAATTCCAAAAAGTAATAAAGTAAGACTTTTGGTCTAAGTTTACCTTTGTGAATACTGATAAGTAGTAAAGTTAGACTTTTGGTATAAGTTTACCTTTGTGAATACCGAAAAGTAGTAAACGTACACAAAAGTGTACGTTTAACTTTGTGAATCGGGCCCAGTATCTTTATGAGTGCAGAGTCTCTGCACAAAAAGACCTATCTTTTTATGTGCGGAGACTCCACACTCATAAAGATACTACTCGTGAATCACTTTGTAAATAGCAAAAATTGTAAACTTACACAGAAGTGTAAGTTTACCTTTGTGAATCAGGCCCATAATGAGCATCCAGTCACTAATATTTGACAATTTTACATATCTGTGAAATAATTATTTTGAAAACCACTAAGGAATACTTTTAAAAGTTATTAATTGAAGGATTCTAGTTAGCATAGTTCAGGTATACTAACAGTTTTAATTGATAGATTTTGAAACTCCTTAAGCTCATGAAATACTTATCGAAAGCTCTTTACTAAGACAAGCAATTTTAACACTTTCAAAATCATACCCGAAAGAGTGTTGTTCTGAGGTTTACAGTTCCTGCATGAATTGTCTTCTTTCAAGTTAATATTATATATTTTGGCTGCAGTGTAACATTTCCTGAACTGTATTTTTTGCTGGATTCAATTTAACTTTTTACCAATTCTTTGCACAGAAGATAGTTTTGAGCATATTTCTCCAAAAGTAATCTGTGTTTGTATGCCTGTTTCTGCTATTCTGTAAAACTATAATTCAAAAGGGAATAATATTAAATAGGAGTAAATATTTGACCCAGACATCTTGGATAGTTTGAAGAAATGGAGATGAGGACATCATGTTCACAGATTGTCAAATATGAAGAGAAGCTAGGACTTCATGTAAAAGTCCATGGGCCAGATGTATCAAGCCTTTTTCCCGTTCGCAAACGGGCCGATTCTCAGAATTGGCCCGTTTGCGACAAAGCCTTTAGATGTATCATCCCAAAGGCCATTGCAAAATAGGAATTGCAAAATTTGCGATTCCCTATTTTACGAATGCATTTAAGGAATCGCAAATTGCGATTCCTTAAATGCAATTCTAAACACCCAAAAATTGCGATTTGGCCTTAGGAATCGCAAATTACCACCAACTTCAAGTTGGTGGTAATTTGCGATTTCCTAGAAAAATGCACTTTTTTGCATTTTTCAAAGTGCCATGTGGCACACATGCATATTTCAGGGGTGCAACAGGGTGTCCTTTTGGCACCCTTGCACCTTGAAATGCATTCGCAATTTGCGAATACCTATTGGGTACTCGCAAATTGCGAATGTCTTCCCATTCATTCCTATGGGCCTGTAGGCCCATAGGAATGAATGGGAAGGTATTCCTTAATTGCGAATCGCAATTTGCGATTTGCAATTAAGGAATATGTAGGAATCGCAATTATTATTGCGAAACCTACATACATTGCATTTTGCGTGTCCTGAATAGCGAATCGGTAAAATTCGCTATTAAGGACTCGCAAAATACAATGATGATACATCTGGCCCTAAATCTCTTCTTTTCTACCTGAAAGGTTTTATAGTAGGACTTAAGGTATTTAAACTCCAACATTGACCCTTTTCTCCATACTATAACTAATAAATAATCATGACTGGTTCAAATTGTATTAAAATAGTTATAAATTCTTCCCTGAGTAGCATCTTTCCATAATAGTGTGCTTTTATCCCATGAATTGAATTACATTTTTTCTTGGACCAACACAAAAATGAAACACTGTTAAAAGTCTGTGTTACCTTGGTTTGGGTTTAAGTCAAGCCACTTTAAAGGGAGTCATGATAGCAACAGTATTTTTTATATTAAAACTATATTATAAACTTTAAGTTTCACTACGTGTAATCAGGAAAATGTGATAATGGAATGCCTTTCAAGGACACAGAGGAAAAAGTATCTCAGATCTCTTACAATAAGCCGAATATGGTTGGAAGTGCTGTTTACAGTCTTCAACAATTAAGATTCGAGACTCAGTGCTGTCACTTACCATGGCCCATCTGGCCAAAAAAGTGGCAGGGACAAGCTTTGGGGTTATTAGAGGAGCTCTTAGGAAGATGATCAAATTGCTCCCTGCGGAAACTTGGAGTACAGTGGTACAAGGCTCATGCTTTCACGCTTAGACTATGGAATTTCGATGATTCTAGGCAGTCCTGCCTACATAACCAGAAAATTGCAGTTGATTCAAAATGCCACAGCTCGAGTACTGTTGAGCCTTCCAAAATCACACTTGGCAGGGCTGGCTCTGGCTAGCCTTCACTGGTTGCCCATGAAAAAAACAATATAATTGAAAGATTTCTGCTTTGTACATTAGGCAAAACAAGCCCATGGCCCTCACATCCTTAGTCATGTCATCAATCCTTACACCAATGCAAGAGAGCTAAGATCGAACAACCACTTCCTCTTGGCTACACCCAGAATCAAAAGTGAGAGAAGTGGAGGGTGCTCATTTGCATGTTTAGGGTCCAAGATGTGGAACTCCCTACCTATTCACTTTAGAACCAATGGAAACCTACTTAGTTTCAGAAAGCACCTGAAGATCTACCTCTTTTTGTAATAAGAGTATTACTCATCTCATGAGCTCTGTCAAAGCACTGGGAAGCCAGGTCTGGGTAGCCATGCGTTATACAAGAGACTGTAACATAACTGCATACATAGAATCATGGTCTCCTATTTTGGTGAACACACCACTCAAGTGAAAAAGAGGAAACACCTCTCTGTTTTATCATCTATACCCACATTTACCAAAGTTTGTACTGCGCTTACGTAACTCAAAACAAATTAGTGCTGCATATGTGAGATATTACAATGGTAAGTAAATAGGTGCTATCATTTGTGCTACATTGAGTAGCACAAGTGGACATGCAAAACTTCAGTAAATGTGGCCTTATCTGCATGCTCACACATAGACTGTGACTAAATCATGGTAAGAATATATTTACCAAACCCATCTCCTCATAAACAAATATGTACATGAACAAATGCCTTCTCAGAATGTAGACAAATAATAGAGAGAGGAATTGAAGTATTTTCAACTAAGTCTACTAAACACAATAGAGACTGAACAAGGGCGCCAGGTCATTGGCGACCAAACTGTCTTGATCTCATTATAGAAACGTTTCTACATAGCCATTTATACGGGTGAGAATAATTATGACATAGATTTTTTCATTTACATTTTCAGAATGGTATTTGCTGGATTTTGTAGGCTTTTTCTGGATTTCAAACGAATAGATATTGATTCCTCTTCTTTTTTTCTCAGCACCCGCTGTGGACAGGGATGGTTTGACCTGCCATCAAAATCCCTAACTTGATTTTTCTTGTCACTTTATTCCATGAACAGAAGTTGGTATAAGCCACTTGTTGGACCTGTCATATAAAACATATTTCAGATTTAAAAATATTGCTAGGCCAAGGTCCTCATTCTTAGACAGATGACTTCAAAGTTGTTATGAGATCCATTGATTGATGCTCTTTGGGTCGAAACATTGACAATACAACTTTCGGTTGCTTTTAATTGGATTACATGAACTCCATGATTTTGAATGGACTCATAACGTGATTTCTTACACAACCCACTGATCATCTGGCTGTTAACTGTTCCAACTGTATATATTTTCTGCATTTTGAGTGGTGTCCTTTTGCACTAATCTCTGTTGTCTTTTTGTTGTGAATCTTTTATGGTCAGTATATGTTTGCTAATATCACAATAGTTGATCTCTTGTTATTGGGGGTTTATGTCTTTAATGATTAGTCATGTTTACCAATTTCTTTGGAGATACAAGTATAATTGGTTGGTACACTTTCTCAAAATGAGCCTTAGAGAAACACTGCACCTTTGTTTCTCCCCATTGATGCTTAGCTCTGATTATGCCATCTAATATAGTTAAATGGGAATTTAAAGGGATTTATAGTACTTTGAGCTTAGTGCTCAAGAGCTTGTTGATTGGCTGTTCTTAAGGCACATGATGGCTTCTGATAAAACTCTTAGCGCTTCTAATGCCTGCATTTCATCAATTTCCAGAAACGAATAGTCTACCATAGGTAACAGTTTTTCTTAAGCTTCTCCTGCTGCATAATATTCTCCGAAGCTAACTCTTAAGTGTTCCTGCTAAAAAGACAATTGCAGATGCTAATGGCAGAAAGTTGCTTGCAAACATTGAATCTTTTGATTGAGCTCAATCTCTTAGAAAGGGAGTTTATAAGCCAGTGTGCATTAATTGACTTACCTAAAATCAGGAGTAGTGATACATGATGAGACAAGCTTTTGGTTACATGTTCATCTGAGGTCATGGATCATGTTATATTGTTCGAACCCTACTCAGTCTTTTTTATTCCATGCTCTTCTGAGTAAATGTGGTTACGAAATTAACCTAGTAGACCTAGAAAGTTAATAAAAACAAAAGGTCAAAAGCCTTTCCTGCAACTACTGTTATAGCTGCCAAGGGATAAGAAAGAAAGGAGGCTTTACTAATGACATTAAAGAATAATCAAGTATTATCTGAGGCAAGGTGTACCTTAATAACTCCTGACTGTTCCCTGCCTATTAAAGTGGGGAAAAAAGGTTCAATTTGTAAAGCTAAGAGTTTAGCAAAGATTTTGTAATCTACATTTACAAGAGAAATCCCCTATAATGGTTACAATATAAGGGATCTTTCCCTTCTTTATGAATCAGGCAAATGGTTGCTTTTTGGAATGTGCCTAATGTAGAACCAGCTGTGGAGGAAAAAGTAAATAATTGTAATAATTGTGGTAATAGAAGATTGGAAAAATGAAGGGAAATTCTACTGTGAAACCAACAGAGCTAGGAGTTTTCCCTTTCTTAAGTGTACTAAGGTCATTAGAGATTTCTCTCCAGGGAGTAAAATCAAGATCATTGTGAATGGTGTTAGGAACAGTATCCAAGTAATAATCAGTATTAGAAGAAAGTGGGGGGTCTTCAGGGGTATTAAGAAATTGAAAATATGCAGCAAACTCATTTAGTAGGTCTTTATCTTTAAAGAAAATTAGAGCCTTGGGAATCAATTACAGAGTCAACATGAGTGTGTTGTTTTCTGATCTTAAGGTAATTAGCCAACAGTTTGCCAGTTCTATTATTACATCCATAGAAAATGGCACTTTGTTTAAGTAATATGGGAGATGTATTATTACTAGAATATTCACTAAACTTCATTTTGCCTTTAATAAGCTCACTTAGGGCACAGTCAGATTTTGTCCTATAGTATTGATGTTCACATTTTTTAACAGTGGATGAAAGGAATTAATGTTGTTTAGTGAAATAGCTCTTTTTTTTAGCTACAAATTCAGTGATAAATCTGCCAGCAGGCGCTATAGAAGTATTCCAAAGAAGTTGAGGGGATATTTCGGGATCAACATGAATCAAGACGAATTCCGTAGCAAAGGAAAGAAAAGACGAAGAGAAGTTGGGATCTTGCAAAAGAGAGTTATGAAATTTCCATCTACTGGATTTGGGTTGGGGTGGGATAAAGTCTTAGGGGCCGATCACGATGCCGTAGGAAATGGCTCCGACCCTCGGTCGGAGCCGTTCATACGGCATCGTAATCTCCTGTTTGGATTCATTTCCAACCAACCCATTTTAATGGAGTCGGTCGGAAATTAATCTGAACAGGATTTCCGAATGGTTTATGACAGACTCGGACAGCCCCTCTGCCATTCAGAAAGGGGCCTGTAATTCCAAGGGCGGCTCTTTCCGCCCGAGGCATTACGATGGCAGATTCCTACAGCCTTTCTGTGCCGGCCTTTCTGACACAGAAAGGTTGTGGGAATCTGACTTTGGGGGCCCCCAGCAGGGCCCCCATGGTACAAGGCCTCCGGATGGTAGCCTAGGGGGCACCCTGTTGATCTCTGCACCTGGTGGCAGGCACCTTGAGGTGCCTGCCACGGGGTGCAGGGATGAACTGCACCTCGGCTCTTTACAATGAGAGCATGCATTCCGGTTGGAATGCATGTTCCCATTGTAAAGAATAGGATTGCGACCGAACAGTGTTTAGTCGCATCCTAATTTCTAGTTTGGGACCGCTGACAGGAGGTCGGTCGGTCTCAGTTCCAGATCGATGTCGGACGGACTCAGAAATCGGCCCCAAAGTCTGTAATCACTGGAGCATGGTCCGTAATTTAAATAGGTCCTAGTGAAGAACCAATATTATTTTGGGAAAGAGGTTTACTAATGAAAATATGATTAGAGAGGGAGCCATGAACAGGATAGTAAAAGGAGTAGTCCATGGAAAAGGATTGCAAAGCCTCCATGAATCAATAAGATGTCGGTGCGTAATGGTTGAGTGAAATTGTTTATGCATTTTAGAGGGTATTACTTTTACTATGGATTGACGATCAAGGAAAGGATCCATAATCTGATTGCAATCAGCTCCTAAAATACAGTAATCATCATAATATTGTAAACATTGTTTTGATATATCTGGCCAAAAATTAAAGTTTGGCTTTGTGGGACCACAAACATTGAATACTATTATAGGAATATTATTAATAAGGAATTTCAATAAAATCCTTCTGTCTGTATCAGTTGAGTGATAAACAATCGTAGTATGCAGTTTTTATGACACAAAATAATTACACCATTACATTTATGAGGAGATGGAGATGTTAGAATTGTACCCACCAAACTACACTTGAGCTTTAAAATTCAAGTTCTGTGAGATGAGTTTATGGAAGTAGAACCAAATTAGGATCGTATTTGGCCAGATGAGCTATAATTCTTTTTTTTTTTAGGGTTAATAAAATCTTTGATATTCTATGAGCGTACTCCTAATGTTAAAAACAGTCACAAAATAAGAAGCCATAAGGTCTTCATTAGTGGTAAAACAGAAAATAGCCTAAAGGAAGTTAAGGGGAAGAAGGTTATACAGTAGAGATAAAATAGAGAGAAGAACATAAAGGAAGAAGATTGAATAAGGAAGGGGTAAAGAATAATAAAAAGAAAGGGATCAGAATCTGAGAAAAGAGACAGTCCATTTCAAAATGCTGACAACTGAAACATACCTTGATAAAGGGCATAAATAAGGATGGGGTGGTGACAGCACAAGGATAGGATGGCATAACAAGGGAAACATGCTACAATGACAAATGTTTATGGGAGTCTGAGCTGAACATTTCCTGGTCTACTCCTGGGACTTAAATTTGGCTTAGGCTTCAAAAAGTGTCCCAAAATGCTGGTACCACACACACTTAGTTTTTACTATAAAATAGACCACATCCCATACTGCTAAATTCTCTGTGTATAGCAATAATAAATGGCGGTAATGTCAGCATCCTAACAGTGATCTAATGCATATATTATTTTGGTGCCCGAACACGATTACTTTTCGGTGGAAGGCTTGGTCTCAGATTGCAAATATTCTTAGTATACAATGCCCCTTTTCCCCTTTACATGAATTTCTAGGGGGTTTATGCAATACTAATTACACTACTACATATAGCACTTTGTTATTAGATCTATTACTGGCATTAGCATTTCAGCCAATCACTGTTAATTGGAAATATATCTTATAAAGCTTGGTGGTATAATGTTTGTCATCATCATAGACTAGATACATCCTTCTTTTCTACCAAAAAATAGAGATTTATTTTGGCTACCTTTGATGCTTTTTCTAATTAAGTGCTGCACAATTGTTTCTAATACATGTTCGATAGCAGGAAATTTTAAACCCTGATAAAAAGGTTGAATTCTCTGTCCTTAACCGCTTACTTATTATTAGTATTTTACTATAGGCTAGTTGTTATGTTATGACTTGTTACAGTTTATTGGTCTCCATTTTTTTTTATTTTCTATCTATTTTATCTCATTTATTTCTATTTTAGCTGGTCATATCGCCCCCTTCTCTATTTCCCTCTACCCCATTTACATGAAAATGGTTAAAGGCTTATTTTACATAGGTTAAACAAAAATTCATATCATTAGTTAATCTTTATCCTTCTAATACATCCATCACATTGTCATATTTGCTAACTTTTGGCAAAGACATTTTTATTGTAATTTGGTTGTTGATGCTAATTGTTGATTAATAAAGCTTTCAAAACTTAAAAAAGTCAAATTTACTGACATTTCATGCAACGCAGCACAGTACAGCAAATTGCAGCTCTGCATTGTGTGAAAGAGAGACAACAGAAATGCACCATATTTACAAACATATGGCGCAATTCTGCTTCCTCCTTGTACTGGTGCACTGTGTGCTGCCTAGCACCAACTCAGGCACCCTCGCACAATGGTGCAAGGGTGCTGTCACTACGAGCAAGATTGTTTTTTGCGCAGGAAGAGACCCCTTCCTGCACAAAAACAATCCTTTGAGGCATTTTCCTTTTTTTATAAATGTGATGCAGAATGCAAATAGAAAAAGGTAGTAAGGAGGAGAAATTAAGATATTTCTCCTCGTCTCAATTTAATGCATTCCCAGGTTTGAATTTCTTTGTAAATGTTGGAATGCGCCAAATTCATGGGTTGATATGTGGGAACACCTCCCTGACGCATCATAATGCAAGGCAGCGAAATGCCTTGTATTACCTTGGATTTACTAAACCAATCAGAGCCATGCAAGGTGGCTTTGTGTGGCTTAGTAATTCCCAGTTAAGGGCTTGCATTTCCTTGGGTCACCTTGCATGACGCAGTGGCAATGCAAGCTCTTAGTTTATCTGGTACTTTGGTGGAGGAGTAGGTAGAGCTGGTAAGTTAATAACTTTACTGATCCTATCCCTGATCACTCTATTAATGTTCATGCCTCTAGAATTCCGCCAAAATCGAATATATATATTTTCACATACTAGGCTGTGGATCAGGGTCTGACCAACACTTTGAACCTGCATGGCCTTGGTTACCTGTATGTTGAAGAAGAGAGCTGGACCAAAGATAATGCCCAGGTTACCTGCGCTGAGGACTTGCCTAGTGAAGATGAACATATGAATATGTATTGGCCCATGTTCACTTCACCAAAGAGTAGTTCTTCTGTCTTTGACCAACTGAGGGACGGGTTTCTTCTCTTCATCTATTCACAGTAAACAACTAGGATCTGAAAAAAGAATATATTGATGGATCAGTTTTTTAGCTGCACTCAATCAGCGTCTCACCTAGTAGTGGGTCTTCGCATTAGTTATTTATATGTTTTAAATAAAACAGTGGAAGCCTGACAGAAGGCTTTGAAAAAGGTAAACAAAGCTGGCAGGGACAAATATAGCACAGAGATCTAGAGACGTGTAGGCACAATTCATTCAGGTACATGGCTTTCAACATGGGGTGAATACTCATGGAATGATCATTTGAGAAGGATGAGGTTATGCTGCATGTGGAAAGATGTAATAAAACCCCAAATCTGTGTTGCTTTGAGAAGAACTCGCCTGCTTTTTTTTTTTAGTTCATTGGCAGTAAGGAAGTTCATGATACCTAAAACCGAGTCATGCCACTGATAGATGTACAAAAGATTTGTTACATCAATACAGACAAACAGAAAGTCACTAAACCTTTTTTTGTTCTCATTTCTTGTATCAATACAGGTCAACGCCCATCAGAAGCGTGATATGTGGAAGGCCATCGCCAGGAAGGTGCTGGTCCTGGGGGTCCACAGGCGGCACAGCATCCATTGCCGTAAGAGGTGGGAGGACCTACAATGTTGGACCCACAAGTCAGCTGAAGTCCAGCTCGGACAGTCCTCCAAACGTGGGATGCGTATTTGCTACACACTGGCCCCCCTAATGGGCCACATTTTAGTGGTGGCCTATCCTGAGCTTGATGGGCAGATGGGGGCCCAACAGCAGCAACAAGGGTGTGAGTTATTGTCAGAGTTTCACAAGTCGCATGGCTCATTTTTTGTTACAGCCAGGATTTTTTCAGATCAACATTAAGGGTGAGCCATGTCCAACGCACAAGAAAAGTTCCTGAAGGTGTAAGTTTCTCACAATGTCTATGATGAAGTGCTTTGTCGAGTAATTATTTTCAAAAAGATCCCACCTTATTCGTGTTTACAACCAATGGACTGTTCTAAGCAGACACAGGGCTGCCTAAACTCCACATGTCCATCATGTAGTGTGATGTAATGAGGGACAGTTGTACTAAACAGGCCAATAGTGTTTATTGTGTCAGGTGTGATGCTCCTTCACTGTTGTGGATGATGCAATGTTAGGCCTATTGAGGTGACATAGCATATTGGGTATGTATGATACAATGGATGTACCAAGCGTCACATTGGTAAGTTGGGATTCTACACAATCAAGAGTGAGCATGTGATCCTAAATGACTAGCAACCTCAAAATTGATGGATACATTTTGTTATCACTACGTATCCAAATTGTGTTCAGCATGAGACATGGTGTGTCGTACATGCTAAAGAGTGACAGATTGCAATGATGTGTTGCTGCTTTACCAATGTGTGTGCAAGTGACTGGGCTAGCCATATGAACTTTGGATCCAACACAGACAGGAATGTGTACACATTGTTGACAGAGTAGCAGATACTCCAAACCATTCCTCAATGTCCTTTGTCATGTCCAGATTAGAAATCTATGATGGAGTAAAAAGATGGAATGTTCCACCACATATATGTATGAGTTTCCCATCAGGAAAACTCAGAATCAGGCTAAAATCATGACCCAGTAGGCAAATGTTGAAACTCATCAAGCTGTAATATGTTGCCTATTGGGATTTACACTTCCATCTTTGAAGTATATATCATTTATGAATAATTGTATGTAAAGATTAGTGTGATAGTGTACAACATTTTGACTACAGTGAAAGACAGCATATGTAGCGCAAATATTTCACAAAGTTACAACAATGTTCAAATAAGTTGTCATATTTAGGAGTCAAATCTGAAGATGTGTTAGCGCTATACTGAAGTGCCTTTGAAATGTTTCAAGGGCTATGTATTTACTTATGCTGTAGAAGTCATTTGTCCATCCACACAAATATGAATTTCAGACTGTCTTCAACAGCATAGGTATGTACATAGTATGTGATACATTGCTAAGCTACTTCAGTACATAATGCATGTCTACAATTTTTACACTTGACATATACTTTTATGATTTGACATATGTGTTAGCATTGTCATATGTCCGAACAAAGGTTACAGGCTTTTAGTTTATGCTAATATTGGTATAATTTTGCAGAATATTTTGGCAATCATATTTCACTAATTGATTATGAGGAGTATGTAGATTTTAGGGCCTAGTGCAGACACAGTACAAAGGTATTTGTAGTGTCTGCCTACTTTAGCTAACATCAGTGCATTATTCACAACAACAAAGGGCAATCATTCTGAGATGTGACACTGTTCCTGGAGAGACATGTTAATTGATAAGATACAACATCATACATAATATGGGAGCTATAGTGGAGAATGACATAACTGTGACCACGTTTTTATTTTTAAACTTTGCCTATTTGCATGAGGTTATGCTACTGTTGAATCAAAGTTTGAGAGCTTTGAAGCAAGTGAAATCTGTAAACTTGAAAACTGTTTTGTGATCAAAGCTCATTTTCAGTTCTGTTTACACAAATTAAATAAAACTCTTGTATATGCCATTTCAGCATCATCCGGGTAAGGTGAAGGAGAAGATGCCAACAGTGGTGGGGAAGTAGCTGGCCACAGTGGTTCCGGTATCAACACCGAGGGAGCCAGTTGGCCAAAGGGTGAGGGGAGTGCAATAGAGGCCACCAGTGACTCAATACCATCTTCGGAGGCCTCCTCCAGCGAGCAGTCACTAGTGGTGGTGGACCATCCTGCTCCTGTGACACCTGCATCCTTGTCCACGACCCCGATATCATTCTTCACCCTCCCTCCTGCTTCCCTCACAGTTGGCCTACCCAAGCCTGCTTAAATGCCTGTGCTCTCCTTTGCCCAGGCACCTCACCCCTGTCCCCCAGGCTACGCTGAATGAGGAGGCCATTGCCATCCTCCGGAGCATCTCTGTAGGCCAGACACTCCTGCTGAATGCCATCCAGGGGCTTAGCTGCCATATACAAGAACTGGTAGCTTGCCTGGAAGGCATTCACAGTGGTATGTCTGTCCTACAGCGGTAATTTCAAGCTCTGGCCTCCTCATTCACCACAGGCTCCAAAGCATCCCAACAATCTGCCACACCTCCTGCCCCTTTCCCATCCCAATTTCCTGTTCCTAAACCTGTCCAAAGCACACTCACACCTTTTCATGCACACACTCGAACAGACAAAAGCAGCACACCTGCACAGAAACACAAACACCAAAAATAAACGCAGGGACCCATCCAAACATACAGACATTGCACCCATCACCACACACACATGTACCACCCCCAACACCAGCACACCCACAAACATTGCACCCACCCACATGCACCACCCCTACCACCAGCACACCCACAGATATTGCACCCTTCACCCCACCCACATGCACCAACCCACTACACACACAGACACCACATCCATCCCCACACACACATGCACCACCCTCACCACCAGCACACCAACAGACATTGCGCCTACCACCCCACACAAATGCACCACCCCCAGCAAACACACAGACACCACACCCATCCCCACACACGCATGCATCACCCCAACACCTGCACACCTACAGACATTGCACCCACCACACACACACATGCATCACCACATCCACATGCACCACACCAACATCCATCACCTTCACAGCGCACACATACACACAGACATTATAGAACACACACCATCTTCCCCATCTCATTCCACCCCTGCCAAACGACAATCCCCACCTTCAATGTCCCAACCCACCCCTAAAAACCCCAAGAGCACCACTCCCAAGACCACTGCCCCTCCCAAACCCAAGAGCACCACTCCCAAGACCACTGCCCCCCTCCCAAACCCAAGAGCACCACTCCCAAAACCACTGCTTCCCCTCCCAACCCAAGAGCACCCCTCCCAAACCCTAACCACCGCCTCCCATGTAAGATGTTTGATTTGTCTGTCCTGCCATTAGATGCCCCTTCCTGAGGAGGTTCCCCTGGCAGTGCAATTGGAGGCAAGCTGGCACACACACCCGTGCACAAAACACCATTTGGACTGGCATTTGCCTTGGTTTATACATGTTGAGAGTTATCTCATTGTGAATAAATCACAGATTTTCTTTTCAACAAGTTTGTCCTGGCTTAACCTGTGCCTTGCAAATGTTTGATTTCAAGCAGTGTTTCAGTGGAAAATGTGTAGTACTTATATTTCTTTAGCGATATGGCAGGAACTGCTACAAACTTTCTGAATGTCTTCTATGTTCAGTGCATACACTGGTTCACATGGTAAGTGATGGTCATTAGAATTTAGGTGCAGCCATTCAACATAGTGATGGACACTTGCACCAACAAATAGATTTTGAGATAATATTTAAGTATATTTTACTACAGGTGTGTTTGTTTCACCTGAATTACTGATAAGTATGTACACATATACATTGCACCTTGTAATGTAATGTTCACATCGCAATTGTTTATAATACAGGACTTGCATTGCACAAGAGGAATTGTTATATGGATGATCAGATAGAGTGCTTCATATTTGTGACCGCCATTGATTTCCCAGGTAATCTATGAGGCCAGGGCTCCAGCTTCTCTACTGCAATTTCTACATGATGTTACTTTGCACTTCTCAAAATGAAGTGCAATGCATATGTTTTTATTATGACAATTTTGTTACTGTCTTTACACAAACCAGTATGGTTATTCTTTTAGTTTTGACGTGATGAGTTTTTTTGTGCAAGTATTCTGTTTTTGGAAGGCAGCTGGCAAAAAAGTTATTGACACAATGTGGTTATAATGGTGTGTTACTTTAAATTTTGTAGATGTCAACATTAGAAACATATGCATTGCACTTTGATATGCTTTTGCTTGTGTGAGTACTTTAAAAATGCACGAGTCCTGATCAAATGTGGACAGCCAAGTGAAAGGGTAACAGGTAATGTGGGAGGCTACCTTCAGTTCCGGCGACGAAGGTGTTGATTTTCATCGTGATCAGCCAGCAGTGGCAGGACATGTAAGATCGGGACCATGGTGGTTAGGATGTAGGAAGGTGAGTAAAGGGGAATTTCTGCCTTATATGCGTTCCATTCTGCCAACTCAGGTGTGGAGGTTTCCCCTCCAAAGTTGCGTTGGCGGGAAGGCACATTGTGATTGGCCTGGCAGGGAAACAGGCGGTCCTGCCTCCGACAGCCAGTTGTATGAAAGAAGCACAAATGTTTTTGCCATGCGTGCCTCTACTATGCAGCCCAACCACAAATGCATCTTAACCACGCATTCCTTTACCACGCATGTCTTTGCCACAAAATTTCATGGTATAGGCAAGAATGGTAAAGGGGTATGTGTGGTTAAGGTCACCACTACCCCACCTCACCCACCACACCCCCACCCTGCCCCACCGTGCTGTCTCTTAAACTCCCCAACCCCTTCCACTGCCCTAAAACCTACCCGACCCCCCAACACTAAAAACGACCCCAACTATCCATTCCACTCCCACTGTCCTAAGGCCTAAAACCCTACACTACCCCGCCCAGGCCATCCCTTAAACTAC
Organism: Calotriton arnoldi; assembly: GCA_963921515.1. Taxonomy (NCBI): domain Eukaryota; kingdom Metazoa; phylum Chordata; class Amphibia; order Caudata; family Salamandridae; genus Calotriton; species Calotriton arnoldi. Next base: position 1,847,684 of record CAWUFW010003189.1, on the reverse strand, counting down.
CCAACACCTTCTACTGCCCTAAAACCTACACTGACCCCCCCACCCTAAAAACTAACCCAACTACCCATTCCCCTACGGCCTAAAACTGTGCACCCTAATTTACACTACCCAGACCACCCTCCCCTCCTGTGCCGTCCCTTAAACTAACCCAACCCCTTCCACTGCCCTAAAACCTACCCCCAGCCCTTAAAACTACCCCAACTATCCATTCCCATCCCACTGCCCTATGGCCTAAAACCCTATAATACATCGCCCCCCACCATCCCTCAAACTATGCCAACCCCTTCCACTGCCCTAAAACCTGCCTGACCCCCGCCCTAAAAACTAACCCAACTACCCATTCCCCTCCCACTGCCCTAAAGCCTAAAACCGTGCACCCTTACTTACACTACCCAACTCCCCCGCCCCCCCTGCACTGTCCCTTAAACTACCCCAACCCCTTCCACTGCCCTAAAACCTACACCAGCCCTAAAAACTACCCCAACTACCCATTGCCCTCCCACTGCCCTAAGGCTTAAAACCCTACACTACATCGCCCCACCGTCCCTTAAACTACACCAACCTCTTCCACTGCCCTAAAACCTACCCGACTCCCCAGCATTAACCGCGGCGCGAATTCTGCCGCGGTGCAGCGGTTTTAATCAGTTGGCGGGGCCGCGTCGGCCAACGGACGTGCGCAGCACTACGGAGGTAGTGCTCGCGACGGCCATTGGCCGACGGGCGCATCGAAGGGGTTAAAAACTACCCAAACTACCCATTCCCCTCCCACTGCCCTAAGGCCTAAAACCCTACACTACCCCACCCCTGCACCGTCCCTTAAACTAGCCTAACGCCTTCCACTGCCCTAAAACCTACCTGACTCCCTGCCCTAAAACTAACCCAACTACCCATTCCCCTCCCACTGCCCTAAGGCTTAAAACCCTGCACCCTAACTTACACTACCCCGCCCCCCTGTGCTGTCCCTTAAACTACCCCAACCCCTTCCACTAGCCTAAAACCTACTCCGACCCCCTCCCAGCCCTAAAATAAAAACCAGACCTACTCACCTCACCGTGGCACCTTCCTCCTTCCGTCATCCAGTAGCTAGACCGCACACTGCCTTGGGCATATGCGTGGTTAAGGCAAGCGTGGTAGAGCTTGCGTAGTCGGAACATACGTGGTTCAGACCGCGGTTTCCGACTGTTTCCCCCAACAGCCGCTGTAGCCTATCCCGCAGTCAACGCGATCGAGTTTGCCTGGCGGTGACAGCAGGACTGTGGCGCTCTTTTGTCTATGGACCCGCTAAAATCTAAATAGGGTGGGTGGACCGCCAAGTAGGCAGGAGGGAAGACCACAGAAAAAGCGACGGCGGGACCAATTCCGCCAACATCTAAATCAGGTCCTTAGTTCCTGGTGGTCACAAACTGGATATCACAAACCCTTTTGCAATACCTGAACAATTTCTACTTTTTAAGCATCTGCACCAGCATGTCATCATCTGAAAGGATGTATTTTGTACTCTGGTTGGGAGAAAATTAATTTGTTCTTATGTCACTAGCAGTATGAGTTTGAAGCAATCTGTCAATTATTCGAAAATGTCAACTAAGCTGTGATGACATCTATGTTTAGTTTTTCAACCTCTTTGTCTTAATGTGGCATTTGTTACTACTTTACCGTTCAATAAACAAGGCTTATAAATAGAGTAAATGAACATCACTAAATGAGAACATGTCAACAGACCAGTTTAGGGACCTTCATAAAGTTCATTAATGAAGTTTTAAAAAGGTTAATAAGTATTGGCACATGAACACAGAAATACTCACAGATTGTCCAAAAGTGTTGTTTTGGAACAATCACTTCAATGAATGTACATTCCACATGTTGTTTCATAGAGAGGGCTGATGGAATGGTATATTTCTAATGTGCACTTGGGAATGTGAAGAGAACACCAGTGTGGTGGAACTGCTGCTCTCACCAGTTTTAGGACTAGGGCGCGATTATGCGTGTTTCCGCATGGTGTGGACTGCTGAAGTAGGTGCGCACCAACGAAGAAATCGGTTTGTGACTATTGACAGACTTCTTGTACGTGTCTTCCTACACAGGAAAGGTATATACGTTTGCTGATGGCAAGGATAAGAAAGGGGAAGGTACGCTTGTCTTGTGGATTGTTACCTGCCTTGTTATGTTGGCCTAGGCCTGGCTGCCATGCTGCTTTTCTTTGCGCACGTTACACTGAGCCGGGCCTTCCTCGCCCTTTGCTCGTGCCAAGTTCTTTTGCACTGTCTGCATTTTCTGTTGTTCACCTTTCTGGGCTCAGTCTGCACAAACATGTACAAGGTCGCATAACAATGTATTCTGGTTCTTCCTGATATGGCCAGTCTCGCGCACCCAGACATAACATTATGTACAATTGCCATGAAGAACTTGGTATGCTTTTAATACTGTGGTTTACTAGCGCTTAACACACTTGGAGAAATCCCTTTCAGTGAGAAGAGCTATGATGTCCTGCTGATGTAATTCTGCATCTAGAGACTGAGGTATGGGGGTTCGCTAGTCAAAGCCCAGAGGTCTTCTATTATTATAATAAACTATCTTACTGCAAGGGGAGGGTGGTAATGTTATTTATACGTTTATCCACTGAGCTCTGAGATGCTTTCCCCGTTTGTATTCTATGGAATTGTAACCATGCTGCTTATATTAGTCATATGCATTATGCTATTAGTACTGACACGTGTACTGTACATTAGAGCACGTAAGTTGGAATAAACATTTTAACCTATCCAGTGTCTCTTCCTACGCACCTTGTGGACAAGTACGAGTGAGTGACGAAAGAGTGTTCTTGCTTCTGCGAGTCCTGAGATAAAGATACCGTGTTCTGGGTTGTCCAAACATTAGTACTTGGGTGCTAATGGGATGCTAAGCTAGTTGGGTTGGGGTTTTTGGGTGCTACGGTATATGGTGGCAAACCACTGTATTCCGGGGTCCCATTTTCCTGTGCATAGCTCTGTGTATGTGCAGAAACCTTATGACATGGCGCGACCACCGTGGGGCAGCTTATCTGCGAGACGCTTGAGTAGTACTTGTGCTTGTCCACAAACCCCTCGCGTACGCTTCCGGAGGCGTGTGTGACGGTGATACCTCCTATATTGAATGTTTTATAGGTTCTTTCAAGCTTGAGATTATTAAAAAGGTTAGTCAACAGACCCATTTTTGTGCTCCCTGTTAGGTTGTCGAATATAATTGTTTAGTCATGGCTGGTGTGGCGATAGCTGCACATAGTCGAGGAGCACTCCGAGACCACTTAGCTGTGTATGGAGTGCCCGATGCTGGGGTCGAGTTGGTCTTTGTGGTTCAAGCCGATGCGGCTTATCACTTTGAAGTGTTTTACACTTGGATCACTTTTGAAGCGGTGGATGCAGGTGATAAGCTGTTTCATGAATATAAACCCACCGCAATTCCTGCTGCCTATCGACCCTATACTGCTCTTGAAGTGCCTCTCACGGCTTGGCAGCACCGTGTTTGGTTCAATGGCGCCCTACCACAACCAACTACCGCAGTTCGTTTAGGCCCCTTATCAATTCAGGGGGCCACTTGGCCTGTATTGGCCGGGTATACCCCGCATCCAAATTATCTGGCATTACCGCTAGCGGAATTGCGCACTATGCATACCGAGTTGGTGCGAGTGCATCGAGCCTTAGTGACATACGTTACAGGTAGCCTCCATGGAGCTGCTCCTGTAGTCGCAGGCCAACCAGCTATTGCAGCTGGAGTGACTATAAGTCCTGTCATGGTAAATTCTGTGATGGGCAAACGTCCACAAAACAAGGACGACTATCCTTACTGGCTTGCAGAAAAGTTCGATCAGATAGAAGCAGTGTTTCCACATACATCCCCAGTAGATAAACACCGCATCCTCACGATAAGTTTGCCAAAAGACATAATCCCCGATTTGACAGCATGTGAAAACTGGGGTAAGGTATTCGCAGCAGTTTATTCAAAATGTTTTGGAACTCCTTCCATGACGGTTCTACCCTCTGTAATTAAAAAAGTACAGGATGAACATGGCCCTGAAGCGGCTGTGGAATTAGGGATGAGACTAGTGGGAGTGTTTGATGTAGTAGCAGAGCTGATCCTTGGAAATGTCAAGGGCGATGCTATGAACTTTCAAGTAGCGAATGCTTTGGCTTTAGTCCCAGAGTTGGACAGGCCTCGCGAATTACCGAAAATCATTGCCCGGGCTTATAAAACAATTGGAAGAAATAGCCTAGGCAACAAGCCTTTTGTAAAAATGCAAACTCAATCGCAAACACAAGTTATACAAACAAAAAGTGCATCTGAGAAAGATGATAAACCGGTCTTCACTAAAAAAAGTTGGAGACAGAAAAAACAGGGTAAGCAACAAAAGAAGCCGGGGTCGAGAGGCGCTTCCCCAGTTTCGGTTTCTTCTGAACGTACTTATGATTTACGTGATAGGTCAAGGATTAAATCACCAGAAAGGTTTCAGAGCTCTGATACGCGTTCTCCTCGTTCTTCACAGGCCCAGACATCGTCACAGGCTGGTGGAGGAGGACGGCAAGATAGAGGAAGGGGCCGAGAGGCTCCCCAGGAGCGAGACCAACCTCGACAACAAGTCAGAGGGAAAGCAGAAGATTTTCATCTTCCTCGACCGCAATTTCAGAAGAAAAAGGTTGCCGCTGTCACAGCGAAATATGCCTCAGACCGTGAGAACGAGACTCCAGAATTGGACGTGGGCAGTGACCCTCCTAGACAGCGCCGCGGAAGTTACCATAGTGCGGGAGGCGCTACGTCCTCATATGGAGGCGACAGCAACTGAAACATTCGTTACTGTAGAGACAGCTGACACGAGAGTGGCACCCCCTGACAGACTATATAATATAGTCATACAAATCGAAGGTGACATACCGCGTGAAATAAAAGGGATTTTTGGGAAAATCTAACCTCTTCATATGACATTTTGTTAGCAGAGGTGGATTGGCCACCCCCATTCGTTTTAGCTGCACATAAAGGAGAGGAGGTAATCCTTCCAAGCTTATCAAGGCATGTCCCAAAAGACAAAGCTGAAGCACTTGCAGCTGAGTGGGCTGTGTACCTGGCACCAGCGTTATACCGCAACCATGTGGGATGGGATGAAGAATCACCTCCTCATGCAATACCTTTGCGGTCACTACCGCAGCCACAACCCCAATATCCCATTAAACGGCAGGCAAAAGGCCCCGTCTCCGAAATTCTGACACAGTTGGAATATCAGGGAGTAATTGAACCATGCGTATCACCTATGAACAATCCCCTTTTCGTGGTTTCTAAACCCGATGGATCGTACCGCTTAGTTTTGGATTACCGGCATTTAAATACTCATTGTCGGAACTTTGCGGTGCAAAATACACACAGTTCTGCGCTTGTAGACAGTCTTGTTCGTAAAAAATACAAAACGACACTTGACCTTTCAAACGGTTTCTACACGCACAACCTAGCCCCGGAGAGTGGTCAATGGACCGCATTCACATCCGGTGGTAAATTATTCCAGTTCCGGCGATTACCCATGGGCTATAAAAATAGTCCGGGTATATTCGCCGCCCGTGTTGTTTCTTTGCTACATGACATTGATCAAGACGCATGTTCGTACGTAGATGACATTTATCTGACGGACGACGAATTATTTCAGCATTTGTCCCGTGTGGACCGCATTATTCTTGAATTTGCGGAGCAGGGTTACAAATTTAACTTTGCTAAGTCACACATTGCTGAATTTACCGTTCTGTTCTTGGGCTATGAGCTCAATAACGAAGGTAAGGGCTTAGCCCCCATTTCTTGGAAAAATGTGCACATTTGTGCCCCCAAATACTCTGAAGAAACTTCAGTCTTTGCTGGGTTTCTTGAATTTCGGGCGTACTTACATTCCCGAATATGCCCAGCGTATCAAGCCTTTGTATGCTTTGATACAACCTACTTATTCAAGGTCTTGCTGGCTGCCTGAGCATACCTCAATTCTGCAGTCTTTGCAGACAGACCTTTTGGAGTCTAAATATCTTTTGACTCGTGATAACCACACAAACCTGGTGATTAGAATAATTCCGGGGGCGGTGGGATTCACCTATTTAACCTTTAATGAAGGTGATACAGTACCTATCGCATACAAGTCACATCTGTACACTTCCGCTGAATTGCGCTTTACATCTGTTGAAAAAGTTCTGACTGCAGTGCAAATGGCGATTCTAAAAGAACGCGCACTGGCACAGGGTAAGCGGATTCTGGTGGTAACACCCTGTCCTGCCCTGGAGGCAGTAACAAAGGCAAGTGTACCGAACTCAAAAGCAATGCATCCCCGTTGGATACAATGGGCTACATCTTTGACGTCTTCGGACGTCACTTTTGTTTTTGATTCTTCTCTTCAGACTCAGGAGTTTTTGCAGTATGAATTCGTTCATCCTCCTCCTTTGTTTTTACTACCGCTTGAGGATTACAAATGTGTGATCTACACAGATGGTTCGGCGCAACCGGCCACTGGGTCCAAGCACGCTTATTCAGCTGCATGTGCTATTGTTGCGGGATCCTTTGTGGATGGCAAGTTCAAATCCACTGTAGTGCACACACGCACACTTGGGGATAGTACCGCACAATTGGCCGAGCTGCATGCATTACTACTTGCACTTGAGTTCGCTTCTCAGGATGAGACCACTCTTATTGTATGTGATTCTTTTTACTGTGTACAATCTTACAATGACAATCTGTTTTTCTGGTCGAAAAACGACTACAAGGACGCAAAAGGGAGCACAATTAAGCATAAAATGCTTTGGGTTCGAGTGGCAGAATTGCAACAACGTCTGCCCCTCACACAGGTGGTTCACACCTTAGGCCATCAGCGGGTGGGCGCACACGCTATTGGTAACGATCTGGCAGATGAAGCTGCCCGTTCAGCAGTAGTCACGTGTTCAGTAGCAGCGGTTACCAGGTCCATGTCTAAAATAGACCCTGTTATTTTAGCAGCTATAGCTGCAACCAAGGAAGGTGATAATTACCCTACAGGTTTCCCTTCCAAGTATTCTTACAAATTAAGTCCCGATCAGGTTCCTTATGTAACTATACCTGACGTTGGAGATCGGCTGATCCCCAACGCGGACCGCAGGAGTGCCTTGATATCAGCTGCACACGAAGGCATGGCTTCTGCTCATGCAGGTGTGTCAGCTACGGTTTCCATCTTGCAGCAGCGTTATTGGTGGCGTGGGTTATATAAAGACACCCGTGCTTTTGTGCTTTCTTGCGACGTTTGTCAACAGATTAAGCCTTCCACGGTAACACGTCCACCACAAACACCGCTCTGCATTGCTAACAGACCCTTTGGGTGTGTTTACTTGGATCACTGCGGTCCATTCTCATCAGATACTGCTTATAAATACATCTTAGTGGCAGTGGACTCGTGCACACGGTTTCTCTGGGTCTGGCCACAACGGAGTGCTGACGCCCGAAATGTAATCAGGGATTTGCGTGTCTTTGTGGGAATTTTCGCATGCGGCACCTTCCATTCGGACCAAGGTCCAGCGTTTGCCTCTAGGGCTTACAAGGATGCAATGGCTTCGCTTGGGGTGCGGGTGAAATTTTCGTCTCCGTATAGGCCTGAGGGCAACTCTATCGTTGAACGAATGAACCGTGACTTAAAGCAATCCTTAACAGCTAGGGTTTTAGGTACTGGCAGGAACTGGCTGGCCCATTTGTATACCGTTCAGCGTGCACTTAATAATCTCCCTAGAAGACCTCTGGGTGGGCGGACCCCATACGAAATGCTCTTTGGCATACGAATGTTTGTGCCTGACCTTGAGGGTCCAGACATCGCGGCGCAATCCGCCAAGTTTGATGTAGATAACCACTCTGCTATGTTACAGGACTTACAAGAAGCCCGAGACAAACTTGCAACTACACATTTGCCTTCAGCCACAGATCCTGCGTTGCAGATTCCGGTAGCCGGCTGGCTTCCGAAAGTTGGAGAACTGGTTCGAGAGAAGGTTGAAAATAAAAAAGAATTTGGCCCCTCTTTTCGTGCACCAGTTCCAGTTCTTGGCCTGAAGGGAACACGTACAGTCATTTTACCACCGCTTCCTGGTCGCAAAGAGAACAGATACATCTCAGTTGAAAATGTCAAGCTACAGCGCCTGGCCGATCCTGAATAGTGTCACACCAGCGGTCTCTTGTCCTGCCATTTATCGGACATATGTTCATAGTCCATCTGCACGAACGATCGCTGATGCTGTAATTGAGATGGTTGATTTGCCTGAAACTATGATTGATCCCCAACTCTCCACCAATATCGACGAGGACGAGTATACATATCCTGCATCAGAATCGGTGGCACATCAACCAACAACGCCACTAAGCCCGACTCGTTATTCCTTTGATTCGGATTCCACATCTTCAAAAGTTCCATCCAAGTTCAGTATTTTTATATCCTGGTTTAGAGACAATTTTTTGATTCCCCCTGGACATACCTCTGGTTGGTACTTTTCTTGATATTTTTGTTCATGTCCATTGGCTTTGTCACAGTGTTTTTTCTACTAATCAATGGTCACTATTTACCTGAACGCTCTGCTGTAGACTATGTTTCTGGAACTTTGGCTCCTCATTCCTCGTCTCACATCATGAAGCGTGACCACACATTTGTGAACATTTCAGCCTTCCCAGTTGCTGATGGCATCGTATGGGATGCAGTGAACTATCAAATCCATGGTCCGACGGAAATTATTAATGTACCTAATGTCCTTCGTGTTTCAATGGGTGATGTAGTACAAAATAATATTCATTCTGATGATTGGGATGTGCATGCCGTTGAAGCATTGTTTGCCGATTTAAAATATTATGCATCTTTTAATGCTGAAGATTTATATATGAATTCTGCTAATTATGCCGATTTGTATTGTTACCAACATTGGGGTAATCATTTTCTCCATAAGCCCAGTGCCCTGCGTAGTTCTGTTAACCATACCCAATGGGAACATTGTCCAAACCCCTTGCCAGGTAGCTCTCAAACTCTTCGAAATAAGTTTAATTATTTCACTGATTTTAATCGGTCGAACCCTGCATCCTATTATTTTAGACTAAATAACACATCAACTCAGAAAATTATGTTAACACACACCAAATTGCTTTATTCAGGTTCCTTTCTAAGTGCCTTAGCTGTGGGTGGTTATGAGTACTGGGATAATACAGTGGATTTAAAATCTATTTGGGGCTCCAAGCCATGGCAGGTACAGGGAACCGAGGCGTTGCATCGTGCGTGCCTCATCCCTACCCAAATTATGTTCCTAAATGCTTCCATCTATCAGACTACATGTTGGGGCTTAGCAACCACTAAACAATTGAATACGCCATCAATACCATCCCTGTCGAGTTTTCCAAATGAAAGCTCACGATTCAATCTGTCCCTCGTGTCCCTGCAGGCAATGTTACAAAATAACTCGTTTAATGTTTCTGAGCTGGTTCAGTCACCCTGGTTAGTATGGCCTATATCATCTAATGCATGTCAAATGCGTTTTCATGATACTGGTGCTAGCTACACACAGAATAGGCCTGATCCGAGGTTTACTGATGCCCGTACTGTCACTACATACTCTGTTGGTAAATTATGCAAACAATGGCTGCAACATTCGTCCCTTGATTCTGTTAAACAACATTTGTCCCTCCTTACAGGCAATATTGATCTGTCCGACTTTGTTTTGGGACCTCGTGGTCCCCGACCTAAGAGATTCATTTATGAAACGTATAATGAACTCTGGAAGCTATCACAAATGGAAGCTGCTTCCCGTCTTCGGGAAATAGATCAAGCAAATATGGAAAAGGTGCTTGCTGTTGTTGACAATAGTATTAATACCCTGTCTTCTCGCATTTACACTTTAGAGAATATTGTGTCCTCTGTTGTTGATATTGTACAAGATGATGTTTCTGTGTTATATCATGGTCAGAATCAATTGCGCTCAGTTATGCAGTTTGCATGGACTTTACAAACACTTAAGTTGGGTAAAGTGCCTTGGCATTTCTTGAACACCTCTGCCTTATTTCTACCTTTTAACTTAACTGATAAACAGCAATTTATGTCCATGAAGGATGCAACTTACAATCTATTACATATCGAAAAGGTGGATCCATTGCCGTTCTCTGTTGCAGAACTCGATTCTGCTGTATGGCTAGTCCATGGGGTTATAGCTTTACCATTTTCCTTGTTTGAATTTGACTCGTGCATGAAACATTATCCTGTGGGCCGTTACCGGCCATTGGGCAGTGCTTTCCTGCATGAACTCTGGTCCTTGCCTTTCATGTATAAATGCCTTCGGGACGGCAAGGAAGTCTTTCTCACGGGGGAGTACTGCGACTCGACTATAGGTCATTCGCTTATTTGTAAACACATTAAATTGCATGGCTCATGCAGCGTTTCCTCTCCTAATCTTGCTTGTGTGCTGAAAGGTATTCCTGCTCCTGTTATTTCACCTACTTTCACTCTCCTTTCCAATGGTAGTTATTTACTTTTAAATAACGAAAACTGTTGTGGCCTGCAGGCGGGCATTCCTTACATTGTAACAGTTTCGCACAGGGTTGTCTGCTGCAAAAATGTGCTGTTTCCTCCCCCTCACGGCAAGGTTGATATCTCTATTTGGCCTTCCATCCCTACCATGGAAGCAGATTTCAATAGACTGAGCAGAATAAAGGCACTATTATTAAACGAGGAAGTTATGCTCACGTCCGCCCGGGAGACATTCATTCTCCAGGTGGCGAGTACCCACAGTGAAATACAGGCCCTTTTAAACACTAATCTCCCCCAACATTTTGGGGAGTTAATACATCGTATTTTTAACGCATCTAACACTGAAGGCCTAGTACACTTTTTTAAGGTCGTGGGGTCGGGCTTGGTGTCCTCCTTCCAGACTATTTTTGGTGTCATCCCGGCTTTCATACATTCTATATTTTCCAGTGTCTTTGGCGGTTTCCCATTGATCCTCGCTTTAGCGGCTGGTGTCTTGCTCTTAATTTGCTTTCTGCGCAATGGCTGCTCCCCGATGGGACCTGCTCGATCCAGAACGCCTCCAGCTGCTCCGTGAGCGACTTTTGGCCGGTTTTGGTGTCTTGCCATTGGCGACACTGAGTGTGTCATATACTCTTTCATTTCGCTTTGCGTATTTCACTTGCGTGCAACCTGTGATGACTTGTGTCCGCTGTCCTTTCACCTGGACTCTGGATTATTGCCTCTCCAATTCGTCATTGTCTGTTCCGGATTTTGTTCAGTTGATGGGTCCCTTAGAGGCCCATGAGCAGGACTGTTCCGTCGCTGGCTGTATGGCGCGTGCGGCTGCACTGGGGATTTTGGCGCAATGGGATATCTGGGCGGCTGCCCAGGATCTCCTACAACGAAGCTGTTTCAATTATCACGCAAGCTGTCCCGCATTGCTTCTGGATGCTCCCTTTGCTGAGGAGCATTCCTGCTCTTTTGAACTCATGGATTGGATGGCATCTATGTTTTTTGACGATTCCAATGATGAACTCTTGGAGGGTATGGCTTTTTTCTGCACTTTCACTTTCATGGATTGACCTGCCCTTCGCCGTTTGGGCGCTCCCTGTGCTCCGACGTCTGTTTTTCTCCTCTGATGGGCCTCTGTCCTGGCCGCCGGACTGTCCAGGGGAGGGTGTCTTGTGGATTGTTACCTGCCTTGTTATGTTGGCCTAGGCCTGGCTGCCATGCTGCTTTTCTTTGCGCACGTTACACTGAGCCGGGCCTTCCTCGCCCTTTGCTCGTGCCAAGTTCTTTTGCACTGTCTGCATTTTCTGTTGTTCACCTTTCTGGGCTCAGTCTGCACAAACATGTACAAGGTCGCATAACAATGTATTCTGGTTCTTCCTGATATGGCCAGTCTCGCGCACCCAGACATAACATTATGTACAATTGCCATGAAGAACTTGGTATGCTTTTAATACTGTGGTTTACTAGCGCTTAACACACTTGGAGAAATCCCTTTCAGTGAGAAGAGCTATGATGTCCTGCTGATGTAATTCTGCATCTAGAGACTGAGGTATGGGGGTTCGCTAGTCAAAGCCCAGAGGTCTTCTATTATTATAATAAACTATCTTACTGCAAGGGGAGGGTGGTAATGTTATTTATACGTTTATCCACTGAGCTCTGAGATGCTTTCCCCGTTTGTATGCTATGGAATTGTAACCATGCTGCTTATATTAGTCATATGCATTATGCTATTAGTACTGACACGTGTACTGTATATTAGAGCACGTAAGTTGGAATAAACATTTTAACCTATCCAGTGTCTCTTCCTACGCACCTTGTGGACAAGTACGAGTGAGTAACGAAAGAGTGTTCTTGCTTCTGCGAGTCCTGAGATAAAGATACCGTGTTCTGGGTTGTCCAAACATTAGTACTTGGGTGCTAATGGGATGCTAAGCTAGTTGGGTTGGGGTTTTTGGGTGCTACGGTATATGGTGGCAAACCACTGTATTCCGGGGTCCCATTTTCCTGTGCATAGCTCTGTGTATGTGCAGAAACCTTATGACACGCTCTCATATTCAACACGGTGTAGGGATGGGATGTCTGCCCACGGGAAACAAAGAAAAGAAATGTGCCTGCAAAAGCACATTTTCAGACAATTTACACATGCAGACGTTTGTACGCAAAAGAAATTTCACATATTTAAATTCTTCGTAAAATCATAACGAATAAAAACTGCTACAAACTTAGAAATGGCACCATTACAGCAGACATCTGACTTTTGCAAGCAGGTTTTGCGGATTGTGCTTTTTGACACTCGATTGGATAACACAACAAGCATTGGTGAAGCCAATAGGCCTCCCCTTTTGGCTTTGTCAATGCAGACCTACTTACAAAAGAAGCACAATGACTACACATGCATGCGCCATCATGTATGAGTGTGCATGCGTCGTGATGCTGCAGCGGCCCCCGTGTGATGATGCATGGGTTCCCATGTGTCACCAGGCGTACGCACAGAGTCATCATAACTCGTCAATCGTTTTGTTTTTTTTGTCTTAGTTTAGAGTTCTAAGATGGCGACACCCATCTTGGAGCAGTGAATGACAGGTACATAAAAAATGCACTAATGCTGATGTATTTATAAAAAAGCGTGGCCTAGAAGCAAATTGCAGCTGGCAGGTCCTCCAAAAATAAAAATAAAAAAAAATAATAGAAAAATAGGAACTAGGTGGGGTAAGGCAGCAACAGTGGAATGGGTTGGATGTTATCTGGAAAGAAGCAAGCACTGAAGAGTGCTGGGTGAAGCTGGGAAGCATGGGGCGGGGTGCATAAATAAAATAATAGCCAAAAATTGATCAGGACAGGGCTAGGAGAAGCAATGAACGAGCTGGGCAAGAGGGAATAGCATGGAGAGCATCGGTCAGAATTTGAATGTGGATGCAGCACACGAGGGAGAGAGAAGGAAAAGATGCTCTCTCATGAAGTGCTGCAGGAAAAAGAAAAAAGTAGTACCCTGAATAAATAGGAGTGAAAGGATAAAAGTCACCCAATCAAAAGGATAGTAAAGAAGCAAGATTCTAAGGGAGGGATAACCACAAGAAGAGGAAGGAAAGCCATAGAATAAGAAGCAAATAAATGAGATTTGTAACAAAAACCAACCAATAGTAATCAGTTGGCTACCTGAAGTCGTGCCGTAAACATTGGTATGGTCCACAGTTCTTGACCATGGTTTAGAGAAGTAGTCTTGCACTAGACCTAATAACGTCTTTCCTTTAACATGTGCAAGCTGGATATGATTTATGCCATGCCTGGATTCTAGACATTAGTGAAGCACGGTTAGTGCTGAAAGACTCATCATTAAAGTTGTTTATTCCTAATTAAGATTCAGATGATTTGTCAGTGTTCATGTGCAAACAGGAAGCAGACTAGAGAGTGCATGGGAAACTGAGAATAAGGGCCCCATTACGAGTTGGGTAGAGCTGTGTCCGTGGTAGGAGTATTGACAGCCTGAATTCACGTTTTATAAGGTTCAGGAAAGCACCTGATAAAACCAAATTTGTTACAGCACACGTTTTCCTCCTGAAAATCCAGGAAGCATGAGGGGCGCGGGGTCTTTCAACAGACTTTGTAATTCCCGATTGGTTGGGCAACTCTGATACCAGTCCAATCAGGAATTTCATGTTACAACATGATACTTGTGCTTTGTGTTAGGGCCAAATTATAATTAAGCCTGGGCGGAGTTTCACTCCGCGGACTTACGCAGAGTTACCAAAAAACTCTGCAGTACTGGCTCATCACAACCACACCACACTTCTTGCATTGCACCCGTTGAACTGAAAATAAGATACACAGAAGCTGCACAACACACATAGCTTTAATGTCTCGTGTTGAGTGACTCACGGAAAAAAAAACATAGATAGAAATTGAATACTCATCGCCGGTTGGCTTGGGCGTAGCATAGGTCACAGCTGCCCGTGAGAACTTTCATTTTACAATTCTGCATTTGAGAAATCCCGGTCCAGGATATGAGTGCAGCTAGAAGCCGCTGCTTGTGTGCAAAATAGTGCATGCCACTAAGAACAAGTGCAAACTCCCCCTCCCGATTTAATGCATTACATTCCCTCCCAATCCCAGCAGGACGGTCACCTTACCGTCACGTGGGGGTTATCTACTGCGGTGCAGCCCGCCAGACTCTAGCCTCCTCTGTCACTATGAAAGATCATGGCTGCTGCCTGCTGCACGCTGACTCTGAGAGGAAGCCTCCACTGACCGCTCCTGCTCGTCTGAATCACTCTGGAGGAAGTCAGCTAATGGCAAGAACTGTGAGAACTAGTGCGCATGATAACCTGAGCACAGGAAGAGCCTGGCCGAGTGTGATGGTTTGGGTAAGGGATGGCACTGCGGGGGCATGCAGGGGTAATGTAGGGGCACGGTATAACCCTGGGCCTACTCGGGCAGGGAACAGAGACACAGCCACACTCTGACTTGGCTCTGTGTCGTCAGCCACGAGCTCTGACGTCACCTTTTATTTATACTCCCCGGTCCGCGCCCGGCCCAGGGAGTTGAGGTGGCAACAAAGTATTATACGAGCCGGGTGGCTCACTACATCCCATCCAACCAACGGGTTGCAAAGCAATGAACTAAAACAAGAAAGGCAATGCAACAAACCAACATAACAAACGGTCACTGAGGAGTGTTCTAACCCCCAACGTCCTTCTCAAGCTCACTTCAGCACAAAAAGTCTCTCAGCCGGGTGCTTGGCTGGGGATTGCCCCTTAGTCGGTAAGGGCAGCTTCCTCTGGGGTTGACTCCCACCTCGGCCTCCAGGGTTGTGCCGGCGGGTGGTTCCACGCCGGGTGGTCCCTCTTCCTCAACCCGGGATTCCTCGGTCTCCGGCTCTTGACCATGGATTTCTTCCCAAGGCGCGTTGGCCGCGCTGCATGGCCCCACTTCCTCGGGCTCCTCCGGGACTGGGTTCACACCTTTTTGAACCACGAAGCATTTCTGGATATCTGACGTTCCCCCCTCTTCGCTGTGATCATGGACCCCTGCACCTGAATCACTTCCCAGGGCTCTTTCTCAAAAGGGGTGCGGAACTTTGAACCTGGGTACCGGTCCTTCACAACCACTTGGTCTCCTCGGCGAAGATGGCAGTCCCGGGCCCGCCGTCGCTGACTGGCTCGGTCATTGTTCTGCTTCCGTTTACTTTGTGATCGTTCGCTGTCTAGGACCGCAGGCACCCATCGCTGTCTAGTGGACACCAAGTCTCTCACTGCTCGTTGCATCAGCAGGTCACTAGGAGCGCATCCCGTGGTGGAGTGAGGGGTCTGACGATATGCCCTTAGGAATCTATGCAGACAACCTTCAAGATCTTCTTCTTGGTCCACACCAATCCTCAGGGCCTTGTTCACAGTCCTCATAAACCTCTTCATGTCACCGTTGGCCTGGGGCCACTGGGGAGTTATCATGCGATGATGGATGTTGTGGAGGCTCATGTAATCTCGGAAGTCCTGTCCCTGGAATGGTGGTCCGTTGTCAGTGCGTATTTCCTCGGGCATTCCTAACATCGTAAACGTTTTCTCCAATACAGGCTTCAACCCCTCAAAGGCCGTTGATTGCACCACTTCCACAACTGGGAATTTGGAGTAGCTGTCCATCATGACGATTGTATGCCTCCCGTCCGGGAAGCTTCCAAAGTCCATGCTAATGTTGGCCCAGGGCTTAGTGCTGGGCGCTTCAGTGAGTATCGGAAGTGTTGGAGGTTCCGCTCCTGTTATCAGACACGCATGGCAACCCCTAACTTTCTCTTCGACCATCCGATCAAAACCAGGGAACCATACTTTAGAGCGGATACGGGCCTTGGTCTTCTCAATCCCTTGATAGCCCTGATGGGCAAGGTCTACTGTCCTCCTCCAGAGCCGGGTTGGTATTACCAGACGAGCACCTCGTAGTATCACTCCCTCGCCCCCTTCGCTCAGCTCTTCTCGACACCTCCATAGGCCAAGCCTGGCCTCCCGCTCTTCCTCGGTTAGAGTACTTGACCCCTGGAGGAATGTTTTCCACTGGTGGTTATACAAGGTTTCCTTAACCGCCTGGAGACAGGCGTCGTCCTGAGTGGCTTGTTCTATTTCCTCCATTGACAGTGCCCGGGGACACGCCGCCTCCACAATCTGCTTCACAAATGACTCTGACCCTTCGTCCACTTCTGAGGGGACCACCGCCCGATCGGCAATGGGATGTCTGGACAGGTAATCAGCGGGGTTATTGGCTCCTGGGCTGTAAATGATGTCGAAATTATAATGTTGGATTTGTACCGCCCACCGCTCGATCCGGGGCGGCCCACTCCTGGCCGTGCCACCAAACAGAGGTACCAGTGGGTTGTGATCGGTAACGACAGTGAACCGGTGTCCACATAGGTAGATGTCAAAATGTTGACATGCCCACCTGATGGCCAGAGCTTCTCGTTCAATCTGGGCATACCAGGTTTCCACAGGTGTTAGTGCCCGGCTGGCATAGGCAATGGGCACCCACTCTTTACCGTGTCCTTGCTGCAGTAACACTGCACCTAGCCCCACCGGGCTGGCATCGACCACCACCTCCGTTGGCTGTCCTGGTTTGAAATAAGCCACTGTTGCCCCCATTAGCAACACCTCCTTGTTGTCTGTTAATGCCTACGCCTCCGCACTGGACCTTTGCCATCTGACGTCCTTCTTCGTGAGATTTCTGAGCGGCTCCGACAGCGTGGCAAGATGTGGTATGAATCTGCCACAGTAATTAGCCATCCCTAGAAAGCTCCTCACCTCAGACTGATTTTGGGGTACTGCTGCCGCTCCTATGGCTTCCACCTTGGCCGGGTCCACCTGCAGTCCTCGAGCCGAGAATCGATACCCGAAGAACTCTACTTCATTCGTGTAGAACTCACACTTCCCCTTGTGGAGGGTCAGACCTTGTTCCACGAGCCGTTGCATCGTCGCTCGGAGCCTCACATGATGTTCCTCGAGGGAGCTGGAGAAGATGAGGACATCATCGCTGACGTTGATAACGCCCACCAAACCAGACAGTGCTTCCCTGATCGCGTCCTGGAAGACCTCCGGCGCTGAGGATACTCCGAAACTGAGGCGCTTGAATCTTCGAAGACCGACATGGGTCGAGAATGTAGTTATGTAGCGACTTTTCTCCTCCAGAACCAATTGGTGATAGCCAGAGTTTAAGTCCACTTTAGAAAACCATTTGGCCCCGTTAATGTCTGCAACACTCTATGGTGGGTGGGATATGACGCTCCCTCTTGATGGCTTTGTTGGGTAACCTCATGTCCACACACAGACGGATTGCCCCCGGTTGCTTGGATTTGGGGGCAATCCCCAACAGTGACACCCAAGGCGTAGGGCCGACACTTTTTCAATGACTCCATCCCGTTCCAGACGCTCCAACTCTGCTTCCACTAGGGGTCTCAGGTGGAACGGTACCCTGCGATGCCTGAGGGCTATTGGCTTGATCGTGTCGTCGATGTAGAGTTTGACTTCGACCCCTTTCAAACAGCCTAAACCCTCGAACAGCTCCGGAAACTCTGCCATCACCGACTCTGCGTGAGATTGATGAACTTGTTTCGCAAACATCACTAACCCCAGATCTTCGGCAGAGTGGCATCCTAGGATGGATCCTGCGCTGTCTCGTGTTACATGGAATCGGATTAGTGCCGCTTGTTCACCATGCCTCACCTCCACCTTGATGACACCCAAGAGTGGAATGGGGGTATCTCCCCCATAGGTGAAGATCTTCGCTTTCGTTTTGAGAAGTGTTGGTATTGGTTCCAGCCGCTCATACTGAGTTGCATCGAGGATATTTACGGACGCTCCTGTGTCGATGAGTGCTCTGATGCAGTTGTCTCCCACCAACAGTTGACACATTGGGGGCGGGCATTTCTTGGTGGTAGCACCTCTGGTGTGCGAGATCACGAATACGTCGTGCTCCTCATCATCCTCCGTGACATTCATGCTGCGACACATACTCTCCACCTCCTCCACTTCCTGCACGGTGCGCACTGTGGGCTTTTGTTTTCTCTGTCGGCCTCCCCCTGTTGCAGATCTGGCTGCGCCCATGCAGACTTTGGCAAAATGACCATACTTGTTGCACTTCAAGCATTGTCTGCCCTGTGCCGGGTATCCCCTCGGTGGGTGGCTCTCCAGGCCGCAATTTCCACAACCTCTCCTGCCGGTACGTTCTCCACCGCCGCTGGCACCCTCCTTGCTATGGCCGCTGAACTTCCTAATGGCGTCCGCCCTCTCTTCTTTAATGGGGCTCGGGTATAGCGGCTGCTGAGCAACCGGTCGTTACGCCAGTGCCGATTCCATCTCTCCCGCTCTCGCGTCTGCCAGCTCGTGCGCTCTCCCCAGCACCAAGATGTCATCCAGCGATATTCCGGGTTGGCGCAGTATGAGTTTTCGCAACTCCGACGACTTGCACCCTAATATCAGCTGCGCCCTGATCTCAAACGGTCGGTCAATCCCCACGCATGAACTCGCCAGTTTCCTGAGGCGCGCATGGAACATGTCAACAGACTCCTCCTCCGTCTGCTTCGCCTGGCGCAGTTTGAAATGTTCGAAGTCTGGGTTGACTTGTGGATCAAAGTGGCGATTAAGTGCCCTTACAGCCTTCTCATAGTCATTACTGTCCCCCGTGTCTGGGAGGTCCTGAAAAAGTTTGTATAACTCTTCCCCTCCCATGTGGAGCATGGTTGAGCGCTTTACCGCGTTGCCCTTCTCCCTGGTGGCGATAAAATAATTTTCCAACTGTCCGATCCACTTGCGCCAGCGTGGCGCGGCCCTAGCCGGATCGCGCCAGCTGGCTGAATGGGGGTAGTGGAAAAACAACAGTTGATGGACAGAATGCAGAACAATGTCATACATTCTCCCCAGTACAGAGATCTGGGCCTAAATCCATCGTTTTTTTGCTCACCATGCCATTCCAGTTTGAACCCAGCCATATGCAAATCAGTCTTGACCCTGTGCCTCATGGGAACAGTCCAGCCCGAACTGCCAAGCCAGGTCCTCCCTGAACTGGAAACAAGCATCCTAGGACCGGTTTCGGGGTTTCACCCTCTTCAGCCAGGATAGCTTGATTCCAGTGGCATGGAGAGCACGGGACCCACATCTGGGCATACCCGTCCCACTCGGGGTGACAAATGCAAAAACAACAGTTGATGGACAGAATGCAGAACAATGTCATACATTCTCCCCAGTACAGAGATCTGGGCCTAAATCCATCGTTTTTGGGGGTAGTACCCTCAAGGACATGAGGAAGCCCTGGTCTGTTGGCTCTGCGGCCCCTCCATTTGCAGGTCTCGACATTTCTCCTGGCGCACTGGGCTCTTGCCTTGCAGCTTCCCCCTGTCTTGTGTTCATTAAATCAGGGGTGCTCCCCCCTTTGATGTCCCTGCAAGTCCTGCCTCTCTCAGTGGCCTTATGTGGGCCTGGCGTCTCTCTCCCAGCACACAGCACGCTTCTCCTTAATGCTCAGCGTTGCCCTCAGTCCCACAGTCACGTGTGCAGCCTCTCACTGCTGCAGCTCCGCATGCTCTGTGCTTCCTCCCACGTGGCTGTCCCTCGCAGCAATTCATGCGCAGGGCCTCCGCTCACCTCCACACGCTGCCGCCCATGCGCTTCCTCACCGTCTCTGCTGGTGTCCCTCTATCGTCTCTGCGGCCGCAGGCAGGCTCCGGTATCCCGCTCACTCAGAGGGCTGCAAGCGCCGGGGCGGCCAGATCAGCAGCTCGCCCCGCGTGCACCGGACACCTTTCCACCCCTGCTCCCCCGATAGGGCCGCACACCTCCACCGCTCGCCTGACTCTGCACACGGTCTCCGCGCTGCACCAGCGCGACCTGACGATCTTCTTCCCCACGTCGCGGCACCGCCGGAAAACTGGTGCGCGCATTCTACGCCGATGTGCGTAGCGAGGGGCACGCGCGGGAACACAGCACCCGCCTCGTCGCCAATGTGATGGTTGGGGTAACGGATACCACTGCGGGGGCATGCAGGGGTGATATAGGGGCACGGTATAACCCTGGGCCTACTCGGGCAGGGAACAGAGACACAGCCACACTCTGACTTGGCTCCGTGTCGTCAGCCACGAGCGCTGACGTCACCTTTTATTTATACTCCCCGGTCCGCGCCCGGCCCAGGGAGTTGAGGTGGCAACAAAGTATTATACGAGCCGGGTGGCTCACTACACCGAGGTGATCCCATAATAGGGTCAGACAAATTGCATTCAGCATCTACACACAGACAGCTTTCAAGCACATTTGTGTATTCGTATTCCAGGGTCATTCTCTTTTTTTGTGTTCTGTGGATTTTGTGAAATTTTTCTCGTTGAACGGTTGCAGTTTTTCATGGAGTTTTAGCTTGCTGGAAACACCTGGAGCAGGAGATATTTTGCAGGACTTTTAAAATGGTTGTGTGTAGCAGCCGACATTTGCCACTCGAAACAGTCACCCACCTCTTACGTGATGTCACAAACTATTTTCAAACAAATTACATTCTTGCCTGTTAAGTATAATATTTGTAAAAATTGCACATATTGCACATATGTTGCAATGGAAAAAAAGCTATTTCACCCACGCCTAGTTATGAGTCCATCATTGCACTGTGATGCCGGAGCCCTCAGTCACTTGCAGTAAACGCGCATAGACAAACTGAGTACATCATACCACTTTGATGTCTCAGAGGCACCTCGATCGCTTCCAGGAGCTTCGCAGCGTTGCCACGAGTTCAGGGCTTGCACGAGGTGCGGCGCGTAGCAACAGCTGACACGATGCCAGCACATGCCGTACTTGACACTGTGAGAGCAGAGAATGTTTCATCATCTTTACCAGTGTACTTTCGGCTGAAGACAGAAGCGGCTTTCGCCGTCCATCGATCATGCATATTTGGGAAGTGCCGCACTGCGAAGACTTTTTATTGGGGACGGCACCGGTAAACTACGCTCCGCGGCGGGTTCCGGAGTTTTTGCAAAACTTCGCGCTCCAAGTGGAGTGCGGGGTGCTAAAAAATCCACAAAATCCGCCTGCCGAGCGGCGTTAACAGCCCACCCTTAATTATAATGGCCAAGTGCCTTAAGTTAATTATTGATCTGCGCACTTTACTATGTTTGAGAAAATATTTCCAAGATTGCTGAAAGTTTTGTGAATCACCCTCATTTATGGCTCTAGTCTTTCGCTTAGTTACATATGAAGATGCCTCAACCCATTCACAAATGCATACACTGGGGCAGAGGGGGTAATGTAAATTTTATTTGTCTATACATAGAGCCAGAAAATGAACGTATTTACGTTATGAGAAACCCAAAAACTGCAGCGGTCATAACATGAGTGGATCAGGAACATCACTGACTGGTTCCAAAGAGGGTGGAGACATTGTCGACGTATGCCTAAGGTTTCGTTGCAGAGGCATATAGTGTGCACCAGGTCTTCAGTTGCAAGGCCACATAGTCCACAGGTTGTTTCGCCTTCTACCCTCAGCCAAGGGCTGTTAGGCATGTGAGGCAGCACGGTACCAAGACGATAGTTCAGGTATTTACCTTTCATCCTGCAGTTTAATACATCACCCAGATATTGCTGTGGTCTCAGGGTCTTGTAACTGTTTAATATAGACCAGGCGTTGGAGCGCTTTTATAGGGTTGCCCTGTCTCCTATTGAGGAAGTTATTTTGATAGTTGGATTACCAGCTCTTTTAAAAGTGCTTTTGCATGCTGCTGCCGGCTAAAGTTCTGCCAATCCTAACAGGACACTTGTTTCATCAAAGAAGTCTCCTGCTGGTGAGTGTGATGTTTTAGAGATTTCCTCCCATATATGATGGTTGATTGTGTTTTCCTCAATGGTTTTAAGCTTGTGGTAGAAGATGGCAAATGCTACATGCCTGGCATGAGACTGTTTTGTTAGCTCAAACTCCAGCCTAATTTGGGCTAGTGATGTGTGACAGGGGAGCTGAAAGATTTGCCTGTATGTTCGTACTATTGTGGTGTCCAGAGTTGCTGTGTCTGTACTCCGGAGAGCCTCACAGCCATAAGCCAGAGTTTGTACCACTTTTGCCCTAGCGATTTCTAATATTAGGCTGAAAGAGTGCCCATTCAAGTTCTTGAACATGACTGAGAGCCCTGCAGTCAAGTCAAATTCTTTCCTTTGGATCTCCTCCTTATACAGTTAAATGAGCCGTTGTTGTCGAAGTATTTATAATCTTTTGTTTCCTCAATCTTAGTCCCATTGAGACACCAAGTGGCCTTTCCTTTTGGGGTGCTCCCGGCGAGGATCATGATTTTGTTTTTTTTATTATTTAACTTCAGCCCATTCACCAAGGAGTATGCTTGGGTCGTTCCCAGAAGGCGCTGTATGTCGACCCTGGTCTGGCTAACTAACACCAGGTCATCGGCATAGAGAAGGTTTGACAGTTGTGTCGACATTAATTTAGGAAAGTGACAGTTTACAGAGGACAGAGCTGGGGGGAAGTGTGCCAGAAATAGATTAAATAAAGTGGGTGCCATGACACACCCCTCTTTGAGACCGCTTGTTGTTGGAATGGGCCTTGATAGATTGGTTCCACTCCCAAGCTTAATTCTGACCCAAGCATTGGAATATAGGTTTTCAATTGCTTTCAAAAGAAGTAGGGGGATACGTCAGTTCTTTAGTTTTTCGCAGAGACATTTGCGATTAACACAGTCAAAGGCAGCTTGGTAATCAATAAAACAGAGGAAGAGAAGATGTTTTGAAATTTTGGAGGAGTAAAAGACGAGTGAGATAGCTATCATGTTTGTCATGGTTCAGGTTTTACTAGCGAAGCCTGTTTGGTTCAGAGGAATAATGAAATTAGAGTTGGCCCAATCACTGAGATGGTCAAGTAGGACCCCAGCATAGTATTTCAACCTCATTATCAATTAGGGCTATTAACCTATAATTCCCTGGCTCGAGTTTGTTACCTCCTTTGAAGATGGGAGAAATGATGGAGCCACTCCTTGAGGCTAGGGTTGTTGCTCTTGTTAAAACATGATTAAAAAGTGGCGTCATTGCTTCAGCCCATTTTGTCAAGTCTGTCTTATAGACGGCCTGAGGAATACCATTTGGGCCATTTGGGTATCTCATTGGCAGCAATGATGAACGTGCTTCATGTAATCAACATCGGCTCTGCAACTAGGTCAGTTCCATCTGAGTGGTCGACCCCGAATTTTGCAGGGCTGTGTTTCTGCCAATTTGCAAGTTGAAGTGGACATAAAGGAAAACAGACAAGGTTTCTGATGAGATGCTGGATTCTGACCTGCAGTGGGCAGGGTTGTTTAAGGCATCCACCGTTTTCTAGAAGGTATTAGAGTTGTTTTGCTTAAGGTCCCAGATGAGTTTGGGCCAAAAGGTCTTTGTAGTTTGCCTCTTAATGACCCATATAGCTCGTTTAAATTCCTGTTTGGTGGCCCTCAGGTTAGCGACGTATGTTTCATTAAGTGGAGACTGGCGGACTATTCAAATCGTCTTGATGACTTTCATTTTAATTGTTTTAGCATGCCAGCCTTATGTAGTTTTTGGCTGTTCAGTGGAATGGGTTCGAGTTGGACCATAGCTGGGTTTACTTTTGTGGCGAACTGTTTCATAAAGGTAAAGCTGAATGCCTCCCATTATTCTCTAACTGAGCATTTGAACAGTTGGGAATTTAGCAGGTGAGGTTCGGCTTCTTGTGCCAAATTCCCTATTGTTTCAGAGGACCATTTAACTCTTTTTAGGTAAGTCGAGTAAATGGACCCCGCGGGTTCTGTTGTGCATTTGTTCCCGGTCAGATTGCAGGCTAGTTCCAGCTCCTGGGGAATGTGATCGCTTTCAGATCTTAGTCCCATTTTAAAGGAGAATGCTGAGTTTAGTAGGGGGAGAGATACAAGTGTATAGTCTATTAGTGAATTTACTTTGTTGAGTAAAATGAGAGGGCTGGAAGATGTCCCCGTTGAAGCGGCCATTTAGGACTCGCAATGCAAGATGCTCTAGTCTTCCGAGCAAAACTTGGTCTATTGGGTTCCTCTTTCTTAGGTTTATTTGAGCTTGTTTGGGAATTTCCCAATGGCAGTCCTGGGTCTTTATGACTTCATTTCTTGTAGATTGGCCTAGTAGTTTCATGTTGATATCTCCCGTCACTATTAGTGGTGAACTTGGCTATGATACCCCTGCTTTAAAGTTGTTTTCAATTTATTTTTTCAAAAACTCCCCACGGTCTTTGCACGTAGGTGGTGTGTAGATGTTTATTACTGTCACTGCCTGTTCCTTCCCACTATTTTAATTTGTTAGGTGCAATATTTGGAGTTATTCAGAATCTGTTGTTAGTTCATTGCTTCTCACTTTAATAGCTGTCAACAGGTATATCCCTAGACCACCTTGACATCAGCCACATTTTTAATCCTTGAAAGCCGAGATCAGGGTATGGGAGAAGTCAGGGATTAAGACTGGCTCTGGGGCCCAGGTTTCCTGCGGGGCTATAAGTGTAACAGTTTGGAGGTATCGTAGCGTTTCCGGGTCTGCTAGCTTGTCCCTCAGGCAGTGGATGTTCCATGAGCAAAGACTTAGTTTGGGTGTCCTCTGATCCAGTCCTTCCTCTTTGGCGTCAGCTCACTTTGAAGGTAGCTGTTGAATTGAATGTTCCTGCTATCCACTCCCATTCATTCCTAAAGGTCTCTCCTCCATGTTGAATTATTGGGATAGTGTCTGGGTGTGGGCCTTTGTCTTTATTTGCTTTCAATGGTGATATGACGTTGTGTTCCTGAGGACAGAGTAGGATATGAGGGGGAGTGTTGTGTTCTCTGTCTTGGCGTCTCTGGGCTTCCTCAGAGGGTACGTATACCCTGGTTCCAGGAAGGTTTCCAAAACAATCCCCCAGTGTATAAATCATTTAGGACTTTCTAAGCTGTTTCAGTGGATCTCCAAGTGACTTTTGTTGAGTCACAGTGGTGCCCTAGTGCTGGACTGATGAACTGGACAGACTCATTTCGACTGAGGAGACTCCTGCTAGTATGGGAATATGCCTTAGCAGTCAGATTATATTCCCCCAATTTAAAATATCTTCATTTACTATTGAGAGATATTTTGATGTCCCTTTTGGGGGATTCTCTGGTGTGTGCCTCTCTACCGGCGTCAAGTAGGTTATGGCTCCATAGGCCTGGTCGTTGTTGGTGGCAGATGAACCTTGGGGAAATTTGTAATGAGTGGATCTACTTGAAGGTGGTTGCCTGTTAAAGATGTGAACAGAACCTATCACAGGAGAATCTATGTTATCTCCCGTGCCAAGAGGGTCCTTATCAGTTCTTTTTTCCTGCTGTGTGATGTGTGAGGCCCCTTGATCTTGGGCATTTGAGAGAGCCCACCATATGCTTAGGACTGTCCTTTTTAAGGAGATAGTGCTTTTAGACTTTGATGTTCCCAGCTTTGGTAGTGCTGTTTCAGAATTACCGTACTCCTATGAGCAGTGGCACAGGAGCCTTGGCTGAGAATTTCTGGTGTCCTACCCTGATCACCATTTGGGTCTAAAGGGCGATTAACAATTTCTGGAGGGCCAGCTGTGGGGTGGTTTGATTTATGTGTCTCTAGGGCATAATCCAGGAGCAATACTGGATCCCTAGTGTGGACCCTTTGGGTCTCAGTGCCTGGGCGTGATGGCTTAGCAGTTGGTTTTCATTAGTGACTTGTTCTGGGGGTGCCTCAGTCAATGGAGGAGGGTCTCTGTTGTGTCTTCCTATTCTGGGGCCAGGCTTTTCCTCCACCAGGAGGGATTGTCTCTTGAATCTGAGATTTTCTTAAGATGCAGGCTGGAGAGGATGCGTGACAGAGTGTGCACTGAAGGACTAAGCTTCTCCTCTCTAATGAAAGCAATAGTAATACTCTGCCCAGACCTATAGAGACCTTCAAAAACAGAAACTAAGGACAGGACAAAGAGTCCCATATGACCAAAAAAGAAGAAAACAACTTAAAAATTGGAGGGAAAGTGTCCCATTTGATTTAATTTGACTTCATGAAGGGATCCTACAAAACAACCCTTCAGTCCTGACGAAAGCCATCGACCCATAGGGTGCAAAGTTGGCTGAAACATGATGACCTGGCTCTTCCAGAGATAGATGTGAGAGACATCTAATACCTCTCTTTTCACATCTCGCATTTTTTAATCATACCACTACCTTTGATCTTCTTAATAAAGTGTGTCCTTTCTAAAGGTAGGAGGTATTTTTAAACCTTTTTTTCCTCACATGGGGGATCTCATATGGTCTCAGATTCAAGAGACAATCCCTCCAGGTGGTGGAAAAGACCCAATTATGTAATGATCAGTGGCTAAGTACACCAATGGGAGACATGCCTTTGGCAGAACAACACTGCTGAGGGTCTCACAACAGTTTGGATGTTGCCCTCCCGTCGCAATACAACTCTTCCACTCCTCTTGAGTTTATATATGAGTACAGTACACTTTATTAGCAAGCTGTCACTAGGAAATGTAATCCTTCTTACACAACAATCTGTCTAAAGATCTCGAATTTCTTAAAACAGACAACTCTTTACCGTTCCCCCAATACACTCTTAGCACAGTCTCCATAGCAGCCAACTAGAGCCAGTAGGCCACAAGTCCACAACACATTCTAGAAGGGCCATACTAGTTACAAAATGAGCTGCAGCAGGTGTGGTTTACAGTACAAAATTAAAAGCATATCCAAGTCTGAATTACACTTTTTTATTTTCCCTGCAGCCAATCATACATGTAGTAACTTAAGCTTTCTAGACACTACCTAATTTTGGGCCAGATGTACGACCATTCCAAATTGCGACTCACAATTTTCACTCAATTGCGAGTCGCAAATTGCGAGTCACAATTTGGAATGTACAACAGTGTCAGAGACACTGATTGCGATTCCCAATGGGGTCGCAAAATGCGAGGCTCATGAATATTAATGAGCCACTCGCAATTTGCGACCCCATTGGGAATGGCTGGCCCTCCCAGGGATGGTGGCCTGCTGGGCTCAGCAGACCTCCATGTCTGGACTGCTTGTCAATAAAGCAGTTTGTTTTAAAATGCAGCCTGTTTTCCTTAAAGGAAAACGGGATGGATTTAAAAAAAACAAAAAACGTTTTTGATCCATTTTTTAAGGGCAGGCAGTGGTCCCTTGGACAACTGCCAGCCCTTAAAAAATATTTCAGAGCCAGTCACTAAGGGGAAGGGGTCCCCTAGGGACCCCTTCCCATTTGCGACTGCATTACTACCCTCTTGAAGAGGGTGGTAATTTGCGAGTGTTTTGCGACGGCAATTGCGATTGCAAAACATTGGTACATGGCTTGTGACTCGCTATTAGGAAGGGACCGCCCCTTCCTCCCTTCCTAATAGCGAGTCGCAAAACAGTATTTTGTGAGTCGCAAAATAGTGTTTGTACATGGCCCTATCAGAATTAGCATGCGCAAATGGGTCCCAAACCCGTTTACGCATGCTATTTCTCGTCGTACATCTGGCCCTCAATTCACTTCCATATTCACTGCATCCAATCAAATATGTTTCTTTTTAAATCAGGAGCACACCTTTATTTTAACTGCCTTCCATTTTGAAAACTGTGTCATTCAGCTCCAGCCTTCTCCTGTCTCCTGCTGCTGCTTCACTTCAAAATGGTTAGAGTGTGTGTGGATTGTAGGCCACAGCTATATCTTCTGGGCTAGAGAGTCTGCTAGAAAGAGTGGTATTAACAAGGACTTGGGTTTGACTAATGTGGATATTATTTGGATTGCCAGATAGGGTTAAAGTAGCATCAATCGCTGCCTTTGTTTAAAAGCATAATAGAGTTCCAACCCCCTCACCTCATGATTGTGCACTGTGGTGGCAATAACCTAGGCACACTGACTAGGCTAGAACTGGAAATCCAAATGAAGGATACCATTGCACAATAAATGACACTTCTCCCTCACACCCTCTTGGTGTACTCCAACATATGCCAAAGGCAGAAATGGAAATGGCCTAATCAATTCTGTCCACAGAATGAAAAACCCAGGAAACATGTTAATAAAACTGTTTCTGCTTTTCTCAGAGACCAAAACATGGGATCTATCTACAACAACAACCTGCGTTTTGACATGCATGGAATCTATGCAAGTGATGGAGTTCACTTTACAGACAAAGGCAACAAGGTGTTTCTCAGCAATCTGAAACTCTGCATCTGGTCTTATACCTACATGTCATATACACACAATAAACACAAATGTTCTCCTAAGAGCCACCTTAGTGCCCAAAATGTTGTCCATTTTTTTAATAAATATATATATGTTTAATTGTTTTAAAATATTTGCTATGACATTGCAATCACCGCGAATACGCAAAACAAAAGCAGACATTCAATAGCCACCAGCACATTCAAAATGTATAACTATATAATTCCTTCTAACCATCACACTAGATATATTAATATGTAAATAACTCAATAAAAGAAGTCGTCTCTTAATATGCCTGTGACAGCGTGTATGAGTGTTTCAGTGAGATCTGTGGCGGGGTGCATAAGTGTGTCGGTGGGTCTCTGATTGGGTGTATGACTGTCTGAGTGGGTCTGTGAGTGGGTACGTGAGTGTCTGAGTGAGTCTGTGAGTGGGTGCATGAGCATCTCAGTGGGTCTGTGAGTGGGTACATGAGTCTCTCAGTGGGTCTGTCTGTGGAAGTGTGAGTCTCTGAGTGGGTCTGTGAGTGGGCATGTGTGTCTTTGAGTGGGTGTGTGACTGGGTGCTTCAGTCTCTGAGTTGGCATGTGAGTGGGTACTTCAGTGTCTCAGTGGGTCTCTAAGTGGGTGTCTGAGTCTCTGACAGGGTCTGTGACTGGAATCATGAGTCTCTCAGTGGGTCCCTAAGTGGGTGTATGAGTGTCTGACTGGGTCTGTGAGGGACTGCATCAGAATATCAATGGGTCTGTGAGTGAGTGTGTGAGTGTCTGTGTGGATCTCTGAGTGAGTGCATGAGAACATGACTGGGTCTCTGAGTGACTGCATGAGTATCTGAGTAGATCTGTGAGTGTATGTGAGTTTCTCTGGGTCTTTGACAGTATGTGTGAGTATCTCACTGAGTCTGTGAGTAGGTTGTGAATCTCTAAGTGCATCTGTGATGGGTGCATGAGTATCTCAGTGGACTTCTGAGTGGGTGCATCAGTCTCTCTGTGGGTCTGTGAATGGGTGCATGCCTTTGCATGGGTCTGTGAATGGTTGCATGAGTGTCTAAGTAGGTCTGTGAGTGGGTGAGAGTTTCTGAGTGCATCTGTGAGTGGGTGCATGAGTCTCTAAGTGGGTCTGTGAGTGGATGAATGAGTCTCTGAATAGGTCTGTGAGTGAGTGCATAGGTGTCTGAGTGGTTCACTGACTGGATGCATAAATCTCTCAGTGGGTCAGTCAATGACTGCACAAGTGTCTGAGTGGGTGTGTGGGTCTCTCAGTGGGTACAAGAGTGGCTACATAAGTGTCTGAGTGGGTCTGTGAATGGGCCCATTGGTATCTGAATGAGTCTCTCAGTGGGTACATGAGTGTTTGAGTGGGTCTGTGAATGGCTGCATGAATGTCTGACTGGGTCTGTCAGTGGGTTCAAGACTGTCTCAGTGGATCTGTGAGTGGGTGCATAACAGTCTCTGTGAGTGGGTGTGTGAGTCTCTGAGTGCATCTGTAAGTGTGTGTGTGAGTGTCTGAGTGGATCTGTGAGTGGGTACATCACTGTCTGTGTGGGTCTGTGAGTGGGTGCATACGTCTGTGAGTGGGTGAGTGAGTGAGTCTGTGGGTCTCTGACTGGGAATCTCACTGTTTGCATGAGTCCTGAGTGGGTCTGGAAGTGAGTGCATGAGTCTCTAAGTGTATCTGTGAGTGGGTGCATGAGTCTCTAAGTGCGTTTGTGACTAGATGCATGAATCTCTGACTGCATCTGTAAGTGGGTGCATCAGTATCTCAGTGGATCTCTGAGTGGGTGCATGACTCTCTGTAGGTCTGTGAGTGGATGTGTGAGTGTCCGAGCGGGTCTGTGAGTGGGTGTGTAAGTCTCTGAGTGGGTCTGTGAGTGCATGCGTGAGTGTCTGAGTGGGTCTATCAGGGGGTACATCAGTGTCTGTGTGGGTCTGTGTGTGGGTGCACACGTCTCTGGGTGGGTCTGTGAGTGAATGCATGACTCTCAGAGTAGATCTCTGACTGGGTGAATGAATTCCAGAGTGGGTCTGTGAGTGGGTGCATAAGTGTGTTGGTAGATCTGAGAGTGGGTGTAGGTGTCTGTGACTGGGTTTGTGACTGGGTGTCTTACTCTCTCTGCGAGTGAGTGCATCATTGTCAGAGTGACTCTGTGAATGTTTTATTTTTTTGCTGAAATTCCCGAATTTGCTGCAATTTTACACGGGGATGCTGCACTGGCAGTCGCGACAAATTTGTGAATATTGTTCATGGAAAAAAAACCTGTTTAGTGACATATTATACACATGAGGAGTTCCTCAAAGATGCTTATATGCCTCCCATGGGGTCAAGACACATCCAACCTGACCGCTTAACCCAAGTTCTGCCATTTAATTTCAGCCCCAGGTATTGTGCCGATGAGGTAAAATGGTGGGCACAACCCTCTGCTCAGGTTGCGGACAGACAATTACGGCATTCCTGTTGGCATGCGCATTTACGGTTAATCATGAAATTGTAGTGAATTTGCCTTGAGCGCAGATAATCAAATTTAGATTTCTCAACAACTATTGAATGGGTTTACACCAAATAACAAACCAAAGCTAGCTTTCTGCATAATTTGGTGTAATTCCATCCAGCAGTTTGGGCGGTAGTCGTGTTCAAAGCTCCTATGGGAATTAACATGGGAAATGTACTTATTTTACCCCATTTTTGCTCAGCCCCCACTTGACAGATCGCTGTGAAACAATCCATATGCAACAAAAATCATCTGCACACTTTTTTGGGAAAGTTTTGCCAAGATTCGTCAAACAGCGCCAAAGATAAAGGCAAGTAAAAAAAAACTTTTCCTATGGAAACGTGGTCCTAACTATAACTACCTACAGGCGAACGCCAGTAGGTAAAATCCATCCCAAGGGGGTTGAGACAAAAAGGGGGGTCCAAAAATGCAAAATCTTCATGCATTTACCATAGACTTCTTTAGACAAGGCAACGGAATTACACCAAATTTGACAGGAAGCTAAATCTGGGGCCGCAGATTGTGCTTTTTTTGATTCGCTGTAAATATGCGCCATAATTTTTGAGAAATTTAGAGTAAAAATAATAGAATATTTTGGCAATTGTCCGTGAGTGTCTTGCGAGTGTCTCACGAGTGTCCTACGAGACTGCAAATTTAAAATGGAGCTATGATTTGTTGAGAGACCCATTTTTCCCTTGAGCCTTCACACTCTCCCAGGACCGAGAGCCTCCTGTGAGTCCTGCGAGAGGGAGTGCTCTGATTGGGTGGCTGTTGGAGTTTTGGAAATGAAATGGCTGCCATTACTGTGTACTGTGAAAGGTTGCAGGTGCTGTGGGACTGAAGTGAAAACGATGTATAAGAGGGAAGTAGGAAGGCATCCTGTCCCCCTAGGTTTTGGGAAGAGGTCTCTAAGGCATAACTGCTGTGATGAAAATAAATGTATATTGTTTTAAAAACAAAAGTTATGATCTCTCAGGACGCTCACAGGATTATGAATAGTAAAAAGAAGTAGGTTAGTTCTCAATATACTCTACTAGTAGAAATGCATATTGTGGCCCTTGTTATTGAGAAAAAGAATGTAAGACATAAGTACTGTGATGAGTAGAAGCTTAATTCTTTTTTTTTTTTTAAATGTTACGATCTTGCGAGACTCTAGCGGGTACATGACAAATAGGAAGGGATAGGTGATCTTTAAATACACTCTGGTATGCCATCTTGTTACTGTAGGAAGGAGTCTTAGTGGAGATGGTGTTTATCAGGGTCTACTCTTTACACCCAGAGGCTTGGGAAGGGTTGTGAGTAGAGTTAGAAGAGTCTTCAGGGCAGAGAGTCCAGTCCCTCCACACACCCTACTATGGTCACCCATCATCTGAGAGAGAGGTGTCAAAACAGAGGGCAGTCCCTATGCATGCCCTACTATGCACATATGTCATGCAAGAGATGGGTCTCAGTGGTGAGGCCAGTCCCTCCCCACACCCTACTATGCACACCCATCATCTGAGAGAGAGGTCGGAAAAGAGAGGCCAGTCCCTCCCCATGCCTACTATGCACACCCGCCATCTGAGAGAGAGGCCTGAAAGGAGAGACCAGTCCCTCCCCACACCCTACTACACCCACCCATCATCTGAGTGAGGCATCTGAAAGGAGAGGCCAGTCCCTCCACACACCCTTCTACGCACACATCTGTGATGTAACTTGTGTGGTCATAAATAGTGCATGATGAGGGCGCAAGTTATAGTTAGCACTGCTAACTATAACTGGTGAATTACTGTGTTTTTTAGTTCAAAATGTTAATGTTATCATTGAGAAACAAATTCACCTAACAATAATGTTACTTTAACCTTTGGTCGTTTCAGTGAATATATATATATATTTATATGTCACCACACAGGTGTTCTTTACCTGCTCATGATTTCCAAGCTGGAATAAAAGTGAACCTGATCGGTGATAGGTTTGTCGAGAGTCGTATTGGAATGGAGAGGCGGCATGGACTGTTGATACATGTCCAGGTGAGTCTTGAATGCAAAGAAATGTGGAAATGCTTGCTTGCCGCGAGGCTCAAGTAGGATGATTCTTTGGTCTTTCAACGTAATTACTAGGTGTATGGGCAGTACGGGCGGACGGCTATCTCAATAGATGCTGAGTCCCCCTTTTTCATTAACTGAGTTGGAAATGTAGTTTTCTTCTGATGCACTTGATATATGTGAAGGGCATGACGCTCTAACACTATGAAGACTGATTATACTGAGATCCTCTACTGTTGAATGGTGTGTTTTTTCGGAAGCTCGACATGCACAAATGTTGTGAGTCTGGATGCCATGAGGACCCGACATTGTGGGACCCTTTTTGATGATTGGGCTGATTGCTTGGCGTATCCTTGACATGTGATAAGATTTGGATATCCTTTCATTGGGGTGCTCAAATAACAAACAGACAAATACATGAAGTTTGCATTCTCCTATTTCAGAAGTTGGAGATGAGTTATTGTTAATGTTCTTTTAAGTGCAACATGGGTGAATATTTGAATTTGGAACACTGTCCACTATATTGTTTTGTTATTTCCCTTTTGTGGAGGTTATCCAATGTTGAGCACACTTTGTCCATTACTATTATGGAAGTCGTTGTTTACCTATGGCATTTTGTAGCACTCTCAATTGTTCTGTGCTATCCTTCCGGCAGACACATTACTTCGGGAATGTTTAGAAGCACAGGACTTGTATATAGGACACCCGTATAATTCTGTCTATGTTTTTCTAATAGGCCATTCATGTTTATTCATCTTGTGGATATCTTTGATTAGTATGGGCCAAAGTGATAGAAATAGTAATCATGAACACTGAAACATTGACTTAATTTTTATAGGTCTCAATCTGGAGGAATACTAATACCACGTCATGAATTGGATGATTTACGTGCAGTACTGTGAGCACACGATCTTGCCATGCTTGGCAATTGAACCAGGAGATGGCTTCATGCAATCGCATCAGGGAGGAACAATAACCGTTAAAGAGGTATGTTGATTTGACTCAACACATGGGCCAATATGGATATATTTTAGAAATAAAGGGATTCACTGAGAACAATATAAATAATAATGAAAATAAATTCAAATGTATTTCGAATTTCACGCTCTTCTCTCCGTTGTCATGACTTTGGTTAATAAGTGGATTTCATGCGTTTCCCAAGCAGTGTGGCAGACAACTTGGCAGGTCCGCCTCCTTATTGGGTTCTCCATGTGTATACGCCCCCACATGTGCTTGATGAATTTTAATGTTATAGGACAGGTTATTTGTAGTTTTGTAACTATTTGTGCATTATATTTTTTCTTTATCAACCGTTCAGTTTGTGTATGTATAATTGTTTGTTTTATCTGTTGCTTATGTATGTCTTTTGGTTATTGTTCACAGCCCTGATGAAGTTCAAATGGTTTGAACGAAACACGTTGGCTGGATGTTTTCTTGATTGATTTTATGAAACATATGGAAAGTAAATAAAGAAAAACGTTTTATAAAGATACAGAATTGTGAACTTCTAAATACTAAGGGTCCGATTACGATGGCAGGCTATAGGGGACTGGGACCGCCCGACATGTTGGTGGCAGTCCAGCAGTAGGTATTTTGATGCGACCGCCACCATGGCGATCGCAATGCCTAGATTTTGCATTGCAGTGGTTGCTGCTGGCTGCAGCATCCGGTGCAATGCAAAAAAGGAACACTGCACATATGCCTGCCACATGGTGCAGGGATATGCCCCCCAGGTCCCGTGTCTGGGGGCAAGGGGGGCATTCTAGGGGCCCCCAATGTCCCTTTCCGCCAGCTTTTTCATGGCGGGTTCACCGCCATGAAAGGGCCGGCAGAAAGGCACATCGTAATGCCTACAGCAGTGCCTGGCAGGCACCGGCTCCATTGTAGGCATTACTCTGCCAGCGCTGCACCGGCGGGCTCAAGGAGCCTGTCGGATGTGTGTCGGTCGGTCTTGCCAACCGCCAACAAACCAACCGCCATCCCAATGTGGCGGGCGGAAAACATGCTTAGAATGGCGGTGTGACCATCACCGACCGGCTGTCGGTGGCAGTCTCACCACCATCCTAATCAGCCCCAAAGTTACTATTTCAATTTGCTTCTGCTTGGCAGCGGGATCGCGCAATGGCTGATACTGAAAATGAAGCGCACCAGGATCTGATAGAAAGGAACTTTGTGGGAGGTGCACTTACTAGTTTCCACTGTTGTTGTTCTATTATATATATATATATATATATATATATATACACACACACATTTACATGTATATTTATGTATATTTTTTCCTAAATGCACTGGACTGCTACGGTGTTCCTGAGCAAAGGGGCCAACAGCCAAACACCAGAGTCAGCTCGCTCATTATTGCCTTCTACCAATTCCCTCTTTCATACTTCAAAACGACACGATGGAGCTCGCACATTTAAAACGATTGTGATATAATACAATAAGACTAACTCCTGTCAGTCAGTTTACCAGCCCTGCATTTAAACGTGCAAGCTCCAGTGTGTCAGCAATCTTTTTTTGCGTTTACCAACTTTCCACCAGGGCTGCCGAACTCGCGACAGGTGTATCCATAAAGCGGGGGTAGAACCCGCTGGTTTCACAACCACTTCAAAGACGCTTGGAAAACTCACGGGGTATAAGATTTAGCATTATTGGCCGCAGACGTGTTTCAGCTTAATGCCTTCCTCAGTGCGGCAAAAGCAAATATCCGATACACACAGCACCAAGTTCTTTTAAATTGTCCAGCTTTGCGGTTGGTTGATCTCTGGCCAATCAGAAGCCAGCAGTCACTCCGGCATGATAATGACGTGTCGGCATCCTCGATGTTATTAATTAATTTAAAGACCTTGATGTCTGATTGAAATTTTCTCCCGATATTTTTGTTGGATGCCGGCTCCTGTCACTCATACCCGTCCTGCCGCGCCTCAATAATCCCTCACTTGGGCTGCCACTCGTTGATGGTAAGTTTCTGTGTGTATCACACCCCTTGCCTGCCGCTGGATAACTTACAATCTCTCCTCAGGCGTCGGTCGAATGGCTGGCGTCCCTGGATTTGAATAATTACCTCCATTGGTCAACGGGTTTTGTCAGTGGCGGTTCAGGCAGGACACAATGTATGCGTTTACAGCCTTCCCACCAAGGCTGCCAAACTCATGACGGGTGCATCTATAAAGCCGGGGTAGGACCCGCTGGTTTCACAACCACTATATATATA
Source organism: Calotriton arnoldi (assembly GCA_963921515.1). Taxonomy (NCBI): domain Eukaryota; kingdom Metazoa; phylum Chordata; class Amphibia; order Caudata; family Salamandridae; genus Calotriton; species Calotriton arnoldi. The sequence continues at coordinate 1,811,300 of CAWUFW010003189.1, read as the reverse complement.
TATATATATATATATATATATATATATATATTCACTGAAAAAACCATAGGTTTCAGGAACGTTATAGTTAGTTGGACATTTCACTCGTACAAAACCATAGAAATTCTGGCGTTATAGTTAGTTCAGCTAACTATAACTCGCGCCCCCGCAATGCACTGCTGATGACGTCACATATTACATCATTCATGACATGGTCAGTGACATCACTGATGACATCACTGATGACATCTCAAATGACATCACTGATGACTTCACTGATGACATCATCCAGTGACTGTGTGTTTCTGTAAAGTTTAAATTTGTTTTATATATATGCCAAGCTGTATTGAAGAATGAGTGGGTGTATAAGTGTCTGTATGGAGGATTTAGTAGGTACGTGACTGACTGTATAAGTGAGTGAATAAATGTGTCTTACTGAATGCATGGGTTAGTGACTAAACTGTGTGAAAGTCTGTATCAGTCTGTCTGTTGTTGTGTAAGCTGCTGCATGGGTTGGTGAGCAGCTGCATGAGTGTCTACATGGGTTATTGATTGCTTGCCTGAGTATTTGTATGGCTGCCTGAGTGTGCGTGTGGGTGGGTGGGAGGTGTGTGACTCTGTGCATAGATGTGTGAGTGGTTGATTCACTGGGTGTATGGGTTCAAGAGTGCATGTGGAAACAGATGTATGGGTGGGTGAGTGTGTGTATGGGTGTGTGGGTGAGTGAATGGATGTCTCAGTGGTACATGTGCAAGTAACTACATATGTAAAAGGCAGTATATGTGAGTGATGGTGTATATAAATAACTATATGTGAGAGTCAGTAATTGTGAGAGTGGCTGCATGGATGAGTGTGTATTTGTATCAGTGATTCTATAAGAGAGTAATTATGTGTTAGTATCTGTATGAATAAGTGAGGTGGTGTCTGTATAACTGTATAGGTGAGTAAATGGAAGTATGATTGATTCTTTGCATGACTGACTAGGTGTGTGAGTAACTCTGGATATGTGGCAGTGTGTGAGTGTCTGTATAGGTGTATGAGTGCATATGATAGTGTTGTATTGATGAGTGACTGCATGTATGAGTGACTGTATGGGTGAATGAGTGGATGTGTGTGTAGACCTAGGAATCAGTCAGTGCGTATTTAGTAACTGGTATTGATGTGTCTATTTTTTCGAAAATGGTAGTCTGTATTTTAGAGTGGGTGTATCAAAGGTTATATTCAGGTGTGAGGAGGTGCATCAGATTTTCACGTGGATGATGTCATCAGTGATGTCATCAGTGATGTCATTTGAGATGTCATCAGTGATGTCATCAGTGATGTCACTGACCATGTCATGAATGATGTAATATGTGACGTCATCAGCAGTGCATTGCGGGGGCGCGAGTTATAGTTAGCTGAACTAACTATAACGCCAGAATTTCTATGGTTTTGTACGAGTGAAATGTCCAACTAGCTATAACGTTCCTGAAACCTATGGTTTTTTCAGTGAATTTCTATGGTTTTTTAAATGCTAATTTCTAACTATAACGTGCCTGAAACCTATGGTTTTTTCAGTGAATTTCTATGGTTTTTTAAATGCTAATTTCTAACTATAACGTGCCTGAAACCTATGGTTTTTTCAGTGAATTTCAAAGGTTTTTTAAATGAAAATTTGTAAGTCTAATGTACCTCAATCCTATGTTTTTTTATTTTCTATATATATATACATATATATATATTTAAAAAAAATTGTGAATAATTTTTAGTTAGGAAAACTATATTCATTCTTTTTTTTTTTATATATTATACAGAAGTCGCGCACCCTTCGGGCACCCTACACGATGGCTGTGCGCATTCCGGTAGACATTTTGAAAAGACGCGCTGGGGTCGCTTCGGCGTAATTTGTAAAGTATGAAATATCTTTAAATTAATTATAAATAAAAGTTTTCCTTTAAGTGTTTGTCTAAATTTATTAATAAAAGTATTTTTAAAGTATTATTTTCAATATAATTTCGACGAACATGCAGTTTCTGTCCATAGGGAAAATGATATAATATGGCATCAGGGGTTGTATTATTAATAGGCTGAAGTGTTCCCCTCTGCATCAGCACCCATGCTTAACAGGCTGCAACAGGCACAGATTTGAAAATAGTACTAAATTACAGTCAATGCCTTGTTCAGAGTGCAGGTGCACCCTCACACCTGCTTTCTACACTGCACATTAGTGAAAGGCAGATCTGCTGTAGGAAGCAGCCAGTCTGTCTTTCACTCTATTCAGATACTCAGCCACAGTTTTTAGGGGGGCAAGGATCCCTCACAGGTGGGTGCAATATGTGACTACACCTGCCTGCAGGAGGATGCCTGTAGGCTCCCTGGGATCCCCTTCCTTCCTACCAAATGGCACTGTTGGGGCCACATAGACTCTGTGCCTCCTCTATGTGGCGCACAACCGGTGCATCGCCTGATAGATTGTTTGCTATTGCACCTATTTCTGTAATAAGGCACAGGCACAATGGCAAAGGGTTCCCTCATTGGCATGGGGCTCCTCTCTATGCAATGGAGAGAATGACCCCACGTGATTGTGCTTGTACATATTTTATGCCTGTGCAATACTTCTTACAGAAGGGGCCACAGATGCTTGTGATGCTCCTTTTCTAATAGGGACTGCACAGGCGTAATGTACCCTGGAGAGCAAACTATTTGTGCACATGCCCACTGCACCCTTATAATACAGCCTCAGATGGGTTGTATGACAATGCAATGCATGCATTTACCACGCATGCTTTTACTACGCATTATTTACCACTCAATGCCTTTACCACGCAATGCCTTTATCACGCATGCCTTTAGCAGGTGAGAAAGGCATTGTGTGGTAATGCCTGCATCCTAAAGGCTGTCTCCCCCCCCCTCCTCCACCACCACCCTGGATGTCTCTGCATTTCACTGTGACACATATGGAATGATTAGCTAGGTAAGGTCCAAAAGTTGCTGAAATTGGGTGCACCAATCACTTCAAAAACCCAGTTATAAGTAAGAGCATAACATGCCGATGACAAAGAAACCTGGATGACCTTTAAAGTAATCTTTATGCTCGGAAATATATTCCGTCAAGATCTCTTTTTACGTTAAACCTATGTTTAATTAAACTCAAAAGGACATCTCTAAAACCCAAACATGGTTCTTCTGGCGCCATGTTTAAGATCTGCGCCTCTCAATCAAAGAGACATAATGCTATCTTCTTGAGCAGCATTTGGCATTGTAAAGTTTATGATAACACACCGCCTGAGGACGTTCACTCCAGCAGTTATTTGTTCACTGAAGAGGCAGTGAAGCAGCAGCATTGCTAACAGCTTCCTCAGTGACTCGAAGATTCCTACTCCCACTGCTCTCCCTTAAACAGAGACATACAAGCTCCTGTTGATAGTATGTATTATTGAAGAGCCATTGCACTACATTCAGGGCTGGACTAAATTTAGAGTCTGATGGCAGATATATCCGGTGGCATGGCCTATTTTTAGCATGACGCAATAAATCTATTGTATGAAGAGCTGCATTTGGAGAAAGATGTATTGTCAGAGAAATGCGTACATTCGAGATGTTCAAATACGATGATAGGTCAAAATATTTGGATGTTATAGTTAAAGTGTGGTTACTGCCGCACTATGTCAGCATATGTCACAGTGATCACAATTGAAACAAGAGTAGCAGTAGAGTGAGTATGCAGATTTTTATTAAGAGTGAATATTACGCTCTGTAGACAAAAATGCCAGGGTCCAGATTTATCATTCTTTCATGCAACGCCACGCTGCAAGACAACTTGCTGCGCTGCGTGAAAGTGCAGGATGGCTCATTCCTTGTCTCTGCCTTTGCTGCCGTACAATCTGCTACCTAGCACCAACTCAATCATCCTTGCGCCATGGTGCAAGGGTGCCTGTGTTGCAGGCAGGATTGTTTTTGTGCAGGAAGTAATACCTTCATTGCGGAGAGGATGTAGCCTTACGGCTGGAGCGGTCGACCTCAAAACTGGGGAACTGGGTTCGAGTCTCGGCATCGACACTCAACATCCTGTGATTCTGGGCAAATCACCTTATCTCCCCGTGCCTGCCAAAAAATGAATGTGTCCATCTGTAACGAAAATGGTGCTCATGTAAAGCGCTCTGATACCTGATATCTTCGGGTCTAGTTTGCGCTAAAAAAACCTCTAAAAAAATAAAAAAATAAAATACCTTCCTATACAAAAACAGTTCTCTGAGGCTTTTTCTTATTTCTAAGTGTGCTGCAGGATGCAGCACACTTAGAAAGAGGAAACAACAAGGAGAAATAAAGATATTTCTTCTCGTTAGACCTACCCTGAGATGTAGCATTTTGATGCATTCCCAGGTTTACCAACCTTGGTAAATCTGTGAAGTGCACCAAAATCCATGGGTGGATGCATGGGAACACCCATGCTGCACCCATGGAACGCCTTTCCAGGTCAGAGTAACGTAAGGCAGCAACTTGCACTGCCTTGCATTACTCCAGATTTGCCAAGCAAGTCAGGGCCACACAAGGTGTTTCTGACTTTAGTATTCTGTTGCCCTTGTGACTCCATGGGTGACGCAAGGGCTATGCAACACTATGATAAATCTGGCTCTGGGTGTCAGGAAAAATGGTGCAAGCAATATCAAAAATATATTTATTAGCCAAAAAACGTTCTCAGATTCGACATGTGCGTTGTTTAGAATTCTTCACTGTGAAGACGTTGACATGCTTTGAAAGTAAAGCAGCCCATGAGTGACTACATTTAAAGCACCTCAATATCAGGATAAGCTAGGTAAGTGAAAAAGGCTGGAAGTTTTTGATTTGTGTCATGTGGTATAGATGAAACACACACTCTTTGCTGTCCATGAAGAATTCGGTTCATAATTCAAGACTTCCTACTTATATATAACATTTATGCATGATTAAGAATTCCTAATACTCCCTGAATATTGACTCTTAAATATCGTGCCATACAAATATTGTAGCAAGAATATCAGCAACAAATATCATGCAGGTAAATATGCATGGGTAACTATTGATTTACTGCACTTAACTCCACATTTACTTTATATATGTGTGTGTGTGTATACATATATATGTGTGTATATATATAATATATATGTATATATATATACACACACACACATATATGTGTATATGTATAAACACATATATCCTCAAAATACATAGCTCTGAAGTTAAGAATGTTAATCCTCGTCTTACCTATATGTACTTGTCATCACAATAATATTATTGTTGATATTGTTGCTATGATATTTTTGTAGCATAACATTTGTGTGGTTGATACTCTGACATGCAACCAGAAAATATGTATTAGATTTAAAATGAACCATTTTCAGAGGCTTTCTTTGAGGGGTATTCACTTGAGATAATTATATTTACTATTTGCATTCAGAGGTTTCTTTACCACACCTAGGTTCTCAAATCAAACACATGAATGAGCTAGATAACCTTAAAAGAACTGCTAAAAGCTTGCATGAAGAAAGAGCACTCTGCAGGTTTGTCGATCTGAAGAAGATTGGCATTTTGAGAAAATACACAATACGTGACAAAATGCAATTTTTTCACTTTTCCCCACTGACCAGTCAGGTTATACAGGCTTTAACACGGTTTGACAGCCCTGTGATATTTTCTGCCATACTAGATCACAGCAAAGTGCTCTAAAACAAATCTATAATTTATTTATGTGTCTCCTTTTTAATCCTGGAATAACCAGAATACACACCATACATTTAATCTTGGAACTGTCAGTGTAGATTAAGAAGAACATTTTCATGAAGTCTGTCTGGTTAAATGACTGCTGAACACTTTGCTTTTGGGCAAAACAAAAAATGGCCTTTTATGACTCCTGAGATGTCCAAGCTATTGATTGTCCCTAAATATGAACGCACTGAATACAAAGAGAGCTTGTGAAGTAAAATATTATATTTAAAAGCAAATATTAAAAGGGATGGGACTACCAAAATGAGCCCTTAGACCTCAGATGCAAGAAGACTTGTTCCATATTTGCTTAAAGTTGTTTTCATATAAGGAATATTTCAGCAATGGGCCAGATTGAAAACATTTTGGGCTGGCTATTACATGTAAGGAAGCTTGGTGTAAGAACAGAATAAAGAAAATAGGTCTGTGGAGGTTCTCTTGAGGTACAAGAATGTTTTTATTCAGACTGACATCTAAAGCTCAACAGAATATTATAATAAGCGCAGTATAGCACAATAGCAGAACACACCACAACCACACAACAAGTAAACAAACACAGAGGAAATATACAACCCAACTCAATATAATGCACCAACAAAACGGAAATACACAATGCCAACACAATGATGGTGCAAAAACACAGCTTTATAGTACAACTCATCAATACAACACATGTCAAATCAACTTTATTCGATTCAGACAAAGAATCATAAAAGCTTACAGTTCAATACAAATTTAAAAATGAGAAGAGTTAATCAAATCATTAAAAAACAGGTACAGTAAAAACGCTTGCCGATTTAAAATGCAGCAGTTAAAAACTTCTTTTTAGTGATAACAGACCTCAAGAATCTTGCCACTACCACACATGTAAACAAGTCCGGGAGCAATTGTAGGTATAAGTAGGCTGGTCTGCATTGTCTAAAATTTAACGATTTCATTAGAGGCTTTATAAAAATAATCCTTAGGTCTGTATAAAATTTGCAGAAAAACAGTACATGAATAGTTGATTGTTTAGAGATCTGGTCGCAAGGACAGCATATTAATTGACGAGACCAGTTGTTGGTAGTGGGAAAGGTTGTCAAACGATGAAAAATATCTAACCTAAAACGTGTCAATACAAATCTATGTTGAGCATTTAAAACACCAATTAAATACGGTTGCATCGTATAGCAGGTCAGTACCATTTGGTTATATTGTACGTTGGGCTTCACAAGTCCCGATGTTAATCTCTTTTCCTCTAAGTTGTTCAGGCATATTTTCTTTAAAGATGCTCTTGATATATGCAACAAAGATTCAGGATTATCGTAATATTCAGAATGACAAATATCCTGCATAAAATTCTTTATGTACTTCAGCCATGGAATTTTCAATGCATGGTCGGCACCACAACAGTCCTCTACAATGGCTCTGTTAAAGCCCGTGTGGTCCGATGTCCAGAGCTTGTGCCATAGGAGCACTGGCTGCACCCTTATTAAATCTTCTAAATAAGTTACGCCCAACTCTGCATGACACACGAAGTTTGAGCAACTGGTTGGGAGCCCCAAAAGATTTTTAAGAAACCCATTTTCTACCAGCTGTAAGGAATCAACATCTACGTGTCCCCACAACTCAGAGCCGTACATCGCTACTGATCGGCATTTGGTGATATAAATGCTCATCATATCCCTGGGAGATTTACGTCCCATTTTCCTAGAAAAATTATTCAGACCCGCTATTGATCTGAGGAGCTGCATTCTTCTCGATTTCACTGCACTTTTCCAGTTACCATTACTATCGAATAGGATTCCCAAATATGAAAAAGTTGATGTTTGGGGTAAATTCTCATTTCCTAATAAAATCTTGCGTCCCTTGGCTAGCTTTCGACCAGCTTTCATAACGTACGTTTTACCTATGTTGATTAAAAGACCCAGGTTCTCCATAAAATTTACAAATTTATCTAAAAGATGCTGAAGGGCATTAGGGGTGCGGGCCATAAGTACCGCATCATCCGCATACAATAATATTGGTACTGGCCTGTTGCCGATTTGGGGCAGATCGATACAGGAGTCCACAAGGGTGCTGCCCAAGCCATTGATATATAAGTTAAATAAGAACGGCGCGAGTACACACCCCTGACGGACCCCCTTTTTAATGTCAACAGGGCTTGTGCATTCACCATTCATACCATATCGGATCTTGGCAGAGCTCATTGAATACAAATATCTGAGGAAGTTGACGATGGCACGGTCAACGCCCATCGAGGCCATAATAGACCAGAGTTTATCATGGGCGACACAGTCGAATGCGGAGGTCAAATCCACAAACACCAGGAACAGATTGCCCCCTTTTATTTGTGTGTACTTGCTCACTAGCAAGTTCAAGTTGATAGCCTGCTCTGTGGTCCCAACACCCTGGCGAAAGCCATATTGGAAGTCGGACAGAATATTGTTACAGTCTGCCCACTCCTGCAATCTGTCCAGCACAATACGACCCACCACCTTGACCAGCGAATCCAGCAAGGAGATGGGTCTATAGTGTGCGGGACAGTTGCGGTCTCCCGCATGATGTGTGATTTTGACCAGGATGCTGGAAAACCAACTTTCCGAAAAGACTTAAGGACCAGGGTCAGAAGAGGCCCCCAGAGATCAATGTTGTCTTTAAAAATGTCAATCGGGATCCCGTCGGGACCAGGAGCCTTCCCTCCCTTGCTAGCTCCAATTGCCCGAATCACCTCCTCCAGTATGAAGCTAAAATCAAAATACTTCCACACCGGAGTAGGCCCAGGGGGGACATCTCTCATGCCGACCACGGAGTTCTCTTGGTCCTTTTCAGCTGAACCCATATATAATTTCGCAAAATGGGCCACCCATTCTTGTTCTGTAATTGCTGCCTCTATTCTGGGTTTATCATCGTCACAGCAGAAGGGAGAGTTTACAATATGCCAGAATGACTTAGAATCTTTATTCTGGCTTGCTTCCTGCAGACGGTCCCAAGCCTCCTCTTTAAGAACCTTTTGCGATGTTTTAGTGCTAGCTTATAAGCCCGCCTACAGTTTTGTACTTCTGTGTTATTCCTAGGCGACTCCTTCAAGGCCTTCTTTAACTTATTGTGTGGAGAAGTGCACGCATGGTCAAACCATCCTAGCTTTTTTGTTGCCCCTCTAATCTGTTTAGTAATCAACCCACCACTAATCTCCTCACTAATGTGTCCAAAAGCCTCCACGACCGTACTAGCGTCAGCAGTCTCATCCAAACAGACCTCAAAAGCCCTACTCTGTTTTATAATGACTTGCTGTAAAAATCGAGATGGGTCAACCATGGACCAACACATCACACATACACATCAAACTAAGACACCAATACAAAGCAATACAAATAAGCATTTGAGCTGTGTTGAGTTGTGTTGCTTTTTTTGTGTTTTGGTGTGTTTTGGTGTTTAGTGATTGTTCTGTTTGTGGTTTTATTTTGTTGTTTTGTGTGGCGCCCTGTTATGTTTCTTAGGGTTTGCTTTTTTATATTATTTTGCTGTGGTGCTCGGTTGGTAGTTTAAAACCTCAACAAAAGCTGCTGCATTTCCATTCAGAACTAGCAATTTCCGGTAAAATCCTTGAGTGCTCATAATCAATTTGAAGCACTATCCAGACAAAACCTGTGGATGAGACCATGCCATAAATTCGGACTTTCATCGCTTGCTTTTTTTGATATAGCCAAAAATATCTTCATGAGCGCGATTGACATGGTAAATTGGTGCCTGGTCCTCATTTGGATCTCATCTATAATGAAGGAACGCACTCATTAATTATATCACTGAAAAATAAATTGGATCGCCTTTGTGGTTTTGCCAGTGACATTCTTTTACCGATTTTATTGCCATGCATCCTCTTATAACCGTTTAGGTTGAAATATGGTATTTGATTTATAAAATATATATATATTTAGCACCATGAATTGCATCCACTAAACAGGGTTTGCTGCTGCTGATTGTATATTTTGGTTTATTTTTGGTATTGCTCAAATGTTCCAGCACTAAACTAATATTTATAAGTTGCTTATATGTTTGTGTTCAACCAAGAGTGAAAATATTAATAAATAAAAACGACATTTCTCTCCAAAGATTTGTAGTCCGTCAACATGTTGGCCAGACTGTATCAAAATTTTGAAGCATTTGGCAACATGGCTGTCTAACTCTATACACTCATTGAGTGTGTCGGCCATTGGTCGACAGTGGAGAGCTACCTAAAGGCCCCTATGGTGCAGAGCACCAGAGGGAGTCCTTTAATTTTTTGCAAACTTTTTGTTTTTGTGTGTGTAATGACCATCAGCACATAGGGCACGCTGATGTCATTATACTAAAGTGAAAGTAAACCGAGACGAAGGGCTAATTTTACTTTCACTGCATCAGTGCTCGGGGGCATATCTCAGCCCCCAAGAACTGAATGGGATGGGAGAGGTATCCTTGGAAAGGGAAAAATCTCCCCTTTCCAATGATATCCCTCCCCAGTGGATTCCGGATTGGGATTGCCATAGGAGGGCGATCCCAAAGCAGGGATCCATTCACTAGCACCTGTGATTTTGGGGGAGTGGCTCCTTGTGCTTCCCCACCACCATATAAGATCAGTCTTTCTGTTCCCACGAGGGTGGGGGGGTCAGATGGGGCTATTTACCCCGGTCTGCCCCTGGGTGGGGGTCGGAAACCCCACTAGACACCAAAGTTATTTTTTAGGATAATCATAGGCGTGGGCATTGGCCACTATGGGCAGGACCATACCCCACCCTCAAAAACTAAAATGACAATCTTTTTGCCACCCCTGGAGGGGCTATGGGGGTAATTAACCTCAATTTGCCCCCCAGGGGGGAAGAAAGCCCACTAGATGGCAGAATTATTTCTTTTTAATATAGGAGTGGAGGCTGCCCACCATGGGCATAGCCATGCCCCACCACAACAAGAGAGTTAGTCTTTCAGCCTCTGGGGGGGGGGGGGGGTGGATGGGAGTAATTGCCCCCACAAAGCCCACTTGACACAAAGGTTCATTTTTTTATAATCATAGGGGGTGGGGGCTGCCCATTATGGAAATGGACTCACCCCCAAAAACTAATTTGACAGTCTTTCTGCTCCCCCCTACGAGGGCAGATGGAGTGATTACCCCCAATCGACCACCCTGGGGGCAGTAATCCCACTAGACACCACAGAATGTTTGATTTGTTTTTTAAATATAGAGATGGGGGCTGCCCACTATGGGCATAGCCATGCCCCCACCCCAACAAGAGAGATAGTCTTTCTGCCACCACTGGGGAGCGGATGGGGTAACTACCCCATATCTGCTCCCCCAGAGAAGGTCAGAAAGCCCACTAGACACCAGGGTTATTTTATTTTTCGGGATATTAATAGGGGTGGGAGTGGCCATGCCCTACCCCAAAAACTAAAATGACAGTATTTTTAGCCCTCCTTGGAGGGCATATGGGGTTGATTAACCCCAATCTGCCCCCGGGATGCAGAAAGCTCGCTAAACACCAGGGAATTTTCCTTTTTTAAATATAGGGGTAGGGGCTGCCCACCATAGGCATAACCATCCCCTTACCTACTAAAACTAAAATGACAGTCTTTCTGCCCTACCCTGGAGGGCAGATAGGGTTATTACCCCCAATCTGCCCCCTCTGGGGTGGAACAAAGCCAGCCAGGACAACAGAGATTTATTTATTTTTGTAAATATAGGGGGTGTGCTTTGGCTGCAACCACACAAGTGGGGCAGCATTTTTATCAACACAAGTGGGGTAATGCTGGGTGGTAAGAATTTTGTAGATTCCTACCGATTCTGGAAGTTTCCATCACAGCAATGTAGGGAAAAGGGTGATTTTAGGCAAAATATGAGGGTTGCATGGCATTGTGGGTAAAAAAGTCTTATGGGATCAACACAAGGAACACCACCCTTGACTCCCCTAGATGTCTAGTTTTAAAAATGTGCAGGTTTGCTAGGTTTCCCTAGGTGCTGGCTGAGCTAGGGCCCAAAATCCACAGCTACCTACTTTGCAATAACAAGTCAATTTTGAATGGAAAAAGGAGATGTATCCATGTTTGATTTTGGGCTGTTTCCTGTTGCGGGCACTAGGCCTACCAACGCAGGTGAGGTACCATTTTTTTTCAGAAGACTTACAGGAATGTTGGGTGAAGGAGGTTTGTGGCTCCCTACAGATCCCAGAACTTTCCATCACAGAAATGCGAGGAAAATGTGTTTTTCAGTCAAAGTATGAGGTTTACATGGGATTCTGGGAGAAACAACCTGGTGAGAGCCACACAAATCACCCCATCCTGGATTTCCCTAGGTTTCTAGTTTTCAAAAATGTACAGGTTTGCTAGGTTTCCATAGGTGCCGGCTGAGCTAGGGCCCAAAATGAACAGCTACTCGTTTTGAAAAAAATTGATCAGTTTTGAGTGGAAAAATAAGATGTATCCATGTCGCGTTTTAGGCTGTGTCCTGTCACAGACACTAGGCCTACCCACATAACTAATGTACCATTTTTTCAGAAGACTTAGGGGAATGCTGGGTGGAAGGAATTCTGTGTGTCCCTGCAGATTCCAGAGCTTTCCATCCCAGAAATGCGAGGAAAATGTTTTTTTTAGTCGAAGTTTGAGGTTTGCCAGGGGTTCTGGGCAGAGCAACCTGGTGAGATCTACACTTGTCACCCATCCTGGATTCCCCTAGGTGTCTAGTTTTCAAAAATATACAGGTTTGCTAGGTTTCCTCTACGTGCCAGCTGAGCTAGGGCCAAAATGCACAGCTACCTACTTTGCAAAAAACTTGTCCGTTTTGAGTAAAAAAATGTGATGTATCCATGTTGTGTTTTGGGCTGTTTCCATGGCACTAGGCCTACAAACACAAGTGAGGTACTATTTGTATTAGACGACATGTAGGAGTATAGAATAGTAGGATATTTGATTTGTTATTACCAATTGAATTTCGCTACATATATGACTTCCATATGTAAGCCAGTGTGTAAGAAATAAGATATTTTGAAAAATACTCTCTAAATCGTATGCTATTACGGATAACCACAAATTCAGAGATGTGCAAATAACCACTGCTCCTAAACTCCATATCTTGTGCCCATTTCAGAATACATAAGCTTCCTTGATATCCATTTTTCACTCTGCATATTTCACCATATGAATTGGACTATACCCGGTACACAAAGAAAAACCATGGTACGGTGCAGCCAAGGTGTTGGCTCTGGGTACCTTAGGGTGTTATAAAACCTAGAAACCCTATATATCCCCACAACCAGAAGGGCCTAGCAGACATAATGGTATATTGTTTTTGTAAATTGGCCATTGCGACAAAAAGTTACAGATGATTATGTTGTCACAAATGGTCATTTTCTCCTACTCATTCACAGTCTTTCTTTATTTTAACAGTTAGATTCTTTGAGAAAACCTTGTGTGATGTACACATATGACCCCTTGCTTAATTTGAAATTTTGTCTACTTTTCAGAAATCTATAGCTTGTCTAGGTCATCCATGGTTTTTACACTAGTTTTCACCACAAACTGATAGTAGGTTGAGAGTACAAAAAGAGGAAAAATGAGCCACCTCTTTGAAAAATGTAAAAACTGTCATAAAAATGTGTTTTTCTTATTCAATGCAGCATGTTCCTGAAATCTTGGAAAATGGTGACCTTATCACAGCAAACTGTTTGTTGATGCCATTTTTTTTTTAAAAGACAGACACCTTTATCCAGAGCACTTTTTCCTATTTCTTCATCAAAAAATCAAAATGTAGCTAACTTTTCCATATATTCTCTGTCCCCTCTTGGGGAATCCACAAACCCTGAGTACTTTTAGAATCCTCAGGATGTTGGAAAAAAAAGGACACAAACTTGGCGAGAATAACTTATGTGGAAAAATGTTATGGAGCCCTAAGTGCGAACTACCCCAAAAAGCCCAAAAAGGGCTCCTCACCAGGGGGTGGGGGACGAAGGACCAGCAGCTAAGAGGTTAATCATGTCACAGAGGTAACTTTAAGGGCCAGATTTAGTAACTTTTGCTGCAACATAGCAAAGAAACTAAAGTTACTGCATGGCATTGTGCGAAAAGGAGAGAAAAAAATAGTGTGATACCTGCTAAAATATGTTGCTGTTTTTCACTCCCTCAGTGTTGGAGCACTTAAGCATCCCAGGTGCAAACGCACAGACCCTTGTAACACAGTGCAAGTGTGTGAATGTTTTGTTAATCACAGATTTTAACTGAAAATGTACCCTTCCAGTAAAAAAACATGCTTTTACATAGTCTTCCCACTCTGTATGTGTGCTGTAGAGTGTAGCACACATGCAAAGTCAGAAAAGCGTAGAGCCTTTTAAAACTTGCTCCACAGTTATGCCTGCCTAGAGAAGGCATAATTGTGTGGTGCAGATAACTGTCTACAAATGTCAGTCAATAGGGATTTGTGTAAAAGCCCATGAGTAGTGTCACAGGAACATCCATGTAAACCCATAGGATGCCCCCGATGCAAAGTAGAGCAAAGCAGCATCTAACACTACTTTATGTTACTTTATCAACTTCCCAATGCAAATCATGATTTGCGTTGCAAAGTAAACACCAACACAACACTTCTGGTTTGTGTCACTTTTGTTATTGAAACCTGGTGCAAAGTGCTCATAAATTTCCCCTAAATGTTTTAGCAACTCTTAAGGATATCTTTCCACATGTTGCAACCGTGTAATCTTACCCTGTGCAAGGGGATGTGTTTCCAAACCAAAAGTTGAGAAAAACGTGATGACTCACAATCTCAGAGAGATTTGTGAGTTGAAAGAAGAGGTCTGATCAGATTAGAGTCCTATTTCACAGGGGCATGAGCCCCAAATACCTAGGCAATGTTTCACTCAGAACTATTCTTTTGACAAGAGGCTGTAGAGGCACTGGAAATATTTAACAATCTTGTTGCACTTTCATTTGACTTTTACATGAAACAGTGCAGTCCAGGAAGGATTGGTCCATCTAAAAGGATCATTTTGATTGCAAGGATGTAGAGTGTAGATCGCCCTTAACCATAACTTGAGATCTGGGTCCAACTACGTGCGGCTCAAGATACATCTGAAAACTGATCTATTGAAAGCCTCTTTCATGTTAACCTTACCTGGCTTTAAAATAAGTGAAATAACCGCCTCATTCCAGGACTCAGACATAGGGGAGTCTCTACTTAGCACATCATTGAATAATTCAAGCCAAACGGGGATTAGTACCTCAGAAAGCCTTATATAAACTTCATTTGGAATCACAACTTGACCCACTGCTTTCCCTTTTTTAAGCTTTTTAACTGCTGTGAGGATTTTGTTCCCTGTTATTTCCTGATTTAAATATTCTCGTCCTCACTACTCAGTTTTGGTAATTGTTTCCCTAGGAGCCATTGATCTAACTCAACCTCATCCACCTCGAGATCTTCTGAATATAAGTCCTGAAAGAATTTTTTAAAAAACTTGCTCTATCCCTTCCACATCCTCCACCATTCTGTCCTCTTCATCTACCTTTATTCTCCTTATATAGTTATGAGACCTGTCCAATTTGGTTTTCATGGCCAATAGTTTCCCATTTCTCCCCTGCTCATATTCCCTCAACTTGCTTGCATCCCATTACTGTTGCAGTTTCTCCTCCAGTTTCACTTTAAACTGATTTTGTAAATCTTTTTTCTCTAGGCTCTTTCTTATATTCCCCTGAAAGTGTCCTGACTTTACGTTAGACTGTGGCCAATTTCTCTTCTAACAGAGAGATTTGCCTTCTTTCTTCTCTTATCCAGGCCACAGAAGAGCTCTTTAAGGTTCCACTTAGCAGGCTTTAAAAGCATCCCACACCACGTGAATACAGGACGTGAGAGTAATTTTAATTTCAAGCGTACAGCCGCATGGTCAGAAACATGGATAGGTTGATATTCAATATCCATACCTCTTTCTGCTTCTGTGGCCTTCAGAAAAAAATAATCTAACCTAAAATAGTGACCATTTTTCTTACTATAAAAGGAATAGTTTCTAGTCTTGCCTTTAACCTTGCGCCACACATAAAAAGGATTCAGATTGTCTAACATAGACAACAAATAAGCCTTCAGTTTTGGTGAATTAATTTGAGTGCGGACGATCTAAGGTATTATTTATTAAAACATTAAAATCACCTCCCGAAATCAATGGGGCCTCAAAATGTAACAGACAAGTAAACAGATCCTTAAATGTTGTGACATCGTCCACATTCGGGCAATAGTAACTGGCTAAGGTGTACAGAGCCTGCCCAGTCTTTATCCCAGCAACTATCGCCCTCCTTCATCCGACTTATACCTCCGTAGCTGTATCCCAGAGTTTACTTTCATTATTATAGCAACTCCTTTTGTACAGTGTTGCTGATCAGTGACTGCCACCTTCTCTATCCACCTTTGTTTGTGAAAAGCCCTATACTTTCAGACCGTAACAAATGAGTCTCCTGTAGCATGATAACCTTAGCATGACTTTCTTTCAATTGTTGAAGAACTAAATGCTGTCTTCTTCTAACTTTTAATCCATTCACATTCCAACTCAGAATATTGAGGAACTCACCCCCCGCAATCTCTCTTCCTCCCCAACACACCCAAGCGAACTATAACCCAATCTAATCTATATGAGGACATTTTTTTTCCTTTTTCTCCCTATGCTCCCCACCAAATGTACTCCCCCCAGGGAACCCTCCCACTTCTTCCTCTTGGCATACTAGGGCAATTCAAACTACCACCTGTGGTTCCAGTACTGATAGTCCAGTGATAACCGACTCGTGATTTCTCATTAAGTGATGTGCCTACTTATCCCTTACTGCATTCTTGGCTATAAAAACATCCACGTCCACAGGGGTAAGGAAGGTATGCATTTTATTAGCCAACATACATTAAAAATTGCTGAGAACCTTAACTGCACTTGTGCCCCCATTTCCCTAAGGGGCTCCATTCGCTTGCCCAGCTCCCACCATCTATCCTCGGTGGTGCGAGAAATGTCTGACCTGATTTTAAAGGTAAGATCCTGGACTGCAGTCATTTCTCCTTTAATGCTGCTCCCAGAATTTTTTCCTTGGTTGTATAAGACTGAAAGTTAATTGAGATTTTCCTGGGCTTCTTCTGCCTGGGATTCAGTTTAAAGGGATCTTGGTGTACTCTCTGAATTTCGGTTTCCAAGTTCACATCAGGGACCACCTGAGGGAAAGCTTTAGACAGAAGATCTACAACGAATGACTTGGCATCAGCCCCCTCTGCCCCTTCCTTAACCTCTAGAATATTAATGTTGTTTCTTCTGGCATTGTTCTGAGGGAACATGGTGGCCGGATCGAGCGAGGGAACATGGCGGCCAGCTAGCAGAGCTGGTTGGAAGCACCACCCAGGGTTCCATGAGAGTCCAGGAGAGTGCGGCGACGAATGCGGTGGCGAATGATGGCAGCCAGTTATTAAGGCTTAACTGCCTGCTGTCCTGGGGGTAAAGAGCGAGCCAGAGTGCGGGCTCCAACACCTTCTGGTCTGTGGAGGCCGACTCGCCAATGTGCGGCCGCCCGGTCTCCATTGGTTCACGGTGGCGAGCACGGTCTGCAGCATCAGAACGGCTCAGAGGGCCCTTCCCCAAAACGGAACCAGTTCGGGGGGCACAACAGGCACAGCTAGTACTAGAAACGCTAGTCCGGGAAAAGGCGGTGGTTGGTCTGCATCCAACGTGGCGTTTGGGAAAAGAGCAGCAAGACAACAGCAGCGAAGGGAAAAGGGAGGCTGCTTTGTTGCCTCCCAGCTGAGTATACCGAGTTGGGGAAAGAGAGAATGCCAAAAGAAATATAGCAACACCTGATCATATGGAACCGGCGAATCCCTGCTCAGAGGGTAAGGCGGTCAAAGGGGGGAGGCGGCCTTAGCAGCAGCACAAAGAGAGCTGGAAGCGGCAGAGTGGGCTGCTAAGGAGCAGGATTTGGGGAAAAGATATAAGCTTAGATCCTGCTCCTTCTTTTCAAAAGAGTTAGAGACTGGCCCTAATAGAGGTAAGGGCAAGCAGCTATTTGAGTCCACCCAGCGCAAAGCTAAGTGCCCCCTTAACAGAACCTCTCAAAAGAAAGACACTGCTTTAAAGGAGAAGAGAAATAAGACTCCCTCAAAAGGCCCTAGATTAACTCCCTCACTGAGATCTTACTTTAAAGTAAACACCATGTCTAATATGAAGCCTCAGGAGCGGTACAAAAAGCGATGTGTCAAGAGAAAGTCATTCTTAGAGAAGTGGACAATCCCATAATTCACCCAGATATACCTACCATAAATAGATTCACACCATTGAAAGTACCAGCCTTAACATTGAGCAATGAGGTGGGGAGTAGCGTAGAAAGCACGGCAGTGGGGTATGAGGGATGTAAACACTGTAACCCGCTAGATAAATCTCCCGAGAGGACAGGAAGTGAAACAGCTGGTTTGGAGATGGTCCAAGGTATGATAAGTCAACTCTCAAAAGAGATAAAAGAGCGTTTTTTTAACATCAGAAGCTAATCATAGAGTGATACAGGACACATGTCCGAAACTAGAGGAGAAGATGTCAATCCTTACAGAACGTACAGAAGCCCTAGTGTTGTGTAGTTCCTAGGAGTCCCCCAGGACCTGCACTTTTGGATGACCTAAACTGAGGGCTTGGTGTCCAAACCGACTCTGGACACCCCCACAGGTTATGTCAGCCGTTAGACCAGCTAGCTCTACAGTGCCACTACCACCCCCCTGTATTCTACAGTGGTGTAGGTAGTTTCTGGCAACCACTGAACATGACAACCCTGATTCCTCAGGCATCATGGAAAACAGTACAGTACTTTTTGCTCAGTCACTCGTGCTCACTTATTCTCTCAGGAAATACACAAGATGGCGATTTGAACATTTTCGATAAGTATTTATTGGTCCAGCGACAGTCTTGTGTAAAACATATGTGCTGCGACAATCAGGAGACAGAAGCCTACAAAAGAAATCGCTGGTACCAATATAGTAAATAGTAGATACATTTCTACCATAGTGCTAATAAGATGAACATAAGCAGTTCAGATAAAAACAGTAGCACTTGCATATTCCAAAAATGCGTGCCCTAAGTAATTTGCCTAAATGTACCTAGCCTAGATCTGTATGTGTAGCATGGATATGTGCATATGTGTATGTAGCCAAGAAACCCCTAGGGAAGCTCCAACCCCCTCACCTGATGGTTGAGAATGTAGGACCCTGTCTCTGCTTCAAGGATGACACCCCGCAAGGGATGTCAGACAGCTGCGTGTCGAAGATTCAGCATGCCGGACCCCGACTCAGCTTGGAAGGAATTCTCCTCTAAATTGTAGGTGGGAGTGAGGGTCTTATATATTAAAGTGGTCCCTCCAGGGTTTTTTCTAGAAGCGATATGTTTTTAAAACAATCATAAATGTTTTGAAAACAATCACCAATGTTTTTCCAAACAAATGTGATCATGCACAGCTGGCTGTTGGCCAAGGATGAAAAAAGTGGTGACCCTTATACAGAATAATTCTGTCGTGCCTGGGGACATGTTTATGTATGTCAGGTACAGGGATTATGATAGAATACTAAGAGCCTGGTGTCGAAGAGACAGGAGCAAGCTACTAGGTAAAAGGTCACCTGTTTGTAATCGTTATTGTCGTGTGGATCAGACAATGCATGTAAAAAGGGGTATACATTACAGGGCTAGCCTAAAGGACATGACACCCGCTCCTCATCAAAAGGTCAACAGGGTCAGCTTGATAATGATAAAGCTAGGGCCATTAAACACATAAAATCATGTATAATTAAAATACTAAAAGCACTTTAAAAACCTGTTAAAATGCCCATAAAAGAAACATCAATTCAAATTCGAAACAGTCCTCAATCCTAAAAAGCGTTCAAAAGGTCCTCTAGACTGGTATATGTGGTTATTATAACACTGAGCACCTAGAAAGCCATTATTCTCAGTTAGAGCAGAAATAAAAAAAACTAAAACAAAGCCAGTGTTCGACCTTCAATTTGGAAAATATTTAAAAAATGCCGAATAGTTCCCAGCACAGGAAAGGCCAGATTGTTTTTGCATCCTGTGCTGAAGACTCAACATCACTGAACATTGCCTCCACAGGTGACAATCCCTCCAGCACTTCCAGTATGACGTAGAGTGAGCAAAGATGGACATCTCTGGTTCCCACAGCAGCCACCGGGGAAGAATTAGATGCCTGCACGCCTGGAACCGATGCCTGTACGTCAGGAGCAGAGCAGATTTCCCTTCCAACAGGAGCTGAAGCATCCCGTGGAGGCTCCAAGAATGCTGTCATCAACATGGGACTACGCTGTGGACAACTGTACACGTGGGCCTGCAATGGCTCCAGGAGCACGTCTATGTCTGGTGGCGCAACCGATGGAAGTGTGAGACACAGGTCCAACACGCACTCAGATCCGCAGAAGAGGCAGCGGAACACAGGCATGACACAGTCTAGCCACACCGGTCTGAAAGACAGGAGCCAATGCTCACTCAGCTCTCGAAGCCGAGGCATACCCAGGTAGAACACCATACGCTCACGACAACGTGTTCTCTCCATATCTTGAGGTATTGAGACGTCCATTGCGAAGGAATAGGATTAAAATCAGGATGCCCGCTACTGGTAGCAGGACCAACCGAAGCCCTCCAAAAACGCTTCCAAGTATGGAGTGTATGAAAGCTGGAATTACTCCGAAGATGGTCTGAAAGGTGGTTATAATACCTGATCCAAGTCTCTTAAATAAGTGTACGATCCCACTCGTATCAGACATGTTAAAGATACGATGAACCATTTCTCCGAAATGGATCGGGAAGTTCAGTATCCTTAATTCTGCACCTATATGTATACGGTAACTCCCATGTTTACTGTATGTACCCTTCACCTAACGCTTCAAATCTGCCTGCTTGGATGTATCTAAGGCAGTAATGGAACTGAAATGTCGTGATTGGCAGTGTGATATAGCCATGAATTAACCATTCAGTAGATGGTGACTCAGCTACTGTGAAGGGTAACTTCTCAAATTTTTCAATGAGCAGCATGGTGTACTTTGCATCTCTGCGTGCCATTGTCAACTGTCTGTCGGTCAGATTGTAAGCTGAGAACAGATTTGTGCTGTTAATGTATCGCCATGGCACATGGCCAGAACGCAGGGATTGTAGTGTCCAGGTCAAAAGCATAATGAAGCGCAATTGAGAATGCCCATGTTGTAGAATAGACAAATCGTGTACCATTATGTCAATAGCTGAGGACACAATGTTGCTTAGTGAAGAAATACATGAAGAAAGTGTGGTCATACCATTATCTACCACAGCCAGGGCCTTTTCTAGGTTAATCCTATCAATTTCACGTAATCTCTCAGCAGCATCCTGTTGGGAGACTTTCCACAATTCATTGTAGATGGCATATAAGAAGCGTTTCTTACGCGGTTTCTTGAGACCTAGCAAGAAATCCCTAAGATCCATGTTGTCAGCTAGAAGGGACAAGTGTTGTTTCACTTGTTATAGTGTTGAGGTTTTTAGCCATTCTAGGCACAACTTCCCAACACTATGAGAAGTCACTACCCCTGGGTCGTCTGTGTGTACATAGCGTTGGTCAGGCCTATGGATACTAAACCCTCCGGTGGTATCCTTGAATCTTGATTGACACCTATTTGTGTTGATAGGCCAAACCAACCATCCCTTCCAATTGGGAGCTGAGGAATTGTATGTACCATTCTGTAACATTGTACCCAGTACTTCCTCAATAATCAGTGTATCATTTGATATACCTTCAATAGGTATGGGCGAGGGGATGCGTGGTGTTTTCAGGTCTTTAACTTTTGCAAACCGGTAGCAGGTAGTCTGTTGCACTGTTCTGTTCATGAAGATTATGTGTAATTGTATGAGGCAAGCTCTAAATAAGGCCTCTGTCCCCTGAACCTGACAATCTTTCGTCTCCCAAAAGGATTTTATGTCTATCGTGTCCCTCCGATAGTTGAAACCTTATGTAGACAGTTGGGAGATAAAAGGTGCTGAATATATGAGCTTGGTGTTAGTCAGCATCATTTTCTTCACAGTTGCATTCGTCTGTACTAGCTTATAGTAGTATGACATTGGGTCTGATGTATTGAACCCTGAAAAGTATGCACATTTCTGTGTGAATGTGGTAGAACTACCTTTCGGTGGTGTTGGGCAATGTTCCTATTGCTGGTAAGTGTTTACAGTGCGTGGAACACTAGCTCTGTGCAAAAAGTGATGACCATAGTGCTGGTAACAATACATACTGTCAAAGTCATGTGTATCTTCATACAATTCCCTGTAAGAAAATGCAGGCGGTTGTTCTAAATCTGAGAGCATAGTATTTACAGTCTCAATGTCCCAATCATCAAAGAGTGTAATGAAATCATTCATTGAAATTTTAAACACGTGTGGGATTTTCAACTGTTCAGTAGGACCAAATACATCATATGAAACTCTATCCCAAACTATACCATCTGGTACTGGAACTGCTGTAGTGTTCACTAGGGACAAGTCTCGCTGTTCACGTTGTGATGACGTATGTGGTTTCAAGACGAGGTTCACAGGTTGTACTGCAGAGTGTTGTGGAAGGTAATGTCTATTTAGCAGCAGGAAAAAGACAGTTACTATACCAATCCAAATTAACAGGATCCCTAATGCAAACCAAAGATGCTACCAAGGGGAAACAAGGTAAGCCTTTTTCAGCTATAGAATTGTCGAAGTCTTTCTCTTTTGGAAATTGGTGGCGTTTGCTCATCTTCACTTGGATCTGAAGAAAAGTCATCGAATTTGATGAATTAGCCAGACGCTGTTCGATCTATCTTTGGGAGTTCAGCAGTATTTCTAGAACAGGCAGTTGCTTCTTGTGAAGGCACGTTGATGTAGATTTCATTATTGGCCGAATTGCAATTTGCGTTTCAGATGCATTTGGATGTTGTTCATTTTCAACTGGTGTGATTCGGACTCCATTATTTGCTACTCCTGCATTTTGCACAGGGGAGTCTTGAAATGTTATTAGTCTTTCCATCTGAACTTCCTGTATAGTAGCGAGGGGAGATCTGAGGCTACTCAGGACCCCACGTGGCCTACTGTTGAGAATCGGCCACATAGTGTGGTTTGATCAGATCAAAGGAGACAATTCTTTTTTCTGTTTGACCGGCAAGAGGCGGAATAAGTACTGTTCTTGTTCCTTGAACCGCCAAGACAGGTACAGGTGTTCTGTAAGATGGGCCAAACTTCTTCTTGGCCACAATCTTTTCTCTGACCAGGTCCCTGACTTTTGAGACCCAGGCAGGTCTTGCCGGAACCGGTTTCACTTCCCCAGTGGTGGTGCGTTTTACTTGGACGTTGCCTTGTAATGCCCGGAATTCATTGAGTTCCTGTAAAACAGCCAAATGAGCATTCAAATCAAATCGTTTCCCATTCGCCACTGTGCTGGCACAATCGAGGTCAGGTACTCACATTCTTGTTCCAAACAGGATCTCATAGGGGGTACGTCCTCCCAAGGATTTTCTTGGCATATTGTTCAGTGCCCTCTGGATCCCATATAGGTGATAGACCCCAGTACCGCCCGCACCTAATACCCTTGCTGTTAAGGATTGCTATAGGTCCCGGTTTTTCCTCTCCACCACCAAATTTCCCTCAGATGGTAGGGGGAGGAGTACCGCAAGGCCATGCCCATACCTTTCATGGCTTCCTTGAAAGCAAGCCCATGAACTAAACACAGGGCCACGGTCGGAATGTAACATGCCAATTGCGTATGTCCTGATGAAGGAATAGGCTACGTTACAACGCATGCGATACATTGCATGCCATTTCAACACGGTCATTACAAGACCGCATTGTTACATTGCATACCCTTACAACGCAAGTCATTACAACGACTTGCTGTAGGGGGCGTGCTGGATTTTGGAATAGTATAATTTACTATTCCAACTCCAGTCTGTGCAACAGTAGGGAAGGTGTTGGATTTTAAATCCAACACCTTCTGCCCCCTACAGCAAGTCGTTGTAACGACTTGCGTTATAATGGCTTGCGATGTAACAATGCAGTGGTTGTAATGACCACGTTGCAATGGCATGCGATGTATCGTATGCATTGTAAATGATGTTTCCCCTGATAAAGACTCGCAAATCCTTTATAACAGTTCGAGCGTCAGCCGAGCGCTGAGGCCAAACCCATAGAAGTCTAGAGCATGAATCCACTGCCACCAAGATATACTTGTAAGCCCCGTCTGTAATTAAGGGGCTGCAGTGATCCAAATAGACACATGCAAGAGGTCTGTCTGAAATGAGTAATGGTGTTTGTGGTGGCCGTGCAATGTTGCAACCTTTCATCTGCTGGCAGATGTCGCACTTTAAGACATAAGCCTTCATTTGTTTAGACAAACTTGGCCACCAGAATTGCCACTTCAGTAATGAAATTGTAGCAGTGACTCATGTGCGTGCTGATCCCAGACCAGGGGTCTCCAACCTTGTCTGCAGTGAGAGCTGCTTCTGATCAGTGAAAATGGTCATGAGCTACCAAAGACCAAGCAACTCGCACATTTTTCAGAGCGAGCGCCCCTCACACCCAGCTTCAATATTTTAAGTTGAATTTTTTTGGAGCCCATACTGTTGTTAGATGATAAGTAGAGGCATCACTCTGTGCAGCCTAGCCCCCTATATTTGTATTGTTTCATGGCAACAGTTTTGCCTGTAAGTCTGGATCCCCCATTACTCAAATATTATTATAAAACCACATTTAAACACTGGGCACTCTAAAGCATTACTTTTAAATGTTGACAGTATTGGTGGTTTTGTGTAGTTTTCTACAGCATGACTATAAAACGTATTTGACTCTTAGGACTTGTCAGTTAGCAGATGTCAATGCTGTTGCTTTTTTTTACGTAATTAACCAAGTGTTTCCCTCGGGTCCTCGAATATTCTGGATAAATCCATGGCATCCACATAGGAATCATTTTCCTTCATGGTAAATATCTCCTTTGCGCTAGGAGTACTGTAGCTCCTACACACCCTTCAAAGCTCACAGAAAGGCCATGCACTCTCTGCACATGCCCACCATCTTGCATTTTTGTGCAAACATTTTTTTAAAAACTGTCCTTCTCCAACATGCCAATGCTCAACTCTCTCTAAAAAAGCACTTCACTCAGTGCTAGAACACATGCCTCGACTCGGCAAAGTCCATTCTCAGAAAATGCACATAGTTATTGTCTGTTCCTGAACATCGCGCTTTATATCTGCCTTAGTTTTGTAGTGAGTGAAATTGGCTCAGTGTATGCAAGACCCTTTGATTTTAACCTCCGCTGCTACCGCTCTTTAATATGGAAGGCAGATGTAAAGCACGGTGGCAGCCGATGGTAAAATCAAAGGGCCTTGCATGCACTGAGCCACTTTCACTGACTACTACGCGAATGCAAATATAAAGTGCAGTGCAGTCAGTGAAAGCGGCCCAGTGGAGGCACGAGCCTTGGATTTTAATGTCGGCTGCCACCGTGCTTTAATATTGAAGGCAGATGTAAAGCATGGTAGCAGCTCAGTGCAGGCAAGGACCTTTGATTTTAATGTCGGCTGCCACCTCGCTTTACTACTGAAGTCAGATGTAAAGCGCAGTGGCAGCCGACGTTGAAGTTAAAGGGTCTTGCATGCACTGAGCCCCTTTCACTGACTACTATGCATATGTGTTAGAACTGGGGGTCTCTAGTTGGCAGAGGTAGGTACCTTTGTCCAAATAGGGACCCTTGCTTCTAGTCAGGGTAAGGGGGTACACTCCTGAAACAACCCCTGCTCACCCTCTTGGTAGCTTGGCACGAGCAGACAGGCTTAGTTCAGAGGCAGTGTGTAAAGCATTTGTGAACACATACAGTAATCCAGTGACAACACTACAAATGGACACCACACAGGTTGTATTATAAAAATAAGTATCTTTTATATAGATTTACCACAAGACCATAAACGACAAAAATAATCCACAATACTGTACTTTAAAGATGTTAGAATTAGCTTGAGTCTCTTTAAATGAAAATGCGACACTTTGAGTTCATTGTACCTTAAGATGCGTTACGCAGGGCAACGAAAAGTGTTGCAGGGAAGGTGATGCGGTAGTCCCTTACACTCAAGGACGGTGATGCGTTGAAGATCTGGTGCAAAAGAAACAAAGTGGCGTCTTCTTGAGGTTGCGACAACGAAGAGGTGATGCATGCACGCCCGACGGCCGTGCGGCGATTGCGATGAGTCTTTGGAGCCGCGACAGGCCCTGCGACACGCTTCCCTGGCGATGCGCCGGCGTCTGATGCGAGGTCGATGATCTTCTCCTGGGATGCGGGGTGCGCCTCGTGTTGCGATGCGTCGGCGTCTGATGCGAGGTCGATGCTCTGCCCCGGGATGCGACGGCGTCTGATGCGACGGTGACACTCTTCTCCGGTGCTGCGAGGCGCTTCGAAGGATGCGGCGCGCTTCTTCGGGGATGCGCCGGCGTCTGATGCGACGGCGACACTCTTCTCTGGCGATGCGAGACTCAGCGGCTGCGGCGACACGGTTCTTCGTGTTGAGTCGCGCTTCCAGCTCCCAGAGACACGCAAGTGTGTCAGAAGGTCCAAATTCCCAGCAAGGGAATACAGGGGGAGCTGGTGGGTGAAGTCTGTTGTCCCTGAGACTTCAGCAGGAGGCAAGCTCTAAAATCAAGCCCTTGGAGATCCTTCACAAGTTGATGAAAGTACACACAAAGTTCCCTTCTCCTTTCTTTGGCAGTCAGGCAACCACTGCAGGCAGATCCCTCTCAGTTTAGGGATAGTCTTCTCCTCAGTTTCTTCTTGGTTCCGCTCCTCAGCAAAGGTTTCTTCTTGTTTCCCAAAAGTGATCTAATTTCCTAGGGGTCTGGGTCCCCTTTTATACACCTTTTCTCTTTGTTCTCTGAAGGCAGAGAGGCCTTTGCCTAGTCCAAAACCAGTTCTGGTCAGTCCTGGAGCACTTTGTTTACAGGACTCCTTCTTTCCTTTCAGAATGTGGGGCAGAGTGCTCAGCCGCCCGGCAGGAGTTGGAGCCAGCATTGTGGAAGGCAGGCACAGCCCTATTCAGACCCAGGTGCAACTCCTCCCTCCACTCTGGATGCAGATCTCTCTATTCAGCCCTGTGCTGACTCACCCTGTCTCCTGTAGCCACCCCTAGCCCCTGTCACTCAAACTCCAGACAAGGAATACACAACCTAGCAGAGGCAGGCTTGGATAGTTAGGCAAGAAAATACCTACTTTCTAAAAGTGGTATTTTCAAACACAGAATGTTAAAACCAACTTCACTAAAAGATGTATTTTATCATCCTGCGTTCAGGCATACTAAATTCGTTTTTCTACCATGTTCCCTGGGTCAGTTAGGATTATAAGGTGTAATAATCAAACTGCCCATTCTGGCCTATGGGGAGCAGGTAGCCTTGCAATAGTGAAAAACGAAAATGACTGTAATTCACTATTAGGACATGCCACACATACCAGGGCATGTCCTACCTTATACTTACAATGCACCCTGCCCTAGGGCCTACTTTAGGGGTGACCAACATGCAGTAAAGGGAAGGTTTAGGGCCTGGTAAGTGGGTGTACTCACCAAGTCGACATGGCAGCCCTAGGCTGCACACAGGCTCTGCAATGGCAGGCCTGAGACACATTTTACAAGCTGCTTCAGTGGGTGGCACAACCCGTGCTGCAAGCCCACCAGCAGCATTGGATTTACAAGCCCTGGGCACACTCAGTGCACTGTACTAGGGACTGACAAGTAAACCAATCATCCAATTATGGAGTCACTAATACATACATCAATTTACAATAGGGAGCACTTGCATTGTGGCACTGAATAGCAGTGGCACATTGCCCAAAGCATCTAAACCAGCAAAAACAGATCAATAACATTGGAGGCATCATCAAAAATGGAAGGGAGACCCACGCCAAGGATGCCAGGTCTAACACGTGTCCCCTCCAGCTGAAATGTGGGGAGAACTACCCTACCTCTAGGGAGTCCTCTTCACTAAGGCGGAAAAATCTGGACAGACCATCAGCATTGGCGTGTTCTGTACCAGGGCGGTGTTCCACCGTGAAGTCCATCCCCTGTAGGGAAATGGACCACCTCAACAGCTTTGGATTCTCAACCCTCATCTGCATTAACCATCTGAGGGGCCTGTGGTCGGTCTGAACCCGGAAGTGAGTCCCAAACAGGTATGGTCTCAGCTTCTTCAGTGCCCAGACCACAGCAAATGCCTCACGCTCAATAGCACTCCACCTCTGTTCCCGTGGAAGTAACCTCCTGCTAAGGAAGGCTACAGGTTGGTCTAGGCCCTCCTCATTCATCTGTGACAAAACAGCCCCCACACCATGCTCTGAAGCGTCTGTCTGAACGATAAACTCTTTGGAGAAGTTGGGGGCCAGGAGCACGGGCGCCGTGCACATGTCTGTCTTCAAGGTGTCAAAAGCTTGTTGACAGGTGTCAGTCCAAATCACTCTCTTGGGCTGCTTCCTGGAAGTCAGCTCTGTCAAGGGTGCAACCATGCTGCCATACCCCTTGACAAATCTCCTGTAATACCCGGTGAGTCCTAGGAAGGCTCTCACCGCTGTCTGGGTCTTGGGGGCTCCCAAGCCAGAATGGTATCTATCTTGGGCTGTAGGGGCGCCACCTGGCCGCTCCCAACCTGGTGTCCCAAGTACACCACGGAACCCTGCCCGATCTGGCACTTACTCACCTTGATCGTGAGGCCTGCCCTCCGCAGAGCCATCAACACTTCCCAGAGGTGGCGCAGATGTTCTTCCCAACTGGCGCTGAACACTGCGATGTCATCCAGGTAGGCGGCACCGAAGTCCTCCAGTCCAACCAACACCTGGTTGACCAACCTCTGAAAGGTGGCAGGGGCATTCTTCATCCCAAAGGGCATCACCCGGAATTGGTAGTGCCCATCTGGTGTGGAGAATGCTGACCTCTCCTTTGCCCCATCAGTCAAGGCGATCTGCCAGTACCCAGACGTTAAGTCAAACGTACTGAGGTACCGGGCAGCCCCTAACCGATCTATGAGCTCATCAGCTCTGGGGATGGGGTGTGCGTCAGTCCTGGTGTCGGAATTGAGTCCTCGGTAGTCCACACAGAACCGGAGTTCGGGTGTGGCACCAGGCGCTGCAGCCTTTGGGACCAAGACCATTGGGCTGGCCCAAGGGCTGTGAGAGGACTCAATTACCCCCAATGCAAACATCTTGGAGACCTCCTCCTTGATGCAAGCTCTCACCCTGTCAGTCACCCTGTGAGCCTTGTGCTTGACAGGAAGACTGTCCCCAGTGTCCACATCATGGAAGCACCAGTCAGTGACACTAGGAACCAGGGAGAACAGGTCAGGAAACTGCCCCAACAGTTGGCGACAGTCACCTTGCTGCTCAGGTGTCAGGGAGGTAGAGAGGTTCACACCCTCCACTGATCCATCCTGCTCTTGGGCTGACAGGAGGTCAGGAAGAGGCTCTGTCTCCTCCTCCATCCCAGCATCTGTAGCCAAGAGCATGCCCACTTGGGACCTCTCCAAGTGGGGCTTCAGGTGGTTGACGTGCAGGACCCGCAAGGGGTTCCTGGGAGACCGCATGTCCACCAAGTAGGTAACAGGACTCTTGCGCTACACCACCTCAAAGGGTCTGGTCCACTTATCCTGGAGTGCACAGGGCTCCACTGGGGCCATGACCCACACTTTCTGACCAGGTTGAAGCTCCACCAGAGTGGCATTCTGGTCGTACCACAGCTTAATTTCCTCCTGGCTGGCTTCCAGATTTGCCTCAGCAAGTTGCCTGAAACGCCTAGTTTGGTTCCTGAAGGCCAGCATGTAGCTATATACATCCTGGGGAGGTTTCCTGGGAGATTGCTCCCAGCCTTCCTTGACCAAACTCAGAGGTCCTCTCACTGGGTGACCATACAGGAGCTCAAAGGGGCTGAACCCTAGAGACTGCTGTGGCACCTCACGGTATGCAAAAAGAAGGCATGGCAAGAGGACGTCCCACTTACGCCTCATGGGTTCTTCCAGACCCATAATCATGCCCTTCAGGGTCCGGTTGAATCTCTCAACCAACCCATTTCCTTGGGGGTGGTAAGGAGTGGTGAACTTGTATGTTACACCGCACTCCTGCCACAGGGACTTCATATACTTGGATATAAAATTAGTACCTCTATCAGACACCACCTCTTGAGGGAACCCCACACGGGAGAAAATTCCCATCAGTGCCCGTCCCACCACGGGGGCCGTCACTGTCCTCAGAGGGATGGCTTCAGGGTACCGGGTGGCATGGTCCACCAAGACCAGGATGAACCTGTTGCCCATGGCTGTCTTGGGGTCCAGTGGCCCCACAATGTCAATCCCCACCCGTTCAAAGGGGGTGCTGACTACAGGGAATGGCTGGAGAGGAGCCTTTTGCTTCCTCCCACTCTTTCCACTTGCCTGGCAAGTCTGACATGTCCTGCAGTGAGTGTCTGAACTCATGCGCATTTGGGGCCAATAAAAGTGGGTGACAAGCCTCTCAAAGGTCTTGTCTTGCCCCAAATGTCCTGCCAATGGAACATCATGAGCCAGCCCCAGTAGGAAGGCTCTGAAGCGCTGGGGTACCACCAGCACACGGGCTGACCCAGGCTCAGCAACCTTAGGCTCAGTATACAGGAGACGATTCTCCCAGTAGATCCAATGTGATCCAGACTGATCACCTGCTGCCTGGTCTGTGGCCTGTTGCCTCAGACCCACGAGAGAAGGGCACTTATTCTGCTCCTCGCAGAACTCCTCCCTGGAGGGTCCTCCATCTTGCTGCCAATGGGTCAGCTCAGGCAGGTCCCCCAGTTCAGCTACCTGTTCCCCTGTAGGCTCCAGGGCACCCCCCTCAGGGTCCGCCTCCTCCTGGGCTGTGGGAACTTCGGGGGCCGGTTTCCCGCGCCCCCTGCCTCTTCTCTCTCCGGCAGGCACCTGGGCCTCCCTCTCAGGCTCCAGGTCCTCTTGAACACCTCTGGCTGCCATGGACCGGGTGGTCACACACGCCCAATCCGGCAAGCCCAACATCTCCAAATGAGCACTCCGCTCCACCTTAGCCCAAGGGGAGCTCTCCAATTCGTTCCCTAACAAACAGTCAACAGGCATGGCTGGCCTCACAGCTACTTGAAGAGTACCAGAGACCCCCCCCCCACTCAAAGGGAACCTGAGCCACCTTGCAGTGGCTCTCTGTGTTGTCAGCGGCAACAACTGGATAGAATGCATCAGGGACCACCTGCTCTTTAGACACCAGGTGACACTTGACAGCTGTCACACTGGCTCCTGTGTCTCTCAGAGCCTCCACCCTATGGCCATTGATGGTCACCCACTGCCTGTACTTCTTAGTGTTCTCAGGCAGTTGGGTCCTAGGGACCTTCTCAGAGTCTCCTAAAGAGACAAGGGACAATACTACGGGATCCCACCCACCTTGGGCACCCATCTCCTCCCCCAGGGCTACACTAGCCCACTGCCGGGGGACTGCCCCAGGGGGTGCTGGCTTTCCAAACAAAGAGCACTGGGGATCATTGGCCCTGTGGCCTAGGGTGCCACACTTGTAGCACACCAGGGGTCCCCAATGAACAGGTGAACCTGTCGGGGCCCCGTGCTTATTCTCAGGGGGAGGCTGGGAATCTTTCCCTTGGGGTTTACTTTGGGGCCCTTTCTGGAACTCCCTCTGTTTACCCTTGTCCCCCCCACTCCTCTGCTGGGGAACCTGCCCACCCTTGGCGGAGTCTCCCACGTGACCCTTGTGGACCCGGGTGCTCACCCAGCGGTCCGCCTCCTCAGCAAGCTGCCTAGGGTTAGTCAGCCTACTGTCAATCAGGTGCTGGCGTAGCTCAGGAAAACAATTACTGGACAAGTGCTCCCATGCAATCAAATCAAAGAGCGCCTGAAAATCATTTGCTTTGCTACCCTTTACCCAACCATCCAAGGCTCTGCAAAAGAAAGTCACATATTCAACCCAGGTACTGCCTTCAATCTTCTTACAGTTCCTGAACCTCTGCCTATAGAGTTCAGGAGTCAACCCATACCTGGTCATCAATGCATTCTTCATGTGGCTGTAGGAATTATAGACTTCAGAGGGCAAGTCCAACAAAGTATCCCGCCCCTCACTAAGGAACCGACCCCACAACCCCGCTCCCCAATCCTTCTCAGGGACCCGGTGGGAAGTCATGGCTACCTCATAGGCCTTGAACCATTGCCCAATATCATCATTTTTAAAAAACTCCTTAACCACATCTTTAGGAATATACACCCTAGCCTCAACAGGCATTGACGGTGCGCTGCCACCAGAGGGAGTAATCTCTAAGCTCCTAGCTTTCAAATCCAACTCCCTCAAACTTTTCTCATGCTCAAGCTGCATTCTCTTTTCTTCCAGGGCCAACTTCCTAATTTCTAACTGCCCACTCATTTTTGCCAGCTCCAACTCATGCATCCTATTCTTTTGTCTGTCCTCCAGCTCTTCTGGGGACAGACCTCTGGCAGAAACACTGCTACCCACGGGGGAAGATGCTCTCCTCTCCCCTGGACCCACTGGCCCATCCAGCTGCTCATCTGCATTGTCAGCCCCCTCCTCATTCTCAGGGGTCTTCCTTGCTTCAACCCAGGCCCTCAGCGCCTTTTGGAAATCATCCTTCTTGGAGATTCCGGTCATAGAAACTTTGAACTTCCTGCAGAAGTGCTTGAGCTGGTTAACGGTGTAGCATTCCAGTTTCTCCTCCTCCCAATCATTATCAACAGATACTATGGATGCTGCTGTATCCATGGTGATTAAACTTGGCAGTTTTTAGCAACAATAGAAAGTCCCAAAAAAGAATATCTACCAAAAGTATGTGGTTGCGTTATGGTCTGCACTCACTAGGTAGTGTTCACCAATCACTGTACATGAGTCACAAATGCAAGTCCAGAATCCCCACCGCTGACCACCAATGTTAGAACTGGGGGTCTCTAGTTGGCAGAGGTAGGTACCTTTGTCCCAATAGGGACCCTTGCTTCTAGTCAGGGTAAGGGGTACACTCCTGAAACAACCCCTGCTCACCCTCTTGGTAGCTTGGCACGAGCAGACAGGCTTAGTTCAGAGGCAGTGTGTAAAGCATTTGTGAACACATACAGTAATCCAGTGACAACACTACAAATGGACACCACACAGGTTGTATTATAAAAATAAGTATCTTTTATATAGATTTACCACAAGACCATAAACGACAAAAATAATCCACAATACTGTACTTTAAAGATGTTAGAATTAGCTTGAGTCTCTTTAAATGAAAATGCGACACTTTGAGTTCAATGTACCTTAAGATGCGTAACGCAGGGCAACGAAAAGTGTTGCAGGGAAGGTGATGCGGTAGTCCCTTGCACGCAAGGACGGTGATGCATTGAAGATCTGGTGCAAAAGAAACAAAGTGGCGTCTTCTTGAGGTTGCGACAACGAAGATGTGATGCGTGCACGCCCGACGGGCGTGCAGCGATTGCGATGAGTCTTTGGAGCCGCGACAGGCCCTGCGACACGCTTCCCTGGCGATGCGCCGGCATCTGTTGCGAGGTCGACGATCTTCTCCTGGGATGCGGGGTGCGCCTCGTGTTGCGATGCGTCAGCGTCTGATGCGAGGTCGATGCTCTGCCCCGGGATGCGACGGTGTCTGATGCGACGGCGACACTCTTCTCCGGTGCTGCGAGGCGCTTCGAAGGATGCAGCGCGCTTCTTCGGGGATGCGCCGGCGTCTGATGCGACGGCGACACTCTTCTCTGGCGATGCGAGATTCAGCGGCTGCGGCGACACGCTTCTTCGTGTTGAGTCGCGCTTCCAGCTCCCAGAGACACGCAAGTGTGTCAGAAGGTCCAAATTCCCAGCAAGGGAATACAGGGGGAGCTGGTGGGTGAAGTCTGTTGTCCCTGAGACTTCAGCAGGAGGCAAGCTCTAAAATCAAGCCCTTGGAGATCCTTCACAAGTTGATGAAAGTACACACAAAGTTCCCTTCTCCTTTCTTTGGCAGTCAGGCAACCACTGCAGGCAGATCCCTCTCAGTTTAGGGATAGTCTTCTCCTCAATTTCTTCTTGGTTCCGCTCCTCAGCAAAGGTTTCTTCTTGTTTCCCAAAAGTGATCTAATTTCCTAGGGGTCTGGGTCCCCTTTTTATACACCTTTTCTCTTTGTTCTCTGAAGGCAGAGAGGCCTTTGCCTAGTCCAAAACCAGTTCTGGTAAGTCCTGGAGCACTTTGTTTACAGGACTCCTTCTTTCCTTTCAGAATGTGGGGCAGAGTGCTCAGCCGCCCGGCAGGAGGTGGAGCCAGCATTGTGGAAGGCAGGCACAGCCCTATTCAGACCCAGGTGCAACTCCTCCCTCCACTCTGGATGCAGATCTCTCTATTCAGCCCTGTGCTGACTCACCCTGTCTCCTGTAGCCACCCCCAGCCCCTGTCACTCAAACTCCAGACAAGGAATACACAACCTAGCAGAGGCAGGCTTGGATAGTTAGGCAAGAAAATACCTACTTTCTAAAAGTGGTATTTTCAAACACAGAATGTTAAAACCAACTCCACTAAAAGATGTATTTTATCATCCTGAGTTCAGGCATACTAAATTCGTTTTTCTACCATGTTCCCTGGGTCAGTTAGGATTATAAGGTGTAATAATCAAACTGCCCATTCTGGCCTATGGGGAGCAGGTAGCCTTGCAATAGTGAAAAACGAAAATGGCTGTAATTCACTATTAGGACATGCCACACACACCAGGGCATGTCCTACCTTATACTTACAATGCACCCTGCCCTAGGGCCTACTTTAGGGGTGACCAACATGCAGTAAAGGGAAGGTTTATGGCCTGGTAAGTGGGTGTACTCACCAAGTCGACATGGCAGCCCTAGGCTGCACACAGGCTCTGCAATGGCAGGCCTGAGACACATTTTACAAGCTGCTTCAGTGGGTGGCACAACCCGTGCTGCAAGCCCACCAGCAGCATTGGATTTACAAGCCCTGGACACACTCAGTGCACTGTACTAGGGACTGACAAGTAAACCAATCATCCAATCATGGAGTCACTAATACATACATCAATTTACAATAGGGAGCACTTGCATTGTGGCACTGAATAACAGTGGCACAGTGCCCAAAGCATCTAAACCAGCAAAAACAGATCAATAACATTGGAGGCATCATCAAAAATGGAAGGGAGACCCACGCCAAGGATGCCAGGTCTAACAATATGCAAATAAAAAGAATGGTGTAGTCAGTGAAAGAGGCCCAGTGCATGCAAGGACCTTGGATTTAAACATTGCTGCCACCGCTCTTTATTATTGAAGGTGATTTACAGCAGCTCAGTGCATGCAAGGCCCTTTGATTTTAACCTCAGCTGCCACCGCGCTTTACTTCTGAAAGCAGATGTAAAGCGCAGTGGCAGCCGACGTTAAAATCAAAGGGCCTTGCATGCACTGAGCCGTTTTCACTGACTACTACGCGCATGCAAATATAAAGTGCGGTGTAGTCAGTGAAAGCGGCTCAGTACAGGCAAGGACCTTAAATTTTAACGTGGGCTGCCACCTTACTTTACTGTGGAGGGCAATGTAAAGCGTGGTAGTGGCCCAGTGAAGGCAAGGTCCAGGGATTTTAAATGTCAGCTGCCACCGCGTTTTATTATTGAAGGTAGATTTAAAGCGCGTGGCAGCCGATGCTAAAATCAAAGGGCTTTACCTGCACTGAGCCGCTTTTACTGAATATGCGGGTACTAGGCCAACGCCTTGCCTACCTATGCAGCTACTCGGCGAGGATCAAGCAGCAGATATCAAGCGATATGCCAGCCTGGTAAAGGCGCGTGACTGTACAGAGTGCAGGAAGAACGTCACGTTCTTTGGTCCGCCCCGCCCCAGCTAAGCTCAGTTCAGCCAATCGGAGCAGCCAGTTTGGGTGAGGGTGGGCAAGCACTGATAACAGGCCTAAAAGACATTGATGTGATAATAAATAAATGCTCAGAATGAAGCCTTATTTGATACTCGATCGACCGGTTGGAGACCACTCTCCCAGACCCTCGTGTGCAGCTAGTATTAAACCTAATCTGCGATCCGTGTTTGGTATAACTCTAGCCCCCACTCCTGGAATTTGAGCATACGGTGTGTTTTGCACATCTAATTTATAGGAATATCTGAGTGGAAAGCCCTTTGGAATGGCAGAGCCGTTCTCTGAGGCGTTGACTGCTATCATTATGTCTCCATCTATCCTCGTGCTAGAACGAGTGATTGCAGCAACAGCAGCAGTTCGCACTGTTGCCTTGGCAGCTTCATCAGCCAGTGAATTCCCTTAAATGTATATGCCAACACGCTAATGACTCAAGGTGTGAATTACTTGAGACCGTGACAGGCATGCTTTCAGCTTTGCCACTTGTTCCCATAACAATTTATGTTTAATTGTGCAACCCTTGGACTCTCTAAACCCATTCTGGTCCCAGTAATGTATATTTTCATTATAAGACTGCACACATTAAAACGAATGGCACACTATCAGCATGGGGAATTCCCGATCCGTATACTGTAGCGCTAAAATCAGGGCTGTCAGCTCTGCCAACTGTGCTGTACAATCTCCTAGAGATTGTGTAGGCGTATTGCTGGGATGGAACTTCCCGTCCCGCATACGTCCTTTCACTATAGCACATGCAGTGCTATACTGTTGTTTACTTCTAATGGCAGGCTGAGCAGAACCATCAGTGTAAATGATGTATTCATATTTTTTTAGAGGCAAGATTTAATTCGGGAGAGGGTATTCTTGTTTGTACTGCAGGAATGCTTGTGTTTTCAATGTAGAATTGTATCTGTAATCTATATCTGATGCAGTGAAAGAATTAGCCCATTGAATCCATCACAGATGCAGTGCTTTTGAATTTGGAATGCTCGCTTTGGTAACCGCTTCTAAAGTCGGTACCGGTGTTACAACGATTATGCGTTTCCCCTGTGCTAGTGCTCTTTCTCTCACTACAGTATTCTGTATTACTATCAGTATTTTTTCTGTTGCTGCAAATCGCATTTCAGCATTTGTGTATAAATTTGATCCATATGCAATTGAGACTGTCTCACCGTCATTGAAAGTGATGTAGGTGTATCCTGATAAACCTGGGACCACCCGGATAACCAAGTTGGTAGTATTCACATGTGTGTGCAAATGTTTTGATGCTATCATGTCAGCCTGAACTGAATGGAGTGTCTGAATACGCCCCGTTACAACGCATGCGATACATCGCATACCATTAGAACGCAAGTCGTTACAGCGACTTGCTGTAGGGGGCGCTGGATGTTGGAATAGTATAATTTACTATTCCAACTCCAGTCTGTGCAACAGTAGGGAAGGTGTTGGATTTTAAATCCAACACCTTCTGCCCCCTACAGCAAGTCGTTGTAACGACTTGTGTTGTAATGGTTTGCGATGTAACAATACGGTCGTTGTAACGACCGTGTTGTAATGGCATGTGATGTATCGCATCTGTGTGTTGCTGTGTCCACTGATGTGGTGTGAAATCAGGTGTGATTAAGTCATTGAAAGGTTTTACTTTTTCTGCGTAATCTAGAATGTATATTCTGCCAAAAACTTTGAATCCTAAAATGGATTGCAAACCCTTTAGATTCTTCGGAGGTTGGAGCAGTGCACACTTTTCTAAAAAGTTGGCTGCCAGGCTTTTGCCTTCACTTGACAGCTCATTTCCCAAGAATAGGACATTGAGATGGGCAATTTTAGATTTCTTAAAATTAAATTTGTAGCCCAAGTTGGTGAATCCCACAATTATGGTGTTCACCCTGCACAAATGTTCAAGTAAATCATCGTCCGTCAGATAGATATCATCTACATAGGACACAGCCTCCTCGTCATATGTTTGTAATAATTCTGACACTCTTGCATAGAATAGCCCTGGGCTGTTCTTATACCCATGAGGCAAACGACAAAAATTTCGCTGAGTGCCGAGCGCAGAAAATGCTGTCAAATATCTGCTTTCTGGAGCTATATTCTGGCAGAAGAATCCATTCGAGATATCTAATGTTGTTTTATAATTCTTCCGCACAATGTTATTCATTAGTGCAGCACTGTGTGCGTTTTGAACTGCAAATGTCCGCGTGCATGTGTTCAAATGTCGGTAATCTAAAACTAGACTATGGGGCCGATTCTGATCTCGGCCGGTAGGGCTCCGAATCGGATTCGGCTTAACCGGATCCGATTCGGAGCCCTATTTCCCGACCGATTCGTACGCGCGTCCTGGCGAGCGAGTACGATGCGAATTCGCCGACCGACTCGTCCGGGCGTCCCGACCGCTCCGACCGACTCGGGTCGAACCGCACCGACCGACTCGCTCGGACTCGACTCGCACCGCGCAATGGAGACGTTCCCCGGCCGGGTGAGTACGATGCGCGCCGCGAGCAGTCCGACTGAGCCGCGCACTCCGGCTCCAAAGAGCAGTCGGAGACGTACTTTGGGGGTCCGTGTCGGACCCCCCTGTACGCGTAGCCGTGAAAGTCGCACACAGGGGGGACACATGGGTCCCCCCTACCTGTGCGTGTACGGCGCGAGTCGCTTTGACGCGTTCCCGCTGTAGGGGGCGCCCTTGACCGCCTCGCACCCATTGAGTCAATGGGAGCCCGCGTACGCGTTGTACGACCGGCTCCCATTGACTACAATGGGAGTCCGACCGACTCGAGTCCGATGGCATACGTGCGCATCGTACTCGTTCGGTCGGGCTGCCTGAGTCCGATTCGGTCGGAAATCTCTCCGAGTCCGGCTCGGTCGGAGAGATTTCCGGCCCGAATCGGAATCGGACCCTTAATGTATTGTCAGGTTTCATTACGGGAAGCAAAGGATTGTTCATGGGGGAGGTGCAAGTCTCAATCACACCTTGGTATTCCAACTGGTCTAAGATTTCTTTGACTTGTCTTTTTGCATCGTTTTTTATAGGGTACTGTCTCTGTGGATTTGCAGTAGTTTTTAATGGGATGTCATGGTGAGTAGACTCCACGTCCCACCCTACATGGTTGCTATATAATGCTGGAGCTAGCGCTTGCACCCACTCCTGCGCATATGAATGTTTTAAAGATACTGGAACGAGGTCGGAGAAAGCAGGCAAAATTACGCTTTCCCCTTTTGGGCAATCCATCACAAATTCAGGCAGCCAATCTTTTTCTGCTAGCAGGATGTCATATCCAAATGTCAAATTCTCCCAAAAGAGACCCTTAATTTTTCTTGAGATGTCCCCCTCTATTTGGAGGGTAATTTCGTATAGTCTATGCGGGACACTCACTCTGGTATCAGGTGTTTCCACCGTGATATGTTGATTCAATACTACTGTCTCCAGAAAAGCCTTCAGGTTCTGGTGAGCTATTGTTACTTCTGCCGCGCTGTCTAGCATTTTCAGAGCCCATTCCCCCTTCAGAAGCTGAGTCCTCAGTAACCTGGGCATGTCTAATTTTTAATCAAGCTACTTTCTTCTTTTTGAATTGAGGATTCACTTTAGGTTGATCTTCCTGTTTGATAATGTAATCTGAATTACGATGTGTTTTCCCTTTTCTCTCTTGGTCGATCTTCTTTTTTTTGTTTGGATCGCCAGTCCCTCTCCGAGTTTTTTGATGAACCCTGGAAGGAACAAAAGGAACATGGATTAGTGTCCTGATACCTATCAGGTTTCCTAATCTGTTCACGATTTCTACGGTTATACTTTTTCTCCGAGGACTCCCTTTGGGGAGACCCACCCCTTGATCGTGAATTCTTTTCTATATTATTATGTTTAGGTTGTTTGTTGTCCCATTTCTTTTTAGAAGAAAAGGGGGCTTGCTTCGAGTGGTCTTTGTCGGGACTACCCGCCATTTGTGGCTTCCCTGGTTTGGATCCCAAACTATCTCTACCTAATATAGCATAGGTTTCTTCAATAATTTTCGGTAACTCTCTTTTCTCATTTATAGGAGCTTCTTCCCTCAGGCGGTGGTATATGGCCACTGCTGCTGCCTCCCCTTTTATGTTGCTCAGCATAATTGCAGAGACTTGGTCAAAATTTCCCATTAGTTTAATTCTCAAGTCCAGGGCAGGTCCTGCCCCGTACTCATTCTGTATCTGTTTCAATACCTCTGGAACTACTGCTATTGAAGGGGTACTGTGTATCCTAATGTATATGGCAGCAAAGATTGTTTCCCATGTGGTACAATCCTCAATCGAGGGAACCATCCCCATTGGCAAGCAAATGGTTAGCATTCTATGTTTCTCCTGTGGGCCTGTATGGGGAAATAATGCTTCCAGTTGTGCAATTTTCTGTGCTATCCAGAACGGAATTTGCTCCTGTTTGGAAGGTATTGTCCCTATCACTGAATTTAGTGTCTGTGGGTTAATGGTGGGTGTGGTCTGATGTGGACCAACTGGAGCATTTCTCTCAGGTTGGACTGTTAATGTTCGCATGACAAACTGGACGATGTGTCTGTATAGCCTGACTATGTCTTTATATATTGTACGGACTTCATCCATTTGGTAGTGTATCAATCTGTGGATTTGGAGTATATGTCGCTAAGACCGGCCAGGTCGCTCCTTCTATGCTGAGTGGACCAAGTCTCACTACAGATGTTGTGTGTGGGAGGGCGCCTTTAAACCAGTTCCTGTGTTGCTGTTAAGTTAACGGGTCTTCAATGTCTTTGTATGGAATGTATTCTGCTGGTGGTTCAATTACAATGTACAATGTGTGAAACAATTTAGTCACCGGATCTGCAGGTGGGAACTGAACCCATGAATAGAATACCTCTGATCCGAACAACTCGTGTGCCTCAATCACGAAGGTAACACCGCCACCTGTCAAGGGTACGCCGTGTTCTAACAATTTTATTGTTACTGCATGTCTGCAGTTCTCTGTAATGTTAAGAGCATTTGCAACTTCGTCTTCCCCGAGCCTGAACCACCACTTGTGGAGGCGAATAACAAAAGTTCTAGTAACTAAGGGTTTTGCACAATGTGAGAACTTTTTATCCTTACAAGCTTGTTTAAACCTTCAGCCAATATACAGGGTATATCTGCTCAGCTGAGGTGGATTTTCCTTCCCACTTCAGACGTCTTTGAAAAGTGTAAGTAGGGCTTTCTGAGAAAGCACGACTGAACTACTCAGACTTTCACTGTTAATATAAGAACCAAACCAACGTTGGCGGCGCCATGTCGTGTAGTTCCTAGGAGTCCCCCAGGACCTGCACGTTCTGGACGACCTAAACTGAGGGCTTGGTGTCCAAACTGACTCTGGACACCCCCACAAGTTATGTCAGCCATTAGACCATCTAGCTCTACAGTACCACTACCACCCCTCTGTATTCTACAGTGGTGTGGGTAGTTTCTGGCAACCACTGAACATGGCAACCCTGATTCCTCAGGGATCGTGGAAAACAGTACAGTACTTTTTGCTCAGTCACTTGTGCTCACTTATTCTCTCAGGAAATACACAAGATGGCGTTTGGGACGTTTTCAATAGGTATTTATAGGTCCAGCGACAGTCTTGTGTAAAACATATGTGCTGCGATAATCAGGAGACAGAAGCATACGAAAGAAATCGCTAGTACCAAAATAGTAAATAGTAGATACATTTCTACCATAGTGCTAATAAGATGAACATAAGCAGTTCAGATAAAAACAGTAGCACTTGCATAATCCTAAAATGTGTGCCCTAAGAAATTTGCCTAAATGTACCTAGCCTAGATCTTTATGTGTAGCATGGATATGTGCATATGTGCATGTAGCCAAGAAACCCCTAGGGAAGCTCCTACCCCCTCATCTGATGGTTGAGAATGAAGGACCCTGTCTCTGCTTCGAGGATGACACCCCGCAAGGGATGTCAGACAGATGCGTGTTGAATATTCAGCATGCAGGGCCCCGTTTCAGCTTAAAAGGAGTTCTCCTCTAAATTGAAGGGGGGAGTGAGGGTCTTTTACACTAAAGTGGTCACTCCAGGGGTTTTTCTAAAAGCAATATGTTTTTAAAACAATCATAAATGTTTTGAAAACAATCACCAATGTTTTTCCAAACAAATGTCATCATGCACAGCTGGCTGTTGGCCAAGGATGAAAAAAAGTGGTGACCCTTATACAGAATAATTCTGCCGTGCCTGGGGACATGTTTATGTACGTCAGGTACAGGGATTATGATAGAATACTAAGACCCTGGTGTCGAAGAGACAGGAACAAGCTACTAGGTAAAAGGTCACCTGTTTGTAATCGTTATTGTTGTGTGGATTGGACAATGCATATAAAAAGGGGTATACATGACAGGACTAGCCTAAAGGGCATGACACTAAAAGATAAAGTCTAGGAACTGGGGTTAACTGTGAGTGATAACACCCGAGAGTTAGGAAGGTTAAAACAAAGATAGAAGGTGCATCAATTGTATTGTGATGCCATCAGACATTATTTGAAAAGGATGGGATGCAAAAGTTTTTTCTGCATTAGCAACATTCTAGATTCTAATAGATTTTTGATTTTGATTCTTTTGCTAACAATGTAAATTGCCATCTTTACATCTGTTGTCCTATTTGGAAAGTGGCCTCCTAGCTCATCATAAAAGTAAGCATGTTTGTAATTCTGTTAAAATGTACAGTTTCTTTTATTGAGAACTGCAAGAACACATTAGATGATATCAGAATTAAATTGCTCAGCAAAAAAGCAGAAATGTCTCGATCCTAATATAACCTTGAAAACATGTTAATAATAACCAGGCTGTGCCAGAGGCACTTCTTTACTCAACTTTGCGCATGTAGAACACCTGCTAGTTTCTTCAAGTGAAATTTTAAATGTAGCTCATAAGTATCATTTGTGGTGAGAAATTATATAATATGTTTCACTGCTTGGCAACCTGCTTTCCAATAAGTTCGTACTGGGAGGCAATCCTTTCCAAATTGTCAGATAGATGCTGATCCACAATCAAAAAACTGTACAGCTAATTCTACTGAGTATCGATGGAGATGAGGCTCTGGTGCATTAATGCTAAATAATATAGCTGTTACAAGGCTTTTACTAGATGAAAGCAGACCCACCAAGGGATTTGAAATCGTGAAGTATGGGTATCAACTGCTTTGTAAATTAATCTATCATTGCTAACATGTGAAAGCGACAGGGCAAGTTGAGTGCCAAATTGGCAGTATTTCAGAATTATGAGGGGCAATTCACAAAGGCATTTATTTGCATGTGTAGCATTATACCTGTAATGTTAATTCACATACTCACAGAATGCAATTCACCAAGGTTCCGGTGTACATCTCATTCTACTGCACTTCTATCTTTCATGGGCACAGTTCTCCACTGAGAATATGCATATGTAAACCTATGTATTATGTGTAAATAGGGAGTGGTAAGAGGCAGTGGCTGGAAAAAGAGGAATGTCTACTACAAGACAAAAAATGATGCAGAGAGTGTTGGACCTGGCCCTCTCCACAGGATCCCCCAAACTTTTTGCTTCATCCCTCCTGTTTTGCTGAATTAGCTTTTGTCGGCTTTAGGACTCTGCACACTTTAACACTGCTAACCAGTGCTAAAGTGTTTGTGCTCTGCCCTTTGAACATGGTGTAATTGACTTACACCCAATTGGCACATTTAATTTACTTATAAGTCCCTAGTAAAGTGGTACTACAGGTACCCAGGGCCTGTAAATTAAATGCTACTAGTGGGGCCCCAGCACGTATTGTACTACCCACTTAAGTAGCTCTTTAAAGCTTGTTTTAGCCCTGCCATTGCAGCCTGTGGGTGCAGTTTTAGACTGCCATTTTGACCTGTCAAAATAAACCTTTTGCCAGGCCTAAACCTTCCTTTTTTAAAACATTTAAGTCACTCCTAAGGTTGGCC
This sequence comes from Calotriton arnoldi, assembly GCA_963921515.1. Lineage (NCBI taxonomy): Eukaryota > Metazoa > Chordata > Amphibia > Caudata > Salamandridae > Calotriton > Calotriton arnoldi. Next base: position 1,767,779 of record CAWUFW010003189.1, on the reverse strand, counting down.
ATAAAAAGCCTATTGGGAAGGGTGAGTTGTATTTAAATAGTTAGACGTGTACTTTTAAGTTTTCCATGTCCTGAAAGTGAAAAACTCTCAAATTCGTTTATCACTACCGTAAAGCTTACCTCTCCCATAAGATAACTTGGTTTCGCTTATTATATTTAAAAAGTGCTAACTGTTGTGTGGGAACAGGTAGGAAGTCATGTTTGGTGTCTGAGGAATTACAATTTAAAACCCTCTTCAATAGTAAAGTTGGATTTTAAGTCACAATTCTGAAAATGCCACTTTCAGAAAGATGGCATTTTCTTGTTCTATCCATTTGGTGCCTGCAGCCTGTTCATGAGTCACATGACTAGGTGTAGTTGACAGTTGCCCTTTGTGTATTCCTCTTAAACAGAATCATCACAATTGAGGGTCTGGGTGTTGGCAGGATAGGCCATCTTGGCTTAATGAGCTGGCGGAGATGTCACCTACCACACTTGCACTTCAATGGCACCGGCCCACCTCACACACAAAGGACTTCACACTAGCCTTTAGTGCCCACAGACATACTGAAAAAGGGCAGGGAGGCAGGAAATTGTAGAAACCTCTGTAGAGGAAAGCTCCAGTAGTTTCTTCCACTTCAAAGTGGGAACCAGATATAAAAATTGAACCCTCAGACCCACTCTCCAGTACACCTCTGGACTGTATTCTACAGAAGAAGGACTGCACAGCTGACCTGCTGCACTAGACCTGCTTGAATTTCCCACTGGGCCTGCCTGAGGCATGCCCTGCTGTCTGAGAAGGAAGACTGGACCTGCACCATTCATGCCAGTCTGAAATGATTCCAAAGGTCAGCTGACTAACTTCCAGCTCTGAGCTACAGGGACATAACAAGCTCCAGAGGTCTCCCTGCAACTGCCCAGCTGCCCTGCTGCACTGGACCTGCAACTCGACCAGACTGAGCCCTGCTGGCCTCTGTTGGAGTGAGTACCTGATCCTCAAGAGGTGCCTCCCAGCCCCTGGCCCCCTGGTGTGACATCAGTTGACCCCCCCAATGAAGAAAAGGGGAAATCCTGATGTTTTGGGATCTTTGGGCCCACAAACTGCCCATTGAAACAAGATCTTGCCTCCTGCACTGACCACCAATGCAAAGCTTCGGTGAACCCTACTTTTTGTCATACAGCGACCAGCATCAACGACCAGTAATGTGAAATCTGCACTTCGTGCTACAGCATGAACAGCCTGCGGTGACTGACAATGCATGATGCCCAACGGGATCTTTGCACTACAGCGATGACGGTCCACGAAGCCCAGCCTACACTTCAGGCTACAGCGATGACCATCCATGACGCTCTCCCTGCTCTTCACAGCCTCCTCCGACATAAACAGAACTCTTCACGCTGGACTTTTGTATGTAACTTATTTAAGCAGGACCTGTAAGCGGTCTGCACTCCATTGTGGTCAGCCTGAACCTGTGACTTTCACTTGGTCTTGCATGACCAAATAACAACAAGTGGCGCTTTGTGCTTTTAGGCTCTACTCTTATCATAAATTCTTTGAAATTGCATCTCTCCGGTTCTACCGATTGGATTTTTGTAAATTTGGTGCAAAATCATTATTAAAAATTGGATTATTGTTTGACTGGTGTGTGAGCCCTGGTCAAGCAGCAACCACAATCCTAGTGAGGGTACGGCACAAGCAAACCCAAATTTAACCTGTGCTCAACCCCCTGGTTGCGTGGCACAGAGCAGTCAGGCTTAACATAGAGGCAATGTTTGAAGTATTTTTCCAACACTTCAAACAGTAAAACAGTGAAAACAACACACAAAAAGATCCCACACCAGGTAGAGTAACATTTTATGAATAAAACAAAACCAAAATGACAAAAATCCAATCAGTAGAATCGAAGTTATGAATTTATAAAGAATAAACTGCAATATTGCACATAAAAGCATAAAGCGCCAACCATGGCTATCTGGTCGCATTGAACCGGGTCACAAGCAAAAGTTCAGGCCGATCTTGATGGAGTGTGGGTCGGATGCAGTCCCAGATTAGCCCTACCGAAGTTTTACTACTTCTCAAATTCTGTGCCAAAAGTCCCGTTCGCATCAGAACAGCCGCAGGGAGCAAGGAGAGGGCTGCTGTCAGTGGTCGCCGTAGCTCGAAGTGCAGGCCGGGCATCGCAGATGTGCAGGCTGGATCTTTGGATTGGCAGTTCTCTGTGGGCGATTGATGCTTGCTGTGCAAAGAGACGGGCTGGCGGCGGCTCGCAATAAACTTCGGTGCAAGCGGCGTGGGTCCAGTGCAAACGGGCCCATTCGCTGTCTTGAACAGCCCAAAAGCTTTAATAAAGAGAATGTTGAGCCACACCAAGGGCCCAATAACTGAAGGGCACCATTTGGGAGTCAGGAACACGCTAAAGATGGGTCCAGGAGCTGTTTGGGAGCCTTTTATGTCTCTGGTCCCTGAGGCTCAGATTAGGAGGCCAGCAGAATAGCCCTTTGTGCCACTCTGGGGTCCTGGGTTCAAGATGGAGGTTACAGGTCCCATTGTTCCCCACACCAGAGGGCAGTAGGCAGCAGGTCAGCACAACAGAGCAGCAGCTCCTTCAGAGTAGCAGAGGATTTTAGCCTTCTATTCATCTCTTATATGAAAGGTTCACAACTAATAAGCACAGTGGTTCATATTTTTTAGAGTTTAACACCTAATATTTCAGCTTTGGCAACAAGAAAGTTAGTTTTTCAAGATTTGGGACTAGAATTTTTGGATTTTTATAAGTATTTTGTTTGTAAATAGAATCCAGTACAATGTCAGCAACTGTCGACAAAATATTTGCTTCAATTCGCTGAATATCTTTGGTAAAAACAGGAATATCAACAGCAAATAATATAACTGGTTACATACCCCCTCTACATAATTCATACAGATTGCCACTATATAGAGTAAAATGTGTAGAAAGGGTTGCAAATGCAGTGCAGACAGAGTCAGTGAGAGGGAGCAGCTCTCTCTAGATAGGTGGGAAATGCTACCAAAAGTGTGGGATTTACAACTACTTTAGCCTCACTTCAGTGCTTCATTTGTACAGGAATAAGTTATGGGGCCCACATTTTCTAAGAAGCCCATCAGTAACAATGCTTTCTAATCTATTATTTCACCTAATGACTCTTTCATCAGCCAATTTACTCTCCCTACCCCAGTGTTTAATTTGAGTCAATGGTTTACAGTGCTCGGGACTGGCACTGACACTTATGACAGCCTGACACATGGTGGAACTGTTTGTGTGATTTAGAGTTGAGCACAACTACAGTTGTTCCTTAGTTCAATATGCATTAGAAATGACTAATACCTGCCACCCAGGCCATTCTTATAGCTTTGGGGGCCTGGCACAGCCTACATTATCACACTTGTAGGAGTGTGATGGTCATAATTGTGTTGGTACTGTGTTGGTACCGTCATTGGCAGCGCTGCCAGAGGCAATGGGTGGTGCAAGCTGCAGTGGCCTCCTAACGAGGGCCCTGGCACTTACTTTGTTACAATTTAGTACTGCATCTGCCCCCATATTGTACGCTTGTATATCCCTTTTCATCACTGCTTTCTCCTTTTGTTACTGTTTTTTTATCTTTCACTTCCTCCTTTTTTCCCCCTTTGCTGCTTTTCTCTCTCTTGTCCTGTGTCGAAGTCTGCTGATTAAAAATAAGTCCTGCTCTCCAGAAAATGGTATCAGTGGCTCCCAACTGCAACAACTGACTCAAATTAAGTATTGGCCTCACCAAGAATGCAGACATTTGACAGTTCTCCAAAAGTGGAAGAGGAACCGCTCTCTTTCAAGTAATGCCCACATACACATGACTAACACACCCTATTGAATGCTTCTCGGTCTCAAGGAAAAAAGCTATGAGAGTCTTTCCAAAGGCACTGGTGTGTTCAAAAAATCCCATGATCAGATTTGGTTCGTCTGCATCGTCCTTGTTTGGCGAGAGCAAACATCCTGTCCGGATAAGACCAGACTTCTCATCAGAGTGGTCAGACGAGTCATCACTAATTTAGCAAATCTTGTCACCTGCATTTAGGCACCAGATCGGCCTGTGGGAAGAACTGCTAGTGCTGAGAACTTCCAAGCGCTTTTAAAGGTTAACTGCAACTATTAGACTAGGCTTAATTTAGCAACGAGTAAATTGATTGACACATGGTCAATTATGACTATAGGTTCAGTCTTTGCATCAGTGTTACTAGCCAGCCTTACTGAAATAAGATAGCAGACAATTGAGGTACATAAATTATATTTGGCCACGATAAAAGTATAGGTTTCACCCAAATCAGCTGCAGCCTTTACAATCTGTAGACTGTGATTTAAAAGAATAATAGTGAAAGCATTACATGTGCACCCTAGCTAGTAACCAAATATCTCCTAAAGCCAAGCTGTTCAGTAAATTTCCTATGTGCATAAGCTAGGTGTACCACTTGGAGGGAACCCATGTCAAACCTCTCTGCTGCTACCAAGTATAGTAGGGTTCTTTTTTTTCTGGAGCTCCATTAGATGTTGACATTAAATTATTTAATATTGATATGTGCTAAATGTGGTCCTTATGTAGTCACAAATTTAAGCGTTGGCCCCAATTCTGAGTGGACTTCTAAATTCTGATGCCCACTCAAACCACTGGTTGCACAAGGATCAGACTTGTTTGTTAAACACTGCATCCTCCTGTAGTTTTACCCTGTTAAATAGGAAGGCCAAAACAGCCGAAATGTAATAGGTGAAAAGTTGTGATAAATTCCTTATGTAAATCCTGGTTTTCCCCAGGAAAGCAGGGAATTCTAGGGGGCATATTTACGTTCCCTGGCGCATCCCTGCATATCAGCAGGGATGCGCCAGGGAAAATGCGTCACGCAAGTTTACCCTTGCGCCACGTCCGATGCGCCGCATTTACAATGCGGCGCATCGTGGCGCAAGGATAAGCAGATGCGTGACGCATCTGCCGGCGGAAGGTTTGCGCAGTGCTGAAGTCGTGTCGCAAGCGCGACGCAACTCCAGCACTGTCCCAACCTTCCCTATCCCTAACATGGTGCGTCAATCCTTACGCCTGCTTGAAGCAGGCGTAAGGATTTGGCGCACCAGCGTCGAGAAAGTGACTGCGTGAAATCTTGTAGATTTCACTACGTCACTTTTCCGAGGCGTACCTGCGCCGGAACGCCCCCCCCTGCGCCGGTACGCCCACATGAAACCTGACGCAGGTTTCATGTGGCGCAGGGGTTTACTACGTGATGCATCTCTCTAGATGCGTCACGTTGTAAATATAGCGCAACGCGGCGCAAAAGTGGCACAAGGGGCTTGTAAATATGCCCCAAGGTCTTTACCACACCTGGTTGTAGAATTCAATAAAATGATGAAGGGACAATAAAGATGTTCGTAGTTTAATTAAATTAAAGTCATCACATCCTCTGCTCAGTCTGCTCTTACCTCACACATTCCAATGCAAGAGATGTCTTAAGCCAGGCTGCTTCAGGAAGGCAATCAATAGGGAATACATATACATAGAATACAACACTGGTAAAAAAGGCACCCAGCAGCAGCATTATTCACCAGGTGCGGGAATTATTTCACCCACATCCGGCTCAAGACAAATAGTGCAGAACTTTCACTTCTGTTCTTTTCACGCTTTGACTACATTTCCCTTTTGGTCCACCAAAAAAAGAGTCATTACCTTTTGAAGATTTTTTCAATTTCAAGATACATTTTATTAGGGTTTTACATGAGTAAAGTACGAGTAAAGTAAAGATATAAAGTGAAAAAAAAGTTCCCATGGGGTAATATAAAAAACAATTCAATACAGTACTATAGTTTCGGTGGGAAGAACAGCATGTAATGTAGAGAGTGAGTGTAGGCGTAGATTATATGTTATGAAGATGCGGGTTGTATTGATGTTTATGTGGAGGATTTCAAGGAACAGAATGGTAGGTGCCCATCAGAAATAGGTTACCCCTGCTGATTGTGTTTTTTATGATAGGAAGGGGAGGAACGGATAGAAAGAAGATAAACCAGTCAAGAGGAGAGTGGGAGTAGGAGGTGAGGGGCAAGATGTGTTGGGGTGTCAGGGAGGTTGTGGCATGTGGGTAGGGAATGGGCTGGGAGAGGTAGCGAATGGCAGATACTATGGGTGTTTAGTCTGAATAAAGATGTCTAATTTGGACCAGATTTTACCTCTTTTCCTTGAGTTAGTCTTTAGGTATGTGTTCAAGGAGTTGTCCGCCCCTTTGGTAAATTGTATCCATCCCCACCAGGTTGATTTTGGCAGTTTTAATTTCTTTAGGGCAATTCTGGGTTTTCGGGATTGCCATAAGGATTCAGTGACAATTACATCAATTTTGGTAAAGAAGGAGTCAGAGAGGTAAACCAGACATGCTGATTTTCCAAAATGAAAGGCATCTTAGATAGTTGGTCCTCTAGATACATCACATGGTGGGGAAGGATTTAATCCGTTAAAATGATGATTACCTTTTGAAGATTTAACCAATTTAATAGCATACTCTCTCCACATAAAGCTCTGTAACTGATGCTTGGAAGTAATAAAAGGGTTCTAGCTAGCACAAAGTAATTGAACAAAGAACCGCATTGCTCACTGAATAAGCAATCACCTGATTGCAGTTGCTCATTGAATAAGCAACTGCGTAGTACATCTTTGTCTGGTATTGAATGTTGCCAATTGACAATATGCTGAGAAAACATAAGTTTTGATGTTTTAATCTATACCCCATCAAGCCTTCTGTACAGCAATGGTTTTAAACTCAGGTAATACAGCCTTTTTTCAATTTCCTTGTTGTGAGAAAGTAGATAATTAGTTAGGGTGGATGGTAGTCCACCACTAATAATAATGGCACTATCCTTGTCAGGATCATTAAAGGGTTCAGTAATTTCAACCTGAGCTCTACGCTTGGTAGCTATGGCATCGAGAAGATTGGCTTAACTCAGACAATGTGTAAAGCATTTAGAAGTGCCAAAGCAGTAAAAAAAGTTACAAACACAACACATTAAAAATCACACTCCAATTTATTAAAATAGAGACAATGTCAATGAATAAAAATAGATCAAAATGACAAAAATCTAATAAGGGGAACAGGAGGCACACATTTTTAAAGTTTGGATTACATTTTAGCTCCAAAAAGAGCAAAGTGCCAACAGTGTGCATGCTAAAACAGGGCAAAATCAAAGTTAAGGCTGAGCGTGGTCAATCTCTGGCAGGATATTGACTTGGTCATCTCAGTCAGGAGTCACCTGAGAAACAGATCTGGACATGGGGTTGGTCAATGGGTTTGCCAGCGTTACAAGCAGCAGGCAGAAGCCGAAGCAAGAATCGACGGTGACAGGGTTCACAAGGACAAGGTCTGGATGCAGTCATCGACGAAGGCAGGAATATTTCAGAGGGTTCGCTCTCTGCAGGTCTTCAGCATTGATCAAGCTCTTGTTAACCGCGGCATCGAGGAAGCTGTGGAAGGGGGAGGAAATGGTGTTGATGGATATCCGCCGTTGAGCAGAGAACGTAGAGGTAGCTACGGCAAAGTCAGGCCGACGGGCGATGCACCCTCATGAATCGGTTTGCAGGTTGGTCCCGGTCTTCTGTAGGGTATCCAGACAAAAAGTCTTGAAAATGTACCTAAGTTCCAGATTTTAGAGTTAGTTAGGAGGAGTACACTCTGACACTTATCTGTGTTGGAGGTGCTTAGGGACACCATTTAGGAGTCATGACTCACTCCAGTAGAAGCTACCAACAGGGTCCAGGGCAGGTCTAATTGAACTGGTAAGCTGGGCTCTTCAGGGAAGTGGACTTCCTGCAGTTTTTTTGTTCCTGTGGCATACAGGATGTCAGCCAATTGACCCTAGGAGCCCACTTCTCAGTCCTGGGTACTTATGGGAGCATGTCCAGCCCTTGGTGATTTCCTCAAAGGTAACAACAGCATGTGCATTCCTTCTTCTGTCTGCAGGTCCAGAGGTGTTCCATACAGGGTACTGGGGGGGTGCCACATTTGTGCCCAGTGCCAGCTTGTGGGTGTGTGTTAGAACCGGGGTCGCCGATTCCGACGCGGTAGCTTGGCGCGAGGTAGGAAGGCACCCGAAGGCAATGTGTTAAGCACTTGTGCAGCACACACTCACACTGACTCAATAATGCGCAACAATAAAGGGGGACACCACACCAGGCTTTGATGTAAAAACAAGATCCTTTATCTCATTTAAATTAGCAGTTGATAATGCAGATAATCTTAGGCAACATTTCATTTCATTGTAGCTTCATAAACTAGTGCGTAAATTTCATTCAAGCACATTAAAACAGTAGAACGTTACGCCATTAAAAAGGCAGTATCAATAACCTCCTAGAAAAGCAGGTAACACTGTAGGTCATAGACTGTAGGTCAACACATAGACTTCAACACAGTTGGCGACATGCAATTAGCTAGACATTAGATGCACATTACACTGTAGATGATGAAGAACCTGTATCAACCTAGGCGCCACCACATTCAGTACAGTGGGCGTCGGAAAGCAGGTAGGCCTACAACATAAGAACACTTTAACTCTTGGCAGGTGAACACTTCAGCTCAATTCAGGTAAGCACCTTTACACCAGGTAAACACATTTCATTACTAAGGATATAGATCAGGCCTAACCATTAATTAAAGCAGGCATAATAATCAGGCTGGTAAATAGCTTAGGGAACCCCTCCACATGTCCCTCTCGCTGGGGCTTCCCTGTTGATTTGGGCTTCTGTGGCTCTCAAGGGCTACTTAGGGGTTAATTCAGGCCAGGCCCACTCCTCTCCGGGCCTCGCCTCGTCTCGTGTGCAAAGTTCTGGTTTCCCCCTTGTGTGGCAATGAGGAGTTGGCCCCCGGCCCCCAGTGGTGACTCTACATGCCCTAGGGGCCTCCCGGGCTCACCTGCGGTGATTTCGGTGGTCGCTCGCCTGAGCGGCTGGTTTCTCCCCCGGCCGGCCCGTGTTCTGTCGGGCGGGGCCCGGACTGGGGCCGATAGGCCTTCTGGCCATGATTGCGGGTCGTCGGGGGCGGTAATGCTCTTCTCCGGTCCCCGTAGCCAGCGTTGTGATGCGGGGAAGGGAGCGGGAGCAGGCAGTCCTCTCCGGCCGGCTTCCCGCCTCCCTCTGCTCACCGGGACTCCTCTCCGGCTTCCGTAGGCGCTGGGGGTGCGGCGGGAGTCGGCAGCCAATCACTGCGCGGCCTTCCCGGGGGCGCGGCCGATGACACGGTCGGCGTCCCCGGTCGCTCGGCAACGGCGTCGGCGGGGCCGGAGGCCTCTCTCCCTCACCTGGACCGCGGCGGTGATCTCCAGGCTGCAACTTCTTCCTCAGAGGGCTCCCGGGCCCGGCGGTGATCTCCTGGGCAGCTTCTGGATCTTCGGTGAGGGCGCGGACGGCGCGCCTCACCACCAAGGCCTCGGGGAGGCCACGCCCACCTCCGCAGCTCTTCACACGCGGCGACGGCCGCAATGGCAGTTTCCAGCCCAGAGGTCAGTGGCCTGATGGGGCGATTCCTCCCACGTGGAGGCACAGCGCGGGAGCGCGCTTGAAACAGGCTAGCAGGGGGGGCAGTTACAACAGTGCTTTGGGCAGCCCCGCAGCAGGGCAGCACTGCGACAGCTAGTAGTGGATTGGGGTGAAGGTTTAGCGCTTCAGGGCACGGCGCTTTACCTGGTGATCCCCAGTTTGGCAGTTCAGGTTTCTGACCTTGCTGTTTGGTCAGGGTTGCAGTTTCAGGTTGCTTGCGGTAGTTCTTCTGTGGTTGCTTCTTTGGTTTTCTCCTTATGGGGAAGGGAATGAGTTGGTGGTACTTGGGGTACTGGATGGTACTTCCAAGCACGCTGAAGATGGTTCCCTGGGTCCCCTCACACTGGGCAAGGTCAGTGGGTGGCGGGCGTTCCTCAGCTATCTTACTACAGCAGTGCCTAAGCCTTGTCAGTAGCAGTAGTGTAGGTCTCCCCCCTAGGCCCTAAAGCCTGTACTCCGGCAGAGGTTCTCCCAGGATCAGTGGTGCCCCAACTGACTAAAAGATTTCCCTCCAAACCTCTTATACCCCTAGGTCAGGTGACCCTCCTAAAGGCGGCAAAACATAACTCCTCCCCAAGCTGGAAGGTTCTAGAAGCTTCCCTCATGTCTGGCCATGAGGCCCAGGGGCGGGGACGGCATGGATACTGTATCATTATGTCCCAGCCTGATCCTGACTACTAGTATGTGTATGCAAAGGCCACTCCGCAGTAGCAGGGGCCTGTGGCAGCCATCTTAAAAGGAGAGAGCACCTGCACCTCAGCACTGTTTGGCAGTGGTAAGGCGCCCAGAGACCTAGGTCCAACAAAAGTGTAGTGGCAAAAATGAGGCGCAAAGAGAAAAAAACGGGGTAAGACCACCCTAGGGCTGACAGGTCTAACACGCGTACCCCCAGCCAAAAGTGGGGAGAGCTTCCCAACCTCTAGGGAGTTCTCATCGCTAAGGCGGAAAAACCGGGAGAGACCGTCAGCGTTGGCGTGGTCTACTCCGGGTCGATGTTCCACCCGAAAGTCCATCCCCTGGAGGAAATGGACCACCTCAACAATTTGGGGTTTTCGCCTCTCATCTGCATGAGCCAGCGAAGGGGTCGGTGGTCGGTCTGAATAAGGAAGTGAGAGCCAAAGAGGTATGGCCTCAGCTTCTTCAAAGCCCAAACCACAGCGAAGGCTTCTCGCTCTATCGTACTCCACCGCTGTTCCCGGGGGAGGAGCCTTCGAGAAATAAAGGCCACTGGCTGGTCCTGGCCGTCATTGTTAAGTTGAGAGAGCACAGCTCCAATGCCATGCTCAGAGGCGTCTGTCTGCACGATGAATTCTCTTCCAAAGTCTGGAGTCCTAAGCACCGGAGCGGTGCACATCACGTGCTTCAGAGTGTCAAACGCTTCTTGACAGGCAGCCATCCAGATGACTTTGCGTGGCTGCTTCTTGGACGTCAATTCAGTCAGGGGGGCTACGATGGTCCCATAGCCCTTGACAAACCGGCGGTAGTAACCCGTGAGGCCAAGGAAGGCCTGGACCTCCGTTTGGGTTTTGGGGGGCTCCCAGGCCAAGATGGTCTCAATTTTGGCCTGGAGGGGTTGCACCTTACCCCCGCCCACCAGGTGCCCCAGGTAGACGACAGATCCCTGTCCAATCTGGCACTTGCTAGCCTTGATGGTTAGGCCAGCCCGCTGTAGTGCCTGTAGCACCTCCTGGAGATGCTCCAGATGGTCCTCCCAGCTGCTGCTGAAGACAGCTATGTCATCCAGGTAGGCAGCAGAGAAGGCCTCTAGGCCAGACAGTACCTGGTTAACCAACCGCTGGAAAGTGGCCGGAGCATTTTTCAGCCCGAAGGGCATCACCCGAAATTGAAAGTGGCCCTCGGGGGTGGAGAACGCAGTCTTCTCCTTGGCTCCGTCCGCCATGGCAATCTGTCAATATCCTGACGTCAGGTCGATGGTACTCAGATACTGAGCTGCTCCCAGTCGGTCAATGAGCTCATCCGCCCGAGGGATCGGGTGAGCATCGGTCTTGGTCACTGAGTTCAGACCACGGTAATCCACACAGAACCGAAGTTCTGGTGTGGTGCCCGGTGGGGCCGCTTTCGGCACCAACACCACCGGACTAGCCCAAGGGCTGCTGGAAGGCTCAATCACCCCAGCTCCAACATTTTGGTCACCTCACTCTGGATGCTGGTTCTTACTTTGTCGGACAGCCGGTAAGACTTGGTTTTTACTGGCGGGCTGTCCCCTGTGTCCACATCATGGGTACACAGGTGCGTGATCCCAGGCGTGAGGGAGAACAACGAGGAGTATTGCTCCAATACCTGGCAGCAGTTCCTCTGTTGCTCCAAGGTCAAGGATGGGGAGAGGACCACTCCCTCCACCGATCCATCGTTCTCTTTGGCCGCCAGAAGGTCCGGAAGAGGCTCGCTCTCCTCCTCTTCACTCCCATCCGTCACCATCAGGAGAGTAAGTTCTGACCGCTCCTGGTGTGGCTTAAGGCGGTTGATGTGGAACACCCTGTGGGGTGGTCGGGGGGTCTTGAGGTCTACTACATAAGTGGTCTGGCCTCTTCTCTCCAAAATTTCGTACGGTCCAGTCCACCGGTCCTGGAGGGCGCTAAGCTCTCTGGGCTCCATGACCCACACCTTCTGTCCAGCATCCAACTCCACCGTCCGAGCATTCCGGTCGTACCACTCCTTCATGACGACTTGACTAGCCTCAAGATTGTCTGAGGCCTCCTTCCACAGCTTGGCCATCTGGCTGCTGAATGCCAGCATGTAGCTGACCACATCACAAGGGAGCTTCTTAGAAGACTTCTCCCACCCCTCCTTCACGAGACTGAGGGGCCCCCTAACGGGGTGGCCATAGAGCAGCTCAAAGGGGCTGAAACCGACCCCCTTCTGCGGCACCTCTCGGTAGGAGAAGAGCAGACAGGGTAAGAGGACGTCCCACTTCCGTCTCAAGTCCTCGGGTAGGCTTCGGATCATCCCCTTCAGGGTCTTATTGAAACGCTCCACGAGCCCGTTAGTCTGGGGGTGGTAAGGAGTGGAGAACCTGTAGGTCACTCCACACTCCTTCCACATGGCCTGCATGTAGGCCGACATGAAATTCGTGCCCCTATCTGACACCACGACCTTGGGGAATCCCACTCGGGTAAAAATCCCCATCAAGGCCCGCGCCACCACAGGTGCGGTGATGGTCCTCAGAGGGATTGCCTCCGGGTACCGGGTGGCGTGGTCCACCAACACCAAGATGAACCTATGTCCCGAAGAAGTCGGCGGGTCCATTGGCCCGACAATATCAATTCCTACCCGCTCAAAAGGGGTACCGACAACCGGGAGCGGTTCCAGAGGGACCTTCAACTTAGTCCCAGTCTTGCCACTCGCCTGACAAGTCACACAGGTCTTACAGAAGGTGTCAGAGTTAACTCTCATCCTGGGCCCAAAAAATGTGGGACCAATCGGGCAAACGTCTTGTCCTGGCCCAGGTGTCCTGCCAGGGGTATCTCATGTGCCAATTCCAGCAGGAAGGCTCGGTAGCATTGGGGGACCACTAAGGCCCTAGATGACGCATGCACCGGAGCCTTAGGCTCACTGTAGAGGAGACCATCCTCCCAGTAGACATGGTAATTACTGGTCTCTTTACCAGTTGCTTGGGCTTCGGCCTGCTGCCGCACGCCTTCAAGCGTTGGGCACTCTCTCTGCGCCCGACAGAATTCCTCCCGGGTAGGCCCTCCTTCCACCTGCCACTCTGCAGGGGTCGGCAAGTCCCCCACGGGAACAACATCCACCTCCGCGGACTCCGGGGTCACCTCCGTGGGCTCCCCATCCATCTCGCAGGGTGCATCCCCAAGGATGTTTTCCTGTCCAGCAGTGGGCTGGGCCATTGTTTCAGGCTCCAACCCGAGGTGAGTACCTTGCCGGGCAGCCATGGACCGCGTGACCACGCAGGTCCACCCCGGTAATCCCAGCATCTCAGCGTGGGCGTTGAACTCTACCTCCTTCCAGGCGGTATGTTCCAAGTCGTTTCCAAGCAGACAATCAACTGGCATGGCAGGGCTCACCGCAACTCTCAACAGGCCTGAGACTCCTCCCCACTCAAAGGGAACTTGGGCCACGGGGTAATGACCCAGGCTATTATCAGCCATAACAACCGGGTGGAATACCTCAGGAATCACCTGCTCTGGGGACACCAGCTGACGTCTTACCATCGTCATGCTGGCACCCGTGTCCCTCAGAGCCTCCACCTCCTCCCCGTTCACCAGGACCCTCTGCCGGTACTTGGCAGTGTTCGAGGTACCTGAACCCGTGGGATCATCTCTCTATCCCCCAGGGAAGCTAAGGTCAAGCCTGTCCACTCACCTCCCCTACCTAGGGACAACTCCTCCCCAAGCGCTACACTGGCCACCCCGGGGCTCTTACCTCCTGTGGGGGCTGGGGTCCTCTTGCGACACTGGGGATCCCCCTTGTAGTGTCCAACCTCCCCACACTCGTAGCACCGGACAATTCTGGGCTGCTGACTCCTGTCAGGGTAAGTGGGTTTCTGGAATCCAGATTGGGATGGGGAACCTACCCCCTTCCCTTGCGGTCTATTTTGGGGGCCTTTAAAGAACTCCTTCTTTTTATCTCCCCCCTCTCTCTTCTGGGGAAAACTCTGTCCACCTTTCGGGGGGTCTCCCCCGGATCCCTTGTGGGACACCGAGTGCTAACCCAGGTATCCGCCTCCTCCGCAAGTTCCCGAGGATCGGTCAGCTTGCGGTCCACCAGGTGTTGGCGCAGCTCTGGAAAACTTTTATCTAGAAGGTGCTCCCTTAAAAATAGATTGTACAGCCCTTCATAGTCACTCACTTTGCTGCCACGCACCCAACCCTCCAATGCCTTACGGGCATAATCAAAAAAATCCACCCAGTTCTGTGTGGGAAGCTTGTGGCTGTTGCGGAACTTTTGGCGATACTTTTCTGGGGTGAGGCCAAACTTTCTAAGTAGGGCCTCCTTCATCACAGGGTAGTTCGTCTGATCCCCCTTGTCCAAGGTCAAGAGTGTGTCCCTTGCCACTGGAGGTATGTACTTATACAGGCCTCCCCCCCAGTACTTCTCAGGCACCCCATGGGCCACCAAAGACACCTCATATGCCGCCAACCACTTATCAATGTCATCCCCTACACTGAAACTGGCCATCACCTCCTTAGGTAGGTAAAACTTAGGCTCTCGCGGAACCTCAGCGGGTACGCTGCCACCATTCAAGTTGCCCTGCGTCCCTATCTGCAATGCTCGGAGCTCTAGTTCTTTCAGGCTAAGCTCATGTACAAGCTTCCTCTCTTCCATGGCTAGCCTCGCCTGTTCTCGCTCCTTCTCCATCCTAGCAAGCTGTAGCTTCAATTGCCTCTCCTCCCTCCTGTCCTCAAATTCCTCTGCAGACAAACTCCCCCCTGACACACTACTGCCTGCCCTGGAACGTCTTCCTGGCAACACATTCTCGCTAACGTCAATGCGCAGTAGGTCCAGTTCTCCTGGGTCGTCTGTCTCCCCTGCTCCTTGTCCACTCTTCCCCCGGGTGGCGCCATTACCCATGCCCTCAAAGCTTTCTGAAGCTCCTCTTTCCTGGCGCCTAGCTTGACGGACACCCCCCTCTCTAGACAGAACTCCTTGAGCTGCGCCACCGTATACCTTTCTAGGTTGGCCAACTCAAACTCCATCCTGCTAGGTGGGGCCCCAGACAATTTAGAAAAAGGGTTCTAAAATGTAGGTAGCAGGTCTAACGCAGGAGTGTACACAATCAGGCAATCACAAAAGAATTCTTAGCACTTGCATTTAAATAGGTGTCCAATTGCGGCGCACACTGAGTCCCTGTAGGGTGCTGCACAAGCACAAGTCCTTATCCCACCGCTGAACACCAATGTTAGAACCGGGGTCGCCGATTCCGACGCGGTAGCTTGGCGCGAGGTAGGAAGGCACCCGAAGGCAATGTGTTAAGCACTTGTGCAGCACACACTCACACTGACTCAATAATGCGCAACAATAAAGGGGGACACCACACCAGGCTTTGATGTAAAAATAAGATCCTTTATCTCATTTAAATTAGCAGTTGATAATGCAGATAATCTTAGGCAACATTTCATTTCATTGTAGCTTCATAAACTAGTGCGTAAATTTCATTCAAGCACATTAAAACAGTAGAACGTTACGCCATTAAAAGGCAGTATCAATAACCTCCTAGAAAAGCAGGTAACACTGTAGGTCATAGACTGTAGGTCAACACATAGACTTCAACACAGTTGGCGACATGCAATTAGCTAGACATTAGATGCACATTACACTGTAGATGATGAAGAACCTGTATCAACCTAGGCGCCACCACATTCAGTACAGTGGGCGTCGGAAAGCAGGTAGGCCTACAACATAAGAACACTTTAACTCTTGGCAGGTGAACACTTCAGCTCAATTCAGGTAAGCACCTTTACACCAGGTAAACACATTTCATTACTAAGGATATAGATCAGGCTTAACCATTAATTAAAGCAGGCATAATAATCAGGCTGGTAAATAGCTTAGGGAACCCCTCCACATGTCCCTCTCGCTGGGGCTTCCCTGTTGATTTGGGCTTCTGTGGCTCTCAAGGGCTACTTAGGGGTTAATTCAGGCCAGGCCCACTCCTCTCCGGGCCTCGCCTCGTCTCGTGTGCAAAGTTCTGGTTTCCCCCTTGTGTGGCAATGAGGAGTTGGCCCCCGGCCCCCAGTGGTGACTCTACATGCCCTAGGGGCCTCCCGGGCTCACCTGCGGTGATTTCGGTGGTCGCTCGCCTGAGCGGCTGGTTTCTCCCCCGGCCGGCCCGTGTTCTGTCGGGCGGGGCCCGGACTGGGGCCGATAGGCCTTCTGGCCGTGATCGCGGGTCGTCGGGGGCCGGTAATGCTCTTCTCCGGTCCCCGTAGCCAGCGTTATGATGCAAGGAAGGGAGCGGGAGCAGGCAGTCCTCTCCGGCCGGCTTCCCGCCTCCTTCTGCTCACCGGGACTCCTCTCCGGCTTCCGTAGGCGCTGGGGGCGCAGCGGGAGTCGGCAGCCAATCACTGCGCGGCCTTCCCGGGGGCGCGGCCGATGACCCGGTCAGCGTCCCCAGTCGCTCGCAACGGCGTCGGCGGGGCCGGAGGCCTCTCTCCCTCACCTGGGCCCCGGCGGTGATCTCCAGGCCGCAACTTCTTCCTCAGAGGGCTCCCGGGCCCGGCGGTGATCTCCTGGGCAGCTTCTGGATCTTCGGTGAGGGCGCGGACGGGGCGCCTCACCACCAAGGCCTCGGGGAGGCCACGCCCACCTCTGCAGTTCTTCACACGCGGCGACGGCCGCAATGGCAGTTTCCAGCCCCGAGGTCAGTGGCCTGATGGGGCGAGTCCTCCCACGTGGAGGCACAGCGCGGGAGCGCGCTTGAAACAGGCTAGCAGGGGGGGCAGTTACAACAGTGCTTTGGGCAGCCCCGCAGCAGGGCAGCACTGCGACAGCTAGTAGTGGATTGGGGTGAAGGTTTAGCGCTTCAGGGCACGGCGCTTTACCTGGTGATCCCCAGTTTGGCAGTTCAGGTTTCTGCCCTTGCTGTTTGGTCAGGGTTGCAGTTTCAGGTTGCTTGCGTTAGTTCTTCTGT
The DNA here is from genome assembly GCA_963921515.1 of Calotriton arnoldi. Taxonomy (NCBI): domain Eukaryota; kingdom Metazoa; phylum Chordata; class Amphibia; order Caudata; family Salamandridae; genus Calotriton; species Calotriton arnoldi. Next base: position 1,750,646 of record CAWUFW010003189.1, on the reverse strand, counting down.
GGTTGCTTCTTTGGTTTTCTCCTTATGGGGAAGGGAATGAGTTGGTGGTACTTGGGGTACTGGATGGTACTTCCAAGCACGCTGAAGATGGTTCCCTGGGTCCCCTCACACTGGGCAAGGTCAGTGGGTGGCGGGCGTTCCTCAGCTATCTTACTGCAGCAGTGCCTAAGCCTTGTCAGTAGCAGTAGTGTAGGTCTCCCCCCTAGGCCCTAAAGCCTGTACTCCGGCAGAGGTTCTCCCAGGATCAGTGGTGCCCCAACTGACTAAAGATTTCCCTCCAAACCTCTTATACCCCTAGGTCAGGTGACCCTCCTAAAGGCGGCAAAACATAACTCCTCTCCAAGCTGGAAGGTTCTAGAAGCTTCCCTCATGTCTGGCCATGAGGCCCAGGGGCGGGGACGGCATGGATACTGTATCATTATGTCCCAGCCTGATCCTGACTACTAGTATGTGTATGCAAAGGCCACTCCGCAGTAGCAGGGGCCTGTGGCAGCCATCTTAAAAGGAGAGCACCTGCACCTCAGCACTGTTTGGCAGTGGTAAGGCGCCCAGAGACCTAGGTCCAACAAAAGTGTAGTGGCAAAAATGAGGCGCAAAGAGAAAAAAACGGGGTAAGACCACCCTAGGGCTGACAGGTCTAACAGTGTGGAAAACCTCTGGTCACTCCCAAACAAGAGGGGTAAAAATTCCCTGTGGTGACCATACCCACTTTTGCTGCACTTCATGTGTGTTTTACTGTAAACTATCTCACAGCCCCTCTTTACCTAAAACCAACATTGCAGAACCATTCTGAGCCGAGCTCCTTGTGCCCATCCAGAAGTGTGGCTATGAATTTGGCAAACACACTCTTAAGGTCACTTTTAATCTGTTCTGGGGTATCTCCACCTCCCACTGATTTTGTAGACAAGCTAGCTATGAAGACAATAATTCAAGCATTCCATCCATACTACATGCCAAAGAAAAGTCTTTAAGGAGTCTTATGGCTTTGGAATGTTTTGTTCCTACTATAAAGGCTGGATCATTTTTAACTAACATTTTCTCTGCACTTCAGCACTTTTCTTTGACTAGATTAGATATTCAGAATATGAGCTAACTTCACCTTAAAAATTATTTAAAGCATACCATTAAACATTGGTCCATGGAAAATGATATAGACATATGTAGAGTGAAATCTTATTTCCCTTGTGTTATTCAATCATGTCAGGCAGAAGTTCCCCAAGTATTTTTGAACTGGAACCTGGACCATAGGGTGCGAAGGTGTATAAAGCTATGTAGGCTGAAATGTTTACCGCTAAAAACTGTGACGGATGCATGGCAGAATGTAGTTTGGGAGGGGGAAATATGCAACTTATGTTATAATGATGTACAGAAAATTGAACATGCTATATTTTTCTCTCCCATTTTAAAAATTTACCAACAGAGGGGCTTATTTATGAGCCTCTTGTGACACTTTTGCGCCGCTGTTGCGTCACTTCTCGTGATGCAGCAGCGGCTTAAAAATGCGTCACGTTGCACCATATTTACAATGTGAAGCATCTAGGAAGATGCGTCACCTTGCAAAGCCCTGCACCACATTATACCTGCGTCAGGTATAATGTATGCAGGGTGGGCATTCTGACGTAAGAGAGCCTCGTAGCAGTGGCGCAGTGAAATCTATCAGATTTCACAGCGCCACTTCTACGATGCCATTGCATCAAATCCTTATGCCTGCTTCATAGCAGGCGTAAGGGTTACGCAGTGATATAATCATAGCCCTCCCCACTGCATTGCTGGAGTTGCATCACACTTCCGACACAACTCCAGCAATGCGTCAGTTTTGCACCGACAGATACGTCAGTAATACTGATGTATCTGTCATTCCTTGCAACATGATGCGTCATACAGTAAATATGACGTATCCATCATGTCGCAAGGAGGGCGCAGTGAAAACTGTTGCATAGCTATTTTCACGCAGTGATGCAACAGTTTTCATAAATAAAGGCCCAGAGATTTTAAAAACCACTTTTTAAAAGCAGCTAATGTTGCAGTGGAGATGATAAATTGCTCAGTTAATGAATTAATGTGTTGTAAAATTTTTAACATTTTTAGCTCCTTTTTAAAGTTGTATTAATTGATGTAATTTTGTATATTGTAGATCTCATTGTAAGATCTAAATCTCTAATAAAACCTTGAGCTTGCATTCCATTTATCACTTTTTGCATACTTTAGAATGTTGACAAACGGAGGGCAGACTTAGGTGTGAGCTGCATCTACCAATGACAGGGTAGGCTTCATTTGAAGCTCAGGAAAGGGCTGGACACAGCACCCCCAGCCCATCCTTCTCAGGAAGAATAACATCTCCCCATATCCAAGCTGGTTGTCCACTATCTGGAGGGAATACTGATCTCACCACAGAAGAGCCATTAACAACCAGGTGGCACTGAACACTAGTAGAAAGGCACAAATGGTGTAGGTATGCAAATGTCAACTTTCTAAAAGTATGACTTTTCAAAACAGTAATGTAAAATTTGACTTGACTATTAAGTTAGATTTTATATTACTAATAAAATGAGTCCTTGAATCATTTTTCCAGCTATTTCCAAACTGAAGTTATCCATTATAAGGTGTTATATTGTAACAGTGTTTTTCTATGGGAGAGACAGCCTTGCCACAGTAAAAAAAATGATTTTGGAGTTTTTTTCACTTCCTGGACTTGAAATTCATAAGTACACATGCCCTACTTTTTAAATACCATGCACCCTGCCCTATGGGCATTTAGGACCTACTCTAGGGGTGAAATATAAGTATTAAAAAGGACGTTTTAGGCTTGGCAAAAGGTTTATTTTGCCAAGTCGAATTGGCAACTTTAAAACTGCCTACCTAGGCAGCAGGCGCAGGCCTCAAGACATGCTTTGCATGGTCAATTTAGTGGTGGCACAATATGTGCTGCAGTACACTAGTAATATTTAACTTACAGGTCCTGGGTACACTTTTATAACATATACTAGGGACTTATATGTAAGAGTGTATCCAATTCCAACATGTTTCAGGGTGTCAGAGGACATGCACTGGGGCCTGGTTAGCAGTGCCCCCTTGCGCAGAGTCAACAAACTAGCAGCATCATTCCAGAAATGATGGGTGTGACCACACAAAAAGATGCATTTTCTTACACATGTGCACTGTTACTGTCAGTGACACTAGAGCAAACATTAATTTACTAAACCAGAAATGTCACAGCTTACCACAACTGTTGGCTAAAATTGTAGGACTATATTTCCACCAGTTAAAGTGACATCACAGTTGATAAGTGCTGGTCCTGTGGACAAATGAATATGAAAATGATAACTGCTTCAAGTTTACTGTCAAACTGAAAGTTGCTTTTTTAAATAATTCAGGGGATTTCTAAAAGCATATAATATATGGCCATCATGGCCATTGATTTTTTGCTATTTAAAAAAAAGAATGCTGAGCATGCTGCTAATGGAATACTAGGGAAGAATATTGCTCAGAAATGTCTAGAAAACAACTTCACCCACTCCCAAAAAAGGGCTAAACAATACTTTGGCACGGGAAGCTATATGACTCACATAAACTTCAAACATATCAGGGGCTAGCCACAGCATTGTATTTAAGGCTTGAATATGTACACCTGTGCTTTGGACTATCTGACTTAGGAGAGGCTGAGCAATAATCAAAATACAAATGCCAGAACCCTGCTTGTCGATTTTGCAATTGTAAAAATGATGGCATGTCATATCTTGCAGCCCAGTCTACTTTACTGAATGTAAAATGCACCAGTTTTTTGTAATTTGAATATGATGACCTATAATGATGCCGTTGCCACTTGTTTTAATAGCAGAAGGTATTTTAATAGGTAACTTTCTGAAAAACACAAATTTCGCTTTAAAAAAGTTTTATTATCTGTATGTAATTGAGTGCTGGCAGGGAAACAAAAGTCTGCTACCACACAATGGGAGCATTTGTAAAGCTCCCGCCAGGTGGGAGCAGACAAGTTTCTCTGCCCGTGCTCCTGCGGACAGGGAAAGGGTGTCCTGGGATAGGGCTCCCCAGGAAACTATAGTGGAGCTCTTGAGTGGTTGGTTTACTGGGGCCTTTATATATATATTTATATGGGCCTCCCCATTTTTTATTTTTGGCCCCCTCCCCAGGCCGATTTCGGCCCCGGGGACCCCATCTCCCGAGGCCTGACCATTTTTCTTTTCTTAAAGGGAGGGGGGCCAAGTGGCCCCCCTCCCCAGGCCATTTTCGGCCCTGTGGACCCCATCCCCCGGGCATTGCCATCACCTTTGGGACAGCGGAGGGAGCCTCAAGGCCCCCACGGTCACAGCCAGCCCCCACCTCCTGCGGGAGCCGGCATTGCTTTTTACCCCCAGGGAGCTGCTGAGATGCAGCTCCCTGGGGGTAAAAAGCGAAGTGCTCTACTTTGAACAAGTGAGAGCAAAACACCACAACACACACCTAAAATTATTTACACAATTACCATAATTAATTACCAATTAATTAATTAAAATTAATTAACAACCAATTATTAATTAATTAATAATAAATCACTTTACACATTTAACACTATAACATATTTAAACAAATATTAATAAATAAAAAACAATCAATTAATGTAATGTAATTAAATTACTTCCCACCCTATTCCCCTATAAACCCCAACCCGTTACAGAACTAAAAACGCAAATTTCAAATATTTTTTTTATAACTTCTAAAAATTTAACACATATATATCAAAAATACAAACAATTCTTATGCAAAAAAATACATCAAATATATATAAAATATATTCTAAAATACATAACATTAATAAAAAAACAATATTTTTAACAACTATATTTTTGCAAACAATATTAAACACTTCGTTATTTTTAAAATCGATATTACTTACCTTAAGTTGATATTCTTGACCACAATATTCTTGCTGTCGATATTTCTGACCCACGATATTAATGACTCGATATTTGTGCAACTCGATATTTTTTACTCGATATTCTGTCTCTGCACCGTTTCTACCCTGCCCCGTTTCTTGTTTTTTTAACCTTTTTTCTTGAGACTCGGTTCAACTGAGTCACAAGATGGCTGCCAACACTTCCTGGTTTGAAGTGTTGGCAGCCAATCAGATCTCAAGCACGAGATCAGGAGGGTTCCCGGAGCCACCGAGCCCACAGTTGTATATCTGAGAAATCTTTAAATTTCTCGGGAACTACTGAACGGATTTACACCATTTAACAAAAAGAGTGCTTTCTGAAGCAAAAGCTACCTTTTTGCCAAAATTTGGTGTAATTCCGTTCAGCAGTTCGGGCTGTAGCCGTGTCTAAAGTTTCCTATGGAAATTAACATGGAGAAAATGCATTTTGGGACTCCCCCTTTTTCTTGACCCCCGCTTGACTAATCACCCCGAAACTTTCAACACAGCAGCTGAAGTGAGTGGCGTATTAGTTTTGAAAATTTCATGAATATTCTTCAAACGGCGCCAAAGATATTGGCAAATGAAAAAATGCTATTCCTATTGAGATGAGGTCCTAACTAAAACTACATAACTACATACTGGCGAGCATACATAAATATATATCCAACAAAACAGGTTACCCTCGTGAGGACGCCCTCCCGGAAAGTTAGCCTCTAACAAAGAGGACTGCAGCAGAGTCAGATTTCCACTTTTGATCCATAATAGAAAGGCTTAACGCGTTTCGGACATCTCGTCCTTGTTCACAAGCCAAACTTGAAGGAAAACAGCAACCACAGTGTAGAACACCTGCTTAATTTATTAATCAAATCCCGCCCCAGTAGGCGTGTGCTGCCGTCCCAGTGGGCGTATACTGCAATGCTTTCTGGTATTGGCAGTTTCTACAATTGATCAAATCCCCAAGTGGGTGTTGCTGTTTCCCTCAATATCATTTTTTGTATAATCCAACTGTGGGATGATTAAAAGTTGAATATGCTGAGTGTGCTGCCTGTATTCTGTAACTCAATTTGAGCCTTCCGTTCTGGTCAGCGCGCGATCTCGAGGCGCCGGAGATCCACTGCTAAGCGGCGGTTCTTCCTCGCGGCTGGGCACAGCCGCTAACATCCAACAAAACAGGTTACCCTCATGAGGACGCCCTCCCAGAAAGTTAGCCTCTAACAAAGAGGACTGCAGCAGAGTCAGATTTCCACTTTTGATCCATAATAGAAAGGCTTAACGCGTTTCGGACATCTCGTCCTTGTTCACAAGCCAAACTTTTTTTTTTTTTTTTTTTTTTTATTATTTTCAAAATTAGGGACATCACAAAACAAATACAACAATCAAACCGTCATATTCCCACATTACACAAATACAATATATGTATGATCAAAGGCTCATGTTCTCCCACCATATCCTCAAACAAAACTAAAAAAAAGGGAAAAAGACAACAAATTATAAAGACAAACCATCGAACCCCCCTTATTCATTCTAAACATTATTCATTTAGGTGCATTGGAGCAGGAGAGCTACTTCCAGCTATTCCTTCAGAGCTTCCAAGTTGGCTGCCCGCCTCCTCCCCCCCCCCCGTGATCCCTAAAGCACATAGTCCCTCTCGGTCGCAGTTACCCTTGCCAGGAGGAAGAGCCGAAGCGGCTCCCAAATGTCCTTCGGCCTTGAAACCATAGGCAGCTCCTCCACGTACATTGCCATATTATCATTACAATAGACCAAATCATTTATCCAGTGGTCCACTGTCGGTGCTCGTCTCCCACCCCAAGTAATGGCCACCCTCCGCTTTGCAATAAGCAGAGCCAAACGCACAAATCTACCCTTCACGCCTCTCACATGGGGAACACAGCTCAACAAACACACAGGCGGTGTGCATTGCAATTCAACAGCAGTCATTGCCCGTAGATCTCGTATCACAGCCTCCCAGAATTCCGCCACCTTCCCACATCCCCAAGCAAGATGCAGGAAGTCAGCACCCCCTTGTCCACATCTCACACAGCAGGTAGTCTCACGCAATCCAAACCTGTGCAAGCGTACAGGAGTATAATACACCTGATGTATATATTTAAAATGTATAATGCGCAGGTTTCCGTTCATGGTGAGTCTGCCTGTCAATTCGCACACATATGTCCAATCTGTCTCTGATAATGGTTCGGGTAGACAGGCATTCCATCTCTCCCAGCTCCTATCAGGCTGACCCCCACATTCCTCCCTGACCATCTTATATAACCGGGAGATCAGTTTTTTATTGGTGGGGGTGGTGAGCACAAACTGGAGGGATAACATCGCCGGCGGCTCCAGTGGGTAAGTATCGTAGTGGGCCCTGACCGCTTGCCGAAGCCTGTGCATAGCAAAGCTAAACAGCAGTGATGGGTTACTGATATATTGCAAAGCGTCTGCCGTAATAAAGGATCCCTCTGGGTAAAGATCGTGCATCCGCTGAAAACCTGCCTCCTCAAGCAATCGCATCGATAGAGTTTCATGAGTCACCGACAGCGCAGCATGATGTTCCATACGCATAGCCGGTGCATACAACGGCAACTTGCATGCCAGTCGCCCCAACATCTGCCATGCAGCCACAGTCGCATCTACAGCGTTGATCTCCGCCCTCTGGGTCCTGCGTGCCTTATGAGTGATCATACTATGTAATGGTATCGGGTGGACATCCCCTTCTTCCACCGCAACATGCGGTGTGAACGCATGTGGTCTCATCCAGTAAAAGGCATACTGAGCTTGCGCACATAGATAATATATATAGAAATCCGGCGCCCCGAATCCTCCCTTGCCATAATCACTGGTAAGAACTGACCACTTTACACGGGCACTTTTGCCACCCCAAACCAGCCGAAGCAATGTACCTCGTAAAGTATCAAAAAACGCTTTCGTCAGTACAAGCGGGATGTTATTAAACAGGTACAAATACTGCGGCAAAACCACCATCTTGATAAGCGCAATTCGATCCGCCAGTGACAGCGGCAGGTTCACCCACGTATTCACCCGTTGCTCTAGCCTTGCGTGCGTTCTGCCATAGTTCTCACACAGGACCTTGTCCGGGTCCCGGTGAATCCAGACTCCAAGATACTTTACAGGGTCCGCAGACCACACCAGTGGGAATTCCATATCTGGTCGTGTTGTCGACTCCGTCAGTGGGATGATCACCGATTTATCCCAATTAACTACTAGGCCCGACAGCCGACTAAACCTCACGTATTCCCTCAGCAGTTGTGCCAAGTATCTAGAGGGTTCACGCACAAAAAGCACCATGTCGTCCGCATATAGCGAAATGGCGACTGGGCGGTAGTTAAAGTTTAGTGCTGTTTCCCTATGTCTTTGCCTGATGGCGCATGCCAACGGCTCGAGCATGATAGCAAAAATCAACGGAGACAACGGGCAGCCCTGGCGAGTGCCCCTTTGTATATCAAACGAGTCAGACGTCAACCCACCAACCCTCACCCTGGCCGATGGATCTGCATATAGCACTCTTATCCACTGCACAAATAGAGGTGGGAATCCCATGCGCTGGAGGACAAGAAACATGTACGACCACTCCACAGAGTCGAAGGCCTTGGCTGCATCCAACAGTACAGCCGCGGCTGACATGTCCGGTTCCAATATGTGGAACATTGAGAATATTGTCCGGAGATTATGAGAGGTGGACCTATCAGGTATAAAGCCCGATTGATCAGGCAGTATCAAGCTCTGCATCAGGGGTTGTAATTTCACTGACAGGATCTTGGCCAATATCTTGGCATCTATGTTTATCAATGACAGCGGCCGATAAGATTCACATTTATCTGGCGGCTTATCTTTTTTAATAGTGTAATTATCAACGCCTGCCTCAGGGAAGGAGGCAGCCTCCCAGTCTCATGAGCTTCTGCATATACCTCCAACAAATATGGGGCTAACATGTCAGCATACGCTTTATAAAACTCAGCCGTGAGTCCATCCGGTCCCGGCGCTTTACCATTGGAGAGGGCCAATATAGCGGTTTTGATATCCTTGATGTCTATAGGTAAATTTAAATATGCCCTATGGGCATCCGATAGCCAAGCACACGCCACATCCTCCAAGTACCCTTCAAACTCAGCCGTGGTTGCCTCTCCCTTTGCCGAGTACAGCTCCGCGTAGAAGTCACGAAACTGCTCAGTAATGTCGAGGGGCGGTAATGTTCCCTCCCACCGGAATCCGTGATCTTATCTATAGGAGGCTGCTCCATGTGATTCTTAATCTTGTGGGCCAGTGTACGCCCTGGTCTCCCGCCCTCTCCATATCTACGCGCCGTATGTCTGCGACTGAGATATCGTATTTCAGTATCGGCTAGGGTGTTGTACTCTATTATTAGGTCACGTATACTTGCGAGAATGGTAGGCGATGGGGCCTCCACGTAGCTACGCTCAAGCGCCTGAAGTGCAGACTCAACCCTACGAAGTTGCTCACGGACATCCTTCAATATGCCTGCCGCAGTGCCGATGCAAACTCCCCTAATTGTGGCCTTAAAAGCCTCCCACAAGGTAGAGGCTGTGTCCACGGAACCCTTATTAAATAAAAAATATTGTTCAATTGCCTCACGCACTGTGGCCTCATACACCGGATCAAGTAGTGCCTCCGAGCGAAGTCTCCACGTGAAGGGACGGGGCACCGCCGTCGGGACCTGTATGTCCAATTGGACCGGGTTATGATCCGATAAGGTCCGCGGCAAGGTCTTAACCTCCAGCACCCATTTCGTTGCCTCCCCTCCCAATAGCCAATAATCAAGTCGCGACCAGGTATTGTGCGTTGGTGTCGCATGTGTCCCTTCCTTCACTCGGGCATTGCGCACCCTCCACACATCGCACAGTCCAAATTCCACCATAGCACTCTTCACACTATGGGCCACCTTGGGAGTTCGGTGAGACAATGGATTGGATTTATCTAGCTCAGGATTCAAATATGTGTTTAAATCTCCACCCCATATAATATGTGCTTCCGGCCATGACCTCAGTTTAGCATATACCTGCAAAAAACACTCCGGGTCATCCGCTATGGGCTCGTACATATTAATAATTGTGACCAGAGAGCCACCCAGCTTCCCTTGTACCATTGCACATCGACCCCCTCGTCAATATAGGTCCGGGTAGATATAAATGAAATACCTCGCCGAATCAAAATCAGCGTGCCTCTCGCATATGAAGAGAATGATGACGCTAACTTATAGCCCGCCCATCTACTTGCAACGTTGCACTCTGTTTGCCTGGTCAGGTGCGTTTCCTGAAGCAGCGCAACATGTATATCATGCCTAGTCAGATAAGCCAATACTTGGCGTACTTTCTTGGGAGAATTAAGGCCCCGCACATTCCATGTCAGTAACCTATACCGCTCACCCATATTCGAGTCTATGCGCTCTAAACATCCAGCCGCACCTTACAAGCCACGATAAAAGGGAGTCTCAGCACAGCAGCCGGCCAACCGACCGAAATGAGCAGCTCTCTCTCCAAGCAACATCAATTCAACACTCATACACAAAAAAACACACATCCCTGTTCCATCCCTCCCGCCGCCCCCACCCACTCCAACCTCCCAATTAGGTCGAGAACTTCCCCATCCCCCCTCCCATACATTAACCCCTACATCCATCAAGTGGGGTACACCCGCTGGGGGAGAGGAAACGGCAGCGAACATTCTCACCGTGGTGAGATTTGCCAGACTATAACAGTGTAGTACACCCGCGTGGCTGAGCTCAGACACGTAGTCGACAGCCTCCATGCTGCCCCTTAGGTAGTCAATATAGTGACATGCGACCATGTAACTTAACTTATACAAATATCATTCCCAAACTGCAGCCCCCAACCTTAGTCAACCAACTCGAGTAATGCTCACATCTCTATAGGAACTGCACCCTATTCTACAAACATACTATACTCAGAGAAAATGTCAGTGTCATCTTCCCCTAGTCTGTGTCATCTAAATTCGACGAGGCAGAGGGGCTCCCTGCCGCATCTTTTCGGTTCTTGGTCTTGCAAACGTGTTTAGAAAATTTCAAGGCTGACTTTGAGTCAGTGAAAAAGTGTGCCTGTCCCTCATGAGTAACCTTCAATTTGGCCGGGTACAGCATTGCATATTGTATCGAGGCAGTCTGCAGCATCTTCTTCGCCGGCACGAACTCTCGTCTCGCCGCCTGCACCGTCGGTGTGTAGTCCGGGAAGAAGGACAAGTTGTCACCCTTGTAGTTAATGGGAGCCTTAGACCTAGCCTCTCTCAGAACAGCATCCCTTTCTGCATAGTTCAACAGCCGCGCTATGATCGGGCGTGGAGGCGCCCCCGGTCGCGGTCTAGGGCCCAGCGATCGGTGCGCTCTTTCGACTATCATTACTGTTGACAGCACCGGTCCAAACAGGTCTCGCAGCAAGCCATCGATGAAGGTCTCCATCCTAGCCATTGGGGTGGTTTCTGATAGGCCAATTATGCGGAGGTTATTGCGCCGTGATCGCGCTTCTAAATCCTCGTTTTTTGCTTTTATGACCTCTAGTACCTTCTCCATCTGAAGAAGTTGAGTCCGAGACTCCGCCTGTATGTCTTGCGTATCGGACACCCTGTTTTCCAAGACGTCTAGTCTGTGCCCGTGCTTGTCTACCTTTTGTTTTACAGCATCCAGCCCTGCCACCAGCGCATCTATTTTGCTGTCGATGGATTTCATCCCAGATCGTAGCTCGAGCAGGATTGTCCGTGTATCGTCTCCCGTCTCAGCTGCCGCCGTCGAGGGTCCCTGCGCTCCAGATGGATCCCCCATGGCTTCACTCGCCCGTGTGTTACGTTTAGTTTCAAACTGTAGTTTCGGCTGTTTAGGGTCAGATTTTCCCATGCTGATAGGAGACCAGATTTGTTGCCGAGTATGCCTTGCAAGTCACCCTCCACTGTTGCGCCTATGTCCCAGCGTGTGCCTCTGCTACGGTCGCGACCGCTCGTCTTAGGAACACTCCACTACAAGCTAGTGATGTGATCACCGTATGAGGAATCCGGCCCAGGTCGCCACTATGCAGCAACGTGTGTATGGGACCTGCCCCAAACTACCTCCTCCGCACACCTCTGCACAGGTATCTTGTCAGTCATGCCCCAGGTATTGCCCCCTCTGTGGTTCAGGCCGTGCCAGTGTCTCAAAAGGCCTTTGCAAAGACACAGCGGGATCTCAGTCTGCACTCTGCCCGTTGCTGGTGGCACCACTACTCTTTCAGGGGACGAGGCAGCCGTCAGTGTCCCCGTGTATGGCTGCCCATTCCCTGCGGAACCGCACCGTCCTCCTGGCGTGTAGCAAGGGCTGTGCACAATCTCCCCCCCCACTGCCCGGATGCACCAGCAGTGCCACGCGTACCTCAGCCCTCACATGTGGGCTTGAGCCACGCGTGCAACACAACCGGCGGCTCCGCGCCACAGGAGGCGAGTCCACGCGACCCCCCTCACCAATGAATGGAGGCAGCGCCGCCTCCCCGTATCCAGTCCAGTCAGCCCGCCTCGGCCCTCCCAGGCACCACCGTGCACGAAAGCCGGGATGTCCGAGAAGCGCCCCGCAGCCTGATCTGTGAACCGGCCCAGGATGCAGCCTCCCGCCCCCACTCACCGCTCTCCGGCCTCGGTCCTCCGCAGCTCCCAGCAGGGCCCCAGTCGTTCCGCGTCGGCTGTCTACAGGCACCGGGATTCACTCCGCCTCATTCACAGCCCGTTGTGTTCCGATCCCCACATTCACATAAGGATCTCCCGTCTTTGGGCAGATGACGTCTTCCAGGGAGCCGCTCCCCGTCTTCCTCCGCCAGGCACTCTCAAGGCGCGCGCTGTGCCCGTCTCCCTTCAGCTGCGCCGTACATTAATCTGGAGGTCCCGGGCAGTCGCCATTTTAGCTGCAGTCGGCCCGGTTCGCGACTCTCTGGTGTCGGCAGTGACTCCGCTCCCTCGGGTTCCGTAGTGTTACCAATCGGACCGTAGCATTGCAGTCTCCGTCGCACGCAGTTCTGCAGCCACGCAGGTGTTCAGGACTTGTGGTATTTGCCGGATAATAGAGTCTGGCATGCGGAGCTCCCTCAAGAGGCAGCCATTCCGCCTCGCGCCGTAGCCACGCCCCCCGTTCACAAGCCAAACTTGAAGGAAAACAGCAACCACAGTGTAGAACACCTGCTTAATTTATTAATCGAGTCCTGCCCCAGTGGGCGTGTGCTGCCGCCCCAGTGGGCGTATACTGCAAAGCTTTCTGGTATTGGCAGTTTCTACACTTGATCAAATCCCCAAGTGGGTGTTGCCGTGTCCCTCAATATCGTTTTTTGTATAATCCAACTGTGGGATGATTAAAAGTTAAAGATGCTGAGTGTGCTGCCTGTATTCTGTCACTCAATTTGAGCCTTCCGTTCTGGTCAGCACGCGATCTCGAGGTGCCGCAGATCCGCTGCTAAGCGGCGGTTCATCCTCGCGGCTGGGCACAGCCGCTAACATCCAACAAAGCAGGTTACCCTCATGAGGACGCCCTCCCGGAAAGTTAGCCTCTAACAAAGAGGACTGCAGCAGAGTCAGATTTCCACTTTTTAGCCATAATAGAAAGACTTAACGTGTTTCGGACATCTCGTCCTTGTTCACAAGCCAAACTTGAAGGAAAACAGCAACCACAGTGTAGAACACCTGCTTAATTTATTAATCGAGTACCGCCCCAGTGGGCATGTGCTGCCGCCCCAGTGGGCGTATACTGCAATGCTTTCTGGTATTGGCAGTTTCTACACTTGATCAAATCTCCAAGTGGGTGTTGCCGTGTCCCTCAATATCGTTTTTTGTATAATCCAACTGTGGGATGATTAAAAGTTGAAGATGCTGAGTGTGCTGCCTGTATTCTGTCACTCAATTTGAGCCTTCCGTTCTGGTCAGCGCCACGATCTCGAGGCGCCGCAGATTCGCTGCTAAGCGGCGGTTCGTCCTTGCGGCTGGGCACAGCCGCTAACATCCAACAAAACAGGTTACCCTTATGAGGACGCCCTTCCGGAAAGTTAGCCTCTAACAAAGAGGACTGCAGCAGAGTCAGATTTCCACTTTTGATCCATAATAGAAAGGCTTAACGCGTTTCGGACATCTCATCCTTGTTCACAAGCCAAACTTGAAGGAAAACAGCAACCACAGTGTAGAACACCTGCATAATTTATTAATCGAGTCCTGCCCCAGTGGGCGTGTGCTGCCGTCCCAGTGGGCGTCTACTGCAATGCTTTCTGGTATTGGCAGTTTCTACAATTGATTAAATCCCCAAGTGGGTGTTGCCGTGTCCCTCAATATCGTTTTTTGTATAATCCAACTGTGGGATGATTAAAAGTTGAAGATGCTGAGTGTGCTGCCTGTATTCTGTAACTCAATTTGAGCCTTCCGTTCTGGTCAGCGCGCGATCTCGAGGCGCCGCAGATCCACTGCTAAGCGGCGGTTCGTCCTCGCGGCTGGGCACAGCCACTAACATCCAACAAAACAGGTTACCCTCATGAGGACGCCCTCCCAGAAAGTTAGCCTCTAACAAAGAGGACTGCAGCAGAGTCAGATTTCCACTTTTGATCCATAATAGAAAGGCTTAACGCGTTTCGGACATCTCGTCCTTGTTCACAAGCCAAACTTGAAGGAAAACAGCAACCACAGTGTAGAACACCTGCTTAATTTATTAATCGAGTCCCGCCCCAGTGGGCGTGTGCTGCCGCCCCAGTGGGCGTATACTGCAATGCTTTCTGGTATTGGCAGTTTCTACACTTGATCAAATCCCCAAGTGGGTGTTGCCGTGTCCCTCAATACCGTTTTTTGTATAATCCAACTGTGGGATGATTAAAAGTTGAAGATGCTGAGTGTGCTGCCTGTATTCTGTCACTCAATTTGAGCCTTCCGTTCTGGTCAGCGCCACAATCTCGAGGCGCCGCAGATCCGCTGCTAAGCGGCGGTTCGTCCTCGTGGCTGGGCACAGCCGCTAACATCCAACAAAGCAGGTTACCCTCGTGAGGAAGCCCTCCCGGAAAGTTTGCCTCTAACAAAGAGGACTGCAGCGGAGTCAGATTTCCCCTTTTGTTCCATAATAGAAAGGCTTAATGCGTTTCGGACATCTCGTCCTTGTTCACAAGCCAAACTTGAAGGAAAACAGCAACCACAGTGTAGAACACCTGCTTAATTTATTAATCGAGTCCCACCCCAGTATTAAATCACAGAAAACATGATAATATGAAATAAATAACAAAACAGATAAACCAGGCGCAACTGATGCACTACCACACCAACCATTCAATCAGACCATGCATACTCATTCATTCCCACATATCCTGAAATACAAACAAGCAAACTCACAAAATAACATCATGCAAATAGCCTGCCCTCCAAGACAAGGTTGACAATACTGGAAAGTCACAAGGCCCTGGTTCACAAAATAGTGGCATCCACACAATTTCTTTTCATCAATTGATTGAATGGTTGGTGTGGTAGTGCATCAGTTGCGCCTGGTTTATCTGTTTTGTTATTTATTTCATATTATCATGTTTTCTGTGATTTAATACAATAAACTTGATGTAATTTATTTCCAATATATTCTTTGATTCTGTTTACGCTGTTCTAATAATTTTTTGACATTGTGGGTCCGATTCTGATGCGGGTTGGAAAAGCTTCCCGACCGAGGGCCTGATTCTGATGCGGTTAGGAAGGCCTCCTAACGGCATTTGCTCCTTCCAAATCGGATCGGGAACGTGTCTTCCCGACCGAGGGCCCAATTCTGATGCGGTTAGGAACAAATGTTCCCATTGAAGTCAATGGGAGTTCAACCAAATCGTATCTGGAAGCATCCGGATGCATCCTACTCCGCCGGTCGGACTTTCCCGATCCGAGTGGGTCGGACACCATTTCCCAACCGATTCGGTCGGGAAGCTTTTCCAACCCGCATCAGAATCGGCCCCTGTGTGTTTTGTTTTTGGGGGGATAGGTATTTTTACATGTTCATATACATCAGTGACGATTAGCACTACTATAATAAGCTGTTAGGCAGTGGGGTTTCTGTTGTTAGTATTACTTAGGTTCCTCTCTCTTGACCTTCACGTCAAAAGAGCGCTGCTATATATATATATATATATATATATATATATATATATATATATATATATATATATATATATATATATACACACACACATACAGACTAGTCTCTCTGAAACCACAACAACACCATTCGTCAACCTGGAAAGAGGTTTTAGTGCAGACATTAGTTTTACTCAAACCACTAAAGTGGACACTCAATAGAGAGGTCTTAGTGGACAGGCCACTGTGTCACAAACCATTGATAAAATTCTTCTTCATCCTGGAGAAAGGTGTCAGCAGATAGATCAGTCTGTTGCAAACCACTACTACACAGAGCCATCACCCTAGAGAGAGAGTGAATAGATAAATTGATTGCAAACTACTGCTACACTCATTCATCACAAAGGAGAGTAGTCTAAGCAGAGTGGTCAGTATGTCGTAAAACACAACTATACTCAGCCATCACTATGAAGTGAAGTCTCAATGAACACCTTAGACTTTTCCAAAGCACTACCATGCACATACATCAGCAGGGTACATGTGTCAGTGTAGAGGCTAGTTCACTAATAAATAGTACACTCACTTTAAAAATGGGATTATAGTTCAGATGATATATGTTAGAAATACTAACACTCAGTAGTACAGAAATATTAGTAATTTAACTTATGCAGTAACTCAGTATAGTGAGAGCGCTGTTTTTGTGCTCGGGCTCACTGGTGTGCTACAGTCCGTTTGAAGCTTATCTTAATTCTCTATTTTAAAATCTTAAATTTGTTTAAATAGTTTTACGTGGGGCTATTGTTTACCTGCTTTTAAAAATTCATTGTGTTTGTAAAAATTGAATTTGACTGTTTCACTTGGCAGTGAGGAATCGGAGACACTGGTTCCTTCGGTTGGACGCAGCCACCATAGAGAGTCACTGGGCCTCCCTGACCATAGAGTTGTGTGTAGAGGGGGGAGGTTGGTGTGCTAGTTGCTAACCCCACATCCTCTTCAAATGTTAGCTGCGGGTCGGGCGCAAAGGTGAGAGCGCTGTTTTTGTGCTCGGGCTCACTGGTGCGCTACCGTCCGTTTGAAGCTTATCTTAATTCTCTATTTTAAAATCTTAAATTTGTTTAAATAGTTTTACATGGGGCTATTGTTTACCTGCTTTTAAAAATTCATTGTGTTTGTAAAAATTGAATTTGACTGTTTCACTTGGCAGTGAGGAATCAGAGACACTGGTTCCTTCGGTTGGACGCAGCCACCATAGAGAGTCACTGGGCCTCCCTGACCATAGAGTTGTGTGTAGAGGAGGGAGGTTGGCGTGCTAGTTGCCAACCCCACCCCCTCTTCAAATGTCAGCTGCGGCCGGGCGCGAAGGTGAGAGCGCTGTTTTTGTGCTCGGGCTCACTGGTGCGCTACAGTCCGTTCGAAGCTTATCTTAATTCTCTATTTTAAAATCTTAAATTTGTTTAAATAGTTTTACGTGGGGCTATTGTTTACCTGCTTTTAAAAATTCATTGTGTTTGTAAAAATTGAATTTGACTGTTTCACTTGGCAGTGAGGAATCGGAGACACTGGTTCCTTTGGTTGGACGCAGCCACCATAGAGAGTCACTGGGCCTCCCTGACCATAGAGTTGTGTGTAGAGGGGGGAGGATGGCGTGCTAGTTGCCAACCCCACCTCCTATTCAAATGTCAGCTGCGGGCCGGGCGCGAAGGTGAGAGCGCTGTTTTTGTGCTCTGACTCACTGGTGCGCTACCGGCCATTTGAAGCTTATCTTAACTCTCTATTTTAAAATCTTAAATTTGTTTAAATAGTTTACGTGGGGCTATTGTTTACCTGCATTTAAAAATCCATTGTGTTTGTAAAAATTGAATTTGACAGTTTCACTTGGCAGTGAGGAATCGGAGACACTGGTTCCTTCGGTTGCACGCAGCCACCATAGAGAGGCACTGGGCCTCCCTGACCATAGAGTTGTGTGTAGAGGGGAGAGTTTGGCGTACTAGTTGCCAACCCCACCTCCTCTTTGAATGTCAGCTGCGGGACGGGCGTGGAGCGGACGCGCGCAGTAGGCGCACCAAAGGCAAGCCCGTCTGCGCTGTCTGCGCCCGAACGGGACCAGGGGCCCTGGAACCCTGCCCCCGATACAGTTCGGCAAAAATGCACAAGATGTCAGCTACTAGCACTCAGGCCTTCAACATCTCCCACGTGTGCACCGCTGCCGGACTCCAATAATTCGACTGAACCCAAAGGAGAGTGTAACCAGTGTGGTTTTAAAATACTCATGTATAAAGACAAGCACCCAACTGATTCTAAGTCCCTAGATTCCTGCTGGAAACTAGGATTAATGAATGCCCGATCAATCCCCAAGCATGTCATCGAGGTCTGAAATTTGCTAGAGGAAGACTCCCTCGATGTACTATTTTTCACCAAAACGGGGCTTAATGATAGTTCTGGGCCATATATATTTATCTTGCCCTCCCACTAGGCTACCAAATCCATAGACTAGATCAGATAGGAAAAACTGGGGGCGGAATTGCCATTATTTTTAGAGATGCTTTTAAATGCTCTACGACCCCACTCTCTCTTCCGGAGTACGAAAGTGTTCAATTTCATATCTCCCTCTCTCCCTCTTGTACCTACTCAGGTGTTCTGGTGTACAGACAGCCGGGCCCCTGTTCCAAATTCATAGAAGCATTACCATACACTTTAGCTTGCCTATCAGTATGCAAACCCTATATAACTATACTGGGTGATTTCAAGCTTCATTTTGATGCTCCTTACGCCCCCTCCACCAAAAGGCTGCAGGAAGATCTGAAGGCCCTTCAACTAACTCAACTGGTTCCGACACCCACTCACGACAAAGGACACACCTTAGACCTTATATTCTCCAATAACCCCCAGGTCACATTATACGACGTAATCCCAGTCCCCTGGTCCGACCACCACCTCATTCTTTTCAGATTACCTAAACATGCTAAACAGGATAAGGTTAAGGCCGCACCCTCGGCCACCAGGAGCTGGTCAAAGCTCGAACCTGAGATCTGGTCAACTACCCTGAAGAACACTATCCCCAGTCTCGCTGGCAGCCTAGAGGACGACTATCAGCAGTGGGAAAGCTGGATTGGTCAGTCTCTGAATGCATGTGTCCCAATGAAAGAAATACCTAATCAAAAATATCAGACTAAGAAAGCTCCATGGTACAACAACCACCTGTTGATACTGAAAAAACAATGTAAAAGACTGGAAAGGGACTGGAGAAAGGAGTATGATCCAGACCTTAAAGTTAAGTACAAAACCTCCATTAGATCCTATCATAGCGATTTAGAAAAGGCACAGGCTAAATTTTATGAAGATAAAATCACTCAGGCACTTCATTCTCCGAAGGAACTTTTCAGAGTAGCCAAAACTCTGACCACCCCTCCTGAAAATAATGGTTCTCCACAGGCCTCCAAAGAAAGATGCAACAAAATAGCATCCTTCTTTCATAAGAAAGTGACAGACATTTATAGCCTTTTTCAGAACATCGCTGAACCAACACATGAGGGCTTAGATAAGGTCAGTGATTCAGCTACATCCCTAAGCCTATCACAATTTCCCAAACCTAAGGAAGACGCTATCCTCAATCTGTTAAAGTCCACAAAATCAGGATCGCCGTTAGACTCAGCACCCCCTCAGGCCCTTCTCAAGGCGTCAGAGGTCATACTTCCCCCACTAATGGTGCTACTTAATAACTCACTAGAGTCCGGCATGGTCCCACAAAATTGGAAGCATGCTGTAATCAGACCTATTCTGAAAAAAACCCATCTGGATCCAGACACACTTAGAAATTTGTGACCTATCTCTCTACTCCCTCGCCTCGGTAAACTCTTGGAGAAACATGTAAACCGAGCATTAGTCCACTATTTGGAGGAGAATAATCTTCTCCATCCAACGCAGATAGGCTCCCGTGACCAACACAGCACGGAAGCAGCCCTCCTGGCAGTTACCGAGGAACTCAAAGCCCTATTAGATAATGGAGGGTCTACCGCCATCATTTTGCTCAATCTCAGAGTGGCATTTGATACCGTCAATCATGCCATCTTAAAAAATACACTAAGGTAAATAGGAATCCGGGATATAGCGATAAACTGGCTTATCTCTTTTTTGGAAGACCGATCCTACCAAGTGATGGAAAAAGACTGTTTTTCTGGCCACCTGCCAGCTAAATGTGGGGTACCATAGGGTTCTTCCCTTAGCCCTACGCTATTTAATATATACATGAGACAGCTTGCCACTATCGTGCAGGAGTTTGGCATTTCGGTGGTATCTTACGCAGAAGACACCCAGTTGATTGTCTCTTTGTCCAATGGCCCCAGCCAAGGAAACCAACAACTGGCTCCCTGCTTGAATAAATTGTCTCACTGGATGTCAAATTGTTGCCTAAAATTGAATGGAGAGAAGACAGAACTAATGATACTAGGAAACATGGCCATACCCAGGCCACCATATAGCTGGCCTTTTTGTATAGGTAATCCGCCTGACCCTAAACCAGTTTTAAAAAATCAAAGTATCTGGATGGATAGTACCCTTGCAATGAACCACCAGGCAAACAAACTGTCTGGAATCTGCTTCGGGCTCTTAAGAATGCTTAGGAAGATAGTGGCCCTCATCCCAGAGCAGCTAAGAAAAACTGTCATGCAGTCACTTATAGTCTTGCGCCTGGACTATGGCAACTCCCTTTACCTAGGCTCACCAAAATATGTGATAAAGAGACTTCTGGTTGTTCAGAACGCAGCAGCAAGGGTCCTGCTCAAGCTCCCCAGCTATGTCTCTGTTAGAGAAATCCTTAAACAACTCCATTGGCTGCCAATTGTCGCGAGAGTAAAGTTCAAATCCCAATGCATCACTCACAGGGCAATAAATAACAAAGGCCCTGAAAAACTCAGAAACCTAAAATCCACCCACGCTCCCACTAGACTACAAAGATCCTCCCATCTACACCTCCTCCGCACAACCAGAATCAAAAGATCAAGATGGGGAGGAAGATCCTTCGCACACATGATTACAAAACTGTGGAACGAGCTCCCACCTGACCTAAGAGCATTGCAAAATGAACTTGCATTCAGAAAAAAACTCAAAACCTGGCTGTTTTCCTTAAACCACTAATGGGCTCCGTCCTCAATACAGTACTCTCCACTAGCACTGGGAAGCCCCCGGGCAGCCATGCGCTGTACAAATCCTGAAACTAGAAACTAGTATACATCTTTCAATGTCAGAAACTTTGACGAAACACTCACACTTACTGGATGATGTAATTAGTGATGTCATCAATGATGTTATTTGAAATTTCATCAGTGATGTCATCAGTGATGGAATATGTGAGGTGTTAAGCAGTACATTGTGAGGGGCATAAGCTATAGTTAGCTCAGGTAACTATAACTGCTGAATTTTAATGCCTTTGTGTGTGTTAAATCTGAACCTAACTATAACGTCCCGGTAACCTTTGTTTTTTCCCGTGAATTTCTACAAAATTTGAATGCTATTTCCTAAGTATACCATCTCTGTAACCTTAATTTCTTTTGTGAATTTCACAATTGTTTTTAATATAAACTGTACTACAATTTCACCCATAACTTCAATTTACTAATATACATTTTCACAAGTTTATAAATATATTATATTCACACATTCATTATTATTATATATTTTCAAACAAAAAATAAAAAAATGAAGGTAAGGTAACTTATGTAGTCGTTCTATAAATGCAATGAACCAAGTCTTTCTTTTTTTAAATGTATTTTCTGTATCCGCTGACCATTCCCAACCAAAAGCACACATTCAATACTAAAACA
Organism: Calotriton arnoldi; assembly: GCA_963921515.1. Taxonomy (NCBI): domain Eukaryota; kingdom Metazoa; phylum Chordata; class Amphibia; order Caudata; family Salamandridae; genus Calotriton; species Calotriton arnoldi. The sequence goes on along the minus strand of CAWUFW010003189.1, from coordinate 1,728,839 downwards.
ACAGCACATTTAATACAAGCATATCCTATTGCAATTTTGTACAAGTGTATCGCTGCCTGTGTGTGGGTGTGTGAGTGGATGTGTGAGTGACTGTGTGCGTGTGTGTATGTGTGGTGAGTGCTAATATGGGTGTGTGAGTGGCTGTGTGAGTGGCTGTGTGAGTTTGTAAGTGGGTGTGGGAGTGGCTTTGTGGGTGTGTAAGAAGGTGTGTGACTGAATTTGTTGGTGTGTGAGTGGTTTTGTGGGTCTTTGAGTGGATGTGTGCGTGGCTATATGGGTGCATCAGTGGCTGTGTGAGTGGCTGCATGGGTCTGTGAGTGGCTGTGTGAGTAGCTGTATGGGTGTGGTTATGTGGTTGTGTAAGTCGGTGTGTGAGTATGTGAGTGGTTGTGTGGGTCTGTGAGTGGGCATGTGAATGTTTTTTTGGGTCTGTGAGTGGGTGTGTAAGTGGCTGTATGAGTGTGTGAATAGGTGTGTGAGTGGCTATATAGGTATGTGAGTGGTTGTGTGAGTGGTCTTCAAATATTGGCGAACTTGCACAGATTATAAATTCATTAAATTTTGATACATTTATGCTTTTAACATTTCTGTTTGTACCAGCCCTTTTAAAGGACAGAACTATTAGACTGGTTAACTAAAGAAACACACCATCTTAACATAAGTTCCACACCAGGTTCTGAAAAAGAGACACTCAAGGACCGCAGATAGTGAACCAATCTCAGATGAACTTTTAATTTCCTGCTTAAATTTTTATTCATTGTTAAAAATGAAGCTGGTGGCCATAGCTACGATCAATTACAAGTCAAATAAGGCACTTAAACAATGCACAATGTCTGGTCTACTCCTGCACATGGATTTAACACTGTTAAGCTTCTCTCAATAATAAATTCTGTTTTACTATGTATTATGTTTTATTGTGATAAAAGATTGTTATGGTTTTATTTAACTAAACAATACATTTTGGAGTGGAGTGGCTGTGTGGGTCTGTCATAAATCAACTTACACCAAGAAAAGTGGAGTTCGAGCTTTCTTCATCGCCGTAAGGAGGTTGAGGAGGGGAATCTCTTTGAATATATATATATATATATTTTTAGTCACCAAGCAAGTAACACGCTGCACTCTCCCAGATATTATAAAGATTTATTGAAGCCAGTTACACTCCTTCTCCACCTACGCGTTTCGACCAACAGGTCTTGGTCACGGTGTCTAGCCGAGTGTGTGAATAGGTGTGTGAGTGGCTATATAGGTATGTGAGTGGTTGTGTGAGTGGTCTTCAAATATTGGCGAACTTGCACAGATTATAAATTCATTAAATTTTGATACATTTATGCTTTTAACATTTCTGTTTGTACCAGCCCTTTTAAAGGACAGAACTATTAGACTGGTTAACTAAAGAAACACACCATCTTAACATAAGTTCCACACCAGGTTCTGAAAAAGAGACACTCAAGGACCGCAGATAGTGAACCAATCTCAGATGAACTTTTAATTTCCTGCTTAAATTTTTATTCATTGTTAAAAATGAAGCTGGTGGCCATAGCTACGATCAATTACAAGTCAAATAAGGCACTTAAACAATGCACAATGTCTGGTCTACTCCTGCACATGGATTTAACACTGTTAAGCTTCTCTCAATAATAAATTCTGTTTTACTATGTATTATGTTTTATTGTGATAAAAGATTGTTATGGTTTTATTTAACTAAACAATACATTTTGGAGTGGAGTGGCTGTGTGGGTCTGTCATAAATCAACTTACACCAAGAAAAGTGGAGTTCGAGCTTTCTTCATCGCCGTAAGGAGGTTGAGGAGGGGAATCTCTTTGAATATATATATATATATATATATATATATATATATATATATATATACACACACACACACACACACACACACATATATATATACATATATATCCAATGTTTGTTGCATATAGAGGCCATGCAGCCAGACCGCCAGGGGTGGTCATTGGACACCCACGCCCGGGCGTCTAAATACAAAACAACTTCCATAACAAAATTAATTACAGAACGGCACTCCGAGCAAAGTTCAAGTTATTTAATTAGCACGGCAAAAACACTTGAAGATACGGAAGTACACAAACATATATATATATATTATATAATCACTGAAAAAAACAAATGTTACAGGGACATTATAGTTAGGCTGACATTTCACTGGTACAAAACCAGAGAAATTCAGCAGTTATAGTTAGCTGAGCTAACTATAACTCACGCCCCCACAATGCACTGCTGATGACCTCACATATTACATCACTTATTACATGGTCAGTGACATCACTGATGACATCTCAAATGACATCACTGATGACATCATTCAGTGCCTGTTAGTGTTTTTTTTAAGTTTATGAGTGTTAAATATACATATTGTTTAACTGCATATGTGAAAGGTAGTATAGGTCAGTGTTGGAGTACATGAGTGGCTGTATGTGTGACTGTGTGATTGCGAGAGTAGCCGTATCGCTGAGTGTGTGCTTGTGTCAGTGACTGTATAGGTGAGTGAGTATGTGTTAGTATCTGTATGAATAAATGAGTGGGTGTGTGCATAACTGCATAGGTGAGCAAATGGTTGTGTGATTGACTCTATAGGTGAGTGAGTAGGTATGTGAGTAGCTCTATGAGTGACTGAATGTGTGTGAGTGGCTGTGCGGCTGTATGAGTGGATATATCAGTGGCTGTATTAGTGAGTGAATTGTTGTATGAGTGGCTGTATGAGTAACTGAGTGGATGTGTGTGAAGTCCTATGAATCAGTGAGTTGGTGTGTCCTACTGGTATGGGTGTGTCAATGGTTTTGAGAATGCTGGTGTAGAAGTTGGAGTGGGTGTATAAAAAGGTTATATTGGGGTGTGAGTGGGTGCATCAGATTCTGTGGATGATGTCATCAGTGATGTCATTTGAGATGTCATCAGTGATGTCATCAGTGTTGTCACTGACCATGTCATGAGTGATCTAATATGTGAGGTCATAAGCAGTGCATTATGGGGTGTGAGGTATAGTTGGCCCAGCTAACTATAACTGCTGAATTTCTCTGGTTTTGTATGAGTGAAATGTCAGCCTAACTATAACATCCCTGTAACCTTTGGTTTTTTCAGTGAATTTCTAAGGTTTTTTAAAATTATATTTCCTAACTATAATGTCCATGTAACCTTTGCTTTTTCAGTGAATTCCTAAGGTTTTTTAAAGGCTAATTCCTAACTTTAACGTCCTTGTAACCTTTGTGTTTTTCAGTGAATTTCTATGGTTTTTTAAGTAGCTTTTGTGTTTGCAAAGTGGTGGGGAAAGTGGGCGGGGCCTCTGATCAGCTCTCAGGAATCCCACTGTGTAGGACTTACAGAGAGTACCAGGAGGGCTTCCTGGTCCCCAAGGTCTCTTAGCATCCAAGAGAACTTTATTCCCCAACCAGTAGTGTGCCAGGAGACGCATTTGCAGAGTTGTGCAAAAAGGGGACGTGGCCTCCGAAGACCTTTTAGCAAACTCACTTTGTGGGACTTGCTAGAGGTAACAGGAAGGGTAGTTGGCCCCCAACGACCCTCAATAGTCAAGGAGACTTCATCCACCAATTAGTAGTATGCCAGGAGGCGCGTTTGCAGAGTGATGGAGAAAAGACGTCCTTGATGATTGCACAGATAATGCCTGTGTGATTCTATGAGTGCCATTGCCAAGGACACACTGCGAATACCAAGTGTTTTTGACAAAGTGTAAAACACATATATAGACATATTTTACATAACGTTTCAGTGTAGGTATTTAGCAAGATACTAATTTAACTTTCCTCTTTGTATACATTTGTCGAAATACCTACATCAAAAATACATTTTCCTTCTTCACAGCAACAGCGAAGGTCGCAATGACAAAATGTAAAACAGATATTTAAACATATTTTACACAAAGTTTGAGTTTAGTAACATAATTGTTTAACTTTATTTTAACAACATATTATACGAAAACAACAATTTCGAAAAAGAACTTTTAACATCTGAACTCACGAATAAAACATAACTACAAAACACCCATCAAACTACCCATTCTCACCCAAACTCAATAGGAATCAAAAACTGCTCCAAAACTCGTACAATGCACACTCTGAAAAAGACCCACTCTAGAGGGACGAACATAAAATATTCATGTGGGATGATGTCCATGGCTACCATCTTAAAAACTAACACAGAAAATATCTCTTACTGGCAATCAAGTAGAGGGAAGCTGGAGGACCATCTACATCAGTGGCACCAGCAACAATAATCAGAATGTCCTTTGAAAGGTGCAGACTACTGCAACAGATATGGCTCCAAAGTTTTCAAGAATGGGCATCTACAAAACCACAAAAAAATTCGAAAACAAAACAGAGAATCATGTCACTGAGAAACAAAAGGAATATCATTGGATAATACACTTTTCAACTAAAAAAATAAAAAGAACACACCCATTTATCTATCTTGAACATTCTTTAAGAGGAGTTCATAGTGAGCAGATTTCCGCACTGCACATTGTATCACAAGACACTGTCAAAGGGTGCAAATAAAAAATATTTTTGCTGGACTACGTCCATGCTTTGCCATCTAAAAACATACCAAAGCAATAGTGTAAAAGCAGCAAGAAGGCAACGCAAGGCTGAAGGACCCTGAACTTCAATACCAGCCACAACAACACTGGGACAGAGAGTCCCTTCAGAGGTCTAATCTCAACTTCCAGATTTGGCTCCACAATCTTTCTGGATGGCATCATACTGCATGGATTGTGGAGTTGTAGTGAGTGCTGGAGAGCAGTCCATAAGAGCGCTTCGCAATTCTGCAAAGAATCATAACTGTGGATATTCTTTTAAATCTTTGGCCCTTCATAGTTTTTTTACATCAGCACGCATTTTGTTATCTTACAAAATGGGCATCTAATAGCAATGTGTTGTTCATTTTATTATCTTCTAATTTATTGTAACACTACTTACAGATAACTTGCTGTATGGACAAGTCAAAGCGTTCCTCTACAAATAAATACACAGCTAACTTTTGCCAACTATCATTATTTATTTTTTCACTTTTTAATTAAAAGTCAACAGTCTGTATTTAAATCTTCTAGTGAGTGTGTCGACAACATATACAAACATACTCTGGTTCTTTAGACCACACTGTGCAAAAATTTGTAATCTCTTCTTCAAAGCTATCAACTGTAATATCAGTGTCCCGGTCTACAACTCCTCCTCTTAACAAACCTTTATTTTCCCTAGAATCCTGCTGAGGACCAAAGAAACAAAACTGCACATCATCACAAACCTTTTCTACATCTGCCACAGTACCACACAAAAGTGCTCCATTATTTTCTCCTAAACATAAAGCAGGAGTTTTCACATATTACAGCCTCCTAATTAAAGTTTGCATTGTTGAGTGGTGTACAACTAACATCCTGATATGATGAAAAGTGCTTTGGCACACTTTGTTTGATAAACAAGCTAGTGAGTGTCCCTGCAAATGTCTATGCTTTATAATCTTGCAAGGATCCAATCCTTATAAAGTACTTATTTTTTGTTTTAAACTTTGCCTTGTAAAGCTGTGTAAAAATGTCCTTAATATATCAATGAATTGCTGGTGAATACTACAAACACTACTACAATTTCATTTCTATATAGGTGCCTCATTCCGCCTTCCTTGTACCTTTTCTCCAATAACTCATTCCACATTTGAAGGTACCATCACTTCTTTTGCTAATGGAATGGCATTCTTCATTTCATAACATCGTCCTCTGTAATCAATAGCATGCACATATCTATTATCCTGGAGATAGAGTTCTTCATTAAAGAAAGATTCTGTACAAGAAGTATGTATGCATTCTCCACTAAAAACTGTACAAAAGTTACTTTTATTCACTAATCGTTTTTTGTCTCCTCAAGTACAACATCATTTTGTCAAGAGTCTTCATTCTATTTATAATCAAGATAAAAACCTTTACCTTCAAAGCAAAGGCCTTATCAACTACTCTTCCAACTCGTTCTTTCTGTTTTACTGCATGTCTCCTTCTTCTATACTTCTTAATATTTCTCAGTAGATTTATAACTACTCTACTACAAAACATCCTAGCTCTGATTTCCTTAAACTGCTTCTGTCTCCTGGTTAAGGTATATACATCTTTGTTACATTATTTCCTGTTATTGCTATATAGATTTTGTCAATTGGTATTCTTCCTCATAGTTTGAATTTTTCTTTCATTGTTTTATAATCTTTGGAAATATCCATGAATGTTTTTAAGAAATGAGTTTGTCGTCTTACCAATAGTTCTTTTTTCATTCAGCACTTTTTCTTCATTTTGCCCCTTCTGAGTTTCAGTTCAGCATTGATACTGTAGTTGCTTCTATTCCTTTTTCCTCCGAGCTTTTGTAGGCAATCTGTCTGTAATTATGCAGATATTGTTCTGTAAAAAAAAAAATATATTTGATTTTTTTTCTAGCCAATGTATCAGCTACTTTACTACTGGCTTACACATAATACAAAAAAAAGTTTTTATGTTATGTTGCAGTTTTAAATCTACAAATCAACCTACCAACATAACTACAAGCACTTAGTTCAATGTACCAATCCCAAACCAAAACACAAAACCTAATTTATTACTTATCTTTTAATATTATAGCACCCTCTCCTACAACACAGCTGCACCATATCTCAGTTCCCACTTATACACGCTAAAAGACCACTTTATCCCTTATGTACTCAATTTTAAAATAAACATCAACCAAAGTGTAAAAGTACATACAGTGTCTCAATACTGTAAATCTCAAAAAACAACATAAGACCTATTTCTGTGCCTCTCTACAACTGTGTCACTGGTACATTTAGTGTTTCAAAACTTTTCTACCTAGATGTGTCAGAATTAAATTTTGAGAGACACTCAATATAAAAATCTGCACATTAATGTGTATCACTGCAGGTAGCTCACTGATTCTTCCAAGTACATGCAAACAGTGTGTGAGAGGTTACATACATAATTCACCAGATGGTTCTAAAAGAATACATATTCCTCAATAAAACTTGTAAATACATATGTTTCTGGTTGAGTACAACAATACTCCATGGATGATTGGATGAGTGCATAGATAGTGCCTACTTAATTGCCTCAAAATATAGGTAGTGCCTGCATGATTCCCAGAGTATAAAGGAACTACATCAGTGGTTCCATATCTGCATAGTTAGTGCCTATGCATTCACATAGCTATATTGCTACTATCTAGGTGATTGGATGAATGCATGGGTGTTGCCTGTGGAGTTTAATGAGTACATAATTAGTGCCTGTGTAATAGGAAGAGTGCCTGTGTAGTACCTGGGTGATTGAATGAGTCTAGATATCGCACTTGATATATAATTGCATACAGTGTTCTCTAAGAGTATACATTGCTCTGTTACTCAGCATCCACATGCATCAGTAAGTTTATAAAATTGAAAATTACAATTCTCACCTTTTGAAAGCACAGAACATTTTCCTTATGGCATACCTACATCATTTCATAAATATTTCTTGTGTCTTTAAAACATATATTCAGAATTTCTCAAAGAAAAGTTACATGTCAAGTGAAGCAAGCACACAAACTCTCAAAAGACATTCTGCACTATTACCCCTCCCCAATTTTTAACAGAGCATGTTGAAAGAAATGCACCACCCACACTATATACATGACATTTTCAACAGCCTTGAAGAACATAGATCACCATGTAAACATATATGTGATTTCATAAAAGATATACACCTTCATGCCATCTTTCCAAAAATATAAAGTTCTCTGCATCTTTAAGTAAACTCAAAACTCTCATCGTACGTATAACTTTCTGCAACCAAAAAAGCTGTATCTCACCATCTAAACATATGCAAACCGGTCATATAAGTTGAAAAACACATTGACAAACACTTCCTAATAAATACCTAACAAGTACTACTACTTTATAATTTATATACAGGCACAGTATATTTTCTTATGTTTTATTCTTGACTACAGTACTCCTGTTTAATAATGTGACTAAAACTACCACAACTCCCAGAATGCAAATAATATAGATGTATCTATTCTGCACATAATGCTTAGACATTTAAAACATTGTCATTGTTAAAGGCATTGTTCATGGTGATTTTCAACCGTACTAACATCTTAAATAGATACCTTCTGCCAGATACAGTTAATCTAATGTCTTTTCTTTCACATCACTGTGATAGTCTTTTTAATCAAACTCCCATATACATCTTCATTTCTAATGTACATTTTCTATATAATGAAAAAGTTATATACATACCAGTGAATTGAGCTCATAGATTAAATTGTTCTTTTAGCTCTTTCTGGTTAGTTTTGACACTGTTACATTTTGTAAAAACTAAGCACAAGAATGGTACACCACTCTCATAGAAAGCAACTATAAAATGGCAACCTCTTCAATTTTCCACTCTATCATCATGAGAAAGGCAGCAAATGAAATCATGTCTTTCATTTTAGACTACTCTAGCTCCAGTTGTGAATGGCTAGCATCTGTTAACCCTTTCCCTATCTTTCAAAACAAGGTTTCTGTTGGCGCGTTTTCGCTATGTTTTCACAATCATCGCGGAGTAATCGCTAAAGAAATGGGAGTTCACACCTATATCTAGCTTAATTTTTTTAAATTTAAATACTATACAACTGTTTATCACATAGTCCTGAAATGGAAATTAAAGCTTGCCATTACTTAAATTGTGTCATCACTCCTCAACTTTAAAAAAAATGTTCTGTCTCTTTAACACCCTTCCCTCCAATACACTCTTAGCTCAGTGTACCTAACAATGCAGGGGAACCAGTAGGTCACACGTTCACAGCACATTCTAGAAGGGTCATGCTACTACCAAATGAGATACAGCAGGTTTGGTGCAGGTGTGGTTTACTCCACAGATTCAAAAGCATATATTACATTTCTTTTTTTAAACAACAGACAATAATAAGACTTCTTCCTAAGGCATCCAACACACTACCTAATTGTATTCACTTTCATGCTGATAGCATCCAATGAAATTTATTTTAGAAAACAAAACCTCCATTTTAGCTGCTTTTCCTTTGAAAAACTACCTCATTCAGCTCCAGCCTTCTCCTGACTACTATTGCTCCTTCACTTCAAAATACTTAGAGTGTGTATTGTGGGCCACAGCTATATCTATTGGGCTAAAGAGGCTGCAAAAAGAGAGGTATTGACAGGGACTTGGGTTTGCCAAATGTGCAGTTTACTTGGTTTGGCCAGAGAAGGTTAAGGTTTCATCAGTTGTTGCCTTTGGTTAAATCCATTGTGAATTCCCAAGCTCCTCACCTCATGATTGTGCACTTTGGTGGCAATGACCTAGGCACATTGACTGTGGTAGGGCTGGAAAATTTAATGAAAGAAACCTTTGCAAAACTGATGTTGCTTTTCCCTCACATTGTCTTGGGTTACTCTAATATATGCCAAAGACAGAAATAGAAGTGGTCACATCAGTTTTGTCCACAGATTGACAAATTCAGGAAGCATATTAATAAAACAGTTTCTGCATTCCTCAGAGACCATTGCATGAGCTGTATCTATAACAACAATCTGCATTTTGACATGCATGGAATTTAAAGAAATTTTGGAGTGCACTTTACAGACGAAGGCAACAGGGTGTTTCTAAATAACCTGAAACTCTGCATCAGGTCTTATGTGTAGCTGTCATATGCACACAATCAACACAAAGGCTCCTGTCAGAACCACCCTAGTACCCAACATATTGTTAATTTCTTTTATGAAGTTCCGTTTTTAAAATTTTTTGGGGATCTTGGCGATGATGTGGCAATGGCTGCAGATAAAACGCGAAATCGCAAAACAAAAGCAGACATTCAACGGCCACCAGCACATACAAAAATAATAACAAAAAAAATCCATTCTAAACATTGCACTACACATATTACTATATACATCCTTCTTGAAAAAAACATGTTTAAGCTCTAGTTTTGTTACTAAGTTTCTTTAAAAACCATCTTTAAAACCTATTTTCCGTCTTCGTGGTTATTCAGGGCATCCCGCCGATGTCGTTAACCAAGACGATCACGCCATTTTCATAGAGTTTAAAACACATAAATGCACACATATTACAGTACTTTACACACAAGGGGTTATTACTGTATTATCTAAAGTCATGTTTTTCTAGCAAGTTTCCATAAAAACCATCTCTAAAAACCTATTTTCTATTTTCGCGGTGACGCTGGGATTCGCGATGATGTCGGTTACGGCGACGATTGCACCTTTTTTACAGAATGAAAAACAGATATATGCACACATATTATAGTATTTTTAGCACTAGGGTTTTATAACTGTAGAGTTCAAAGTCATGTTTTTCTAGTTCGTTTCTATAAAAACCATCTCTAAAACCTATTTTCCATTTTCGTGGTGGCGCCAGGAGTCCCGATGTTGTCGGTAACCGCGACGATCACGAAAACGTTGCGAAAATGCAAAGCAAAAGCAGGAATTCAATATTTCCACCAATATTCTCGATGACATGGCGATAGTCGCGACGTCCCCGTGATGGAAGGGGGATGGCGAGCTGGCGTTCGCAGTGTCATTGCAAATATCAAGTGCATTTAAAAAAATCTATTTTGGACACATAACTTGTGTCACTAACACCCTGATTTTTCAAACATGGGGTCAGAGTATGTCCACCCTGACCCATTATATTAGCTTTGACAGAAATTTTCAGCCCCGGGAACCGTTCCCAATCAATAAAATGGCAGACGCAACTTTCTGTTCCGGTTGCGCCCAGTCAATCAAAGCATTCCTGTTGGTGCGCGCAGTCGCAGTTAATCACGGAAACATCTCAAAATATCCGTGGCCAGAGATATCACTATAATTTTTTACTTACATTTCCCAAAAACTACTGAACAGATTTCCACCAAATAACAAAAAGCACAATCTGTGTAACAACATCTACCTTTCTGCCAAATTTGGTGTAATTTAGTCCAGCAGTTTGGGCTGTGGGTTCGACAACGCATTCCTATGGGAATTAACATTACAAATGCACCCTTATTTTGGCCCCTATTTCTCTGTACCCACTACACGGATCACCCCCAAACTTTCCATGACACACGGAACTTACTTAATTTCATAAAGATTTGTCAAACAACACCAATGTTATCAGCAAGTCAAAAACGCTTTTCCTTGCCAGTAGGTTAAATATATATAAGAATTGGAACTGTCAGTTCATCGAGGATGAACCTTTAGTGCTCGATTACGATGTCGGTCGTACTTGCCTCTGACCGACACGTCGAGGTCTCGGGTCCGAGCGACCTCCGGTCGGCGGTCCCAACACTGCAATTACAATGCGACCGCACATGGTACGTTCGCATACTCCCATTTCTCTATGGGAGCTTGTGCTGCAGCCGTAAACTGGCTGTAGCACAAGCTCCCATAGAGAAACGGGAGATTGTGTTAATCACTGCACCGTGTGGCAGGCACCTCACGGTGCCTGCCCACACAGTGCAGGGATCCTCGGCCCCCACCGGAGTCCGCAACGAGAAGGAGGCCCTGCTAGGGCCCCCCAAACACGCTTTCTGACAGGCCATCCTTGTCGGAAAGCCCGGCATGGAAAGCCCGTCGGAAACCGAGCATCGTAATCCCTACGGTGGAAATGCCGTCCATAGGGATTATAGGCCGGTTTCCGACTGGCCAACGGGCTCCTTGAGGCCGTGGAATCCAGCCGGAATGACCGGCCGGTTTCAATTCCGACCGCCTAGATTGTAATTAGGCGGTCGGAATTGAAACCGCGATGAGTCTTGGTAAACCTCCGACCCGTGGTTGAAGGCTTTCCTGGCATCATCGTAATCAGGCCCTTAGTGTTTGGACATAATAATCTCTGTCTTCTGATCTTGCTTAATCTCAAGTTTTCTTCCTGCCAGTGCAATATTGGTTGTTCTTATTTTATTGAAACTGTATTTTTAGGTGTGGAGTTTCCGGATACTGAATCGTGTTATGAAATGAATGTGCACATCATAATTATCGTAAACTTATTTTCCCCCAATTATGAACGCAACATTGTATGTATATAGACATTTTTTAACTTAGTAAAGGTCAACAAATTTGTCATCTATGCAAGAGTTATATTGTTAGGCTAGGTGCATTTATGAACTGAACTGGATTACTCACATATTTTCTATATCGATTATCAAAGCTATATCACGTGATCTATGACGTTTCTTTTTCACTTTAAATATGGTGATTTCGGGAGAGCAAGGTTCTTGAAGACGAAACTTTGATCTGTTGCTTGTTAATAATTTCACTTAAAGCAAGGGCTGCCTATACAAAATACATACTAAGCAGAGATCGAAGTGGGACGGATTTATGGGGAATAACATGCCCGCACTTTTACATTTTTCCAAAACTGTGCAAATACTATTTGTTAAATAAACAACCATCCCTGGAACATTAATGGCAACTTTGATATGCGTACAGCTAAAAGCAATGGGAAGTGGGTCTCCTATGCTGTGAAGTCGATGGAGGGACAGAGGGCTTCAGAAGAATCAGCAGATTCGGACTGAGCAACAAAAAGCAGTCCTGGCAAAAATGCTCACACCAGCCCAAATCCTTTTGTCTTCTCGCACAATCTCCATCTCTCTTTTCATCCATCCATCCATCCTCCCTCTCCCTATCCTCTCTCTCTTTTCTTCCTCTCCTCCTTATTTGATTGCTTTCTGTCTCCCCTCCCACTCCTTCCCTCTCTTTTTTTTCTGTCTTTAAGCCTTCCCTTGTCAGTCTGCGGTAATTATCTCAGGGAGGTGGGGAAAGTGAAGAGACACCAGGAGCAGGTTTGGGTTTTCAAAACCAGCCTCCAAGTGTTCCAGCCTCCTGGGAAAATGCCCAGTGGAATACAATGCCTGTCTGACCCTGGAAACAAACGGTCTAATCAGGGTGCCTGCTTGAAAGAAATGTATATGTGCACAATTGGTCAATCAGTGAAAGTCTGCTTGGGAGCCAGTATAGCGGTTTAAGTAAGAGAATCAGTCGGTGAAAAAGATTTCGTAACTTTGAGAGGTAATGTAACGGTGTACATACAGTCTGCATGTTACTAAAATTCGTATTTTGAAATTACCTGCTTTATCTCAAACACTACATCTTTCCTCACATTTTGCAGAAGCCTATCTTAATATATTGTGTGTAATACAATTTTAAAATAATGACTTACATATTCAAAGTTCTTTCACAGGCTGGGATCTCATGGCACTATATATACATAAGTTACTGTACCCCACTGAACTCAGTTCTGTGACTGGTTACATGTACAGACATCTGCAATGATTGCATTAACCATATGAGGTTTCATAATGTAAAAGAGCACACTGATTGGTTTAACTTGTATTTATTTTTTATTTAGCATGTGTGCTTTATTTTATATGCAGTTACCTGAAGGTAAAAGACTAGCAAAATAAAAGTTACAGAATATTTTGTTTGTTGTAGGCAAGTGTTTGACTCCACCTTCCCACTCACTGATCCCTCCCCACTGCACTCAGAATCATAAATCTCATACATTTTTTAACGCACTTCCACCACTGTTAACGAGGAATGTTGAATCAGTTGATTAAGGATAGATGAGTGGTCCCTAGGAAGTTATGGCACCAGCCCGAAAGTAATTTAAAATAAGTTATAAGCAAAACCTGTGTTACATATGGTTTCAGAATCGGTTTCCTCCGTATATTCTGCCTTGATGTAGCAATATTTTTGTAACATGGACTGGAGCAAATATCTCTGTCGATTTCTGTATCTCATTAGCAGCAAAAATGTTGCAGATGGATTTCCCCCTTGTTTGCACAGGTGCACAAGTTTTGTAGCATGGGTTTTGAGGCTGAAACAGGCACAGTCTCCAAAAAATGAATAGTTGTGAAATTCGCAGGTAGGACTAGTCAGGGCACGCGCCTGAGCTGAACTATCCGTTCCTCCTCCCACCACGACCGCTAAGGAAAAAGGTGGCTACATCACTGGAAGAATGTCCTATTAAAAAAAATGCATTGCACCCCAGTGCCAGGTTTTGATAAAACACTTTCATTAGCTGTTTAGGAAATATCCTGCAAACATGGTCAAAAAGTTTGGCATTTGAAACATGAGCGTCACAAACCAGGGCAAATGCACCCCGAGTGTTGTCAGTCTGCTGTGCGTCTGGTAGTTTTGGCTCCGTTCTGGGAGTGAGCGAGGGTATCACTCTCCGTGGGCTATTTATACTCGCCAGCGTGCTTAACCATGCTTTTTGTTCTTCCTTGTTCTGCGCTGATGTCATTGTAACCAAGATCTTGGATAGAACAAGGCACCACTTCATTACGACACCATCAAAGGATTTGCAAACACAAAACCACAAGTAGTTAATATTACTACAATAAATTCATAGCCTGGGGAGAGCAGGAACTCACGTTGAACACCTTTGCCGGCGAGAGTGAATCGTGTGAATTATCTGCTGCCATTTTCCTTTCAAACTGGGACAAATTATTTTCTGAAGAGAGCTCCAAATTCTTCTTTTTTTTTTGTTTGCCTGCCCACATCTTAACGTATCTTGAACGTTCATCCTGCGTGATCGCCTACGGTTTTATCAATGAATGCAAAGCTTTAATCTAAAGCAGAAAAACATGACCATGAGCTAGTCATGTTCTTGCTTATTCTACTGAATGAATTAAAAGTAAGAGAGAAAAGTATCAGGGGAAACAGTGCATTTCCGTAGTTAAGGTGTCCTGATCTGTCAGTAGAGCTGAAATAGGGTAGTCCTGATAGTTGCGTTTACAGGCTAAAGTGAATGCATTGACCACATCATGTCAATAGATTCACAATACACTGTTCCGCAAAGGTGGCAGTGGCGGCTCGCCGTGGGAGTGCTGCGGGGCGGTGGGGCGGGGCAGGGTGGGGGGGTAGTGGAGTCCGACATACGACAGACAGGAGTAAGGTAAGTATTTGAATAAATAAAACAATTTACCTTACGCGCGCTGCATCGCCGAGTTGGCGATGCAGCGCGCGCAAGGGAAATTGTTTTATTTATTTAAATACTTACCTTACTCCTGTCCGGCGTATGTTGGACTCCACTACCGCCCCACCCTGCCCCTCCCACACCGCACCGCCCGGCAGCACGCCCACGGCGAGCCGCCACTGAAAGGTGGTGACCCTTTCTTTACCACAGGAAAGCGATGCAGAATAAAGCTGTCATGTTGATAAACTTTAGTTCCTACAGGTTCACTCTTTTCACCCCTCACCTTTATCCTCAAGTGGTCTCCCGTGATGAAATCAGTGATTTTTTAGATTATAAATGTGGGCTATCCTGTTTTAGGTTTAAAACTATAATAGCTGATAGAACCTCACAGAAAGGAAAACAGCCTTCATCAGTGTTAGCATAACATGGATAAACTTCTGCACAACCACAATTTAAAAATATCATTCAAAGAAAGGAAAGTGAGAGGGAATGAGTTATTTTGATTTCTTTCAGAAGGGGCCAACACAATGTCACTTTGTTATACAAGGGAGCAGCAAGAAATACTGGTCTAAGATTATTCTGCCTGAGTTTTGTTGTTTAGCGATGTCACTAAAATATAGTTTCTTCTTCCTTTTGTTTCCTGCAGTTGTGTGCTTGGAATAAAGGTGAAGGGTTTCGAAGCATATTTTAGGTATGCTCTATTTTATACACTGTAGAGAATCTGAGAATATTAAAATCATATTTGAACTTTTGGCAGTCTTTAAGTAATTCTTTCACTCATTGGTGAAATGGCTGGCTCATAGGAATCTTGAATACACACAAGGGGGGCTAGGAGGAGGTTTAGGGACCTGCGTGGGCAAACTCCCCACTCGTAAAGTCTATCACAAAAAGAGCCCACGGGTCAAAGGCAGGGGTCTGAGGTGCAAGTATATTATGTCAACAATATTCTGGAGGGGAATCCCTTTTAAGGACGGTTCCCCTCACACACCAGAGGTGTCATGCTTCATCATAGGGGTGCCTCCTCGCGTCAAGAACCTAGCTTAGATGCGCGCTACGACCCCCTCGCTGCGAGGGAGGAGCACAGGGATGTTTTGTACTCAGAAGGAGGGTTATTCTAAAACCCTATGTGAGCGTCGTGTGTGTTGAGTGAGGTGCAGTGCTAGAGTGAAAGTGGTTAAAACTGGCTACAAGGTTAGCTATATGGCAAGCTTTATTCAGCTACCTTGTGACAGGATTAAAAACAAAAGGAATGGTAATGCAACTGCCGACATTAGAGACAACTGCATTAGTGTATGATCAACATGTTTCGGCATTTGGACCTATCAGAGTATCGTGGCCTTCATCAGGATCAACAGGTAGCTACTGCAATCAGTACCTGTCTGTAGGTGTAGAAAGTAATAAAAACAACAGAGTATTATACTGAACCAGTGGTCCTGTAGTTCAGTATATTCGTCGGAGAAACCCACAGAGGTTAGGGAATATGCCGCATCTGTCCTGGGCTATTTAGCCAAAGGTACATACGCCAACCCAACCGCTCAACGTGAGCGTCGAATCCCGGCTGGTATGTCCATCTGACAGGAAGGGGGGCAGAACCCCAAAGAAAGGAAAACAGCCTTCATCCGTGTTAGCATAACATGGATAAACTTCTGCACAACCACGTTTTAAAATATCATTCAAAGAAAGGAAAGTGAGAGAGAATGAGTTATTTTGATTTCTTTCAGAAGGGGCCAACACAATGTCACTTTGTTATACAAGGGAGCAGCAAGAAAGACTGGTCTAAGATTATTCTGCCTGAGTTTTGTTGTTTAGCGATGTCACTAAAATATAGTTTCTGCTTCATTTTGTTTCCTGCAGTTGTGTGCTTGGAATAAAGGTGAAGGGTTTCAAAGCATATTTTAGGTATGCTCTATTTTATAACACTGTAGAGAATCTGAGAATATTAAAATCATATTTGAACTTTTGGCAGTGTTTAAGTAATTCTTTCACTCATTGGTGAAATGGCTGGCTCATAGGAATCTTGGCCAATACGTACTATCAAATTTTCCCACTGTCACAGAATGGTAAAACCCTTTGATACATCATTCCCTTGTTTAACAAGTCAGTATTGGAAGCAGGTCACCTTCCAAACATCCCAGGCTTTAAACATTCAATGCAAGGTGTAGTGGCAGGTTCTGTCACATTGCACATGGAATAGTGGTGCAAACATGACACACAAGCTTCCACATAACAACAGAATTCCTAGTTGAAAGGTGTCTCATTGCCATGTATAACTTCAGCTAATCCTGGCTGTTAGACCTGACATCTTTTGGCATGATTTTCCCTGTCTTTCTTGCTTCTGACCTCATGTTTTTGACTGTGTGCTGAACTTCGTTTTTGCTGGCTTTAGGACTCTGTGCACTTCACCACTGCTAATCAGTGCTAAAGTGCCTGTGCTCTGCGTCTAAAATGTAATGGCATTTGGTTTCTCCATGATTGGCATATTTGATTTACTGATAAGTCCCTAGAACAGTGCACTACATGTGCACAAGGACTGTAAATCAAATGATACTAATGGGCCTGGAGCACTGATTGTGCCACCCACATGAGTAGCCCTTCAAACCTGTCTCAGACCTGACACCGCAGAGCCTGTGTGTGCAGTTTTAAAGTGTCATGTTGACCTGGCAATTTCACCTACTTGCCAGGCCCGTACCGTCCATTTCATTACATGTACGGCACCACTAAGGTAGGCCCAAGGTATCCCATGGGCACAGTGCAGTATATTTAAAAGGCAGGACATGTGCTTTTAAGTTTTACATGTCCTAATAGTGAAAAACTGCTAAATTCATTTTTCACTACATCAAGTGTAGCTGCCAATTAGGAATGGATAGAAAATTGGAGTTTGGTGTCTTTGGAATTTAAAAACAGATCTTTTAGTGTAGTTGGTTTTTAAATTGCAGGTCTGAAAATGCCACTTTTGGAAAGTTGGCATTTTTTTATTTTACCATTCTATGCCTCAGCCTGTTCCTAGGATACATGTCTGGGTCAGGGTGACAGTTGGACTTTGTGAATTCACTCTAGACAGTCACACACAAAGGGAGCTGAGTTGTGTCCTGCATATCCTGATGGCCCATCCCCAGGCTGATGGGTCTTCCTGAGCTAGAGTGGTGGGAGGAGTTGATACGTGCACCTGAATGGGGCTGTGCCTGTCCCCACGCAAAGAGCTGCATACACCCCTCCAGTGTGTCTGGAGCGATGGCCAGGAAGGGCAGGATGTTGTGCACTACAAAGACCTTTCTTTGACTTCTCCCTACTTCAAAGGATAATATGGGTATAAGTATTGGACCCCTGACACCATATACTCAGAACACTTCTGGACTGAGGACATTCTACAGAAAGAAGAGCTGTTGTGCTACCAGGAGAGACTGCCACTTTGCTGCTTGCTTTGCTATGTTGGCCTGCTACCTGCTGCTTCTTTCCTGGGAGTTAGAGGACTGGACTTTTCTCTCTACATCCTGCTTTCTAAGATTCTTCAAGGGCTTGACTGAGCATGCCTCCTGTTGCTGAAGTCTCAGGGACATTAAAGGCTTCACTTGCATTTTGCTAGCAGCACCTTTGCTCCTCGGCTGTGGGTCCTGACCTGCCAAGAAGTGCCAAATCCAGTCCTGGGCCCTTGGGGGTGAATTTGGTGCTGCAACCAAGAAACTGTCACATCGACTCCAAAGCATCAGTTTGGAACCAGCGTATCCCTGTGACACTGACGCATCACCGCTGCCTGCACCAAAACTGTGGACACCACTCGCCAGGTGCGCAACGCAACAACCTCAGCTTTCAACATAGCCCTGACTCTGCTGCAGCCCCTCTGAAGAACTGCCATTGCATGAGTCTCAAGCACCGCCTCACCAAACTCTGTGACACACTGCTCCATATCTGACGCAACCCTGGCCCTGAATGGCTTTCGATCGTTGCATCGCCTTCAGTCCAGCGGTTTGACTTCAGCGTCATAGAATCGATGCGTCGTGCTTTGACATTGACGCATCCTCAATGCCGCATCACCTTCAGGAGCCGAGGTCTTGCACCAGCAACCAATGCATCACCTCCTCTGCGCAATGCATCGTCCCCAGGCATTAAGGCTTCAAAGACCTTGCACCGCCTTAAGAAACTGACGCATCATCTGCATCCGCTGCGCCTCCCTTCCTATGCACCATGCATCATCTTCAATTTCTGACGCATCCAATATACTGTAAGGGTGTCTGCATGACTCCTGTATCTGGTCTATGCTCCATCGTGGTCGGATTGAACTTTTGGATTTGTTCCAGTCAAGCGCGACCAGATGGCCCCAGTTGGAGCTATTGACTTCTATGGATTGCATTTTGATTTAATATTTAAAAATTCATATCTTGAATTGCATATGCTGGATTTTTGTCATTTTGGTCTTGTTTTACTCAAATTATTATTGGCTATTTTTCTAAGCTGGTGTAATGTACTTTTGTGGTCTTTCCACTGTGTTACTGTGTGTGTGAACAAATACTTTACACATTGCCTCTTTAGTTTAGCCAGACTGTTCTGTTCCAAGCTACCAGAGGGTGAGCACAGGTAAACTTTTAGTGTGTACTACACTTACCCTGACTAGAGTGAGGGTTCCTACTTGGACAGAGTGCATACCTTTGCCAACTAGAGACCCCATTTCTAACACTGGCCTTTTACCCAACTGCACTTTACTGCTCGGCTTTTAGAGCCTATTGTTACATTGTTAACAGCAAAATTTCATGTCCTAAAATACAATGTGATGTCTGTCAAAAAGGTCAGGACTGACTTAAGGCATTTGCAATGGGGACACATTACAGCCTTGAAGGTCCACACAACAGCAGCACCACCTTAATGTAGTCAGACAAAGGGTGCAGAAAAGCTGTGGCAAGCATGCTTAAAGCATTAGGTTTCAGGTGCTTTAGAATGCAGAGCTACAAATTATTCTGGTGATATTTAAACTTTTAAAGGTTTCACAAGGTAGTATGGTGTTGTCAGGGTTAACCACCACTCCAATGTTGTAATGTTTACTAAGGAATAGGTGAATGACACCCCCCCACCCCCATCTGTGTCCAGGAATCTATTTATTAAAATGTTTGAATATAGAACTCTTGCTTTTTTAATCCAATAGTGATGTAAAGCAGACAGGACAGAGTACTGACATATTGAGTGTGAGAATCTAAGATAAGTCTTTTGGACACACTGCATTGGGAAGATACTACTTATCATGCATTAATTCTCCATTATTTCGCCTTAAAATTAAATGTATGCTTTATAACAATCAATGCAAAAAAAAATGTTTTGTAAACACTGGACAAAACTGTTGTTTTCTATTTTGGGGGTGAGGCAGCTGAATAAACAATGATAGGCACTGATTTCAAAAGGTTCAGAAAACACTAAGAAAACACCACTGAAATCCATTAAAAAAAAACAATGAAAATAGGAAAGCCTAAATATATGGAAACCTGCTGGTGCTCAAGAGTTTCTGACAGCCAGCCACTCAGTCTCCTTATCATTGATAAAGGTGCTACATGTGTCCAACACCTGTTGGCACATGCCTTGCCCAGAAAGCAGACTGTGCTGAGCACCTGGCACCCCATTTTAGTCTAGGCTCTCACTTCATGAGGCCACACCGTCCTGCTGATGTAGTCTCTGAGAATGTCACCACGACTGCCATGCATTGCAGGCACATGTGGTGCAGGCCTGGAGTAGGCAGAAAACAGAAGAGGAGGCGCAGCAACAGCAGAATAAGAGGATGAGGAATAGGGTTGTCAGTGTATATCACACATGTTCTACAGGACTGCTTGCCAACTACTAATGAAATACAGTAATGACATTGATGGTAACTACAATTTATAGTATATTTTTCAGAAAGGCATCTCTCTTGTGATTCTTTTCTTTTTCTAAATTTAAGTCTTGCCTCACATCTTTCTTGCTGCAATGGAGCTGGAGATGAGCAACATCGACAAGCTAACTTCTTCAGAAGCTCTGTGAGGAGAGAGGACTGAATGTGGGAAAGAAGGCAGGCCACCAAGGTGGATTTTCCAATAGCCCTCTGAGCCTTTGAGGAGGTCAGGAGGATGAAGGCTACAACTGGGGTGGTAGGGTGAGCAAAAGAACAATGGATTTAACCCAGATCTGTGGCTGGGGGTGTATGTTTGATTTGTTCAGCATTCCGTCCATCATTTGTGTGCACAGCTACAACAGGGGAGCAGGAGGAGGAGGATGACTCTGAGGATGAGGAGATAGAGTTGGAGGATGAGGATGAGGATGAGGAAGGAAATGGCCTAGCCCCAAACCCTGAGCTGCAGCAACAGGAGGAGAGCACCTTGCCCACAGGAAAGAAATCCCCTGGCAGGACTGAGAGCAATGTGTCATTCCACAACCTGCCCCCAGAGGAGTTAGTGGACAGGAGAGCAGAAAGTGAGCTCAAGCTACATCTGGCTAAACTGAAACTAAAGGCTGCGGAGGAGTAAGCAGCTGCCAAAAGGCCCTTGGCGTAAATAAATGTGGCCCTGTAGGAGAAGAAGGCTGAGGGGGTCTTCGTAGAAGAAAAGAGGGCTGTGAGATCCCAGAGGCTGAGAGAGCCATGGAGAAGAAGATCATCCTTGCTCATGACATGAGTCCGAGAGAGTGGGACTTCAAGGTGAAACAATTCGCAGGGTCCAGCAACAATGATGGCAGCAAAACTGCAGTGTCCAATGGGGATAAGACAGTTGACATTCCTAAAGACCTGATGCCTAGCTATTAGGTGGTTGATGTCATTTCAAGGTCATATAACAACAATAATACAAATATTGTAGTCTATATTGACATATTTGTACCTTATTAGTACATCCACTGATGTATATGATTATGTTAAAACATTCCCAAGTTGACATTGCAAATTACATCTTAGATAAGATACAATATATCAGGACTACCAATTGACCACTTAGGAGAGGAACTTCCCCTAGTTCGCAGACACATTAGCCAGATGAGCACAGCACAAGATTACATCTCAACCGAAGAAGCCTCCAGGAAGACTTCCCGAAGCTCTGTGAAGCATTCCATTCTGTCTTCACGAATTGGTGGCAGGATTGTGTTCTCTTGTAGACACAATCTCCTATTTCTTGGCCTTGTGTTTGAAATAGCTGACAAGCTATTCCAAACAGATAACAAACCCTGTTGTCCTGGTATGCCCACCACCTCCGAAAATCAGGCTTATTATTTATGCATCTGCTAGAACTAGCATAGCACTTAGAATTAGCAGAGTGAATGGTGTATGTGCAATACATTATGATGTTATGATTTTTTCCTAATTTCCCTGTTAATGAAAAGCTTGGATGCTTTTATTGTCTTCTGTGATGTTACCAATATTATGTGCACTAGATCTTGGCATTTTAAACAAATATATTTTAAAATAAATATGTTGAAATACATATTCTGTTTCTAGTGATCTTGATTGTGTAAATCATTATTGATCAATCATATGGATTACCACTACTCCCTGCTAGCAACCGAAAGCATTGGCACCACCACTTTTATATAATGGGTGGGGTTCTGCAAGGCTACAATAACCTTTCTTTCACATTCAGCGCTGCTGCAATGAACAAAGTTTACTCGTGTTACATCTTGATTGTGTGAAAACAAACCTTGTAGAGCTGAGCTAGAGACTCAGTTATGCAACACCTGGTATGGGAGTCCCCCAAGACCCAGACAGAGGTGAGATCCTTCCTAGGCCTCAACGGTTACTACAGGAGATTTATCAAGAGATATGGCACCATTGTTGCCCCCTTGACTGAGCTGATTTCGAAGAAGCAGCCAAAAAAAGGTGATATGGACAGAGGGGTGCCAGAAAGCATTTTCACCTTGAAAGAGGTCATGAGCACAGCACTAGTGCTCAGGACCACTGATTTCTCTAAGGAATGGATTATTCAGTTGGACACCTCAGAGCATGGAATAGGGGCTGTGCTCTCGTAGCTGAACGAAGAGGGCCTAGATTAATCTGTAACCTTCATCAACAGGAGGCTACATCTCAGGAAACAGAGGTGGAGTGCTACAGAGAGGCAAGCCTTTGCAATTGTCTGGGCACTGTATACGTTGAGAACCTACTAGTTTGGGGCTCACTTCTGGGTTCAGACAGACCCCTCAGATGGGCAATGCAAATGAAGGGTGAGAATTCCAAACTGTTAATGTGGTCCATCTCCCTATAGGGAATGGACCTGAAGGTGGAACACCTTCCTGGGACTAACCATTCTAGTGATGATAGTCTTTCCAGGTTTTTCCACTTTAGCGATGATAACTCCCATGAGGGTGGGTAGTTCTCCCTGCTTACTGACAGGGGGACACATGTTAGACTTGACACCCTGGGGTGATAGTCCCCCAAACATTTTGCATTCATCCTCCTAGGTTTGATGAGTTTATTTTTGTTGGCTTTACGACTCTGTTCACTTTGCAACTGCTAACCAGTGCTAAACAGCTTGTGCCCTTTCCTTCAAACATCTTAAAATAGGCCAAAAATTAATTGTTACATGTAATTTACTTGTAATCCCTAGTAAATGGTAATACATGTACGCAGAGCCTGTAAATTACATGCTGTGGGAAAGTTCCTCTTTTGACATGGTTAGCCCCCACTTTTTGCCTGATGTGATTTCGAAATGCACTGGGTCCCTGCTAATCAGGTTTCCAAGTTTCAGATCTCTTTCCAAAAAACTGTACCATGATTGGCAGAACTTCAGTTACCCCTGTAAGTCCCTAGTAAGTGGTACCCCTGGTACCTAGGGCATGGGTACTGAGGAGGGTCCTCTGGGGCTGCAGCACTGGTTGTGCCACCCCAGGGACCCCTCACCAAGGCTATGCACTCTGCCATTGCAGGCTGTATGACTTGGTGCAGGGAAATCTGAAGAGCCGGCAAGGCACACAGCCCTGTGTGCCATGCCTCCCATATACTGCATGGGATAGCGGTAAGTCACCCCTACTGCAGGCCTTTAACCCTGAGGCAGGGTACACTATATCCTGTGTGTGGGCATATCAGCATAAGCAGATATGCCCCTACAATGCCCAGTCCATTCTGAGATGTTGTAAGTGCCCAGGGAAGACATAAGGAGTACATGGGCTGGATACTTGTCAACACGAGTTTCCTAGCTCCATGATGGCTTCACTGATTTCTAAGGTGTTTGGTACCAAACATCTTGTCTTAATAAATCCTCCCTGATGCCAGTGTTTGATTTATTAATAAATTCACACAGGATACCCTTTAAGAGGTTGCCCTGAACACCTACCAAGCACTGGTGTGGTTCCTGACTTGTATCTGCCAGCCTGCCACTACCAGCCATGTTTCTGACCTCCTGGGGTGAGAGCCAGCACTCTCAGAGGACAGGAACAATGCCTGCTCTAGGCGTAGGTGCTTCACACCTCCTCCAGGACAGGGTGGCCTTTATGGGTGGGAAGCTTCAAAGGCAATGCCTCCTTTGAAATCCAACCCAGGAACCTCCAGATAGAAGGTGGAAAAAACTGTTAAATTAGGAGGAGGGTCCCCACTTAGCCTACACCACCTCTAGGGTGGGACAGGCGATGTGAACCCCTCTCCTGAAATTCCACCATCTTGGGATGGTGAGAAAACCATCTATCAGGGCTAAGGTAATGCCTCTTCCTACAGGAAATGGTCACTAGAGGGTATAGACACCCTACAGGTAGGTAGCTCATTGGCTACTACCTGTCTCCCCTTGTAATGCCCCTAAATTCAGTATTTAGGTGGCACACCGAGACCTGAACATCAGATTCGATGGGCAAGAGAAGACCAGGATAAAGAAGACCCGATGGTCGAGAACTGAAGCCCTGCTGCAGAAGAAAAAGGCGCCAAACTCTACCTGTTGCTCCCAGGACTTGACAATCACTGCTTCTGTGTCATCCTGAAACCTGAGCAGACTCCAAGAACCCCAGAGTACCTCCAGAAATCAAGAATTGCTGTGAAGCTCCCTTGGAGTGAAGGTATCACTCCCCCGCACACCGGAGGCACCAATCCTGTGAAGTCCGGTTTGTCGGCTTGCTGCCCCCTGATGACCTCGACGCAGCACGGAAGCAAGAAAAGTTACAACAGCTCTGGAGGGTAAGATCTGCCTCTCCATCAAGTTTAGAAGCACCAGAACCTACCGGAGCCACAGAGTACCAATACTCGGGGGCTCCGGACACCGAACGGCAAACACCAAGAAGAAGAGTCCACTCCAGACTCCCAAAGCACCAGAAGCAAGCACCCTTTGAGAGAGCTCAAGACACCTGAGACCGATTTCCTGAGTGACCCAGCTGTCCCGAGATTGCCTTTCCAAGCTGCCTGCTCCTGACTGTGAGGACCTCAACACTCACGAAGGAGGCTGACATGTTCGCTCTGCACCCAGCCCCACCGGCCCTAGCCCAGGACCAACCAGCCCAACTCCTGTGGTCCCCATGCCCTTGTGACCTCCTCCCTCCTAGGAGACCCACCGGGCTTACCTGTCAGTCCCTCTGTGTAGTGCTTTTTAAAGGGGCCCCCTTCGTCTTTGCGCACCAGCTTCTAAGACCTCAGCACCTCTGCATCCGGCCAATCCGGGACGCTCCAGAACATTTCCTGATGGAACTTTGGACCTGGTGCTGACATCGACCTAAAAGGAGAAGGTGAACTTCATGAAAGCATTGCCTAAATTTATATGCATTTTTCGTTTTTTTATCCATATGTCCTATGGTGCATAATTGTGCACAAAAGTGATATGTTTTCAAAACTTTGAAAAATCGTAACTCCCAAAGTACTTACCTTAGAAATGTGTTAATGGTCTTAAAAATTATATCAAAATCAAAATTATTTTACAAATTGGTCTCGGATTTATTCTCGAGTGTGTGTTGCATGTATTGCATCTGTAAGTAAAACAAATGCTTAACACTACCCTCTGATAAGCCTAACTGCTCACCCACACTACCCCAAAATATCTCAGGCGTGCCACTCCAGTCTGCAGTGTGGTTTTCAACTGCCATTTCGACTTGCCAGAATAAACCTTTTGCCAGGCCTAAACTTTCCTTTTTAATACTTATTATTTACCTCTAAGGTAGGCCCTAAAAGCTCCTAGGTTAGGGTGCATGGTATTTAAAAAGTAGGGCATGTTGGTTTAAGGCTTACATGTCCTAATAGTGAAAACGCCTAAAGTCATTTTTCACTATTGTAAGGCCTAGCTCTACAATGGACTACCATTGGGCTACCTAGTTACACTTAATAAGTGATAAGCAAAGTTTGGGAGCAGGTAGGGAACTGATGTTTACTCTCAAATTAATTGTAATTTAAAATCCTTTTTAATGGTAAACATTGATTTCAAGTCACAATTCCGAAAATGCAACTTTTAGAAAGTTGGCATTTTCTGTGCCTAAACCAGTGTGCCTTTCTGCCAGTGTCAAATGTAACATGAATGTGAATGGCTTTCCTGATGTGGAATGTGTATTCTTCCCAGACATGAGGACAAACAGGGCTAAGGTGTGTCAGGATGGGCCATCCTAGCAGGGTGTCTGGGGGAGGAGGTTTGCTCAGCACTGAATTACACTTCAAAAGACATTGCCTGCAGCATACACAAAGGACCTAACACTAGCCTTTTGTCACCTCAGACATTTGTCACCCAAACCCAGGAAAGGCAGGGGAGTAGGCCAGGTGTTGCCTCCCACGCAAAGTTGGCACTGGGGATAAAACGTGGCACTATCAGACCCCAAATCAGATCACTTCTGGACTTGTGGAAGACTCAGAAGAAGTACTGCACTGCTGCCCTGCTGCTGGAAGGACTGCTTGGTTGGCTTAGGAAGGAAAACTGAACCTCTCTTTGAACCCAGGAACACCAGAGTGACTCTAAGGGCTAGCTGGCTGGCCTCCTGTGTGAGCTACAGGGACTTCACAAGCTCCAGAGACCATGCAACCTGCCTGCATGCTGCTGCTGTGGTGACCCTTGGTGTGGTACTAAAGTGGCATCCTCCTACCAAATTCCAAAAACTGCGACTTAAATTGTTTTCCTGCAAAAACTTCTCTGAGACCTGACAGGAGAAAGGGACCTAACTGCCAGCAAATCCAATGAAGGTGAATGGCAGGTGGGATTGACTTCACCATAGCTCCTGCTATGTTTTGCTTCGCAGCAACATACCCCCTTCAGTGGGACCTCTCAACGTTGGTATCCAGCCTTGTGAAGCCCTCTCCGGCTACAGCCTGCATCCTCGGCCTGCTGGAGGAATCCGAGCTTCAGAAAATCTTCCAAGTATAAAGGTAGGAATCTTCACTGGCCTCAATAATGAGCAGTTCTCCATCCACAAACCCCTTGGCATGGATTCTGGACTTCTCACACTCAGATCTTTTCCCTCCCTCGTCGATGGCTTTACCGAGTCCTTATCCAGCGGCACCCACTCATTGACTACACTCTCACTTGGATATAGCCTGGTACCTTGCCCTGATGAGACTCTACCATCTCGAGAACGTTTCTGAAATGTATTGTATGTCCAAAGATAAGACAAGACGAGGCCAAATTCACACCTTTTACCTGACCAGTCCTCCATTGCGGTTGGCCTTAACTTCTGACTTTGACCCGGTCTCGCATGACCAGATACCTTCTGTTGACGCTTTGTACTCTTTGACGCTTGATTTCACTAAAAACTTTAAAAATGTATAACTCTAGTTCTACAAATTGGATTTTGTTTGTTTTGGTGTCATTTTATGTATTAGAATGTACTCTATTTTTTAAATTGCTTTGGGATTTTTCTTGTGTTGTGTTTTCATTTTATTACTAGTTGTGTGCTGCTTAAATACTTTATACATTGCCTCTAAATTAAGCCTTACAGCTTTTGTGCCAAATTACCAGAGGGTGAAGCACAAGCTAATTTAGTGTTTTTTTATGGCTCACCCAGACAAGGATTGTGTATATTATTTGAGTGAGGCATCCACCCCTCAACTAAAAACAGCAATCTCTTACAACTGTTGATAGAATACAGTTCCTCTGACCTCTTTTAGACAGCGCTGTACACAAACTGGTGCTAAATAAATGGGTCAAATGAAAATATAGTAGGAGCTGTATCGTGATGGGCTGTGTTGGCTCAATGTAGAGCCTGTTTATATGCACCTGTAGTGTGAATTCATTCAACACAATATTTCTCTGAGTTAGGGTTTGATTTTCAGACAGTACAGTTGAGAAACAGTGCACAGGATTTGCCTCTTTTTGTTTTTGATCTCTGCTGTCTAAAATAATGCACTAACGCGGAGAAATGTCAGGGTAAATGACTTACGTTTGTACACTAAATGCACATAAAACAGTGTTTGGTTCTGCGCAGAGCCAGCACAGCCCATCATGATACCGCCCCTGGTGTTTAAATGCCTCTTCCTTCCCAGAGGTGGGAAGGTGAGCAGGTGGTTCAGAAAGCTGTCCCCATTGGAAAAAAAACTGAATTTCTATTGATTTTGAACACAGTTTGACCATAGTAATCAATAGTAAATCATACTTCCTCCTTATGGAATTATCCACCCAATGGTAGCCCCTTCTACAGCTACTGAAAGAAGTGCAAAAGTTGTCCTAAGGAAATTTATCTTATTTTTATTTGCCTCTTTCGTCTCTCAACCTAGCTTTCCAAAATATATCTGTTACAAAGCCATGTCTTTTTATGGCACATCATTCTTTTTTTAATTTTACTATTGTACAAAGTTTAAATGACACTACTGATCAGACTGCCTCTTACAGTTGTGCTAACTTTTTCTCAGGTATGAATTTCAAATATTTATGCATCGCACTGTGCCATTGTCACTTACATTACAATCCTGGCTTTAACCCAGGTGGGTCTTTTACCAAATAGGCTTTTTCCATTAGCATGAAATCAATTGAGTTCTTCGTGTTTCTTTCTGGGCTCCTCCGAGACGACCTTCTCGAGTCATCGTGCTTGAAATGCGCTCATCGCTTGCAGGCTAGCGTCGCCTGTCCATTTCTATAGCCTCGTGCGTTTGAGTGCCACCGTGTAGGATAGGTTGAGGTTTATTTTGCAATTTCACCTTAAGGGGAATACAGCAGATGAGATTTCGGTATACGTGGTAACAAATCTGCTGCATTCATGTAAGCATTGAGGTGCCATATTTACTGCTCAGATTTCGCAACATAACTAGCAGTAAGTCATTCAATACTTTCCCCACTGATATGAACTTGATTGTTCATTGATTAACTTCACATAAATAATTTAAGCCAGTTTAAAAAACTCAAAATCCAGATATCTTTTTAATACAATTTGAAGTGGTGGCTCGCAGAGGGAGTGCTGCGGGGCGGTGGGGCGGGGCGGGGCGGGGCAGGGACTGGGTGTGGGGGTAGTGGAGTCGGACATACGACGGGCAGCAGTAAGGTAAGTGAATAAATAAATAAAACTATTTACCTTGCGCTCGCTGCATCGCCAACTCGGCGATGCAGCGAGCGCAAGGTAAATAGTTTTATTTATTTATTTACTTACCTTACTCCTGCCCGTCCTATGTCCAACTCCACTACCCCGCCCCGCCCCACCGCCCCACAACACTCCTCTGCGAGCCGCCACTGACAATTTGTAAGTGAGAATGAGGAGTTTGTAAAAAAGAAAGCAAAAAACAGGAGTAAAGCGGGAAGAGGCTAAGAGGTTTGAAACAAGGGAGTAAAGCAGGAGTGGGAGTTAGCGGTTTATGAAAACAGGAGTTGAGCATGGGGAGTAAGGGGTTTTTAAAAAGGGAATAAAGCATGGGGGACATAAGGGGCTTGTAAAAATGGTGGAAGTAAAGTGGGAGAGGGAGTAAGGGTTTATAAAAAACGTGAATAACATGGGAGGAGATTATCACAGTGGGAATGGAAGGCAGGTAATAGGGCCTGTAAACAAAGGCAAAAAAGGAGGAGGGTGTTCAACGAGGGAGGGCACCTTAAAGGAGCCAAAAAAGAAACAAATTTTACATCAAGAAAGGCTTTTACCAGGTTGGTTTTGTCAACCTGGTGAAATACGTTCTTGATAGTAAAATTGGTCAAGATTGGTTCGACATTCTTTCAGAATCACTTTCTTTAAAAATGTTTTTTACGAAGACACATGCAACCATTTGAAACGCCCTTTTTAAATGCTCAGGTGTTTAGTCAGTAATTGTATGTGTTTTTCATGCTCTGTATTGCACATTCATGTGTGGAAAAGGCATAGGGGCTTATTTCCAAGCCCATTGCGCCACTGGTGCATCACTTTGTTTGACGCACTGGCGGCGCAGTGTGCCTACCCATATTTACAAGGCCACATAATGCCACCCTGCTTGGCTTTTCATGGCCTTGTAAATATGACCACCTTTCACACATTAGCCTGCTTGAAAGGGGCGTTCCATGGGTGTTGCTGTGGGTGTTCCCACACAACATCCATGGAACTCGACACATTCCTAGATTTACAAGGTTTTGTAAACCTGGGAATGCGTCAGATTCCTACGCCTCTCCTGGGAGGCATAAGGGAGGCGCAACTAGGAGAAATACCTTCTACATTCTGCAGCACACATAGAAAGAGGAAAACAACTCATGATTGGTGTCCCTTCCTGCACAAAAACAATCATCCCTACACCGCAGACACACTTGCACCATGGCGCAAGGGGGCCTGCATTGGCGCATGGCAGCCCATTGTGCGCCAGCGCAGGGGAAAAGGACATGAATGCACTGTATCTTGTAGGTATTGCACACTCGTTCCTTTTTCTTTTGATGCACACCACCGCAGCAGGAATGCTTGCTGCTGTGCGCCAAAATGTTGTTGGTGAGACCCATAGCTTTTTTATTACAAACCTTGAAAAATGCTTGTGCAAATGTCAGTATGAGTGCATAAAAGTGGGAAAACTGCAAAAAAGTTATGTCCTCATATGATAATGGCCCTCTCACAATTCGAACTCTTAGACAGTGCACAAAAGCGCAGGAATACATTGCACTATCGGCTATCTAAGTTACTAGATGATGCCACATCATTAGGATCACAATTTTTTGGTCCTGGGACTTAGGGGTATATTTACTAGGAAATTGTGCAGCGCAGCACTGCAAGCAATTTTGCAGTGCTGCGCTGTGTCATTACAAAAACGTAGGGATGTACCTTATTCACAAGAATGCAGAACACCCCTGTGTTTTTCCTTGCACCTGCGCTAAAAAAGCTGCCTAGCGCTAGCGCAGACACCCTTGCACCATTTTGCAAGGTTGCCTGCATTGCAGGGATGACTGCTTATGTGCAGGAAGTTGTCCCTTCCTCCACATAAACAATCAATAATGGCTATTTGCTACCTCTATGTAGACTGCATTTGACAGCACACATATAAGTAGCAAATCACCATTAATTAATGATTGTTTTTCTGCAGGAAGGAACACCGTCCTGCACAAAAGCAATCATTAATGACATTGTGATCCTGTTATGTGTGCTGCAGAATACAGCACACATAGAAAGAGCAAACAAACAAGGAGAAATCAAAGTATTTCTCCTCGTTGCATCACTCTAACGCCTGCTTTTCACTGGCGTTAGTTTTTGGTGCTGCCTCAGATTTACAGATCCTTGTAAATCTGGGGCAGCGTCAAAATGCAATGGGTGTTGCATGGAAACACCCACAGCAGCACCCATTGCACGTTCCTTTTATGCAAAGTAATGAGTAAAAAGGGCCCGTATTTACAAGGCGATGTTAAGCCACTCAAAGTGGCTTAGCGCCACTTTGTAAATATGGAGCAGGGTATAGCGCCACCGGAACGTCGCTAAAATTTATGCTCTGGTGGCCCTATGCCATTGTAAATATGCCCCTTTGGGGTATATTTACTAGGAAATGGCGCAGCCCAGCGCTGTGGGCAATTTTGCAGCACTGCGTCATTTAAAAAATGCTGGGATGCGCCATATTCACAAAAATATGGCACACCCCTGTGTTTTCCCCATGAGCCGGTGCTAAAAATAGCTGCCTAGCACCAGCGCAGACACTCCTGCAACATTTTGGAAGGGTGCCTGCGTTGCAGAGATGATTGTTTATGTGGAGGAAGGGTCCCTTCCTGCACATAACCAATCAGTAATGGCGATTTGCTACTTCTATGTATGCTGCATCCTGCAGCACTCATAGAAGCAGCAAAGTGCCATTAATTAAAGGTTTTTTTTTAAATTCTGTTCATTTATTAAAGAAGCTTGGCATTACAATTGGATAAGATACAACAAGAGGCGGCCTAATTAAAACAACAATGAGAAATCAACGTATTTCTCCGTGTGGCGCCACTCTAACGCCTGCTTTTCACTGGTGTTAGTTTTTGGCGCTGGCTCAGATTTACAGATTCTTGTAAATCTGGGGCAGCATCAAAATGCAATGGGTGTTGCATGGAAACGCCCACAGCAACACCCAATGCACGCCCTTTTCAGGCAAAGTAATGCATAAAAAGTGGCCGTATGGCAAAATTAAACCACTCAAAGTGGCTTAGCGCTGCTTTGCAAATATGGAGCAGGGCATAGCACCACTGGAGCATCTGCAAAAATGACGCTCCAGGGGTGCTATGCCCTTGTAAATATGCCTCTTAGGTTTTACAAATAACTATTTTCAGATGTGTTAGCCTATTTGGTTTAGCTGAAATGAACCGAGATCTAAACTCCCAGAATGCATTACATTGTTAAAGGAAAGGCCAGGACTGGAAAATGCATCCCTGTTGACAAGTAGTCATCTGGTGACCTTAACTGTGAATGGAAGTTTGAAGATCTCCATCGAAGGAGTTTTAATCTACCACCTTCCAGGACCCAAACTCAGTTTTATCAATGCCCCTAGAATCAATTACCCCCATATACTCAAATACACTGATTTTACTATCTGGGGTTCATAAATATGCACTTTAATGAACCCACAAACAAGGACTCAGCCTCCTTTGAAGAAGCACCTGGGGTGTTGCGGATCCATTTTACCTTTAGATTACCAACACATCCGGCAAGGCATCTTCTAGACCCCATTTTCTCTAAAATGGTGGATTTTTATCCTGCCTCTCCTTTTCTGTTGATGTGGTCTGATGATTTTGCAATCCCTTCTGAAATATCGCAATTTCCGTCCGCTCAGTCAGTTGGCAAATCATAATAGCAAATCTAGACTAGGTCGTATCTGGTAAAAAAAAGTCCATAATACTAACCATACAAATATACTTACATCGTCACCTATTATTCTTACCCGCGATGTCTCTGTTTCAGCCACAAGAATCAATGATTGGCTAAAGAACATAATTGATCACACTGCCCCTTCTAAACCTGTTGGTGGCTACCGTTATACAGTGGTATAATGAAGAATTAAAGCTGGAAAAAGCCATTGTAAAAAATATGAACCATTCTGGCACAATGACTGTTCCCCCGAGGATAAATCAAGATAGAAACTAGCCCTAAAAGACTACCAGAAGCTAATTTGCACAACTAGGATGTGCTTTAATACTAATAAATTTGAATCATCATGCAACCCTGCCAGGGATTCTTTTCCATTGCAAAGTTACCTGCTTCCAAAGGTGTGGAACAGTAGCACATCCCCCCTTTGCCAGAGCTTTGCTCAAACTTGTCATCTTTCTTCAGTAAAACCAATCACAGATCTTTAAATGAAAGCCCCCACCCCACCATTGATTCAATCCTTCTCTGCTTTATCACAGACTGACCCATCTTGCTCTACTATCCTGACCAACTTCTCACTCCTTATTAACGAGGGGGTTCTTTCAATCATGTCCACAATCTAGTCCGGTTCACGCAGTGAACCGTGTCCACCACACACATTTGCATTAGCCCCTGAGATCCTCCTACCCCTACTTACTGAGCTATGCATTTTCTTCTTTACCTTGGCCATTGTACCAGAGATATGGAATCAGGCCTATATTATACTGCTGCTAAAAATAACCTTCAGCAGACTCGACCATGCTCAGTAACAAGTGACCAATCTTTTTGCTCCCCTTCAAAAATTGCAGAAAGGGCCACTAATAGGCATATCTCCTCCTACTTAGAATCCAACGAAATTTTAGATCCATCACAATCTGGATTCATTCCACTCCACAGCACACACATGCCCCTGGTGCTGAAGGACCTCGATTAAGGACTCAGTGAGACACTCTCTAAGAATTTCATGATAGGACGACAGTAATGCACTATATTTGGGCTTACCTAATTATATCACACACTGTTTTTAAGTAGTCCAAAATGCAGCAGCATGTATCATTCTCAAATTCCCTGCCTCCTCTTTGGTTTCTATGCATCTTCAAACTCTTCTTTGGCTCCCTATAAAAAAAATACACCGTTTTTAAAGCTCTTACACATGGAGCAATCCATATAATAGGACCTAACTACCTCACGAATATCTTCAACCTTTACCATTCAGTCCGTAATCTCAGATAATCATCTCAAAAACATTAGGAGATTCCCAACATACCTGGTGTGCTTCTGGGTGCCCACTCCTTATCGTATCTTACAGCCTCCCTCTGGAACAAGTTACCAATGGACCTCAAAGGC
This sequence comes from Calotriton arnoldi, assembly GCA_963921515.1. Classification (NCBI taxonomy): domain Eukaryota; kingdom Metazoa; phylum Chordata; class Amphibia; order Caudata; family Salamandridae; genus Calotriton; species Calotriton arnoldi. Next base: position 1,694,427 of record CAWUFW010003189.1, on the reverse strand, counting down.
CTAGTCGGTCATCTCTTGTTCTGCAAGAAACTCTCAATCTCGCTCTTGTAACTTGCCTCCAGGCAGCTGTACCCCTCCTATTTCTCTAGTGCCAGGACACACCTTGGAAATTGTGCGTTCTACAAAACCCAAATAAAATATATTTAATGCCTTGTTTGACAAATCCCTGTTCTGGTTTGTCTAATAGCAGATGTAGTCCATAAGAAAGAGTTGTCTTTGGAAAAAATACAACAGTCTTGTACCTCAGGGGACCAAGAAACCGAAATGAAATTTCACAACAGGCATCAAACTTTCACTTAAGCTGGCCCCCTCAGACACAGACTCAGACTTTGGACAAACAGGGGAACGATTGTGCCAGAGTGGTGGTTATTGAACTTTGGAAGAAGAGAGAAATGGGCCTCAGCCCACAGCAAACTCTCATGAGCCAGCATGGTCCATGTGAATGATATTTTGCGGGGTGGGTACCTGCCCAGGAAAAGTTTAGTAAAAATATAGTTCTAACGTACATTTTAGATTACAGTTTTATAATCTGTTGGCTATAAAATCATAAGTTTAACAGGCAGTTGCAGAGGGACACTGGTTAAATATTTCAGTCTTTTCATGGCATGTCAAGCAAGCCTAACTCTTCTCACGGGCATTTGGGGTGCCCCTCCATCCCTAGGAAACTTTGTAACAATTAGGAAGAGCAATATAATTTTTAGTATAATGTCCCTAAAGGTGGGTTAAAAGCCATAGAGTATCAGGTAGCTCATATAATTTAGGTATGCAATTTAATATCAGGTTATTTATAATTTGCCATGTTAACAATGAAAATGGTATTTTGGTGGTATAAATAACAAATAAGTTAAACAATCAGAGAGAGAGGGTTTTTAAAGGGGATACTCCTAGTCCCCTAAGGTTAACTGAAAAAACAATTGGAAGGAGTATGCCCCGAGGAGCCAAAGGCTACTACGGGAAGCACGGAAGATGAAGAAATACCCAAGAAAATTTCTTTGGTTTCAAAAAGGCCCCTCACTCACCAACCTGGTTGGTGACATGCTTCATCATTGGGGTCCCACCCGAGCAGCCGAATGCCACTCGGGTGTGCTGCAACACCTGATTACAGTGGAGCGGGTTTGGTGAATCAGTGAAGTGGTGATCGTAAAATTATCTTTATTGTACTCCGTTATTTTTATTATGGAGCAATAAGACAAGGTTACCTATAGTGTGTATTACTAGGTTTTCATCAGGGCCTAGAACCCGGGGGTTTCCTGATGGGGCTACATCGCAGGTTTGAGTAGTGGATGGCATGACTTGACGAAAGTTTGACTAAAGTCAGCATCCATCCCCATGGTAATCATGAGGCCAGACGTAATATCGTCATTGTAATTTTGTTTCCTTTCATGAAGACTGAAAGGGTTTCCATCCTGTGAGTACACGGTATGGCATTTTAATTGTGACCGAGGGTTGGGTACACCTTAGCGTGTGTATACCGCCCGGGTCCTAGGTCCTGATGAAAACCTAGTAATACACACTATAGGTTGAAACATGTAGACCCTCTTTTCACCTTTCACCTTGTCACCACCCACAGTTTTTTACCTGTGGACAATTAGGTCCATCACGGAAATATTCTTGTGGATTCATTTTTAACCTTGTCTTATTGCTCCATAATAAAAATAGCGGAGTACAATAAAGATAATTTTACGATCACCACTTCACTGATTCACCAAACCCGCTCCACTGTAATCAGGTGCTGTAGCACACCCGAGTGGCATTCGGCTGCTCGGGTGGGACCCCAATGATGAAGCATGTCACAAACCAGGTTGGTAAGTGAGGGGTCTTTTTGAAACCAAAGACATTTTCTTGGGTATTTCTTCATCTTCTGTGCTTCTTGTAGTAGCCTTTGGCTCCTCGGGGCATAAATAACAAATAGTCAGGGGTTCAAACAGGGGGAAAAAATTGCTAACTTTTCACGCTGAACAACCAGGTTTTACCAATTATTTGAATTTTTTAATTATTTGCTTCAGTTTTAAAAGGAAACTGCATAGAATTCCACTGTTTGGACCTTATACTCTAAACAGCCTCTCACCAACATATGTATATCTGTATTTCGTCTTAGAGAAAGTTTGGCAGGGGACACATTTTTGGAATATAATTGCCCAGAAAAGGAGGACACGAGTGATAGGAGATCTAATGTATCAGACAGAGCAACTTAAAGATGATCCTTTTCTTCACTCGCAATCAATGAAGTTTTATGAGCCTGGCTGAAATATGGATACATTTACTGAACCTTAAATGTGTGTGCAAAGCTGCACTCTGGATAGTTGAAGTCTTGTAGATTTTTTGGGGATGCCAGTAACCTATATAGCAGAATTCAAACCATAAATGTTCTAAAGCATTCACCATCATCACTTTTTGGGGTAAAATTCAGAAAGGACATGACCATATGTCAAATCCTCAAATCAGAGAAACACACGTTTGAGACTTAAGAAGTTTGAGTGGAGTAAGACAAGTGGGAGCATGACAAAGACAGACTACACATAAATCCCATATGCCAGTAGGAGTATAAATCAGAAGAATCTCAGTGTTCCCAGACTGAATATTTCAAGCAATTTGAACTCCTCCACCAAGGCACTGCTAGTGAAACTGATACAAGCCTCTGAGGGAACTCTCCTTACTGCTTCTACATGGGCCCAACTCTCTCATTTTCCAGGGCGATCCAAGTAGATTTTCAGTGATACAACATTGAGTGAGAATCTACTGGAAATGGGAAGTTTTCTTTCAGGTTATGCATGTTTTAAGCCTCTCTCATTGGGGTGCAAATCTCACACCAAAGAGCAAAGTCTCACCAATCGCTTTTTTTCATAGCCTAAATGGTTTTAATTGATTGGCACAGAGAGGTGCCACACTTCTCTGTCAAAAAATTGCTACTGCTTCAAACACTTAAAATTTCCCATTTGTGGATCCTTGGACCTCATTTGTGGGCATCCTGCTCTCCTCCCTCCTTCCTGTAGCACAGGCTTCCCTATATGCATTCATATTTTTAACAATACTGAACCCTTAGTAACCTTTCTCATGTGCAAGGTGCGAGAAAATACCACATGTATCTGGACTGTTCAGCATTACACAATTAGTGGTGTGGCTTATTGAGCTGGCATACACCATATCAGTGCACATATGTGTGTCCAAGCACATGCACACCCTAGTAGGTTGATTGACTCATCTGCATCTGACCTTTCTCAACAGTGTCCCTGCCCTATTGACAAGCATTCAGGACCCGATTAAAAACCAGAGTGCACCAAAGTAAATTACACCAGTATGGTCATGCCACACTGCTTGGATCTGTGCTAATGACTCTCCCAAAAGACTGCCTTTAGTTACAGATATCCTAAGAATCCACTTCTGTGAAGTGTGCTAAACATTAATTGTGTCTGTTGACCACATCTCACTGACCTCCCAGTGATGCAGGGCAAAATGTGCACTAGCTCTCGAGTCATGAACATTTTGCACATCTTTCAGGGGGCTGATCTGCTTGATGGATATTCTGTAATTGTATTGTATTGTATTGCAACATTTATATAGTGCTTGCTGCCCCTGTGTGGGTCAGGGAAGCACCTGCCTACATGGGCAGCATGCTATGTCATGTAGGATGTGTGGTTGGAAGAGGGTTGTCTTTGTTTTTGGTCCTATGTGAGAAGTGTTTGCATGTCATGTGTTATGGCCACCGAGGTGCAGGTATTGTGTTATGGGATACAGCACTTAGCAGTGTGTGGGATGAAGAGATGTGAGTGATTGGTGCACAGATTATGGTTTTTAGTAAGGTGGCAGCTTTGAGAAGCTTTTAAGGTTCCTTTAAGGTATTTCTTCTTATCATAATCCACTTAGCTGGTTACTGCTGCACATGGCTGTCCATGTTGAGGTTTTCATTTAAAGTTTATGATCTTCAGCAGGCATGGTTTTAGGAAGAAATGGTGGAAATATCTCCAGGAACAGACCTTGTTACTGTCATCCCATATCTGATTATAATTGTGAAATGATGAGAAATGGTCATAGTATGTATCTAGTTGCGACCTACAGTGGTAGACTAGAATAGAGTCATCCAATTAAAAATTATTCCATCCCTGTTCAGTTTAAGATGTCTGGTTTATAGGGTAGTGAAAGTACTGTGTGCTGGACAAGACCCATAGCAAATCTGCCTTATGTGTTAGGGGATTACACAGTATAAGATAGTTATTATGTAGCCTGAATGAACTACAGTCAGCTGCTGACCGCTGAATCAGTATTAGTGTTGGCCAGAAGGATTATGTATATGAATCCACATTGCAATATAATATCCAGACTAAGCATAGTACAGCCCTTCATGTCTTACCTGGATGTAGAAAGCAGTGTGCTGGCTTGGCTTTTCCATATCTATGGGCTATGAACTGTAGATTGCGTTTGAAAGTGCAATTATTATTCCAGGTTATATCCCAAGGTTGTGGGATGATGTAGTTATCTTGGGAACAGCCATGTTTTCAAATATCTTCTGAAGTGTACATTATCCTGAATGCTTCACATCTTGACTGGTAGCAAGTGCCAAATCTTGCTGACATTTACTGAGAAGGCATTGTTTTCTATCAATTCCTTATAGTAAAGTGCTATGATGGTCCATGGTTCAAGCCTGGAGCACTTGTTCTGTATTTGTTGCATGAGTTTAATTTGTAGGGATAGTAGTTCTATTCCTGGGGAAGCTCTGTGGACAATGCAGAGTCCCTTGAACATTGCTCTTCTAGCTGTAGGTAGCCAGTGGAGTTATTACTGGACTGGAGTCACTCACTCTCTTGAGTGAAGGCAGAGACAGTAGTATTTCGGATTAGTCGTATTTTGTGTATGATGAAGCTAGGTGCACTAAGGTATAGGCTGTTGGCATAATCAAGCGTGGACATCAAGAGTACAAGGATAATGTGCAGCTTTTGTTGGTGTCCAAAGTATGGGAAGATGCAACTTGTGTTTGTATTATGCAGGAGGTGTTCTTTGTAACTTTGGTGACATGTGGTATTAAGACTAGGTCTGAATCCATGGTTATTCCTTGCTTTCTTACTTCTCTGGATGGTGGTAGAGGGGCCTCAAGTTCCTTAGGTATGGTGGTCATAATATGGTCTCTACCTTTATGATGTTGAGCTTTAGCTGTTTACTCTTCCTTGTCTTTATGGCACAACATAATTGTTGAAATATGTTATACCCCTGAGGGACACAGTAGTGTTGAGTGTGAGCAGCTGAAGTGAAAGGTGGTAGGTATACACACTTTGCCTGTAAGATAAGAAGCAATCCATTTTGGAGCCTTTCTTGTATTCCAAGATGATGGAGACTTTGTAGTAGTATGTGGTGGAGGACAGTCTCAAACATTGCTGATAGGTCCAGAAGCAAAAGGGCAGCCAATGTTTTTATCCACTTTGAGCTATAGGTCATCCCAAATGGATATGATGTCTGGCTCTGTGCTTCTGCCTGGTCTGACTGTTGGTCTGACTTCAAGTTGTTTTCTTCTGTAAATTTTGAATGTTGAGTAAACACTTTTCTTTATAATTTTATTCATACCAATGTGTCATTTCATATTGGTCTATAGTTTGCTGGGTCAGATGGGTCAAAGTTTTTCTTTCTGAAGAGTGGTCTAATATCAGAGGTTTTCAGCAAGGTTGGGAATTAACCTACTTCCAGGGAGTAGTTGAGTATGTTTCTAGCTATCTTCCTGCGCGGGGCATGCTAAGAATATCTTTAAAGATTTTTGGAGGTGCCAGGTCTCATCCTGATGGCCTTCTTGGCATAATGTGCCAAAAAATCTTTTTCTCTGAGGATATTGAATACATTTAGCAGTGGAAGATTGCTTCTCTCACTTTCTATGGGGGCTGTGTCATGTGATCTCTGGTATCTGTGTTCTCTTTAAGGTAATTTTCTGTATTTTTATTTAGAGATCAGTTTCATGGAGGTTTTGGCACAGACGGTATGCAATTGCGTTTTTCTGTGTTTCGCCACTTTAGATTGCAGAATTCCATTGGAACATTGTGGAGTTCCTTAGAAGGACAGTTGACTTCAATTATGCATGTAAAATGGTGTTCACTTTTTGTGGTTCTGATAGCTCATCTGTAGGCTCTGTTATACTGACGTAGTATGACTTTGTCTTGTTCATCTCTTGATTATCTTCACTTGGCACATGCACGCTTGCATGCGAAACTCCCTTATGCTTATGAAGTGCCACCCCTCAAGGACTCGGAACTGGATACCGGGCTCCAAGCTACGACAAAGATAACAGACTGCCAGTATCAGCAACAAGAAACACGAAGATGGGTTGCATGTGGTACCAGTAATTGAGCACCATATAATACCGCTACACCAGGGTGCTAGCCAACAACGCCACAAACGAAGTGAAGAAGTCTTTGCTACTACACATGATGGCTCTAAACCGCACATCTTGCTCATTCACCTTTAAGTAATTCTACTCATTTATCTCTTCTCGAAACTAAAGCACCGCACGCAGAGCTCTCGTACGCATTGCGATAGACGAATTAAGTGCATACTATAACTCACTTTATTACAGGGATCATTACCTGATATGATTCCCCATTTGTGCCCACAGATAGCAAATACGCGCAAAAGTGAAATTCGTACCACCCAGCGGAGAAATGACATTCGGACCCCTATTGAGAGATTGTCCCGACTCATATTAGGTATGGTCTTCATGTATGGATGGTGGTCAAAGTGGCTTCAAATAACACAACATTGTCTAGTACAAAAGAGTAATTTCTAAATTAATTTCTTAAACCCTAGTGTCCTACACTGAAGTACCCAGCCCTGAGGAAGACCTTCCTTGAATCCTCTTGGTCCCCACACGAAGGTCGAAACACGTCGGCACACCCTTCACTCACCCCTTCACTTCACGAGGCCAAGAACATCGCTATACCAAATCGCAAAGAGACTATGGACTTTTTTAGTTTAGCCAACAGATTGTGGTTTAAAGTGACATAAAATGTACTAAGGCGCTCTCTGACCTCTTCACTATTGGGACCGCCCATTGAATGAGTATCGAGGATAAGTAGGTCACAATATCCCGATACATGTTTATAATGAAGTAGGACCTTTTTGATTTATGACACTGTTCGTGAATATTTGTAAAGATTTTTCTGTATTTTGTCTCCCACGCACTGTATATAGAGTATTTATTGTACCACAATCATGTACTAATATGTAAAGCAGTATCGAAATGAAAACATATGTGTTTTAATTTTGAATCTAGAAAAAGAAAAGTATGAAGTAAACTCGAAGTAAACTCGTATTGATGAAATATCAAATATTGCGGATTAAGTATTTTTGAATGTTTTTATGTTTGCTTGTTTACCCACGATTTCAAGTTGAAACAAGAAACTCAGTTCATTTATTGAACAGATACGGAGGTAAAGAGTATCGACCTACGTATTGAATAGGATTAGTGAATTCATGGGCCAAGATGCATCATTTCATTTCATTACCCCTCAAGGACACATCACCTCTTCAGCGATTGTAATTACGTAATAGAAACTAATTTACCATACCTCTTCTGTAATAAGAAAGTGTCATCCCATGCTGGATTACAGGATAACATTTGCTGTTTAGTCATTTGCTTTGAAAACACATTTGATATAATATACCCCCTTTTCAAAAGCAAATGTACACAATATTTCCATCTGGCTGAAGCATTGCAAGTCAATGGACGCAGGATATATGGACAACACATGTTTTGTGTATCCTTACATTCAACACACATGTTGGCACAGGGCCAGGATATGAAATGCCTTTAGTGGTGTTATGTGTTTTGTTTCTCAATATAAAGATACCATTTTTTACATTAGACACATTTTAGTAGAGTGTACCCAATCGGGCAATTCTTGATGCACTTTCACTTATCACATAAATATAGGATGTAATATGAAAGCTACCTCAAGACCAACATAGGTTTTCAACCTTTGCTAAGAAAGAGAAGGAAAAAGTCACAAGCAATGCCTTAGAATATTGCTCCAAATAATTAAGGCATAGGCCACTTCAGGCAGTTGCTGAATGCTGTGAGGACGAATGATGCAATCTTTTAGCCAGATGCACGGGGGTTTTAACACACACTGCTTTATGGGTTAAACTTTGATTTAATAAAATAAAATTTTGCACAGATTTTTAGATTTTCGTTAAGGAGTCACTCAACACTCTCCCGCCGTGTACATGCTAACCTAGGGGGTCATTACAATAGCGGGCGTATCGCCACCGCCCATATGGCGGTGGCGATCCGCCCGCTATTTCCCTCCGCCCGCCACACATTTACCCCCGCCATATTACTATGGCGGGGACTCCGGCGGACGGTAAAACCGTCCGCTGCTTTTCCGCCGGTCGACTCATCGACCGGCGGAAAAGGGCATTATATGGTGGCGGTGTCTGCAAGACACCGCCATCCATCTTACGATGCTGGCGGAGGTGTGCCTTTCCATGGCGGCGTTGCCGCCATGGAAAGGCATACGGTATGTACAATTGGGGACCCGTTGCGGGCCCCCAGGGTGTTGGGGGGGTGGGGGGTGCACATGGGGGGTACCTATGGTACCCCCCTGCATTTGATTGCACAAGGTGGCAGGCACCGCGCAGTGCCTGTCACCCTGTGCATGCAAATGCACAACATGCATTTCCAGCATTGTGGCGGGCGGTGCTGTGGCGGGCGCATCCTAATTCGATTCGCGGGACCGCAGCACATGTGGCGGGCGGTCCCTTTCTCCGTTGCGATGGCGGGCGGACTTTGTCCGCCCGCCATCGTAATGGACCCCCTAGTATTTTAATGTATATGGCTCTTTGTAATCATCAGTTGTTAAATTCCTGGAGACGTTTTATAATGTTTGTTCTAAGTTTGGTTCTTAAGACAAATTTGCTTAATTGCATTAGGAACACTATCAATTTTAATTTACCTTGCTGTGTGGTGATTCGATTGATTTTAATTTTGGTAACTTTAGAATGCATCTTAATGAGAATTGCATGACAATGTTTTACTTATTGAATACTATTTTTACAGATTACTGTGAAATTTAAACTGAACTGAATAATATTATATGCAAAATAATTTTCAGTAAACCAAAATCACAAAAATGTTGGGAGTGAAAAGAAGTCAAGATTGGATATAATGTATACAATGATGTTCATACAGGGCCAGATACCAAGGCTCAGATTTACTACAGTCTTGCATTGTCCTTGTGTGATGCGAGCCGTCGCAAGACAAGTCCTTATCTGGGATTTACTAACCCATGCAAAACCCCTTTGTGTGGCTTTGCATGATTTCCTAAATACAAAGTAACATTAGTCAGTGCAATCTGAGAATGAGTCAAAGTGCTATGCCTTCTCCAGAACGCATAATGAGGAGACATGTCTTTATTTCTTCTCATTATTTCCTTTTTCCATGTGTACTGCAATCTACAGCACATGTAGAAAGAGAAAAATGCCTTTAAGGATTGCTTTTGTGCAGGCAGGTATTCTTTGCTTGTAATGCAGGCACCCTTGCACCATGGTGCAAGGGTGCCTGCGCTGGTGCTAGGCAGTGCACAGTGCACTAGGAGACAGCAGGCATGCGCCATATCTTTGTGGATATGGCACATTTCAGCTGTCTCCCTTTCACACAACGCAGCCCAGCAAGTTACCTTGCTGCGCTGCGTGAAAAATTTGTAAATCTGCCCCCAAGACTGTAAATAAGGAATCTTTTTAGATGTTCCTTAAATGCATGTGAAAGATATATATAGGATGTTTAGGGGATGATCTAAAGTGTTTTGTTGGATGTTTGAGTGTTGTGAATCGTGTTTGTATATGCTTTTGAAACCCTGCTTATAGCTGGAAATAAGACTTATTTTATCTGTATTGCAAGCAGAGAATATGGTCGAGCTAAACAAAATAGCCCTTTATGAAAGAAGGCGTATATTCAATCAAAGAATACTCTACTTTGGCCTACATGTCTATCCGATGAGTCTTAGTAGCTGGGCAGTATAGCCCACTTTCATCTGTGTCCAGATTTTGCTCCTACCAGCTGCAGTTGCCCATCATAAGGGTTGGTGAGAGACAAACAGGAAGACTACCCTTCCAAGTGTGGATGACTGCCACTTAGTAAAATTTGAAATGTAACAAAGCAGCATGTCATCTAAGAAATGGTTGTGTTGATTCTGTATCCTGTAATCCAAGACACAATAATTGAACATTTCCCCAGACATGATCAAAACTTTTCTGACCTCTTGGTGTCCATCTTAGACTTGACTCTGACATTGTAATACTCGGCTGAACGGAGCTTGGCTATCAGCTCTAACATTTCTATTTATGTTGGTTCTCAATATCATTATAGCCATCCTCACAAATGTATTTGTGGCAAAGCAGCCTTGCCCATATATTCTTCCACACTTAGCTGGTGTAAAAGAGTCTCCATCTCTACTGAGCTGAATGCGTAGGGCTTCCAGAATGTGCCTGACTATATATATTCCACCTCCCAAGACCTCACACAAATCCTTTCCTCCTCCTGGTTCTGTGACAGTGCTATATGCAGGCACATGAATGTACATGGCCTATCATGGTTGTGGGCTCTAGGTACCAAGAATAAACATCTCTCAATCGGGCTTTATGCCCAAACGAGCCACTCGTTTCAATCTGCGCCGGTTGGCCAACTGGATGGATACGGTTAAGCACAGAGACAGCCCACACGTGCTCCTCTCCCTCGATGCCAAAAAGGCCTTTGATACAGTCCACTGGCCGTTTATGAGGCAAACCCTAAAGAAATTTGGTTTTGGACCGGTCTTTATGGAATGGCTGGAGCTCCTCTACACGGAGCCAACGGCTAAAGTCCGAGTGAACTGAGTGACTTCGGCAACCTGGCCCATTCAAAGGGGCACCAGGAAAGGGTGTCCCTTGTCCCCACTATTGTTTGCCCTCGTCCTGGAGCCTGTGGCATGTCTAATCAGATCCCACCCAGCGCTGAGTGGATTCACAGATGAAGGCCAAGTCCTAGAAGAAGAAGGCATATCACTTTACGCGGATGATATCCTGCTATATGTTACCGAGCCGGCAGAGACGCTCCCGAAGATACTACAAATATTTGCTGAGCATGGTCAAAATGCAGGCTATAGAATTAATTGGAGTAAATCTAACCTGTACTCAGTGGGGAGCCCCATCGAGACTCAAGACATCCCTGAATGTCTACAGGTAACCCAAGAAGGGTTCCGTTACCTTGGCCTTTATATTACCATCGAAGAAGCGACTAGCCTGACTCAGAATATCAAGCGAGTCCTGGTAGAATTCCAAGAGGAGGTTAAAAGAAGGAGAAGACTCCCTCTGACAATAATGGGCAGGGCCACAATGTATAAGATGATCACACTCCCCAAGCTGCTCTACATACTACAGAACACCTATAACAAAATACCAGAGAGTATATTCACCACACTAAATAACGAGCTGCGGATACTCCTGTGGGATGGGGCACACCCAAGAGTGGCGCTGCAAACACTTCAACGCAACCCAAACAACGGGGGCCTTGCCCTACCAGACATTAGAGCCTACTACAGAGCTGCCCACTTGGTGGTGATTAATGAATGGAGTCACACCATAAGGGACCACCCCACATATACACTTGAGAGACTTCAGTTCTGACACCATACCCAATTACATTATCTATATGGGGGCAAAGGTGTCAACCGACTCCTACCAGCCACCCAAAGGGTGATCGAAGCATGGAAAGGGGCTGAGAACCAGATGAAATGGGACACTTGGCTCACGAGAAAAACCCCCCTATGGGAAGGGACGAGACTATTAGGGCTTTAAACAATGGGATATGATCGAAATCTCCAAATTAGGAGACGTGCTAGAGAAAGGTACCCATGCACCCTTTGACGCACTCCAGGCCACTTACCAATTAACAAATACTCAAAGATATACCTATCTCAGACTGAAACACGCCTGGAAGGCCGAAGGGCTAGACGCAATCGAGCTCCCGGAGTTCTCCCCCCTAGAGGGCAGACTCCTGCAAGAAGAGATCCCAAACAAGGCCATCTCATGGACGTACAAAACTCCACTTAATAATATGCCTGATAAATTGGGGCAGCTGAGAGCTAAGTGGGAACTGACCACAGGACCGATGGAAGACATTGACTGGGAGGCAGCCCTCATGCACCCACGTGAAGTGGCAATCAAGCAGAGGTTACGTCTCATACAATATAAGATCCTACATAGGGTTTACTTTGACAGAGCATGACTTCACACCATGGGACGAGCAGAATCCCCAGACGGCTTAAGATGCCAGACCGAATGAGGCACATTCATACACACATTGTGGGACTGCAATAAAATAAAAACATACTGGGCCCAGATAGTGGGGGAACTGAACAGCATACTGGGGGCCCAACTCGAACTGGAGGCTAAATATGTACTTTTGGGAATCCCTACGGAATCCCTACGGAAATTGACCTAATGCGCCATAAACTTATGTTAGCCAATCTGGGACTAGTAGTAGCTAAAAGAGACATAGCCCGCCACTGGGGGAAATCTAAACCCCCTACGCTTAAGGAATGTAAGGCGTGCTTAGACCTATACATGGTAGCGGAAAGAGTCACATATACAGCCAGGGGGTGCCCGCGCAAATTCAAAAAGATTTGGCCTCCCTGGATAGACTACTATGGGCTGGAGCTCGAAGGGATGGAGGACGTTGTGAGTTCGACAAGAGAGGAACCGGAGACCGAGCCAAAGTAAACTTTGGTCCCTACTTCCCCAGGGCAGACAAGCTAGGTATACATGTAACCCTCAAGACTGGTAACTGTAAAAAGAATGATTCATTTGCTTTTTCCGTTGGAGAAATCGTCGCCGCACTCTTTGTCTTGTGTAATCTGATGATGCTTCTTACCCTGTATATCTCGTATATCCAAGACTTCTTTGTTTTTAATGTTAAAAAAAAACATAAAAAAGAATAAACATCTCTGTTCAGATGGTGTAGTTATATATTTATCTGCTTCTTCAGTTGTTTGAAGTCAAACTCTGTCAAAGATTCTTCTTCTACCCGAGATATACTTACGCTGTCTTGAAGTAGACAAGGGCATATTCTCCTAATGATTATTAAAACACCTTCAGTCAAACTTTCTCAATGAGCATTTAAGAACCCAAGTGTATACACTTTCAATGGTCCTTCAAATATATATGGCCAAACTCGGAATCAAAATTCTCCCAACAGACTTTAAATCATCTGATTAAAACAATCTCTAAGCATCTTCAAGTACTGAAGTTTTTTTTAATAAACGTTATTAATGCTAAATTTCCTCGGTGTTGTACATACATATCAGTTCGTAATACAGTAATGGAAATATCAGAAGTTCTTAGATAAGACCTCACATAATTTGCGTATGTTCTACAGTATGTCCCAGTAAGTTCAAGTAAGTCTGATGTGGAAAGTTCCATGGTATTCTCCAGCACTAATGTGGCATCTAGTTGACTCTAAGTAACTTTTGGTGTTCGCCCACTATGTCCCATTGTGTTATACCCTGTTCATTGGTAGGTTAATGGTATGTTTGATCGTTGGGTATCAGCCCTTGCACCACGCTCCCTCATGTAGTCCCTCAGGGGTTGCCATACGTCCCTAGGTCTAGACATTGGGGGCTGTAATTCTGCGAATATTTCACTATTAGTGTCACAATACATCATACTTTTGATCCATTTCTCCAAAGTGGGACCCCGTTTGTTGCCCCAGTGCAAGGCTATTTCTCTCTTTGCCAGCAGCAGTGCCATCACCACAAACCTGCGTGACGCTTTAGGAACATTGGCGACATGTCCCAGTAGTGTCACCAGTGGGGAAGATGCTAATTGCAAATTCGTCATTCGTGCCAGTTTATTTATAGAGTTTTATATAGCGCGAACATGACCCAAGGGTATCAGAGCGCTTCACAGTTACATGAGGTAAATATTTTATAATACAGCGGGTATAGCACAAGTAATATATATATGGTTCCGGTACATGCCTTTCTTATCAGTTTCAACAATAACAAGATTAGGATCGGTTTGGTGTACAAAAGGTATAACATCAGTATTATACATATGGTTCCAATGTATACCTTTCGTATCTTTTACATCAATACTACGAAGATCCATTAATTGTAGTAATGTACAGTCTAAGAAGTCTTCGCAGCTAACTGGTGAGTTTATCTTTATATTCGTTGTTGACCTGTTGAGGTAACACCTACATCAGATCTAGTTGGCATCAGTCTTAGGTTAGTTTTGGTGTCTTTGTGGTCTTTTTGTGCAGGATGTATCCATATCTGACAGGACTATGCGATGTCCGGCTATTAACCAAGATGTTCTGTTCAGTTCTGCAAAGATGCTGTTCCAGAATGGAGCAATTCTATCACAGGTCCAGGACATGTGCGCAAAGTCTGCAGCATATATGTAACATTTGGGGCAGTGCGAAAAATGGGCAGGATCTGTACGAACCATCAGTGCTGCGGTGGTATATGCCCTCCGCAAACATTTGTAGTATAATAGCTACATTCTAACAAGACCTTACAGTAATATGCTGTCCCAGGTCTGCCTCCCATGCTGCCCTCAATCTGGTGTCATGCGTAGGTGTAAGTACTAAGCATAGTCTGGATATGAGGTGGTCTCCATTAGTGTCGGTGATAAGCAGTGAGAGTGGTGCAAAGCTGTCCATCTCTAGCGGGTATGTTGGTATTCTGTCCCTGAGGGCTGCCTGGAACATAGTCAGGAAGAAGTGATCTATGTAAGGGGGCATCTTGGAAACGAGGGTCTTCTGTTTTGGATATTGCGCGTCCCCCAGGAAAGAGGTCCCCGAACGTGTGCAGCGCATATCGTCGGAGGGTACGTTGCACTAGCAGTATAGTCTGGATATGAGGTGGTCTCCATTAGTGTTGGTGATAAGCAGTGTGAGTGGTGCGAAGCTGTCCGGCTCTAGCGTGTATGTTGGTATTCTGTCCCTGAGGGCTGCCTGGAACCTAGCCAGGACTAAGTGATCTATGTAAGGGGGCGTTTTGGAAACGAGGGTCTTCTGTTTGTGAGATTGCGCGGCCCCCAATGTGATGGGTAGCCATTGATTCACCATCAATGGAAGTGCAGATGAATAAATTGTCGTGCCACCCGTCTTTCTAAATAATCTCGACCATGCCCAGCATGTAGTGGACACAGTTTGAACGTCGTTCTGGTCCCGCAGCAGTCCAGCTGGCAGGAGGGCTGCCATCAGCGTAGGGGCTACTAGATCCTTCTTCGGCTTGGCGTAGGGAACACAGGCATCCGGGTGGTACCAGTATCGTGAGTAACTACACAGCGCCACTAGGTAGTAAAGGTGTGTGTCCAGAACTCCAAACCCCCCCCATTCATACGGAAGGATGAGGGTGTTCCAACTGATGTGAGGCTTTTTACCCCACCAAATGAGGCGTGTCAAAATCATGCGTATTTTTGAAAAAAAGGAATTCGTCAAGGGAATAGGGATGTTGTTGAACAACTAGAGAAGCTGGGGAAAGACCATCATTTTGATAACGGCAATGCACCCCGCTATGGAGAGTGGGAGGCAAATCCACCTCTCCACCCTGGCTCCAAGCTGGTCTATCGCTGGCCCGTAGTTCAGCTGCACTGTTCTCTGTCCCTGTGTAAATAAATCCCCATGTATTTCACCTCTGCCGCCACCATGTATGAGTCTCACCTGATGTTTCCTTAGAAGCGAGATGGAAGACACGATGCTGGATCCCAACTTCCCTCACCCACCAAGAACAGCCCAACACAGTCAAAGCCAATGAGGTGAATGTGGGGAAGAGGGGAAAACAAAACAAGGAAAGGGAGAAGGAGTCGAACACGATGGCACGTCTTGCACGATGTCTGTATGAGGTTGATTGCATACACTTCCTATGTAAAATAACATACAGTAAGTTATTCTACATACACATGTCTGAGGGTAGTGTTAAACAATGACATGAAATACTCCTAGTATTAACATACCTGATGAACATCCCTCTTCTAATTCAAATGAAGATATAGCAATGTAGGAAACAAATTAGGAATGATGTGTCTATGAATAGAAAAAAAAATACTAGGCAATAAATGTTATGATTAAAGAAATTAAATATATAATTGCAAAGAAATTGAAAGGTACTAACCTTAACAAATACCACCATATCATTCCATTTAGACCCACAAATTATACATCCTGATTACTACTAGGAAAAAAACAAAAATCATATTTTCCTACACAGGATGTAATAAGAAAAACCTACACAAAAAGGTGCTGGGTCAGTAGTCAGAGTATAAGCGTCTCCTTAAGAAATCAGGAAACTAACCTATAGCTATTGTCTCTTATAGCCAGCCTGTGATAATGAAAGAAAACAAAAAAATTACCTTTTCTCTTCTCTCCGTGGAATCCAATAAATCAGATAAGTATTAATGTTCTTTTAGCCTTATGTAATATCACCATCCTACCATGTGCCAGAAGACGAGGTTTCTTTGATTAAATATCTCATTCTTCTCTTGTTGTAGGAGTGCAGGACGAGAGGCTGAAAAAACCCCAGGTGCGCAGAGCACAGAGCTACTCAGCAGGTACCAGCCGGCAAGGGAACGCCAAGATGGACAGAAACCCGGAAGACGAGATCATCGACCTGGAAGAGGAAGCCCCGTACATCAGAGCAGGAACACATCGGAGACGTCCCGCAAAACCCGACTGCAGGACAACAGGACTAGAGCAGCTAAGTTGTCAGGAAACAAATGAGTGTGGGAGAGGCTAGGCGGATCTGTGACTGAACGCGAAGTGCATTCTTATCACGGGCCACCTTCTTTATCCGCACTTGACTCCGCCCCGCATGCTGATTGCAGACAGCGAGCGGGGCGCGACTGACACCAGGCCCTCGGGAACCCACCACTGTCTCGGTCCTGTACCTCCGTCAGTGGAAAGATCTCCGACTTTCCCCAGTTTATATGTAGCCCCGATAGAGACCCGAAACTATCTCAGTCAAGAGCGGTGGGAGGTTGTCAGCGGGGTTCCTCACATATAGCACAATGTCATCTGCATAAAGGGTCACTAATAAAGGGCCAGGCTTAAACTGCAATCCCCGATGAGAGTGGCTTCCCTGAAGTTGTCACAATAGGGGGTCCATCATTATTATCAAAAGAAGTGGCGATAATGGACATCTCTGCCTAGTGCCCCGGGAAATGGGGAGTGGCCCGGTCAATGTGCCGTTAACCCTGATGCGCACTGTTGGTAGCGTGTATAATAAACGCACAAGAGCCACAAATCCTGCTGGGACCCCCAGCCTCTGCAGTGTGGCATGAAGAAAAGGCCACTCCACAGAATCAAAGGCCTTCTCGGCATCCAGCAGAGCCACCATGGCCGGAACCATAGAATTTATTCTGTGAAGGACAGCAAAAAATGTTCGCAAGTTCAGCGCAGTAGATCTGTGCGATATAAAGCCAGTTTGTGTGGGGGAGATTATCTTTTCCATTAATAGCACCAGGCAGGTAGATAACATCTTGGCTAAGATTTGTAGTCAATGTTTAATAGTGAAAGGGGCTTATATGAGCTAGACTGCAATAGATCTTTCCCGGGCTTCAAGAGTAGGACTATGACTGCTTCTCTAAGTGTGAGGGGAAGAATTCCTACCTTTCACTCCTCTGCTCAAGTACTGAAGGTTAAGCCCTTCAAGCATTCTTCACTTGCTGAGATCAAAATCTCTCCAGATCTTATCTAGTATCTCAAAAAAACACTCACTGCCTTCAACTACATGCGATCGGTGCCGTCCACATATTCGACAGATATCAAGGGTCAACAATCTGCAAGGAGTTCTCAATTATACAAGGTCTGACGCACCCAAACAGTATATCATTGCCTGCAAACATTTATTCAAATAGCAAATATCAAACATTTCAAACAATCCTTAAAAAAACTAACAAATAGTCTAGTTACTCAAATAACCCAGATCAAAAACTTCTAAGAATTTTTCAAATATGTTGTGAATTGCATTAGTAATGTCAAAGGAATCCTTAAATACTTAAATACCTAAAGGTACACTCTCAACAATTCATTAAATATCTTCTATCCAGGCGTGGCTACAGCGCGCTGCAGAATGGCCGCCTAACGAGGAGGCTCTGCCGGCCGAGCCTCATATATCCGCATAAAACCATTAATATGCCGTAATTCTTCAGTTCAAAAAAGGGGTCTCCAGAAGCCGCACCCGACGGAGCTGCGATGCCGAACCGGAGCCGTGTTTCAATGCGGACAGCCGGATGTTCTATGGGCTGTGCGCTGGCGTGCTCTGAAACCGCCATGGTGGCCATGAGCGCGGCGGGAAGGGCGTAGTTTTAGCCTCGCACCCGCTGCAGGGCGCCTGGCCACCCTGCCGAATGCCCGAGGGTTTTGGAGGTGGATGCGGGAAGAGACAGCGGCCCCCTGCCCGGCGGCGGTGATCTAATGCTTCAAGCGGACTGGGTGCTGTGGCCCCGTGCGGCGGAGAGCGGATGAGCCTGGCGAGATCGGAGGGGCAGAGAGCAGCGGCGGATGGTGGCTATGTGCAGCGCTGACTCGTGAGGCCGGAAGACGAAGGGAGGAGCGTGCCTTGGCCATCTTCTATCAAGTACGAGGTAAGCGGGTGTCTGGCGCCTTTGATGCGGGTCGGATTAACTCGCGCCGTGAGGCCGCGGTTCGGCCCGGCTACGGGCCTGCTGAGGCCGGGCTGATGCTGGCGGGAGTGGTTCGCCTGGTCCAAGGGGGTGCTGGGTGAGCCTGCCCCTCCAACGTGGAGGCTTATAGTTGGGTGTGGTGGTGAGAGCTTGGGTCGAGTGACGGCCGGCTCGAGGTGGGGCATTGGAAGACCCGCACTTATTCCTTGTGTGGGTGGATACGTCCCCGCGTGCGAGGCCTAGTCCTTGGCCTACACTTTATCTGCTCGCCTGGCTAGGCCCTGAGATACTTTAAGGCCGCCTGACTGTGCCGTAGCCGGGGCGCTGGGTCATCACCTGAGCCGCATGGGGAGTGAGTGAATGGCCGGCTGAACCAGAGCATTCCAATGGTCCTTCTGCTGTCCCTGCCCTGAGAATGCCGATTTTATCACAGGAGGGGTGCTTGTAGTACCTGAGCAACTCCAGACGGAGCTGGGGCCACATTTACACCTGACCCTCCGCTGCCACATTGCGCTGCATGCCGCCGTTGGAGGGAGATCTGGCGTCCTACTTGTCTTGCCGTTGTGGGCCCACTGCTTGATCGGGACTTACATCTAAATTGTCATTATATCTGTGAAGGGCACTGCGGGTGTCTGGGGACGGGTGGGAGGCACTGCCAGCTGTGTTTGGGGTGCACCAACGTGCTCTTGCAGGATGGGCAAGGCGGACCCTAAGCAGCCCAAGCTCCCGTTCGAGAGCAAGCGCCATACTCGAACCATGGAGCAGTCCGCGGACCAGGGCGCGTCTCAGTCCCCTGTGGAGGCTGACGATAATCCCGCAGAAGATATGCGCTCCATCCTTCTGGACGTAAGGTCCAGCCTCAGAACGATCGATGGCAAAATCGATGCCCTGACCACAGGCCTCGAAGCGGTCAAGAAGAAAGTGGAAACGCATGAAACCCGCCTCGACACGCTAGAAAACAGGCTCTCGGATACCCAAGACAATCAAACGGAATCCAGAACTCAAATACTAAGCCTGGAAAAAGAAATGGGGATAATAAAAATGAAAAATGAGGATTTGGAGGCGCGCTCTAGGAGGAACAACCTCCGCATTATTGGACTTCCGGAGTCTTCAGCAATCTCGAAAATGGAGCCCTACATTGACAATCTGCTGCGGTCCCTCTTCGGCTCGGTGCTGTCTTCGGTGATGACAGTGGAGAGAGCCCATCGTTCTCTGGGTCCCAGGCCAGCCCCAGGCGCTCCTCCACGTCCTATTATAGCGCGCCTCCTCAACTATGCAGACAGAGACGCTATCTTGAGGGAAGCTCGGGCAAAGAGCCCCATAACCCACGATGGCAACACCCTCTCTTTCTACCCGGACTATACCCCATTCGTACAAGCGGCGCGTCGGGAATTTGTTCCCGCAAAAGCTTCTGCCTGCGGCTTCCATTCCTTTCGCCATGTTGTACCCCGCGAAGCTGAGAATCACTACGACAGCCAACCACATTTCTTCACAGATGCCAAGTCGGCATTGAAATATGCCAAACACATATGCCCGCGCAAGCCGCCTCCGAAATCCTTGCAGAACTCATCCCATTCTACTAATCTAAGTGACATTGAGTGAGGTTTACTCCACTAGCCTATCATGTGTTTAGTCACTTGGATATATGCTTACATGCTAGCTCCGACGGTGTTGGTTGTTCTCGACAGTGTTAGATATCTGTACGTTATATGATCAAATGACAAGTTCCCAATTGTAGAGTGTCTGTACTTTATTCTGTGACCTGGAACACCAGTTTAGTTATGTATTGTTAGATATGTGCGGTTCATGACCTGGGCTTGGCCACCCTGTCACATGACAGGAGATCGCCGCCAAGCTGCGCCCCACAGGGAGATCTCCCATGGGTTTGTACCTGACTAGGTATCCGAGGGTATTTCGAGGGTGGGAGGGAGGTATCTGTTCTTCACCTGTTTGGGAGGTGGGAGGGGGTTGGGGGTATATGGGGTTCATGTTTTAAGAGACAGCTACTATTATTGTCGGAGATGGTTGGCTTTGGTCAAAATGTTTGATACAGATCATGTGCGTTCACCGGACGGAATTGCTCTATTCCTTGAACAAGACTTTGGGAAACAGTTGATACGGGTCACTATACAAATTGGGTCAGTCTGCTCCTCCAACACTCATTATGACTGACGCGAAATTCCTCACGTGGAACATACGTGGCCTAAATGATCATAAGAAAGCCAGGCTAGTGCATTCATATTTGCGTAGGCATCACATTGACATATGCTTTCTACAGGAAACACACCTTCGCAATCCTGAAGATTTAAGGCTATTCCGCAAGTCGTGGGGTGAGGTACATTCCGCCACCTTTTCGAATTATGCTAGGGGAGTTTCAATACTCATTAGACGGGGCCTGGGCTGGTGCACGCATTACACAGTGGTAGATCCTGACGGGCGCTTTGTTATACTACGCGGCCAACTGCTATCCACCCACGTCACACTGGCTGCAATATATGGACCCAACGTGGACGACCCTCAATTCTTTCTAACAGTCTGGGCCAAGATAGTTTCGATGGGCTGTGACACGGTAATATGGGGAGGCGACTACAATGCAGTCTTGGACAATACAATGGATAGGGAAGGCACAGCCCGCAACCCCCATCGAAATGCCACGACACTCCTGAACTCCATCATCTCGGAGAACAACCTCCGGGACGCCTGGCGCCATTTCCACCCACTTACAAGAGAGGGCACATGCGTTGCTTCGTTTCATCAGTCATGGTCACGACTTGATTATTGGCTGGTGACTGCCAATGTGACTGCTTGGGCGATAGACACACACCACCTTCCACGCACTCTCTCAGATCATGCCCCGGTGCTGTTTCTGTGGCGGGTTCCAGACACAAGACCGCGAGCATTCACGTGGAGGCTCCCCCCTCATGTCCTTCTAGATCAGGCCTTTAAGGCTGAAATAGCCCTAGAAATTGAACATTATTTTTCTACCAACGAGGGTACAGTGGAGTCCCCGTCCACATTATGGGAAGCTTTTAAAGTTGTCATACGGGGGGTTTGTATCTCCAAACAATCGGGGGTTCTTAAATCTATTCGCGCAACACTAGCTAGACTGGAACGGGAGATTAAGGAACTAGAAGCCCAATTTTATTCCACGAATGACGTCATGCTACTAGCTCCTATCCGCACTTTAATTACAGAATTTGAACAAACAGCAGAGCAGGAGACTAGGTTCCTGAGCAAGGAGGCCAGGGCGCGTGGTTACGGCGAAGGAGACAGGGCTGGCAAAACCCTGGCGCATCTGTTGCGACAATCCACTGCACCCACATTTATAGCTGAACTACAGGATGATGACTCTGCTTCCATCCGGGGTCAAATGGCCACGCATGAGCATCTCACTAAATTCTACCACTCCCTCTATGAGGCTAGGCAACATGAGACCTCCCCTGATTTGGTCGCATATTTAGACTCCCTAGAATTATTATGGCTGAGCCCAGAGCATAGGGAATATCTAGACCTCCCTTTTACGTTAGAGGACATTACCCAGGTGATTGGTGCCCTTCCCACGGGCAAGGCTCCGGGGGCTGGATGGGCTTACAACACTCTTCTATAAAACATTCGCTGACACCCTCGCCCCTAGACTCCTGGATGTCTATCAGGAATCATTAGAAACTGGTGCGCTGCCCCAATCCATGAGGGAGGCTGTAATTATTACGCTGCTAAAACCGGACAAACCACCCACACTTTGCGACTCTTACAGACCCTTATTGCTAATAAACATAGATACTAAAATACTGGCAAAATTGATAGCGAACAGACTCCAGCCATTACTGCCCCTCATAGCCCGACCTGACCAATCCGGGTTCATTCCGGGCAGGTCAATGGCCCAAAACTTACGCACCTTCTTTTCTGTCATCCACCAAATCGACCCCAAGCTGCCGGCAGCTGCAGTTTTTTTGGACGCAACTAAGGCGTTCGACTCCTTGAGTGGCCCTACCTCTTTACCATCCTGCCGCGCCTAGGGTTTAGTCCCAATTTTATCAAGTTGATCCTATTGCTATACACGAAGCCCACAGCCAGACTCCTAGCCAATGGTCTCATGTCAGAGGCCTTCCCGATCTCTAGAGGCACCCGGCAGGGCTGCCCTCTCTCCGTTGCTATTTGCCATCGCAATGGAACCTCTAGCAGCCCGAATCCGGCAACACCACTCTACTCGCGGGTTGATCTTTACGGATCGTAATCTTACTATCTCAATGTATGCTGATGATATGACACTCTACGTCAGACATCCAGATGAGAATTTAAACCCACTGCTTAGAGAGCTACTACGATTTGGAGGTCTGTCCGGGGTCAATGTCAACTGGAAGAAATCATCCATTATGCCCCTGACGAATGCACCTATGCTCAGAACTCTTGAATTCCCTTTGTTGTGGGCGGAGGAGGAGGTCAAGTATCTGGGGGTGTGGCTCTGCAGAGATATACAAACTCTGTGGAACCTACATTTCGGTAACTGTATACCTGGCTGGTGGAGAAAACTAAATTCTGGTCGGCGCTTCCACTGTCATTGGCGGGAAGAATAGCCATCCTTAAAATGATCGTTCTTCCTAAGCTCTTATACCTCTTTGTAAATATTCCGATTCCTCTGACACAAGCCTTTTTTATAACATTATGATCGGCGGCCATTTCAATTGTATAGGCTGGTAAACAGCCAAGGATAAGCTGGGAATTGCTGACACGCCCACTAGATAGAGGGGGTCTAGGTGCCCCGGACTTCGAATTATATGCTCTGAGTGCTCAGGCCCAATTTCTTCACTACTGGATCTACCCTGTCCCATTTCAACCCCATGTGGCAACTGAAAGGGATGTAGCGGACCCTATCCCACTACATATGGCCGTATACTACCCTTACCGCCGCACGCCCAAAGAAATTAATACGGTCGAAACGGTAAGATGGGCTTGGGAGGGTCTGCGGAAGCGCGTTCAGATCCCACTGTTGTATGCCCCTTCCGTACCAATAGCCAAACACCCACAATTCCCATTCTTACATGATCAAGGTACTATTGGCAGAGCAAGAGGTATGGGTATTAACACAATGGGGGATCTCTACCCAGATGGTGTTTTTAACAGGCCCCACTGAAAGGGAGGAGGAGACGACGCCTATATTGGAACAGTTCCTATTACATCAGCTCAAAACGACATGCCGGGCACTGCATTCTACATTCCCAGCCCCTCCAGCGTCACTTCAGTCCCTAGACAACTTGTTAACCACGCCATCGCCGCGTAAACTAGTCACTAGACTATACACCTCTACACAGCGGCACTCTCCTTGGTCAGACCCAGGGGCCCTGGCACTATGGCGCCTTGACCTGGGAGACCGACTGACTGATGAGCAATGGGCCCAGTGTTGCTCCCAGACAAAATATCTGTCCCCAAACTATAAACTGAGATTAATTCACTTCAAGTTCCTTCACAGATTGTATAGAACTCCCCTACAACTATTTAGAATAAAACTCAAAGACAACTCAAATTGCTGGAGGTGTAGGCGTGAAGGCGCTGCCTTCCTCCATATTGCCTGGGACTGCCCTGTGGTTTCTGGTTACTGGGAGGAGGTCTCTGATATTATACGTGAAATAACGGGCTATCCCATTGACCGCTCTCCGTTGGTGATGCTTTTAGGATATGTAGCACAGACGCGCCCAGAAATCCGCAGCTTAACAGCCATGTTGCTGGTCCTTGCGAGACGTCGTCTTGCAATGCACTGGGGGGCCACCAGGGGTCCAAGGGTTAAGGATTGGTTGCGGGACGTCGCCTACTGCCAGGAGCAGCTGTCACTTTATTGGGACCTCATGCCTATGGCTTCCAGACCCAGAGATATTTGGGAGCCCTTCATAAGTTGGCTTCGAACCAGAGATGTATCACCGGTCACTACGGTCCCCCCGCACACTATTGCAGAACCCCCTCTCAATACGATGCCTAATTAACTGCGTACTTTACTTCATACAGTGCTACGGGAGAATATTGGGTGTGTTCCCCTGTACGGGCAGTGAATATATGGGTCTTTATGTATAAGATAAAGAGGTATTCCCATTTTTTTAGATTATTGTTTTGAATGCCCCACTGCTAATGCTATTACTTTTTGTTTCTCAATGTCATGCACTGTGAATGTACTTCGATGTAAGATTTACGTTATATGTGACAGATGTCGAGCAATGACCAAATGGCCATCACACTCCTGTAATTGTATAACCTGGTTAAAGCTGTCTCATGAAAAAGCATAAATAAAAATAAAAAAATAAAAATATCTTCTATCCAACACTGTGAAGGATTCTTCTAGTATCTCAGATGAAACAATGCCAAAATATCTTTGAATACTCATGGGCACTGTTAGAAATGGGATTTCTGGTTGGCCAGGGCAAGCGCCTAAGCCAGGCATAAACCACCACTCTAGTCATGGCAAGGGAGTTACACACTGAAGATAACCCCTGCTCACCCCCTTGGTAGCTTGGCACGAGCAGTCAGGCTTATCCCAGAGGCAATGTGTAAAGCGTTTGCGTAACACACACACACAGCAGGGACACACTTGGCACACCACAAAAGAAACTCCACACAAGGTAATGTAAAAATAGCCTTTGTATTATCCATAAAACACATTAGAACACACCACATATATACACTGTGCCATCTGGCACTAGATATCACTTTACAGGGGATTATATACATGACAGTGCCAATCGGGCCACTGTCATCACCATTAGAATCACAAGTAGTGAAAATAAAACAACCAGTACCTACTGGTATTAGCACTTAGCATATATCACATTATGCATTAGCATATTAGGCAAAAACATCCTAACTTAGTAGTGCACCACAGTAACACTCCTGCAGTGCACACAACACCTTAGGGCCTTACGCCCCACCAAAACAAAGTGATCCCAGGCCAACTGGCCTTCCTAGGGGGCCTGTCTGGGCTGTCCCGTGTGCCCTTTGTCCAACAAAGTCAGGGCTTTCCCCTCACGAGGCCTCCACCGGCCCATACTCCAATGGGGCGAGGGTGCAACTTACCCTTGTCCATCTTATGTAAAAGAGATGCCCCCGTCGTTGCAGCTGTCCGCAATCTGGCGGTGCAGCTGGAAAAATCGGCACCAACAGTGCTTTGTGAGCCCCACTCACCGGGACTCCTCGGTGTAGGCAAGCAGCAGGCACGATCAGGACAGATGCGACCGGCATCACCAGGCACCAACAGGGTGCTTGGGGAACCCCCACTCACCGGGTCTCCTCTTCGACGGTAGGTTTCAGCACCTGCTGTACTTCCTCTCTCCTCCTTGGCAACGAGGAGGTCAACCAGCCTGGAGCGAAGTCTCCGCCGACCCCATCTCTCTCATTGCGCCACACGCGGGGCTCTCTCCAGTACTCCAGGAGCCCCGCCTTGGAACAGGCAGCCTTTGCCTGTCTTCCGCTCCGGCCACACTTCCTCACTGCTCTTGGCGTAGTGAGCCCCGCCCACAACCAGGCGGGCACTTGCCTGACTTCCGGCCTCTGCAGCCCTGGACGCCCACGAAGGCGGGGTAGGCTCCCGCTTCACGGTGATGATTGGCGCGGCCACTGCCTGACTTCCAGCGGGCCGTCCCACCTCCAGGCGGCACGGGGGAATCCCCATGCCGGGATTCCTTCAGAGCAATTTGCGGCACAGCGCTTTCGAGCGCCAAGACCCCTGGGGCACTCCTCATGCCCCGGGCGGTGTGGGCCCCCCTCTGGGGCTCCGGTCACTTTAGGGAGGGGAGTGCGGACCATGTAGCAGGGCACAAGCACTCCTCCCGTTTTTGGCACCAGGCAAATAACCCTGAAGCTCTCAGGAGGCGCTAAGTTCCAAATTCAGAGGGGCATAGCTGGGCACAGGCAGGCCAGCACGTACGGACCCCCAGGAAGCAGCAGCTGGGTCCCACGCAGTTCCTCCTTGCCCAGCAGTCCTTTAGCTTCACAGCTCCAGGAAAGCAACAAAAGCACACACTTCATGGGGTCACAGCCTCAATATTTATACCTCATTTGTCTTTGTTCTTCCTCCTGGCACAGGGCACTGGACCTAGTCCAAACCAGTTCTGGGGGGTACTCAAGCATTTCTTTACAGTGCTCACACACCCTCATTGTTAGGTTAGGCTCTGCCCCAGACACACCACAGGGGGGCGGAGCCAGCTTTGTACAGACCTATTCAGGGTCAGGGGCTACTCCTCCCACTACTCCAAATGCAGATCTGCCTATTCAGCCTAGCGCTGTGTTAGAAATGGGGGTCTCTAGTTGGCAGCGGCTGGCCACTGTCCAAGTAGGGACCCTTCTTCCTAAGGCAGGGTAAGAGAGCCACACCCTTTGATAGCCCCTGCTCAACCCTGTGGTAACGTAGCACGAGCAGCTAGGCCTATCTCAGAGGCAGTGTGTGAAGCATTTAGGACCATACACAGTAACACAGTAAAGAACACTACAAAGGGACACCACACAAATAGGTATATCAAAAATATGTATCTTTATATAGGCTTATCACAAGACCAATAACGATAAAAAGTCACTATACTTGTCAAAATCGGATCACTCTTGAAAGGTTGTCAAAAATAGTTCACAGTGCGCAAAGAGTAGCTCAGTTCAAAGCAGTGGTCTCTGCTACCTCGTTACTTACAAAGTACCTGGATTTCGTAGCAATAGCAACAAAGGGTCGACAATAAGCTGTAGCGATGACTCGCTGCACGCGAGGCCGGCGATGTGATAAATCCTTGCCGCGAGGGAGGATGATGCGCCGATCTGCTGATGCGTGGGGAGACGAGTGCAACAAGCTTCTGCACGCTGGACTGTTGGTGCGAGGACTCCTTGCCGCAAGGGAGGAGGCGAAGCGACGGTCCTGTTGCGTGTGCGATCGGGTTGCGATGCGAAGAAGTGGCGTACCGCGAGGGAGCGACGATCCTGATGCGATGAGAAGAGCGGACGCCTGGCGTCCGCGCTGCGATGTCGTGAAGCGATGATCTTTGGAGTTAACGAGCACTCGGGGCCCGCAACGTGTGATGAGCTGATCCTTGATAGCGAGCGCTCGGCGGCAGCAGCGCGTTTAGTTTTCTGAGCGCTTTTCAGCTGCGGCGGCTCATGGATGTGCGTTAGCGATTCGTTCAGCACTCTTTTCTCCGTAGTAGATCTAGAGGCCCTGGAACTCACAGGAGCCTCACCTGCAGATAGAAATCCTCGCTGGGAGGAATCAGGAGGCTGGTGGTGAAGTCTGATGTGCCTGAGACTTCAATAGGAGGCTAGCTCTTTTCTAGCCCTTGGGTGATTGCTTTAGCAAGATTAGTAAAAGTCCTTTCAAAGTCCTTTTCCCTCTTCTTCCAGGTCCAGTGATAACCGCTGCAGGCCAATCCAAGATACAGCACACAAGCACAAGGATGGTCACCTCCCGCAGATTCCTTCAGTTACACGGACAGAGGTTCGTCTTGATGTCCAGGAGCAATACACTTTGTAGGGGTTTCAGCACAGATATTTGTACCCCAAAAGTCTTTGTTCTCAAAAGCTACAAGTCACTGAGCCTAGCCAGAACCAGTTCTGTTCAGTCCTGGAGCACTTTGTTTACCAGGCTGCATCCTTCCTTTCAGGAAGAGGGGGTCTGCTATCAGACGCACAGTGGGAGGTGGAGCCATCATTCACCTTGCCAGGCACAGCCCTATTCAAGTCAAGGAGCTACCCCTCCCCATACTCCAAACACAGATCTCTCTATTCAACCCAGGTCTGGCTCAGCCTGCCCTGTCCCTCCAAAACCAGACAGCCAATACACATAACATCAGAGCACACTGGAAGGCTTAGGCAAGAAAATACCTACTTTCTAAAAGTGGTATTTTCAAACACAGAATATAAAAATAAACTTAATATTCTGAACTCAGGCATACTAAAGTCGTTTTTCTACCATGTTCCTGGGGTCAGTTAGGACTATAGCATGTAATAGTCAAACTGCCCATTCTGGCCTATGGGGAACAGGTAGCCTTACAGTAGTGAAAAACGAAATTGGGTGTAATTCACTACCAGGACATGCTACACACACCAAGGCATGTCCTACCTTACACATACAATGCACCCTACCATAGGGGTGACTTACATGATGCCAAGGGAAGGTTCAGGGGCTGGGAAGTGGGTGCACTTCACAGCCAAGATGGCAGTTCTGGACTGCACACAGACTCTGCAGTGGCAGGTCTGAGACATCATTTACAAGCTGCTTCTGTGGGTGGCGCAAACCGGCGCCGCAGGCCCACCAGCAGCATTTGGTTTACCAGCCCTGGGCACACACAGGCCACACTACTAGGGACTAACAGGTAAACCAAATAAGCCAATCATGGATATACCAATTCACATGTCATCTTTACACAGGGAGCATTCGCGCTGTGGCACTGAAGGGCAGTGGCACAGCGCCCAGAGCATCTAATACCAGCAAAAACAGGGGGACAACAGCGAAAAATGGAAGGGAGAGCCACGCCAATGGTGCCAGGTCTAACACGCTGACTCACCCAGCCCCTCTGGAGCCACTGCACCTCACCAGCCCCTGTCACTCCAGAGCCAGACATGCAATACACATCAGGCAGGCACAAAGACACATAGCACACAGAAATTCTCTCTTCTAAAAGAGGCATTTCTAAAATAGTGATAATAAATCTGTGCACACCATTACGCAGCATTTATTACCACTATTCCCAACATTCCAAACTTGATCCCGCTACTCCTCTCAGATCAGGAATTACCACTGAAACACTTATCAGGGAATCCCCAATGCATTCCTATGAGAGGGCAGCCTCACAGTAGTGAGAAACCAAAATGGCTGTTTGTCACTACCAGGACATGCCACACAGTTAAGGCACATGTCCTACCTTTTACCTAGAATGCACCCTGCCCATAGGGCTAGCTAGGGCCTACCTTAGGGGTTGACTGATATGTAGTAAAAGGGGAGTCACAGACGTGACACCCACTTTATGTGCCACGTCACAGCGGCAGTAAACTGTGCGCGCAGGCCATGCAATGGCAGAGGCCTGAGACAGGTTTGAAAGGCTACTTTGGTGGGTGGCGCAAGCAGTGCTGCAAGCCCACCAGTAGCATTTAATTTACTGGCCCTGGGTATCTGAGATACCACTTTACAAGGGACTGATGGGTACATTAAATACGCCAAACAGGTGTAGACAAATCTTGCCATGTTTTACTATAGAGAGCACATGCACTTTACACTGGACAGCAGTGATAAAATGCCAAGAGTCCTAAAACCACCAACACCAGGTCAGAACAAAATACTAGGAGGAAGGCAAAAAGTTCAGGGATGACCCTGCAAAAAGGGCCAAGTCCAACACAACCCCCTTCCAGCCAAAAGCCAGGGTAGACCAATCATTACCTTGATGGGCTTCCCTGCTTGGGGCGATAGAACACGGACACGGGCCCGCAACTGCAGGGGCACTCTCCAGTTCTACGCCAATCTGAACCCATGTGGTTCCCTCTGTCAAAGCTCGCAGGACCAACTAAGCTACCCCACTGGGCCTCCCTAGCTGTCCGCGGCCAGGACCAGGCCCTAGGCCATCCAGATGTCTCTGGTCCTGGGCATCTCACAGAGTGGGGGGCAGTAGCCCCAGGTACATAGTATCCATTCTCCACTCTACCTCTCATCAGTTTCTCCATTCTATCTCTCATCAGTGCAGTTCTAAACTGCCACTGATCCTCCAACCCAGGGTCTGCACCCTCAGGCTGACCAGGAGTCACGGGCAAGGCTTTCCTCCCCCTACCTCTCCTTCTGGGGTCCCGCACTCTCCTCCAAGGAGAAGCAGCGCCAGAACCAGAAACTGTCAGGACGCTGGAATCAGCCCTCCTACACAACTCTCCCACCAGTTCCGGACCTCTCTCCTGCAACTGGTCTCCCAACCTAGGGTCTAAACCCTCAGGTTGCACCGGGGTCAGAGGCGAGGACTCCCTCCCTCTGCACCCCCTTCCAGAGTTCTGCACCCTCCCACCTGGAGTGGTACCCCTAGAAGACAAACCGGTCAGGACACTGCTTACAGATGTCCTTCTCTCCAGGTCAGGCAGAACCTGAACCTGGCCTCCCAACTCAGGGACTAAACCCTGCGGCTGAGCACCCGCCTGGCACACCAGGACTTCCTGGGGAGCACACATGCCCCCCTGAGGGTAACACATACCTCGTGTGTTGCGTAACAGTCTGCCTGGCACTGATCTCCTGACCCCTGTCCATCTGACAGTGCGCAAAAAAACCCCAGAACAGAAGTGGTGTCACCATGGTCACTCCTAGGAGGCTCAACCATTATGGCTGGCCCCTGACCCACTGGGGACTCTCTCCCCCTCTCACCCCTCCATCTGGACTTCTGCACCCTTCACTTAGGAGTGGCACCGCCAGACACCAGAACAGATGGAGCTCTGCTTACAGACACTCCAAGTTCTCCTGACACAAGGAGATCCCCCTCAACGGATGGCCTACCAGTACAGCCTAGGCTCCCCACCTGGTGTTCCCTTAAGGAACCCTCCAGGCCCTGAGACTGGATTTTGGGCACCTTGGGACGCATCCCATTCTCACTCCTTCTCCGTGGAGACAGGACGTGAGTCCCTACACCCCTCCCACTACACCGGGACCTATCTGGGCTACTGAGAACCTTTCCCACCACCCTGGGCTGGGAAATACCTGAGCCACTCCTCTTAGGGTCACTCCCCAATGCCTCCTCAGACCCTCTGGCACTCACCCAGAGGTCTGCCTCCCGTGCAAGTTCCCTGGGATCAGAGAACCCACACTCCAACAGGTGTTGGCGTAACCCTGGAAAACAACAACGGAACATGTGCTCTCTGATAATCAGATTGAACAGCCCTTCAAAATTGTTTGCTGTGCTACCCATCACCCAACCTTCCAGTGCATCACAACATTCATCCACAAACTCCCCCCAAGACTGGTGAGACAGTTTCCTACTGCCCCCTGGATTATATACATGACAGGGCCAATCGGGCCACTGACATCACCATTAGAATCACAAGTAGTGAAAGTAAAACAACCAGTACCTACTGGTATTAGCACTTAGCATATATCACATTATGCATTAGCATATTAGGCAAAAACATCCTAACTTAGTAGTGCACCACAGTAACACTCCTGCAGTGCACACAACACCTTAGGGCCTTACGCCCCACCAAAACACAAAGTGATCCCAGGCCAACAGGCCTTCCTCGGGGGACCGTCTGGGCTGTCCCGTGTGCCCTTTGCCCAACAAAGTCAGGGCTTTCCCCTCATGAGGCCTCCACCGGCCCGTATTCCAATGGGGCAAGGGTACAACTCACCCTTGTCCCTCTTATGTAAAAGAGATGCCCCCGTCGTTGCCGCTTCCTGCAATATGGCGGTGCAGCTGGAAAAATCGGCACCAACAGTGCTTTGTGAGCCCCACTCACCGGGACTCCTCGGTGTAGGCACGCAGCAGGCACGATCAGGACAGATGCGAACGGCAACAGCAGGCACCAACAGGGTGCTTGGGGAACCCCCACTCACCGGGACTCCTCTTCAAGGGTAGGTTCGGCACCCGCTGTACTTCCTCTTTCCTCCTTGGCAACGCGGTGGTCAACCAGCCCGGAGCGAAGTCTCCGCCGACCCCGTCTCTCTCGTTGCGCCACACGCAGGGCTCTCTCCAGTACTCCGAGAGCCCCTCCTTGGACTAGGCAGCCTTTGCCTGTCTTCCGCTCCGGCCGCACTTCCTCACTGCTCTTGGCATTGTGGGCCCCGCCCACAACCAGGCAGGCACCTGCCTGACTTCCAGCCTCTGCAGCCCTGGACGCCCACGAAGGCGGGGTAGGCTCCCGCTCTATCGTGATGATTGGTGCGGCCACTGCCTGACTTCTGGCGGGCCGTCCCACCTCCAGGCGGTACGGGGGAATCCCCATGCCAGGATTCCTTTTGAGCAATTTGCGGCACAGCGCTTTGGAGCGCCAAGACCACCTGGGGCACTCCTCACACCCCGGGGCGGTGTGGGCCCCCCTCTGGGGCTCCGGTCACTTTAGGGAGGGGAGTGCGGACCACGCTGCAGGGTACAAGCTCTCCTCCCGTTTTTGGCACCAGGCAAATAACCCTGAAGCACTCACGAGGCGCTAAGTTCCAAATTCAGAGGGGCATAGCTGGGCACAGGCAGGCCATCACGTAGGGACTCCCAGGAAGCAGCAGCTGGGTCCCACGGTGGTTCCTCCTTGCCCAGCAGTCCTTCAGCTTCACAGCTCCAGGTAAGCACCAAAAGCACACACTTCATGGGGTCACAGCCCCAATATTTATACCTCATTTGTCTTTGTTCTTCCTCCGGGCACAGGGCACTGGACCTAGTCCAAACCAGTTCTGGGGGGTACTCAAGCATTTATTTGCAGTGTTCACATACCCTAATTGTTAGGTTAGGCTCTGGCCCCAGACACACCACAGGGGGGCGGAGCCAGCATTGTACAAGGCAGGCACAGACCTATTCAGGGTCAGGGGCTACTCCTCCCACTACTCCAAATACAGATCTGCCTATTCAGCCTAGCGCTGACTCACCCAGCCCCTCTGGAGCCACTGCACCTCACCAGCCCCTGTCACTCCAGAGCCAGACATGCAATACACATCAGGGAGGCACAAAGACACATAGCACACAGAAATGCCCACTTCTAAAAGAGGCATTTCTAATATAATAAATCTGCGCACACCA
Organism: Calotriton arnoldi; assembly: GCA_963921515.1. Taxonomy (NCBI): domain Eukaryota; kingdom Metazoa; phylum Chordata; class Amphibia; order Caudata; family Salamandridae; genus Calotriton; species Calotriton arnoldi. Next base: position 1,661,089 of record CAWUFW010003189.1, on the reverse strand, counting down.
TTATGCAGCATCTATTACCACTATTCCAAACATACCAAACTTGGTCCCGCTACTCCTCTCAGATCAGGAATTACCACTGAAACACTTATCAATCCCCAATGCATTCCCATGAGAGGGCAGCCTCATATTAGTGAGAAACCAAAATGGCTGTTTGTCACTACCAGGACATGCAACACAGTTAAGGCACATGTCCTACCTTTTACCTACAATGCACCCTGCTCATAGGGCTAGCTAGGGCCTACCTTAGGGGTGACTGATATGTAGTAAAAGGGGTAGTCACAGACGTGGCACCCACTTTATGTGCCATGTCACAGCGGCAGTAAACTGAGCGCGCAGGCCCTGCAATGGCAGAGGCCTGAGACAGGTTTGAAAGGCTACTTTGGTGGGTGGCGCAAGCAGCGCTGCAAGCCCACCAGTAGCATTTAATTTACTGGCCCTGGGTATCTGAGATACCACTTTACAAGGGACTGATAGGTAAATGAAATACGCCAAACAGGTGTAGACCAATCTTACCATGTTTTTCCATAGAGAGCAGATGCACTTTACACTGGACAGCAGTGATAAAGTGCCCAGAGTCCTAAAACCACCAACACCAGGTCAAAACAAATACTAGGAGGAAGGCAAAAAGTTCAGGGATAACCCTGTAAAAAAGGCTAAGTCCAACAGGCACGTTCTGCAATAATCCTAAAATACCTTTGTTACACTGCCCTGAGCACAGGAGCTGAGGAAAGGCATAGCACATGAGATTTTTGGAGAGATAAGGGAGATGTCACTGATGGATTCAAATACTAAGACCAGTTGGCCTAAGGCTAATTGCAAGAGGTTTGGTTATGCACTAGGAGTTTGTTTAAACTTCCAAAGACAAAGTTAATAACTTTATTGAGTAGACAGAAGGAGTGTGGGGGAGACCTACTTTAAGCAATTGCAATAGTTACTGACGACTGATGCAGTTACGAACATCTTAGCTGTGTGTAAGGGAATAGTAAGGCTGATTTGATAGTCAACACTTGAAACCATGCTGCTATGACAGTGATAGGTATGAAGTATTCCATCATCTTGGTAGAGCAGAACAAGCTGAAGTTTTGGGTGGTGATGCCAGTGTGAGAATGTCACTTTAGAATTAGATAGGGTTGGTAATGAAGTCATGTTCAAAATGGGATGGAAAATACGTTGTCTCAGTTTTAGACAAGTTGAGTGTGCAGAGAGCCAGACTGCATTGGATACTTGTGAGGCAGTAAGTCATCTGTGACTGGAGATGAGGGGTACCAGTCTGAAATGGGAAGAATATGTGAATAGCATCTAGTGGAGATGATGTCAACAGGTGTAGGCCTTGTAGAATGCTAACAGAATGGAAGCCAACTTGAAGGGTGAGCAGCTCCAAGGGAAGGAAAAGTAACAGTTATGAATATAGGAAGGTTACTAGTTCAGGGCTAACCAGTGTTAAGCAAACTGATAAGGATTTACAGCAAAAGTTGAGTGTTTGATAGTATTAAAAGGTACAGAAAGGTCAGGCGTCATAAAGATAGATGAAACCTGGTTGTGGTGGTGATGTGCAGAGATAGCCATGTGACAGAGCTGCACTGAAGAGCTAAGAAGCCTGATTGAATGCGATTGTGCAGAGTGAAAAAGATGGAGAGGTTATTGAATACTAGACATTGAAGAATTTCAGAGAAGAAGGGGAGCCGTGAGACAGAGTGATAGTTGGAGGGTTAGAACAGGGCAGCAGTGCTTTATTTATCTGAGGCAAGTCTAATGCAGACTTCAAGCATTGAGTTTAAGGGCTCATTTGAGAGTGTGATTAAAGAACCAGGTCAGGGACTACAGGTGAAGGAAGTCAGAACCAGTGGAGTAATGGCATGGAGGCTGAAGGACTGAGAAGGAGTACATGATGTCTTAGCAGTTCTCACTGTTCAGATTAATCATGTGTGAGATATTTGATGTCTGAGTGAAGACAGATAATTGGACAAACTAGGTAGGGAGACATGAAGGGTATGGGAAGAAAGTGAAGCAGTGACTAGAACAGTGGGGTTTTCTCTTTGATAAGAAAAAGGAGATTACCAGAAAACTGATCCAGCGCGATATTAGCAAACAGCATTCATACACCAGATACTCACTTGGGCCCATACATTCATACTACGCTAATACTTACGCTGGGGTTATCAGTTGTACTCTTTATCAAAAATCCCTGCTACCAATTACCTTCCGATTGAAGAGTAATGACTTACCAATGAATCCTTTGCTAATTGGGAAGTTTAAAATGAGTGACATTCATTATAGTACATAATCCTGAAATAACCACTGAGTCAGGAAGTTTTAAAATGTTTATCTAAAGATTTAGCAGAGTAAATTACAGAACCACATGGTACTTAATCGCATATCACGGATGAAGCATAGAATAATAATTATTGATTAATGACGGTCCCTCAGAAAGGAGAAGATAGAGACAGCAGCGCAACTAAAGGTTGCATTTATATTTACCTAAGTGCGAGAACCAAACCCCTTGGCCAAGGAGTTGGAAAGAATAGGACCCAGGAAGGATGAAGAGCAAAGACCTCCTCCAGGATCAGGACAGGACCGGCGACCTCTCTTCAACGACGCCTGCGTCGTTCCCCTCTCTGATACTCGGCTTCTCCTCGATTCTCCCGCGCCTTCCTTCTAATGGACTCCGCCGCCCCCTCCTCAGGACCTCTCTGGACAGCGATTTAGTCTGCAATCGATCAGCTTATTGGTCTGGAGCTAGAAGCTAGCTAATTAGCTAATTCTATATCTATTATACCCTTCTACGCCCATGTACCTCCCCTTAATGTTGCTAAAATATGAGACCACTACTTCTGATTGGACAGGGACAGGGGGTTGATCCTCACACCATATTGATTTGGTTCGAATTCTGAAGACCTTTGTCTTTAAACTACCGCCCATCAATTTTAATACATTGGCTTTATTTCCCACCCGTCTCACGACAAAGTTTATTCATTTTCATATACATAGTTGCAAGTCTGGCAGGAACACATGAATATATCAATATCGGCCATTAGGTCGTGGCCTTGGACGACGTCCAGGTTGACTTCATCTTTTTATTCTTTGGCAGCCAAGCAGGACACATGCGCAGAATCATTGTCTCTCGAGTTTCAGATCACCAACCCCAGGCCCAAGTTTACGAACTAATAAAAGTCAAAGAAGAAAATATTAAAATCACAAATAATATGTTTCACTGTATACCCACTCTTTCTACTCTATCCCCATTTACTTATAAATCTATCCCGCATTAGTAGCGTTAAGAAAACGACAAATTAATAATAACACAAGAGCAAGCTGAAGCATGTGAAAACATCAAGCAGCCATTTTAAAGCACACTGCGCAGAAGCAGAAATTTCCCACAAAGCAAAGAAAGACGTCACAACACGTGATATGGTTGAGACATGCGCAGTAAGGTTCCCGCGCTTTAGCTGCCATTTTAGATTATAGACAAGCGTTATTTGTTAGTTAAACACATAGGCAAGCTTCCTTACTATTCGTGTAGTGTATGCAAGGATTAATATAAACAATACAAGATTAATAAATTAATACTGTGAGGAGATTGTATTCGAGCAAGTCTCATTTGTGAGTCCTTGCTCCATCAATCCCCTCTCTGATGGCGTTTAAGAGCCATCAAAATACAACCCTCAATCAGATGCCAACTTCTTAGCAAATAGTTTCATTCTCATTTTTACATTTTACGTCTTTAACATCCCCTTTCAATTTCTTGTATAATTCACTTCTCAAGTCTTCCAGTTCAATTTCATCGAACTTTCTCTTCTTTCCTTTTCCTGTCACATTATATGATTCATTCTTTCTACAGCATTTGCACCATATTGTTATAGTCAGTACTATTATTGCTATTCCTGCTAAGGGTACTAGTATTTGACCTATAAGCCCTTTTCCTACATTAGAAAACCAGGTACCAATTGACGCAATACTACTTGTCAATCTTCCCCATACACTATCAACTTCCAGTGGTTTAAGTTCCTTCTCAAGTTTAGTTATATTCTGTATATACGTTCCAATTTCTGCACTTTTATCAGGAATGTAAGTGCAACAATGTTTCGTCTTCAGTAATTTACAGACTCAGCCCTCTTTTGCTAATATAATATCAAGAGCAAGTCTATTTTGCATAACCATAGCTCTAATCGCAACCATCTCCGCATTAATCATTAGAAATCCTCCAGCAGTATCCGTTGATAAACGGTCAACCACTGTAGACAATTTACATATTTTCCTTGAGCTCAGAATTATTCCCACTGAAGGTATCAATGCACCGAATATATCACCTACAATTTCAGAAAAACTAGCTCTTTTACTACGTGTTAATTCGCCATTGTTTTCATTGCTCCCAGTGTTTCTTTTTACGTGGTATATTTTTGGGAATACTATTCCAAAATAACAACTTCCATACCACCGTGCAGGAAGCCTATAGTAAGCCTTATTCCCGCATACATAATAGATCCCAGGAAAAACTGAATCTGTTCCTCCTTTGATTCCCCAACCTCCAAGAATTAAGAAATTGTGTTCACATTCACTGATACCGATGAAAACATTGTTATAATCAGTCCTTAACCTATGTAGACAAATTATCCCCGTCTTTACAAAATCCAGAGCCATAGCAGCTTGAGCCTTGCCAGGTGTGTAACTCCCTTCTTTCTCAGCCCAAGGTGGCAAATGAGCTTTATGCTCAGACGCTTTCCTTTGAAAATGTTGTCTACTAAATTCAAAAATATCTTTTCTTCTTCGTGTAAAGAACATGTTAGATTGTGTCTATGTGCATGTGTTATGTCTATCGATTTCATTGTTAGGAAAAATTCTCCCATAAACTGTGCGTCTTGACTACTAAGCACTGGGTTCATACTCTTTCGAATCGGAACCTCAGAAAATATCACATCTATGTTTGAATAATAATATTGAAGTCTCCCTGTTCTATAAAATAAACTAGACAATACACTACATGATATGCCATATGTCAATGGTAAGTGATGATATGTTAATCCCTCTGCTACTGATTCGGGTAACTTCATACAGACATAACAATTACTAACTTCCATGGTATCTACATATTGAAATAATAACTTTGTGAAAACATTTAAACTAGTGTCGTTATCAGTTATTTCATGATGAAATTCTGGTTCATTTTCTGCCATTAGTTCTACTCTATTACCCTTCAGGTTTGCTGTCCTTTCCTTAGTTTCGTTATTAATCTTTTTATCCATTATCATAAGGTAAGGGATTGCTACGATCAGAACTAACCAAACTATAAGCACCATTACTAGACTACATATGCATATTGCACAGCATCTTCTACAACATCTCTGTTTTGGTCTCCCAGCAACTCTATCATCAGGCATTTCGACAAGGAAGATTGCTCTTCTTATCTATTTTCGCTTTTCTTTATATGACTCTTTTGCATAGTTAAGGTGGTCTTGTTTCTTTCTCGTACGTCAGTTCTGCACTTGTTCCTTCGTCACCACTTTCACTTGACTCTGAACTTTCGTAATCTTCAAGAATAATGTAAGTCCAATCAGGACCCTTGAATTTGTTATTCACAAGTTTCAGTCTCTTGCTTCTTCTTTTCTTAGTTCTGTTTTCTTGTTCGGTTTGACTTGTTACTTCATTTACTTGATCTGGATCTTCACTTCTGGTTGTTATGTGGTATTTTACTCTTTTAATGACACTAGGCCAATGATCACCTTTTCTTGTTTTCTTTGTTTGCACTGTTTCTTTATTTTTGTCTTCAGCAATCTCTTTATTTTCACTTTCTGACACCTTTTCGTTTTCTGCAATTACTGTTTTTCTTTCTTGCTCCTTTTCAGGCCTTATTTGTTTTTCTTCTGCAGCTCCTCCGTGAGTTTCCAATAATTGACCTTGTTCTTTATTTAATTCTTCATGATTATGTTTCTCGAGATCTTTTTCTTCTGTGTGATTTTCTTGATCTAACTGGTTCTGATCAGGGCTTATTGCACTTTGTACTTCTGCAGCCTGACCGGATTCTTCTAAACCTGTCTGTTCCTGCTCAAAACTTGTTGGTTCTTCGTTATTTTGAGCCCAATTTCCTTTCCCTATCTGGTCCTGCTCAGGTTCTTTTATTGTATGTTCTTCTTTTCCCTGAGCTGCTTCTTCTTCGCATATCTGATCTTCTTCAATTTCTTCCAATTTTGTTTGACTTCTTGTTCTGTAGTAAACTTCAGGAATTTCTACCACCGGTATCCAGTCCTGACTTGTGCTCGGTTGTTCTTCTGCAGCTTCTTTTGAATCTCGAGCCTGAGATTCTTCAGCTGGGCAACCTTCAGCTTCCTCAGTGATTGATGCTGACTGAGGATTTTCTTCTTCAGGGTCTGGTACTCTTTTGGTGTGGCTTACATGAATCCAATTAGGAAATCCTGCACACTTCTCTGCTGTGTTGGTAGTCAGTATGACTTGACAAGGTTTTCCCCATCTAGGTGATAGACACGTCTCTCTGGTGTGATTCTTCACTACCACCCAGTCACCAGGATTCAGATCATGTTCTTGTTCAGGCTGCCTTGAAACTGCGTCTTCTCCGACCTGATGAGAGATAGAACGCACTAGGTCAGCCAATCCTTTGCAATAATCCAGAACCATATCATCAGATATATTCAGCAGTTTGTTTATGGGAACATGTGCTTGTCTCATTGCTCTTCCCATCATTATCTCGTGTGGACTCAGTCCCGTATATCTATCAGGAATGCTTCTTAGTCCCATTAAGACAAGTGGCAATGCATCTGGCCACTCCAATGATGTTGATGCACACATTTTTCCCAGTCTGGATTTTATAGTGCCATTCAATTGTTCAACCACTCCAGAAGCTTCTGGACGATATGCACAGTGCAATTTTTGTTCAATTTGTAATGCTCCGCAAATTATTTGAATCACTTCACTGTTAAAATGTTTTCCTTTATCTGATTCCAAAGTTACTGGGAAAGCAAACCTAGGAATGAGTTCTCGTAGTAACAGCTTTGCGACTGTAATGCTGTCACTCCTCCTGGTAGGGTAAGCCTCCACCCACTTTGAAAACATACATACTATTACTAGTACATATTTCAACCCTCTGCATGGTGGTAACTGTATAAAGTCGAACTGGAGTCTTATAAATGGACCCTCTGCCTTTCCAATCTTCCCAAACCCGATTATTGTCTTTCTCCCTGGATTATGAATCTGGCAAGTCAAACATCTCTGGCAAAGGCTCTGTGCTACAGCCCTGAACTTGGGATTGTACCAGTTCTGTCTGAAAAGCCTAATCATTGCATCTCTCCCTATGTGTGTGTCTCCATGATACATCCTGGCCATTTGAGAGAGCAGACAGTCCGGCATGACTGGTCTGCCATCAGCACAAATCCACACTTCATCATCTCCCCTTTTGGAACAACCCACTTTGACCCATGTTTTCTTCTCATTTTCATCAGCACCATCTTGCAATCTTCTAACCTCATTCCATGTTTCAGGTGGCATATACAGCATAAGTTGGCAGCTGATTCCCATTCTTTCCACCCTTTTATTGACTGATAATCTATTTCTGGCACAATGTTGAGCCACAAGATCTGCATATCGATTGCCAATTACCACCCATTCCTCTCCTGACTGGTGTGCAGCACATTTCACCACAGCCAATTCTTTTGGTGATTGTATTGCTTCCAGCAATTCCCTTACAAATTGTCCATTTTTAATGGGGGATCCTGAAGAAGTCATGAAATCCCTCTGCATCCATAGTTGGCCAAAATCATGCACAATTCCGTAACCATATTGGCTATCTGTAAATATAGTTACTTTTTGAATCCTCCCAATTTTGCACGCTTTTATCAAAGCAATCAATTCAGCTACTTGTGCAGATTTTACTCCTGGTAAATAGGATGCTTCAACTATTCCAGTTAATTCACACGCCGCATAGGCAGCAGTTAGTTTACCATCTTCATGTCTTTGGCATGAACCATCAACAAACAGCTCCCTGTCTGGCTTTCTAAGGGGCTGTTCTTCAATGTCCGGACGTGGTTTCGTACATAACTCTGTGACTTGTAAACAATCATGTTCTTCTTCTTCGTCAATTTTAATTTCCTCATGATATGGGTCTGGTAGTAAGGTAGCAGGATTTACTATTGTACACCTCACTATGTTCACATTTTCAGCACCCATTATTATTCTCTCATATTTAGTCAGCCGACTAGGAGTAAGATTCTGAGTTCGTGTTCTTGTCAACAGAATTACAACTGCATGTGGAACACACACCTTTACTGGGTGTCCCATTACAATTGACTCACTTTGTTCAATACTTAAACAGGTAGCCGCTACTGCTTTTAAGCAGCCTGGCAATGCAGCTGCCACTGGATCCAATGTAGCAGAAAAATATGCTATAGGACATCTGTCTAGACCATGTCTTTGTGTTAAGACTGAAAGTGCACAATTTTCTCTCTCATGACAGAACAATGCGAAGCTTCTCTTATAGTCAGGCATGCCTAGGGCTGGTGCTGAGCACAGAGCATTTCTCAATTTTACAAAAGCTCCTACACTCTCATCATCCCATTCAACTGGGTCCTTTGCTTTCTTTTTTGTCATTTGAATTAGAGGCTTCACTAACAAGGAAAATCCTAGTATCCATTGTCGACAGTAACCTACTATTCCTAAGAACATTCTCACTTCTCTTTGGGTTACAGGCATTTGCATTTTCTTAATCAATTGTACTCTTTCCGAGGTTATTCTTCTTTTTCCCCTCTCAATTTGGTGTCCCAGATATTTAACAGCTGTTGTACAGAACTGCAATTTTTCTGGTGAGACTTTATGCCCTTCTTCAGCCAAATGATTTAATAGTGCTATGGAATCAACAACACAGTCCTCTCTGGTGTTCGATGCCACCAGTAAGTCGTCGATATATTGCACTAGGACTGAGCTACCTGGCATCACTAGTTTCTCATGGCACTTTTTCAATATCTGATTAAAGATGGAAGGACTTTCCGTGTACCCCTGAGGAACACGATTCCATACATAGACTTTGCTCTCAAATTTAAATGAAAAAAGATACTGGCTGTCTGGGTGCAATGGTATTGAAAAGAACGCTTGGCATAAATCAATCACTGTGAACCATCCTGCACTCCAAGGAATCTGGTATAGGATTACTGCAGGATTGGGTACTATAGGACAACAAGGTTCCACAATCTTATTTATTTTCCGCAGGTCCTGAACAATCCTATATTTTCCGCTAGGTTTCTTTAAGCCCATTATTGGTGAATTACATGTGCTACTCATTACTTCTCTTAGTATATTTTGTTCTACCATTCGATTGATTTCTTCAATGACTCCTGCTTTTACTTCTGCACTCATTTTGTACAGTCTAGTATTTGGGAAAATCGCACCTTCCTTTACGGTAATTTTAACCGGGTCTATTTTGGCCATAAGTCCTACTTCCTTTCCTGTGAAATCCCATACTGTGGGGTTTACTGTAGGTTTTAATTCTTCTGGCAGCTCATCTTTTGTTATCAAAGAAAACATCTCATCTACCTCTGTACCTTGTTTTGCAATCATAAACTTATATACATGATCTTCATCTGGGGTCTGAACTGCCACACCATCCGGTGTGCAGAAAATTGTGCAATTCATTTTGCATAGCAAATCACGGCCTAATAAATTTACTGGACTAGAATCACACACTACAAATTGATGCATTTCTCTAAAATTTCCAATTTTAACTTCCATTGGTTCGGTAAGAGGTGTTCTAATCTTTCTATTAGCTACTCCCACTACTTGGATAGCTTCTCCAGAGAGAGGAAGGTCTGGAATGTCTGCTGTTCTCACAGTAGACCTGGTAGCACCAGTGTCCAAAAGGAAGGTAATATCATTACCTTTCACATTCCCTTCAACATATGGACCTGACTGATCTACCGATAAGGATGCGCGAAGTACGCACTCCTTCTCCCCCTCTCCTAGGCACCGTCATGAACTGTATTGACAGAAATCGTCCTGTAAAAGAAACTGTGATGTTACATAATCATTCTTACCACTTCCTCCTTGATATCCGACGTCTGTACCGTGGTTTGCTCTGCTTACATTACCCTGAATAGGTGCAGGTGGCAACTGACTCTGAGGATTTACACCCTGCTGTGAGTCATTCTGCGTCTGTGGATTTAAATTTTGATTTGGGCCATTATTATTCCGAATCTTTTTACATTCATCCTTCCAATGCCCCAATTTTCCGCATCCATGACAAGGAAATTTCTTTTTAGCTTCTTCTCTACTCATTCGTCCTCTCACTTTTCCACCATTCCCAGTATCGCCATTTGTTCCAGAATCCTTTGCTTGATTTTCACTTGGATTATCCAAATTAATTCCCTGTTTCTCAGCCATTTTCACCTGTGCCCACATTACTTTTTCCTGCAATTTCTTGTGCCTATCCTCAATATCATCTCCACAGTATTTTGCATATTTCAGAATCTCGTCTATGGGCTTGCCTTGCCAACACAACATGTGCTGCTTAATCATCTGACAAATTTCTGGCTTCAGACCATAAACAAATCGATACACAAACTGACTCATGTTCTTGTCTCCAATGTCCTCAAATCCACTATGCTGCTTAAATACCTGCAATAAACGCTCATAATAGGCATGTACCGATTCACTAGCTTCTTGGGTGGTTCGGTCTATTTTCACCCAATCTGTTTCTTTCGGTGGTATTTTGCCTTTCAGGTAAGTTATCACCTGCTGATACTTTTTCATTACATCATTTGACGGGGCACCTGTCTTTGGATCTCTAGGATACTCGTCACTTGGCCAATCAACTGTAATTTTACAGTCTGTCCACAAATCGGCAGGTACCACTATGTCAAACAAACCATCTAAATCTTTCAACAATACCTTTGACACCTTCACAAACTTCTCAACCTGCTTGTACCATTCAATTGGTTTTTCTCTCAACTTTGGAAAATCATTCGTAAATGACAAAATATCCTGTCTACTCCATGGGACATGTACATAGCCCCCTCCTGGAACTTCTCGCATCGGATACATTTGATCTGTCTTCCCGGTTTCTTTCATCACATATTCAGAGGCTGTTCTACTGGATCGTGCCTCTTCCTTTTTCTTTGCCCATCGAACTCTCCATTTATCTAGGTCTCCCCATTTCTGTAAGACTATCATTCATTCTTTTACTTGTAATTTTCTTCCAGAGGCATTCATATTTTCTAAATCTTTGTCTGAGAAATCTGCTCTATAGGGTTTCTGCAACACCTTTGATCTCCCTATTTCAATTCCCATCTGCAGAGCCAAATCTGATAATTTCTCATGGAATATTTTTACATTGCTGGTAATACTTCTGCATACGAACAATAATTCTTCTTCATCGTAAGCATTTAGGCGATCTAGCCCTACATTTCCTGCTATTATTTCTTCTAATTTGACTTTTAATTTATAAATATCCAAAATTTTGGGAGGTGTACACTGCTGTTCTGATCCTTGTGCCCACCTTTCTAAGTCTTCTGGACTAACTACAGTAACACTTTTTGCTCCTGATGAGGTTATCAAGTTTATCTCTTTCGAGCACCCAGGTGTAGTTCTTCTGGGAGTACTATTGACAGAATCCCGAATTGGTAAATCCATTAATGATATCGTAGATTCACAATCACTAAAATGATCCTCAACCATTACTGTTGCTTCAGGTTTAGGAATATTCACAGGAGTAGGCATAACTAACGGTGGAGGACAGTTTCCCTGATTACCACATAATGGGACTACTGGACCAATTGTTACAGGTATGGTCAAAGAGTCAGGATGCACTTTTATCTGTGTTATTTTCTGTATTAATTCTGCTCTGGTCTTCTCTAGGGCTTCTTTTTCTTTATCGTGAAGTATTTTACTGGGGGTGAAATCATGCATTACCTGGGGTACTAATGGAGTTTTTAACAGGGGTGCACTTGGGGTGCATCCACTTGTCCCTTCCTGATATGGTGGGGGGTTCCTTAATATTTCTTCTATAAATTCATCTTCGGAATCTCCATTTCTCATTAAGTGTTTTGTCTTTTCTGTGCATTTCTTCCCTAACAGTTCTTCTGCCGTAAATATTGGATATAATCCTTCTGTAAGCATTGCTCTCCTCCACTGTTTAATCTGACCGTCCCTATTCTCATGTTGGTTTCTTGGGAAAAATCCTCGATAACCCCTATTACTCCTGGATCGGTCACGCTCAAATGCCTCGGTTTCCCATTCCTCTAAGGCTTTGTATTGAGTTAATCTAGGTCTGGGTTCTAGGTCATTCATCCTCAATCTCAAATTTTGAAGAATTCTTCCATTGAAGGTGCCATTCTCGGGAAATGCTAATATCCCATCATTTTTGGTATATTCTATCCAATTCTCTATCCATACACAAGTATGATAACCTCTCTCCATCATCATGAATGAAGCGGGCGTTTTAGCTGGTGGAATGATAATTCCTTCCCTAGTTTTGATTGGTTTATCCTTTTTAAAATAGTTCTTAATCTTTTGCAGAAAGGACATTTTTCTCTTCTCTCCGTACATTCTATCTAATCTTCGGTGTATAAAATTATACTCTGCAAAACCTAGGAATCTCCTATCCGGATGAGTTCCTGTTAAAGTCGGATCGCGTTTTAACATGCAATCTCTACCCACTAAGATTTTAGCTTCTAGAATATCAACCAATCAAGTGTCTGCTTTCTTCTATTTCTTGCTGTTTTCAACCAATCCCAGCGCGGCACCTGTGACGTCAGTACTGCTCCTGACTACTGACCCCTCCTTTACAAGGGTCTTTCCACACCCGCTGATTCAACCAATCCCAGCGCGGCGTTTGTGACGTCAGCTCCCTCTCCGGCAGCTGACCCTCCCTTTACAAAATCTTACGCAAAACTTATTTTTTCTATAAATCTTAATTAAATTTCAGTAACAACATAAAACATTCGCTATCGTGCCAGTTTCTCTAAAAATAGAAAAGATAGTTTCCTCCCACACTTAGTAAAACCTTTCCGTTTACTAAACATACACTACGAGTAAAACTCTTCCGTTTACTCTTCACACAAGCTCCAGAAGTACCTGTTACTTCTTCAATGTTACCCTTTCTAGGTGATATAACATCAAATTTTCACCAGCGCACTCTTTTGCTATTACTCACACACATAGATTCCCTAACCAGTACTGATAGTCCTGCTTAACTTTTCAGTACTATTTCTGCCTGACAGATAACCTCACTGCAGTATGGCTTCCACTTACCATCTGCTATTCAATTTTCCCTGGGGATTCTAGACAACATAAAACAAACTTTGAATACACGGATGTTAGTTCATAAAAATAAAATTCTCATTACCCAATTAACAAAGAGTAACCATCCTCTGCTACCAGAAAACTGATCCAGCGCGATATTAGCAAACAGCATTCATACACCAGATACTCACTTGGGCCCATACATTCATACTACGCTAATACTTACGCTGGGGTTATCAGTTGTACTCTTTATCAAAAATCCCTGCTACCAATTACCTTCCGATTGAAGAGTAATGACTTACCAATGAATCCTTTGCTAATTGGGAAGTTTAAAATGAGTGACATTCATTATAGTACATAATCCTGAAATAACCACTGAGTCAGGAAGTTTTAAAATGTTTATCTAAAGATTTAGCAGAGTAAATTACAGAACCACATGGTACTTAATCGCATATCACGGATGAAGCATAGAATAATAATTATTGATTAATGACAGTCCCTCAGAAAGGAGAAGATAGAGACAGCAGCGCAACTAAAGGTTGCATTTATATTTACCTAAGTGCAAGAACCAAACCCCTTGGCCAAGGAGTTGGAAAGAATAGGACCCAGGAAGGATGAAGAGCAAAGACCTCCTCCAGGATCAGGACAGGACCGGTGACCTCTCTACAACGACGCCTGCGTCGTTCCCCTCTCTGATACTCGGCTTCTCCTCGATTCTCCTGCGCCTTCCTTCTAATGGACTCAGCCGCCCCCTCCTCAGGACCTCTCTGGACAGCGATTTAGTCTGCAATCGATCAGCTTAGCGGTCTGGAGCTAGAAGCTAGCTAATTAGCTAATTCTATATCTATTATACCCTTCTACGCCCATGTACCTCCCCTTAATGTTGCTAAAATATGAGACCACTACTTCTGATTGGACAGGGACAGGGGGTTGATCCTCACACCATATTGATTTGGTTCGAATTCTGAAGACCTTTGTCTTTAAACTACCGCCCATCAATTTTAATACATTGGCTTTATTTCCCACCCGTCTCACGACAAAGTTTATTCATTTTCATATACATAGTTGCAAGTTTGGCAGGAACACATGAATATATCAATATCGGCCATTAGGTCGTGGCCTTGGACGACGTCCAGGTTGACTTCATCTTTTTATTCTTTGGCAGCCAAGCAGGACACATGCGCAGAATCATTGTCTCTCGAGTTTCAGATCACCAACCCCAGGCCCAAGTTTACGAACTAATAAAAGTCAAAGAAGAAAATATTAAAATCACAAATAATATGTTTCACTGTATACCCACTCTTTCTACTCTATCCCCATTTACTTATAAATCTATCCCGCATTAGTAGCGTTAAGAAAACGACAAATTAATAATAACACAAGAGCAAGCTGAAGCATGTGAAAACATCAAGCAGCCATTTTAAAGCACACTGCGCAGAAGCAGAAATTTCCCACCAAGCAAAGAAAGACGTCACAACACGTGATATGGTTGAGACATGCGCAGTAAGGTTCCAGCGCTTTAGCTGCCATTTTAGATTATAGACAAGCGTTATTTGTTAGTTAAACACATAGGCAAGCTTCCTTACTATTCGTGTAGTTTATGCAAGGATTAAGATAAACAATACAAGATTAATAAATTAATACTGTGAGGAGATTGTATTCGAGTAAGTCTCATTTGTGAGTCCTTGCTCCATCACTATAGCAGCTCAAAAAGAGAAATGTGCAAAAGGCAAGCATGGAAGAAATGGTGAGGTGTTGATGGTTCTGGTAAGTCACTGAGTAACTGAACTTAATAGGATGATTAAGTCTTGAAAGAAGGTTCATTTAGCAGGGTGCAGAACTGAGTTGACAGCACTCAACTCTTCTTTGCAGTCTTTGCGATGCTCAATTGTTTGAATTATGTGCCATTTATGGAGGAGTGCTCACATTTTGACTTTCAGTGAGTTGAAGTTGGTTGTGATATAGGGCTGTTGGCAAGGAGTTAAATGCTATTCTCAGAGTAACACTGAATAGGTCAAAGGAGGTGGAGTTTAGCATGGGTGTCTGGAAAAAGTGAATTTGGTCCATCAATGCCTGAGTTTATTCTTGGGAGCCTTCTGCTTAGGCCTCTATTACAATTGCCTTATAAAATTACCACACCTCTCAAACCCACTGTTCAAACAGGTAAAAAATGTGTTTGCCCATGAACCCAACATGAACATTAGTTTGCCCATGAACCTACAGAATTTAGATACGAAAAAATACTGGGACATGCATATTTGTTGTGGTAAGCATCAAAATCCACATGCTAGTCCCCATTTCAATAGAGAAGCTCATAATAGGTGGTATTTACCGCACCCAAAATACAATGATTTCTAAGGCATAATTATTTATTGAGTGCAATAAATAGCACTCAACTACTGAGGCACTTGTAATCAAGCCTCTGTGCTCGAGGCCCTTGTTGGTGAAGTTTATGGATTAGAGGTACTGGCTGACATTAATGCGGAAGTATAGTCAGAGGGATAAGGGCTAATAGTGAGTGGTGAATGAGTTAGTGATTTAGGAGCAATTATCAAGACCATGAGGTTCGTTGTGTTTATGTGCACATGTGTGTGCGTGTGTGTGTGTTTTTTGTGCACATGCGTCTGGGTGTGTATACATCTGTACACATTTGTGTGGCGGTGGAATGGATGTAGTGCACTGAGTTATCAGAGAGAAGTTGACAATATAGGGTATTTTGCTGGTATTTGTGGGTTAGACTGATCAAAGATAGTGCTTGTGATAACGATTCCAGAACAATATTAAGGTCCTCACAGGGTGAGCTGATGTGTCCCTGTTTGCAATAGAGGGCCTAAATGTGGAAGTTGAATGTGGCAGTAATGGGGGTAGAGAAGTCCACAAAGGATAAGAGAGTCGAGTCTAGTGCAGTGGTGCATGTAGTCTTACATTCTTATCTGAGAGGGAGACCCACTCCTTTGCCATTACAATTCTTAAAGCTCAACCTCAGACAGCTCTCTGCCAGTCATATGAATTTGGAAATCTTCCCTTACCACAACAGCAGAGTAAGGAATAAATCCTCATAGACTTGAAAACTGGTTGTCTGAATATAAAAACATTTTTTCATCCTAAATTTGGAAAGCCCGTAGAGTTTATAATGGATCAGAAAACAAGGGCGGGGGCATATTTTGGAGCTTCATTACTAATGCCTGGAAACTCAGGATAAAGCCAGTAACAAAGTTATGGACCCCATTGGGAAATGCAAGTTCTGCAGCAGCCCCAGGCCTCTATCCCTGTTAATTTCACTCCCTAAATTGACGGGACCCGGTACATTTAACTCTAGGGGCGTGGAAATAACATCCTCCACACAGAGGCACTCATAAGGAGGCCCTATGGGGCACATGCATCAAGCCTAAAAAAAATCGCAAAATTAGCGAATCACTAAATTTTGGCGTTTGCAACCGCAAAATACCGTTTCGCAATGCATCAACTGCAAAATAGCGAAAACTCAACAATTCGCTAATTTAAAGAATCGCAAAACATTCTGCGAATAGTATTAGCGAATCGCTATTTGCGCCTCCAAATAGCGATTCGCAAATAAGGAATCGCAAAATAGATGCATGAAAATTCGCAAATTGCGAATTACCTGAAATTCGCAATTTTGCGAGTGCAAAATAAGAAGGATCACAACCAGGTGGTAATCATGAGTGCAAATCAGATACAGCTGAAATTCTACTTAAACCCATTGAAACACACCCAGAATTAGCTACCACATCTCACAATGGCAGGGATGTACCTGATGGCGAGGAGGATGAGGCTGCTGGCTGCTGGACACAGACGGAGGCGAATTAATGAGCGCATCTTCAGAGTCCGCATAACTTTGCTAGGACAGCAAGAGGATGAGATATACGATAAGTATAGGCTCAATGCAGCAATGATCCATGACCTGATCAATGAATTGGATCCCATACTGCAACGACAGACACGTAGGACCAATGCTATCCCAACGCATGTGCAGGTCCTATGTTGCCTACACCTACTGGCGTCAGGCAGCTTCCAGGGGGTCATTGCAGTAGCTGGAGGTGTGTCCCAAAGCGCACTTTCAAGAATATTCAAAGCATTCCTTGATGCCATGATGGCCAGGATCGGCTCACACATCAATTTCCCCACCACCGCGCATGACCTTGCGAAAACAAAACAGGAGTTTTACCAGATAGCTCGCTTCCCACATGTTATAGGTTGCATCGATTGCACACATGTGGCAATATGTCCCCCTGCAGCACAGGAATACATATACAGAAATAGAAAATGCTATCACTCCCTTAATATTCAGGTTGTTTGCAATGCCAAATACATAATCACTGATATAGTGGCTCAATTTCCTGGGAGTGCACATGATTCATATATTTTCAGGCAAAGTGGCATTCACACCCGTCTGGTCAGGGGAGAATTTGGAGAGGCACATCTGCTTGGTAAATATGTGTAGGTGATACTCACAGTCATTGTACGTATGCCAATGTCAAACTGCCACTGACCCTTTGCTTACCCACATGCAGGTGACAGCGCATACGCCTTGAGTAATTACCTTCTGACGCCTTACCTCAATCCCACAACTGCCAACCAACAGAGGTACAATGCTGCACATATATCAACAAGGAACATCATAGAGCGCACATTTGGGCTGCTGAAGAGCCGATTCAGATGCCTCCATAAGACTGGTGGAGCACTCCAATACATCCCTGAACAATGCTGCAAGCTAGTAGCAGCATGTGCCATGCTGCACAATATAGCAACGAGGGTGGAATGGAGATCGAGGTGTCTGACAGCGACTCCGAGGATGAGGACCAGCAAGTGCCACAGCGCCGTGCAGCACAAGGGGCAAGCGCAGCAGAAGGGCGCAGGAGAAGATTGGACATCACACAAAACTATTTCTGAGGTGAGTAATGATGACACAAACAGTGTATATTACAATCACAGAACGGTTTATTCAAAGGAAATATGGCATGAGTGTCGGAGCACACTTTCAATGTGGCCAGTGGCACAGGATTCTTAAGTAATGGACATAAGTGTATTAAAAATAAATAATGACTTGTCAATCAGTCAAAAGGTCCGATCACATCCATGGTTACGTCACCATATCGGTATGCAATTGTATATAGCAGGCTAGCGCTTTCTCCCACGAACACCCAGACGCCTGTCAGAGACAGCATCCTCATCCCTCATGTTGGAAGCTGAGGGGGTACTGCTGCGTGTGTTGCGTCTTCCTGCAGTGGCAACTGGCATAGCTATGCTACTCAAGCTTGAGGCCCCTCACTACCCTCTTCCTGCGTGGACATGTTGGCCCCAATTGTGGTAGCATTCAGCAGTTCCACTGCTTGGTTACCTGGTCCAGTGCCTTCGCCACATCCCCGCTCCAATGGCACATTTCTGTTTGCATGGTCACAGACCTACGTGCCAGAAGTGCAGTTGATGTGGCCAGCCTATTGTTGGATTTGGCATAGCTTTTGAGGTGCTGCATTAGTTGCCGATGGTTTCTTCTCTGTGATGCATGTCCCTCCTGCATAACCTTGGTCATTTGCTGCACACTATCGCACAGTACTGCAATGTTGTCTGCCATCTTCCCAATTTGTAACTGCACTAAACGTGTGTTCTTGGTCTGCAGGCGCTGCATGCGGAGCATCTGTCCCTCAAGACCACCCCAGACATCATTTGGTTGCTCCTCCTGCTGTGTTCTGCGTGATCTGGCTCTTCTACGCCGGACACTGACATTACTTCTGCGGACCTGTGTTTGTGGATTTGGGATGGATGTGGCTGGGCCATGCCTGGACTCATGTGGTGCATTTGTCTCATCGTCAGACTCCATGGTGACCAGTGGTGGGACAGTTGCCCTGCGTGTGTTTGGGGCACTGGATGGATTTGTTGGCAACACCGGTGTGTCCATATCCTCAACTGCGCTGATGTCCTGTATGTCCTGGTTGTCACTATCCTCAGCTTCTACACGTTCTGCATCTGTGAGATTTAACAGTGCAAAACCAGCATTAATTTAAGTATGGGATGTCATGTCACAGTGATCATATTTTTACTTTGGCATTAAATTTGGAATATGTTCACTGTTCTGAGTTGTTCTTAGCCTATTTGTGTGTTTGACATTGTATATGCTTGACCTGCCTACATCTCCCATAATGCACTTCCCTTCATGGATACATTGTGTACTGGATGTTCTGAGTGTGCACTTGTGCTGTACTGGGGTGGTGTACTACCTTTATTATTTAGGTCAATGGTAACATGCAGTCATCTTACCTTCAGATGTGTTTGCTGCTCCTGACGTGTCTAGCTGTGTCACACCGACAACAGCTTCAGGCTGGATAGTGGATTCAACCATTTCCTCCATGGTAGTGTTCCCAGTGTCTATCGGTGTTCCCCCTCCTGTCTTCCTTGCTTCCTTCAGACGGGCAGCTATGCGCTCCTTGGCCCGACTGCGCATGTCGTACCATCTTTTCTTCAGGTCATCGATGGTGCGGTGTGTCACCCCACTGGCATTCACCCGGTTCTGGATCCGGATCCATATTTTCCTTTTCTCCTGCTCTGCCACTTTCAATGATTGTTTCCCAAACAGCTTATCATGGCTGTGGACAACTCCCTCAATGAGTGTGTCACTTTCTTTTTCTGAGAATTTCATTTTCCGATTCCTGCCTGATTGGCTGTCCTCTGCTGTTTGTGTGCTTTCCATTTTCTTGCAGTTACCAGGTTTTTCCAATTGCTCAATGCCACTGCTAGTTAGCTCCCAGAGCCAGCTCCCTCCTCTCCCTCTGACTGTGCACTGGGAATGGGGCTTGTGCTGCTCACTTCCTGGTTCTGATGTCATCAAGATGCATCACAAATGCGACTTCGCTATTAGCGAATTCGCAAATTTCGGATTCGCAGTGGCGTTTGCGAATTTTAGCGATTCTTTATTTTTTGCAATTTTTTTGTTGCATCTGTTTTTGCGATTCGTTATTTGCGAATCGTTAAAATTCGCAATTAAGGATTCGCAAAATTTTACATTGATGCATGTGCCCCTAAGTTCCTTGAGGTTCTTATGTGCCTAAACATGTATGCCTTTATGATACAAAAAGTAAACATGGACTGTACATTTAATACCTGTTTTGAATTTGAAAAACATGACTCCTCCTACCGCAGCAGAGAAAGTTGTTTTTGCTTTTTCACTTTATATAAAAAGTTAACAAGCATGAAACCTGGCCACGCACACCTTTAATTTACGATTCAGAAGTACTTGCACGCAGCTTTGTGCCGGTTTCAAAGGGCAGAACGTCTGCCAAAAATATATCGAAATTGTATACTTTTATAAACTTTCTTTTATATCTTACCTGCAGAACAAATTGCTAATGGGTGAAGAAGTGGCTTAAAAGTCATGATTTCAGTCATTGCAGCAATTTATAAGGCCACCCTTCAAATGACCCCAAACCTCTGAAAGCTTAGTGGAATGGTGATATAGCTTTGTGTTAAAAAATAACTCAACAAAGAGTAGGTAAAAGACACAGAATCAGAACTCGAGATTATAATTAAATGTTGCATTCTCTTTGTTGGGTGACCTATAACTGGCACAGTCACTGATGTGAAAGAACTGATTGCATGTATTCACCATGCATCAGTTAGTTCAAACAATGTATATTTTTACAGCAATATCGTTACTGGAGATATTAGGGTAAAAACAATGGAAATACTCGAGATATTTGTGGAGGAGTTTGAGCTCATAAAATGAGGTGACTAATACGGGTGTGACAATCTGTACATAAACAATCACCAGAGGTGATTTCCTCTTTCTATGTGTGCTGTAGAATGCAGCACGCATAGAAAGAGGGAAAAAACAGAGGAGAAATGAACACATTTCTCCTCGTTGCGACTCCCTATGCCTGGGGAGGCGTAGCATTCAGACGCATTTCCAGATTTACAATTTCTTGTAAATCTGGAAATGTGTCTTTTCCATGGGTGTTGCATGGGAACACCCACAGCAACACCCATGGAACGCCCCTTTCACGCAAAGTGCTGCGTATAAAGGGGCCGTATTTACAAGGACGGGAAAAGCCACGCAGGGTGGCCTTTCCTGTCCTTGTAAATATGGGGCAGAAAAATGCGCTGCCGGTGCGTCACAAAAAGTGATGCACTGGCAGCACAAGGGGCTTGTAAATCTGCCCCAAAATACGGAGGGTATCCTTCACAAAGCTCCAATGTAAAATGGTGGAAATCTGCTTCCATTTAGTTACCTCTCCGTTTGATGCAGATTTCTGACTTTTGGGGATTCACAACGAATCCAAGGAAAATGTTTGTAGATTTCCTGGAATTCAATTCGAAAATTGATGCATTCAGTGTCGATTCTCAAAGGCATTTGTGTGACCCACTTACTCATGCTAGTGGCTTGTTTTATGAGAACAAATACAGGTTTGGCATTTACAAAAGCTTATTTGCACTTGAGAAAGTGTTTACACATGCATAATGTTATCCCATAAGGGTGCAATATTAGGAAGCTTAAATCCTACTCAAGGGGGGAATAGGTATTCCATTGCATGCCATATCACAGAAACTCTCTCATCTTCAAAGAAGTCACCCAATACTCCACCACCTCGGAGAGCACCACCAGGAACATAGAACACACTTGTTCTATTATGTGTATTTGTAGAGCGCACTATCACTTCAAGGGCATCCTGATGCTGAACATGTGTGTGTGTGTGCCCGGCTCTGTCTAAGATAGGTTGGTCAATTGAAACTCCAGGTCTTCAGCTTTTGCAGAATTCAAGAAGAGAGAAGGAGGCTCTGATGTGGAGTTGGAGGTTGTTACAAGCTTTAGGAGCAATGTAAGAGAAGGCTCCTCCTGCTTTGGTTCCGTGTATGTGTGGGATGTGTGCGAGTAGGAGTCCTGTGGAGCAGAGGTGTCTGGATGGTTGGTGGAAGTAGTCATCTTTGGCAAGGACACCTTGCTGTGGGATTCCACCTGGTGGACTGCTGAACTCAGACCCACACCCCTCCCAGGAACCCAAGCTAAGATCCTCACAATAGTAATCCACAACCAGTTCACCATGACCAGCCAAGTCAATACGGTCTCTCTCTTCTACTTCAACACACTCAAGATGCTCAAGAAGATCTTCAAATGGCTCCCCACCAACATTCGAAGAACCATCACCCAAGCCCTCATCACCAGCAAACTGGACTACATCAACAGACTCTATGCCGGAACGAACACGCAACTGACCAGAAGACTCCAAATCATACAAAACTCAGTGGCTAGGTTTGCCCTGAATTTCCCACTCCACACTCACATCACCCGGCACCTCAAAGAGATCCACTGACTCTCAATCCACAAATGAGCACTCTTCAAATTCCTCTTTACACACGCATACAAAGCCTTACAAAACATTGGCCCCACGTACCTCAACAACCACACAAACTTCCAGAAACATACCAGAGACCTCTGCTCAGCTGGACTCTTACTTGCACAACCCCCCCTCACATATGTAGATCCAGATCGGGCAGTCGTGTATGCTTCGACTTTGCTCCTAAAGCCTGCAACAACTTGCTTTGCACATTAGAGCTGCCTTCTGAGTTCTTGAATATCTCAAGAAACTGAAGACATGGACTCTTCACCCTGTGCTGGCACTGGCCCATTAAGCTGCTGATTTAGCACCAGGATACCCTCAAGTATGTCATGTTCTACACAAACACATATAGCATATAATAACATAACAGGAGGTAAACCTGTGCATTACAAAATTTTGTTTTGTGACGTGGGTGCATAGAATTAAATATGTACGGAAAATTCCTCATGAAATATAGGTGGAAAATTTGGAATGCATAAATAATAGGCACATTTTCATTTTACATAATATTTTCTCCAAGAGGACAATTTTTGTGAATATTGAGAAGTCATTTATGTTATAACCCCACATATGAAACAGAGTCATCCTGTTCAACGCTGTAGAAAAGCTTTTGCTCCTGGCTTTAACAGGAGCATGTTTACATGTGTTTCCAGAGTGGGACACTACCGTCAACAGGAAAATGTATTCCCACAAGCTAATGGGTTTGAGTGTTGATGATTGTAAGTATATATGGGTAATACATTTTCTATTCTTGACAATATGTGTATCTTCAAGATATGTGCATAACTATATGTGGTGTTAAGAATTGGAAAATTATACTTTCCTCTATATACTTACCTTCACCAAATTGTGGTAATAGAGACACTGGATACAATATTATTCCAGGGGGATATTTTGTCACTCGATGTTTTGATATACAACCATGGATTTATAGGTGTCCACCTACATCTGCTGGTTGCCGCAGTTATAAAGGATCACAATCCTACCCCAAACCAAAAATGTATTTATGTGCCATTTGCATCACAGTGGTGGATTATTTACATTCATAAGTGCAAACATAACATTTAAACAATCATGATTATTTGAATCAGGATGTGCTACAGTTACTTGATGTGTGGTACTTGTAGCATCAGAGAATACCTTCTACCTTGAACTAGAAATAATCATCAAAATGGACATGCCAATTCTGAAACAAGAAGAGAAAATGAAAAAAAGACAAACAAACTGACAAAAATGTATAGTGCATATATTATAGAAAACACCTTATAAATTTCTTTGTGCAGGATACCCCAATAGTCAATGGATGTGACATTGCCAACGGCAACCCCTTTCAAGTTGAAACATCTTACCAGATCCTTCATCTCCTTATATGTGTAACAAAAATGAGTCTAATCATTGTAAAGTATTTTTAGAAGGGCTGGATACTAAAAAAACAACACTAAAATTTGTAGTTACTCAAATTGGACATTTTTTCAGCTTCCATGGTCTATGTATGGTTTAGGTCAGTCCTTATAAAAATGGTAATACCATCATGAAATGCACATCATCTATAATGTCTTAAAAGCAACAGTTATAGGACTTCTGATTGAAGAGGAGAAATGGACTTTGACATGCACGAAAGAGTTGTGTGTATTCCACAAGCACTCTTGGGTTCTTGCTTAACAAATTAAACTTTGCAGAAAACTTCAATGGGGCATTGAAAACATTTGTTTCTATGAAACATAAGGCAGCAGAAGGTGACCATTTGGGGACACAGACATTTGGGCCTCCACACCCATCTAAGCTCTTCTGAGAAGAAGCTCAGATGTAGTTTTAGTCATGTAAATGTTGGTCGGAAGAAGATGGTTGGAAAACCTTCAATTATGGATAGAAAAAGAAGTGTGAACATTGTTAAGAGGTATTTTAAGGAAAGTATGAGAATCTAAACTAATCTAAACTCTGAGAACAGAGCCCTTGTGACATAACTAAGCATTCTGGAACACATGTAATACCTCCTGCACCTTTATATGTCGTTAACCAGGCCCTCGATGCAATTTGCAGGGGCACGCATTTGATGGATGAATGTCTGGTGATAGTCATGAGTGGTGTCCCTCAAAGTTTCATGTGGCCATGTGGTTCCGTATATATCAAAGTGAAGATGTGTGGTTTAGCCCCTCTGTCAGGGGACACCAACCTCAATTGCTTTAAAGAGTGCGGGGAGGATCAGTTCTATTGGGGTGGAGGCTTTGAGTATTATTCTGCTCTCATACTGAAAAGAGTGACATTCGTTCATTTTTTTTTATTGATAGCGCGAGACATCAGTTTCATCATCAAAGATACATAAATAAATCATTAAAACACTTCATCAGGCAGTTAAAGTCACCTTAAGGTCAGATTTGTGCATAAATCATTTGGGGCATGGCTGCTTGTACTGGGCCTAATGCTTTGGCTTTAATTGCCCAGGCTATATGCAGGAACTTAGAGACAGCCACAGCCACAATCAAGAAGGTATCGCTTTTACATATTCTATAAGGTTTAACTCAAATTTGTATGCTAAGGGATCTACACAGAGGGACAATCCATTTGTTTTTGAGATTAACTTAGAGTGGGAAAAAAATCAACAAGTGCTCATCACTTTCTTGGACAGTTTTACAGTAGAAACAATGATCAGATCCCTGTCTCCACTTCCCCCAGTTAGTAGTAAAATCTACTACTGGAAGGGTCGCGTACCTAAATTGAAGAAAGAGGGACCGGGCATGCACCGAGTGGATAAATTCCAAGAATTCCCCCCCATTGGTTACAGATTTGTGGAGAAGGAAAGCACTTGATAAGCAACCGAGCATGGGTGAATGGTCCCAACTGCCAATAACTTTCTCATGGACCAGTATTTTGACTTCAGGAGTGTCTCCTCAACAAATAGACTGGGGATCAGTCCAACCTTTCTCTAGCCCCAGCTCAATCCAGGCATTTTTAAGCAACCCCAGCCATCTGACCTTCCACACCCCATTGGACCTAATAACTTACTGCACACCCTCCCTAAGGGGGCACAGTTCATGGGTACCTCAAATGCAAACCCAGAACAATAAAGATCTCAACGCTAACTGTACTGATATTGTGTTGATCCCCAGATCAAGGTGAAGAGGGACCAATGGCATGCCTTTCCCTAAGCCCAGGAGGCCCCTAAGGAAGTTATTTTCTGCTGTGCTCAAGGCGCTCGTATTACAATGGCCCCGTAGTTCAGCACCATATAGTGCGCTCCCCCCTTGCTTGTGCTTTGTAAATTTCAATTGCTGGACCAAGCTGCTTTTTTGGCAAATGTATGTATAACTGCAGCTCGGTGTTTCACAATTAAGGTGCTCTTGGTGTTTCACAATTAAGGTGCTCTTGGTGATCTGCAGGTCCCATGATCAAGTATCGTGCAGCCTGATACCCAGATAATCAAACTCCTGGACTCTTTCCAATATTTCAGATCCCACCTTGATGACCCCTCTCACTCTGCCTCTCTTGGTGTAAATCATATTTTGGTTTTGGACATATTAATTTCAAAGCCAAAGTCTTCACAGAATTGATTGAAGCTATCAATCAAGTTTTGTGGGCCCCTCCTAGTTTTGGAAAACAATAACATGTCGTCTGCAAAGAGGAGTGCCAGTATGTTCTCTCTCACCAGGGTTGGGAAGTCATTGGCACAACTTATTATGTAGGCAATACAGTTGTTAATATATAGGAGGAATAGGGTTGGGGCCAGTACACACCGCTGGCGCATGCCTTTTGTTTATGGGAAAAGCCTTGGTTAATTCTCCCTTCACATCGCATCTTACTTTTGCATAATTTCCCATGTGAAGTAGCTGCATCAAGTGCAGGAGATCTTGGGGGGGGCATCTTCTGGAGCTCCTCCCATAATCTCCCTCTAGGCACAAGGTCAGATGCGGCAGAGAGGTCAATAAATGCTACGTAAAGGTCCCCCTTCCACTTTTCCAGAAGAAAGTGGAAGGCCTGGTCAACCACATTGGTCTTGTGCCTGAAGCCTGCTTGTAGTCCTGAAAGGACGTGATTTTCCTCGCATTAATCCAACACATTCTCTGAAAGAAAGTGACCCAACATCTAGATGTGTTGGTCTGAAGAGGCAACATTTCTGGATGATCCAGGCTGACCTGTGCTTGAACTCAAAGAATCAAGTAGAATTCTAATGATTCTAATCATAATCACAGCATTTAATTTGGAACTTTCAAGGGTTCAGCA
Source organism: Calotriton arnoldi (assembly GCA_963921515.1). Lineage (NCBI taxonomy): Eukaryota > Metazoa > Chordata > Amphibia > Caudata > Salamandridae > Calotriton > Calotriton arnoldi. The sequence continues at coordinate 1,634,291 of CAWUFW010003189.1, read as the reverse complement.
CTAAGCAGAGAATGTCACCACAAATGCTAATGCATCGGAGTAGAAGATTGTCAAGAAACAACTGCCAGCTAGAACTTACAAAACAAAGCGTAAATGAGAAGCCAGGGGGAGTGGTTGAAAATAGGGAGGAAGGTTTAAGAGGGGGTTAAGAGGATGTTTAGGGAGGTACAGACACCGACCTACAAGAATATTAAGCCAATTATTTTTACAAACTGCACTTCTAAATCTTCTACAGCTTAAAAGGTCTCCAAACAGTTGGAAATGTGTTCCAGCTGAGACCTGAGTAAGTCCAGCACCATGCATGGCCACCCATTGGTACTGTAACATCCTCCCATTGAAAGTAATGAAGGCAGGGACTCAAAATCAAATCCCACAGGAAATAATGTTAAAGAAATTAAGGGGCCTATTACGATGTCGGGAGGACTTGTGTCTGCCCGACACCGTCTCGGAAATGGGTTCCGACCGACCTCCGGTTGGCAGTCCCGACCGCCTGATTAGGATGCGATCGAACACTGTTCGGTCGCATTCCGACATTTCCCTATGGAACCATGTGTTACGGCCGTAAACCGGCCATAGTACATGCTCCCATAGGGAAATGGGAGGTGGTGTTAATCCCTGCACCCCATGGCAAGCACCTCAAGGTGCCTGCCAAGGGGGCAGGGATTAACATGGGGGCACCATAGGTGCCCCCTCGTCCACCAACCGGAGGCCCCAAGGGAAAGAGGGCCCTGCTAGGGGCCCCCAAACACGATTTCCAACAGGGTTTCCAGGTTGGAAAGGCCGGCATTGAAAACCTGCCGGAAACCGTGCATCGTAATCCGGACGGCGTACACCGCCGTCCATTTGGATTATGTGCTGGTTCCGACTGGCTGACGGGCTCAATGAGCCCGTCGGAAGCCAGCCGCAATGACCGGCCGGTTTCAATTCCGACCGGCTGAATCAAAATCAGCCGAGCGGAATTGAAACCGACGATGTCGGTCGTGTGACCTCCAACCTGTGGTCGGAGGCCTTCCGACCGACATCGTAATAGGCCCCTAAATTATTTTGATAGATAGATAGATAGATAGATAGATAGATAGATAGAATTTAGTTGAATGTTAAAAATATTCTACATAATTTTACAAGTAATATTTTAATTCTATTGCAAAAATACTAACTTTTCAATTACAAATATATTTAATTTTTGAATACAGGTTAAATAATAAAAATAATTTAATACTGTTATACATAACTTTTGATAAATTTGTATATATACAGAATAAATGTAAATGTTTCTTCATAGATGGAATTTTTGAAAAATTATAAATGAGTATATTTTTAAATAATTATATATATTACACTTAATTAAACATTCTGGGCCTGGTTCACAAAGGTAAACTTACACTTTTGTGTATGTATACGATTGTTTGCTATTCACAAAGGAATTTTTCTAGTAGTATCTTTAAGACTGTGGAGGCTCAATTCATTAAAAGATAGGCCAAACCTATCTTTTTAATTGCGGAGACTCCGCAATCATAAAGATACTATTAATAAAATATCTTTGTGAATAGTAAACAATGTAAACGTACACAAAAGTTTAAGTTTTCCTTTGTGAATCAGGTCCTCTGTAACATTTTATTTAATTTCTTCTAAGTTTAGAATAAATGTATACATTTATTTTATATTAACATTTAACATAACAGTATTTTAATATTTTTTCAAAGTTCAATAAACTTTAAATTTTCCCATATACTTTATAATAGGGAGATCTCTACCCCAGTGACAGAGATTTCTGCCCAGCAGGCAGAGATATGTACCACAATGACGAAGATCTCTGCCAAGTGTGCCTAGGCATGTAAGTACGCTTTGAGTACATTTAAATTCAGAAATGGTGAATAGCCAAAAGTAGTACTATTAGTACCTAGTGTAAGAGTACATTTACATGTGTAGATATACTCACTTGTAGGTTTACCTTTGTGAATAGGCCTCTTACACTCTTAGGTTTGTGAATACAATTTTGTAGTACTTTTGTAGTACTACTGTAGTAGTACTAATTGTACTATAGAATGAGTTTGTGAATAGGGCATTGAGTGAGCAGTGTTTCCGGTAGTGCCTGCAAGCTGTTTTCATTTCTCTTACAACCAGAGGAGAGTCTAGACACAATCTTTACCTTATAAGTGTGATGCACTGGAATAGAAGGCAGCAGTGCCTGATGAGTAGGAGGCATGGGCCCAGAAGAACCAGCATCTGAAATGATGTTGTGGAGATCTGTTGCTCTAGAAGGAGCATGGGTGATGAAGGCAGATAAGCTCAGAAACATGGGTCAGCAGTGTTACAAAGTTGATCCTACAAATAAGCAGCAGTTTTATACGAGGAGGGAGCAAGTACTGTTATTCAAATGAAATTAGGTGGATAAATATTTAATCACGTACAACTGTAACAAGCATTTTAGCAACCAAAATCCTTTAAGAGCAAAGGTAAGAGTAAACCACTGGAAACAGAACAGAAACAGATTAAAATAAAGGTCGCCATCCTTTGGTGGTAAGAAACTTCTATCGACCATGAAAAATAATACATAAGGAGTCACAAATAGAAATAATCACCAAGCTTCCTCTGGAGCTCCGTAAAGGTCTGCTTGACTCAGCCTTGTGAAACTTATAGCACGTATGAAATGCAAAAACATTTATACAGACCTCTCAAATAGCACTCTGTATTTGTTTAAAATAATATGAATTTCAAACATCATCAATAACACCAACATTTCTTTAAAAAAGTCATACCTTCCCAAATCACTTACATATTATCACTCTTCAGTAAAGTAGTATAAACGTCCTTTTTTCAGAGTTGCTTATTTCAATTACATATATTTTATCACACTTAGACGACATACACTAATCCTTATATTTAATATTATTAAAAGTGCTGTAATTCATCGCTGTTTTTCTGAGCAACAAAAGCTTAACCTACTGGGATTTCAGGTTAATGACAAACTTTCCCTAAGCAGTATACTGAATTCAATACATATTACTCTGATGTAAATAAATATCGAATTTCTCATTATATAAAGCTAGTTTTAAAGATTAAAGATGTAAAATTAATAAAGTACTACTTACAAACTCAAAGATGCTCATGACTTAATTTATAAAGTATGCATGACTACACTTTGCTCTTCAAGTGAGTGTTTAAAGGATTAGGGCCAGATATAATAAGGCTTTTTGTGGTTGCAAAGGGTCTGATTAGCAAAATCAGACTATTTGTTACCACAAAATAGCCTTTGCATGTACCAAACCCAAAATGCTATTCCAAAACACATTACTGAATCACTGTTTGAGTTTGTGGCTACATTCCGAGTTGGTGTTTGAAAGGGGCGTGTTTAGGGCGTCCCTTCCAAATGGCGACTCAGAATGGAATGTATTAATGTTTTGCGACTGAAATCCGGTCGCAAAACATTAATATTTTACAGACTACTGAAAGGTAGTAGCAAAACATTTCCAAACGTGAAGGGGTCCCCAAGGACCCTCTTCCTCTTTATGAATGTTAACAAAAACATTTTTTAAGATTAGGCAGTGGTACCATGTACCACTGCCTAGTCTTAAAAAATGTTTGTTAGACTTTTAATACATTCTATTTTGCTTTTAAGCATTTTACAAGGAAATATTGCTTTATTTAAAAGCAATCACAGACATGGTTATCTACTTACTCCAGCATACCACCATCTCTGTGATGGCAGCGAATCATAGAGGGTCGCAATTTGCGACCTACCTCATTAATATTCATGAGATAAATGGAAATGCGACCCACTACGATTCAGTATTTTGCAAACCGACCTAGTAGTACTTAGGTCGGTACACAAAATACCACACTAGTAGTGAAAAAACTGACCACAATTTGAAACCAGTATTTTGTGATGAGTGTTTAGTACATCTGACCCCTTAGGGGCATATTTATGGGAAGCTTGCAACGCTTTTGCACCACGCAATATGGTACATGCACGACGCAAACCTCTAAGTCAGATTTATGAAGTCACACAAAGCCACTTTGCGTGGCTCTGAGTGGCCTCATAATTTTCTGAATTAGAGCAACGCAGCGCAAATCACTGTTTGCCCTACTCTGCCCTGGGTAGGCATTCCATGGGCATTGCGGTGGGTGTTCCCACGCAACTCCCATGGATTTAGATTCATAACACATCAAAATCTTACACCTTCCCAGGGGAGGCATAACGAGGAGAAACTTTATTTCTTCTCATTTTTTAAAAGAAATGTTTTTAATTATGGAGCCCACAGATAGAGGTTTAAGTGAAATCAGGTACTGCCAACTTTAAACTAAATGTCAAACTATTAGCGCCCCACATGAAAATTATTCACTGAGATGGGATCAAATTTGGTTATATAAATGATGTTAAATTGACATTTGACATAAAGTCTACATTTGAGAGACTGATTGAACTCCTTCTACAGACTACAGTTCTGTTCTCTCACATCACACAAAAACAGCAATGAAACCACTCCTCTTGTTCACAGTACACCACAACTTTGACCATTTTCATGTAACATATAATTTCACCTTACAGTCTACTTGCTGTGTTCAAAGCCCTGAATATGGAACAGTACTCCTTACACTACTGCCAGCTGTGAACAGCCTTTGGCCCTGCCTAGCAAAGACAAAGTGCAGGACGAGACCCTCAACCGTGCCCAATGCCCACTGTCCAATTCTCCAGTCTCATTGGCATAGGATACTGTCCATTGCGTCTGGACCACTGCTGGATATGCATATCTATCACTCAAGCCCAGTGACCATATAGTAAAACTGTGGCCATAAGGCATGTCCTTCAGTCACATCTTGCACCGAGCATGCTTGTGTTAGGTGACCTGACCTCTGACCTCTGGCCTAACCCAGTGGTCACCAGATACAGAAATCGACAAGACATGCCCTGATTCCTATCCTCCATCCTGTTCAAATACTCATGCTCTTCTACGTCATCCCTAAACTTCTGATGATGGAAAACATGCCATATTAGCAGATGGCATGTGGCAATTATAATCCTAAAATTCACATTAGCCCAGCAGAATCAGAATGTGGAATTTCGAATTCTATGAGTTATTTTGTTGGTGCTTAAGTTATATTTTGGTACTCAAAGAAGGTTGTGAATTGAATCCTGATTATTTGAAAGAATGTGGCCTGTGTGTGATTTTATGTTATCAGCTAATAAGAGATCACTTTGCATCTGTTTTCGGCATGGGATTCTGCCTATGTGCAACTATACATCTTGATGGGCTCCTGGAAATTCTCATTTGAGACACCTTTCTACGATTTATGTAGAGGATGAAATACAGTTCTTATTTATCTTTCTTTTCTTCAAGCGTCTTCGAAACTATTGGGGGAAATCTCAACTTCTTGAATGCTGTATCTCACATAGGACAGATGCCTTAAACATTTTTAGGAGTACAAAATGTCCAGAAATTGAATACTGCATAGTAAATTATGTTTCACAACTTGGCTAGAAAAAACTCCATAGTTAATTGTGCTAGTACATGAAGAGATTAGGGCCTTCTCATTTTTAATAAAGTCCCATTTGAAAATGGTGGGTGAGTCCAAGGAGTTGGGTTCGGAGGGTTTTTGTCATTATTGCTTATTATATTTTAATAGATTGCATTAGGTTTTTTATCCATAAGTATGTTATGAAATGCATGAAGTAATGTATTGTCTTATATTTATTTTGATTGATTGCATTTCGATTTGCTGTGAAAAAAGGAATTATGAAGATGATAAACAGAGATGTATGAATTTGATGGTACACAGGGTCAGACTTGTGACAGACATAACAAGGAGGAGGTTATTGCTCTAATGTTAATGGACATTTTAGCTACAGTTTGTTCAGGGGTAGATAAGTTGCTTGGTAGGTCGCTCCCCACCACACAGCTCCGCCTGTGTTGGCCGCCCGCTGCTGCTGCTGGTAAGATCACCGTTCCGCTTGTGGCCTCGGTGCCCGCATTTCTTGCTTGTCTCCCCTTTTCCTTCTGTACCCCTCGCTGCCCCATTTGCATTGTGCCCGTATTTGTGTCTGCTTTTCTCTCCCCATTTTCCCTTCTGTGCCCCTCGCTGCCCCATTTGCATTGTGCCCGTATTTGTGTCCGTTTTCTCTCCCCTTTTTTCCTTTTGTGCCCCCGCTGCCTCTCGCCATTCCCGCCGCTGCGTCCCTGCGGCCCCGCCCCCTGTCTGCCCATTCGCTGACCCTGCCTCCCGCCTCCCAGCTGCTCCTCCCTCCCACCTCCCCATAAATGGCGGCCGCTGCGTGAGGAGAGCGACCCTTGACCTTGCCAGGTAGGTCGCTCCCCACACACACAGCTCCGCCTGTGTTGGCCGCCCGCTGCTGCTGCTGGTAAGATCGCCGTTCCGCTTGTGGCCTCGGTGCCCGCATTTCTTGCTTGTCTCCCCTTTTCCTTCTGTACCCTCGCTGCCCCAATTGCATTGTGCCCGTATTTGTGTCTGCTTTTCTCTCCCCATTTTCCCTTCTGTGCCCCTCGCTGCCCCATTTGCATTGTGCCCGTATTTGTGTCTGCTTTTCTCTCCCCATTTTCCCTTCTGTGCCCCTCGCTGCCCCATTTGCATTGTGCCCGTATTTGTGTCTGCTTTTCTCTCCCCATTTTCCCTTCTGTACCCCTCGCTGCCCCATTTGCATTGTGCCCGTATTTGTGTCTGCTTTTCTCTCCCCATTTTCCCTTCTGTACCCCTCGCTGCCCCATTTGCATTGTGCCCGTATTTGTGTCTGCTTTTCTCTCCCCATTTTTCCTTCTGTACCCCTACGCTGCCCCATTTGCATTGTGCCCGTATTTGTGTCTGCTTTTCTCTCCCCATTTTCCCTTCTGTGCCCCTCGCTGCCCCATTTGCATTGTGCCCGTATTTGTGTCTGCTTTTCTCTCCCATTTTCCCTTCTGTGCCCCTCGCTGCCCCATTTACATTGTGCCCGTATTTGTGTCTGCTTTTCTCTCCCCATTTTCCTTTCTGTGCCCCTCGCTGCCCCATTTGCATTGTGCCCGTATTTGTGTCCGTTTTCTCTCCCTTTTTTCCTTTTGTGCCCCCGCTGCCTCTCGCCATTCCCGCCGCTGCGTCTGCGGCCCCGCCCCCCTGTCTGCCCATTCGCTGACCCTGCCTCCCGCCTCCCAGCTGCTCCTCCCTCCCACCTCCCCATAAATGGCGGCCGCTGCGCGTGGGAGAGCGACCCTTGACCTTGCCAGGTAGGTCGCTCCCCCACCACACAGCTCCGCCTGTGTTGGCCGCCCGCTGCTGCTGCTGGTAAGATCGCCGTTCCGCTTGTGGCCTCGGTGCCCGCATTTCTTGCTTGTCTCCCCTTTTCCTTCTGTACCCCTCGCTGCCCCATTTGCATTGTGCCCGTATTTGTGTCTGCTTTTCTCTCCCCATTTTCCCTTCTGTACCCCTCGCTGCCCCATTTGCATTGTGCCCGTATTTGTGTCTGCTTTTCTCTCCCCATTTTTCCTTCTGTACCCCTCGCTGCCCCATTTGCATTGTGCCCGTATTTGTGTCTGCTTTTCTCTCCCCATTTTCCCTTCTGTACCCCTCGCTGCCCCATTTGCATTGTGCCCGTATTTGTGTCTGCTTTTCTCTCCCCATTTTCCTTCTGTACCCCTCGCTGCCCCATTTGCATTGTGCCCGTATTTGTGTCTGCTTTTCTCTCCCCATTTTCCCTTCTGTGCCCCTCGCTGCCCCATTTGCATTGTGCCCGTATTTGTGTCTGCTTTTCTCTCCCCATTTTCCCTTCTGTACCCCTACGCTGCCCCATTTGCATTGTGCCCGTATTTGTGTCTGCTTTTCTCTCCCCATTTTCCCTTCTGTACCCCTCGCTGCCCCATTTGCATTGTGCCCGTATTTGTGTCTGCTTTTCTCTCCCCATTTTTCCTTCTGTACCCCTCGCTGCCCCATTTGCATTGTGCCCGTATTTGTGTCTGCTTTTCTCTCCCCATTTTCCCTTCTGTGCCCCTCGCTGCCCCATTTGCATTGTGCCCGTATTTGTGTCTGCTTTTCTCTCCCCATTTTCCCTTCTGTACCCCTCGCTGCCCCATTTGCATTGTGCCCGTATTTGTGTCTGCTTTTCTCTCCCCATTTTTCCTTCTGTACCCCTCGCTGCCCCATTTGCATTGTGCCCGTATTTGTGTCTGCTTTTCTCTCCCCATTTTCCCTTCTGTGCCCCTCGCTGCCCCATTTGCATTGTGCCCGTATTTGTGTCTGCTTTTCTCTCCCCATTTTCCCTTCTGTGCCCCTCGCTGCCCCATTTGCATTGTGCCCGTATTTGTGTCCGTTTTCTCTCCCCTTTTTCCTTTTGTGCCCCCGCTGCCTCTCGCCATTCCCGCCGCTGCGTCTGCGGCCCCGCCCCCTCTCTGCCCATTCGCTGACCCTGCCTCCCGCCTCCCAGCTGCTCCTCCCTCCCACCTCCCCATAAATGGCGGCCGCTGCGCGTCCGCGCCGCTGGCGCGCCAAAGCGCGCCTAAGGCAAGTCCGTCTGCGCCCGTCCGTGCCTGGACCGCGCCCAGCGCCAAACCCCTGGCCCCCGCAGCAGCCAACCCACCCACCGGACTTATGACACCGCCACCCTCAACGCACTCAACACCGGCCGTATCCCGGCTGCCACCGTGCCACCCCAGGTCGCACCCACGGAGCCCTTCGGCTGCCAATCCTGCAAGTTCTCCTGCCTCCCGGACCTGCACCGCACCCGCCACGCCCGAGCACCAGCAGCAGCCACCTGAAGTGCATCCTGCTCAACACCCGCTCCGTCCACAGACACGCCGTGGAACTTTGGAACCTGCTCGACTCCACATCACCAGACGTCGCTTTCCTCACGGAAACATGGATGAATGCCTCCTCAGCGCCCGACATCGCCATCGCCATCCCGGACGGATACAAGATCACCCGAAGGGACCGCGCCAACCAGACCGGAGGAGGCATCGCCATCGTCCACAAGAACACCATCCGCATCATGACCAACTCCGGCGACACCTTCACAGCCGGCGAACACCTGCACTTCCAGATACACACCGACCCCAAGACCACCCTCAGAGGCACCCTCATCTACAGACCCCCAGGACCACGCACACAATTCAGCGAAGACATCGCCGACCTCATCAGCCCGCACGCCCTCCCCTCGGCTGACTACATCCTCCTTGGGGACCTCAACTTCCACCTAGAGAACAACAACGATCGCAACACCACCACCCTGCTGGACAACCTCTCCAACCTCGGACTCAAGCAACTGGTGACCACCCCCACACACCACGCCGGCCATACGCTTGACCCCGTCTTCTCCTCCAGCAAGGACATCTCCTTCAGCCACACCACCGGACTCCACTGGACAGACCACAGCTGCGTCCACTTCAGCTTCAGCAGGATCACCACGCACCACCACCCGCAACAGTTTCCGTGCAGAAGCTGGAACAAGATCACCACCGACCAACTCACCACATCCCTGAGCCAGAACCCTCCCGCCAGCTCAACGAACCCCAACCAAGCCGCCAGCAACCTCACAAGATGGATCACCAACTGCGCAGACGACCTCGCCCCATTGAAGACCCCCAGTCAGACCCGGCAACAACAAAGCATCCTGGTTCACCGACGAACTCAAGAAATCCAAGAAGAACTGCCGGGCCCTCGAAAAGCATGGCGCAGAGACCCGACTGCAGACAACATGACCACCCTCAAGCACGCCACCCGAAAACACCACCAGCTGATCCACACCACCAAGAAAACCGCATTCAAGGAACGACTGGACAACAACGCCCACAACAGCAAGGAACTCTTCATCATCGTCAAAGAACTCTCGAACCCCAGCGCAGGAAACTCACGACATCACTCCCTCGCAAGACCTCTGCAACTCGCTCGCCTCGTTCTTCCACAGCAAGATCGCAGACATACACAACAGTTTCAGCACACAGCCGACGTACCCTCACGACCGTTCCAACGTCCCCACCTCCACCCTCCGAGCCTGGACCCCGATCAACACCGAAGACACTATCCGCACGATGAACTCCATCCACTCCGGATCACCAACCGACCCCTGCCCTCACCACGTCTTCAACAAGGCCGGCGCCGTCATCGCACCCCACCTCCGGGACATCATCAACACCTCCCTCGACACCGCCACCTTCCCAGAGAGCTGGAAGCACGCCGAACTCAGTGCCCTACTGAAGAAACCGTCAGCGGATCCCACCGACCTCAAAAACTACCGCCCCATCTCGCTCCTTCCTTTTCCTGCCAAAGTCATCGAGAAGACCGTCAACAGACAACTGGCCGCCTTCCTCGAGACGAATGGATCCCTCGACCACTCGCAGTCCGGCTTCCGGGCCAACCACAGCACCGAGACCGCCCTCATCGCAGCCACCGGCGACATCCGAGCCCTGCTCAACAACGGGGAAACAGCGGCCCTCATCCTCCTGGACCTCTCCGCAGCGTTCGACACAGTCTGCCACCGCACCCTGGTGCAACGCCCTGAACAACGTCGGAATCCAAGAGAAGGCACTGGAGTGGATCATCTCCTTCCTCGCCGGAAGAACCCAGAGAGTCCGCCTCCCCACGTTCAGTTCCGAGGCCACCGAAGTCATCTGCGGCGTACCACAAGGATCATCACTCAGCCCCACCCTCTTCAACGTCTACATGAGCCCCCTCGCAGCCATCGCACGCCAACACAACCTCAACATCATCTCCTACGCCGACTGACACCCAGCTGATCCTCTCCCTCACCAACGACCCCACAACCGCCAGAACCAACCTACATGAAGGGATGAAGGACGTAGCAGAGTGGATGAGGAACAGCCGCCTGAAACTGAACTCAGATAAGATGGAAGTCCTCATCCTAGGATCATCACCCTCCGCCTGGGACGACTCCTGGTGGCCCCCTGCCCTGGGCAACGCACCCAAACCAACGGACCACGCACGCAACCTGGGCTTCATCCTGGACTCCTCCCTCTCAATGACCCGACAAGTCAACGCCGTCTCCTCGTCTTGCTTCAACATCCTACGCATGCTGCGCAAGATCTTCTGGTGGATCCCCACCGAAACCAGGAAGACGGTCACCCAGGCCCTCGTCACCAGCCGACTGGACTACGGCAACTCCCTCTACGCCGGAACCACAGCCAAACTTCAAAAAGACTCCAACGCATCCAGAACGCCTCAGCTCGACTCATCCTGGACATCCCCGACACAGCCACATCGCCGGACACCTGAGAGACCTGCACTGGCTCCCCGTCAGCAAGAGAATCACGTTCCGACTCCTCACCCATGCACACAAAGCTCTCCACAACCAAGGCCCCAGATACCTCAACGACCGTCTGACCTTCTACACTCCCACCCGCCAGCTACGATCGACCAACCACGCCCTCGCCGCCGTCCCCCGCATCCGAAGAGCCACAACGGGAGGAAGATCCTTCTCCTACCTGGCTGCCAAGACGTGGAACTCCCTACCCATCCACCTCCGCCTTACCCAAGACCACCTCTCCTTCAGGAAGCAACTCAAGACCTGGCTGTTCGAACAGTAGCGGACCCCCCAAGCGCCTTGAGACCCTCCGGGTGAGTAGCGCGCTATACAAATGCTTGATTGATTGATTGATTGATTGATTGATGGGGCAGCCAGGAAGCGGTAAATTGTGAGTTAGAAACCTGGGCAAAGCAGTCAATGCACCTTAGTTGTGGGACAGGTAGAGTCCAGACAGGGAATAGAGTGATGGGAATAGAGGCACGAGATGATCACATCCGTTATCAATCATTTCATATACAGCATAGGAGGGCAGTGTTGATGTACGAAACTCCTTATGTGTGGATCAATCATGCAGACAGTTTGGAATAAGAATGGATGGAAAGGAATTCGGGAGAGCAACAATATCTGTTGCAGTATCTTAGGATCCAACTTTTTAAGCCCTTTTTCGCATTATATCATGAAAAATGTGCAAACGAAAACTTGTTCATGTGATGCCGGTTTGGTGCATGCGAAAACTTGTTCATGTGATGCCGGTTTGGTGCATGCGAAAACTTGTTCATGTGATGCCGGTTTGGTGCATGCGAAAACTTGTTCATGTGATGCCGGTTTGGTGCATGATGCAATGTGTATAGTTTTGCGTTTATAATTCGAGTATAATTTAGATGTAAACGTGGCTTTTTCAAAATGTTCTTCAAAATGCATATTAAACTCTGATTCACATGAGTACCAAGAGCAAGTAAGTCATTAGAGAGCATCCATATATTTAAACATTTTGATTTGATCTGTGTGTGCCCATGTCTTTGCACAAAAGTAAATTTGTTATTCCCTAGGAACATCCCTGAGATCCTCCCTTCCAGCGAGGGGGTCGTAGCCCGCACCATGACTAGGCTTCATGGTGCGAGGAGGATTCCCGATGATGAAGCATGCCACCTCTGGTGGGTGAGGGATACTGTCCTTTAAAGGGAAACCCCCCTCCCCTTTTGGTCAGCCTCTTCCTTTCTTTCTCTTTATTCCTTTGATAGACCCGAGGGCTCTTTGTGTGATTAATTTCATGTTTTTCCTACCTGTGATGTTTAACTGCGTGACCCGGGGCGTAGCCTGGTCAGTAAGACTTGGGGGGTGTAAGCTTCAGATTTCCCAACAATCACGCTGGCATATCTTGCTAAAATATGATATGAGAAGCAGGACACGAGGGGGGCTTATGGGGCAGTGGAAAGAGAGATGAGTGTGGATTGTTAGGAGTACTTAAGACTCAATAGTTTTCAACTAATCAAGTTTTAAAACAGAGACGAGAGAGTGTGTGTTTTTGTCTGTGTGGGCATGTGAAAATCCGGCAGCCACCTCACGATACCCGCCTGAAAGCCCCTGTACCCCACTATGTTCTGCAGAAAAAACATTGAGGGGGTGAAACACCCCAAACACCCCCCTGAAACTATGCCCCTGTGTGTGACTCTGCAATCCTTCAATACTTATTGAACTATTTAAAGGTTATACAAATTAACAGAATTCTGAGAGTTGAATAGGCAATTTCATTGGCAAACAGTTTAAATTCCACTTTCCTTGCTTCATTTCAAAACACCGTTTTACAGAAGATCTATTGTTCTCAGCCAAGCAATATTGACTTATTTTCAAAGCTGATCTCGAATTTTTTGACAATAATTTATTCATATTTCATGAATCATATGTCTACATCAGAACAGTTTAGCTGAGATTTATGCAGATAAGTATTTGGGAATATAGGGGCATATTAGCAAGGACCTGCGCTAATTATCGCAAATCGCGCTTAGCGCGATTTGCATTATCGCCGCCTATCGCTGGAGTACATCACCGTTTTAGCGGCGTATTAGCAACGCTTTGCACAATGGCGATGTACATTCCAGCGATAGACGGCGATAATCGGCATCTGCGCAGGAAAAGCTGCGATAATGGCAGTGCGCTACGGAAATCCTAGCTGATAGGGAGTGTGGATTTAACATGTCAATCCACCTCCCATTGTGGACATAGCTAAGTCAGGGTGTGGAGCAGGTGTTAATTTCCGGCGTTAATCGCGGTCAGTGTAGCTTTTATTGTCGCTTGACCAGCGTTGTTAATAGGGCGATGTGTTGGCGAGGGATTTCACTCAGGATTATGTGAGGAACGCCCACTTTGCATGTCATTAGCGATGATTATCGCTGACATGCAAACGCGGAGAAAACAGGCGCTATTGCCAGTAAGCTGTCGCTAACAGCAGTTAGCGACAGCTTGTTAATTGGGCGATAATAATATCGCCGCTTTAGCGGCAGAAAGTGCTGCTAAAGCGGCGTAAATGCCCTTGCTAATATGCCCCATAATCTATTTACTGTGTTTTCACCACTGCTTTTCAATCACTCCTTAATGGCAGGCAGATTTTTTCGCATTGCATCTTTATTCTAACAAGGTTCTTCAAATGATGTTTTGAACAGTAAACTTTGGATGCGGACCAATTTCTAACGGATGCAAAATATTTTGCTTCTTTCGTAGTAAGAGCAAAATAGCATCTGCTTTTCTGGATTGTAAAGTAATGTAAGGGAGCAGCCCTCCAAAATGCATAGGAACATGCCACATTCATTAGTATTATCTGTCATCTCAGTGAACGTCAGGAAATCAGTTCATAGTGACTGTTTGATTTCTTTTACTACTGTGTTATGGCCTGTCGACCCACTTCCTGGTGTAATTTTTCCATCTGCCTCAGGCCCTTGTAACAGTTTCACATAATTGCTCTTTAATCTTTTCTAGCCTTCAGTTCAAACTGTCTTTGGAGCAGCAGTCAAAATACATATGTAAATTATTTGATTATGCTCACTCCTCCACATAATCGCAAAAGCCAGTCAATCCTTTATATTGGCAAAACACTGCATCTTTAGTTGTAATCTCAGATCAATCCTGCAGTTAACAGATTTTATCAATGATTGTTAAATTTCCCAGAAAATGTGTTTTCCTTTAAGGTATGTGAAAGGTTTCCTTGATTTACAGGATGCATCGAAAGAAGTGGATCATCAAATATGTTTTAATTAATTTTTCCTGGTGTCCTATTAAGCTTTCTTTAATGCTGATAGGAAATCTGCAAGAACTTGCCTTATGATCAGCAAAACTTTGCAAAATGTCTACATGAGAGAGAGAGAGAGAGAGAGAGATAAGAGTCTGAAAAAGAGACCAGTACTTCTTAAACTAATGGCCCATTATAGAGTTTGGTGGTGAGGGTACTCCTTCTCCATCGCGACAGAGTAACCCTGCTGCCAAACTGAAGGTCCGCCCGCCTTATTCAGAATCGAGCGGACCTTCAGGATGTCGACATTGGAGACTACTCTGTATCCGCCGCCAACATAAACCTCCGAAGGTGCAATGGATTAAGGGCCAGGCAGAGGTTTGGCCATGTGTCCGCCCACTCGATTTAGAGTGGACGAACACATAGCCAGTTTTCCCCACCCGTCACTGCTAGGTAAAACCTGATGGTAAGGGGCAGTGAAAAAAATTACCTCTCTCGCTATGACAGAAAACTCCCAGGGCAAGAGGGCATTGTTTTTTTTTATTTTCAAAAACAAAATCCCACTTTGGGTTTTTGTTTTGGAAAATAAAAAAAAACATTGTCAGGTTGCTGTACATCTCCATCATGTTGACAGAGCCGTCCGTCAAAGTTACTTGGAGTAAACACCCAACGCAAACTCTAACTCAGGTCGTAATACTTTTTTTTTGTCCCAGACAACAAAGCTTGCATAGTGCCTGATCACTTTTTGAAGGCAGCTCTGTACGATGAGGTTACACCTCCAACACTTCTGGAAGTTTTTGTCATCTTGTAATTCTGAAGTGTTAATTCATGATTGTATTTTCAAGCTTTGTTTGTGCTACCCTCATCTTGGTTGCAGTGTCTTTCACCATTTGTCCCCTTATCTATGCCTTGTTGCCGATAGTGTTCCCACAGAGTTAACTGTTTAGGTTCTAGGAATTCTTGTACGGATGTTTTTTGTTTCATTTTTCGTATTGTTTCTCAAATGTTATAACGTCTCTTAGCTGCATTGAGTACGAAAAATGTACTTTGAAATTATCTGATTTTAGCTCTGAAAGCACCTATGCACTGTTTTGATTTTAAACTTAGAAAATGAAACAGCATTATACATTAACATCTCCATACCAATCCACCAGAAACAGGTTGGAGAAACCATTTAGGAAATGCCTGACTTTAAAAATCATCACAAATAAAAATAATTGTAAAATTGTAGAAGGATCATGCAAATTATGTTAATGAAAAATCTGTTCAATTTTTCCAAGATGAGTGCTAGGTTGAGAAGATTTACCAATATTAACATAAACAGAATCACAAGGGTAAACTGAAAATTGGACCTGCTTTAAGGAATTGTGGGGCAGATATATCAAACTTTCATGCAATGCAGCGCAGCAAGACACGTTGCTGCGCTGCACTGCGGGAAAGAGCGAGGGCAGGAATGCACCATATTTAACATTATGTAACGCATTCCTGTCCTCTCCTTGCACTGGCGTACAATGTGCTGCCTTGCGCCAGCGCATGCACTCTGGCACCATGGCGCAAGGGTGCCTGCGTTTCAGGCAGGATTGTTTTGGTGCAGGAAGCGGCACTTTCCACACAAAAACAATCCTCAGAGGCATTTTCCTCTTTCTAAGTGTGCCTCAGAATGCAGCACACTTAGAAAGAGGAAACAACGAGGAGAAATAAAGATATTTCTCCTTGTTGCCCCTCCCCGAGGAAGGCGTAGCATTTTGATGCATTCCCAGGTTTACCACTGTTGGTAAATCTGGGAATGCACCAATATCTATGGGTGGATACATGGGAACACCCACGTTCCACACATGGAATACTTTCACAGGGAAGGGTGATGCCGGGCAGCGACTTGAGCTGCCTTGCGTTACTCCAGATTTACCATGCAAGGTGGCCTTGAATTGCTTGGTAAATCTGACTTAGGGAATGTGTTACCCTCGCGACACCCTGCGTGACCCAAAGGCAATGCAATCCATTGATAAATCTGGCCCTGTATTTATTGTGAGGGAATCATTGGTTTGGAGCAACCACATACTGCAGAATCTTCAGGATAGACAATTGAGAGATGGGTACCATTTTGAGTTGTTAACAACAGTGTGAGAAATTGGGTTATTGGTAGACTGGGGTGTGAGTCCTTGTCAAGCCACAGTCACAATCTCCTGCATGGTGAACCCACAAAAAGTCACTAAATTAACCTGTGCTTAACTCTCGGTAGCTTGGCACAAAAAGCAGTGAGGCTTAACTTAGAGGCAATGTGTATAGTACTATGCAGCACACACACAGCAATAAAGTGAAAACACAACACAAGAAAAATCCCTAAGCAATTTAGAAAAAGAGTAAATGTTCTTAAATTATTTGATATCAAAATGACAAAAATCCAATTGCTAAACCGGAAATAATGAATTTTAAAATAGTTAGAGAAAATAGCACCAAGAGGTGCAAAGCTGTGGATATGTGGTCGCGCCAGACCAGGACAAAGTCACAAGTTCAGACTGACCTCGATGGAGTAGCTACAGGGACCAAGTTAGGCCCGCTGAACAGAGAACCTTAAATCCTCGTTTATGGAGCTTTGTGTGGATCAGCGTAGAAGAAGTGGCGTGCAGCCGAAGCGATGCGTTGGTTCTGAGATGCGGCGAGGTTGTGGTGTGAGATCCTGTTGCATGGAAGTCTAGGATCTTGTTAACGGGGCTTGCGATGCACAGTCCGGCATCAAGGATGCCGTGCGAAGCCAAGGTGATGTGTTAGTTTGGAGGAGCTGTGAGGCTACAATGCAGAGTCCGGCATCATAGTTGAGGCTGCCGTCGAAGAGAGATGTAAGGGCCTGCGCCTAGTATGTGTCAAGCAGTGGCAGTTCTGAAGTTGATGCGGGCTGCGGCGGCGATGTGAGTCTTTGCGACAGGCCCAATCAATGCAGCAGCAGAGATGCGTCGGTTCATCATCGGGGTTGCGCCATGCAGCAAAGGAGATGCATTGGTTCCACTTGATCCACAGATGCTGGCAAAACACCTTAAGCTCACTCCCAAGGGGACAGGACCCGGAGGCACCATTTGGCAGGGTAGGCTCACAGATGGCGGAGTCTGGATGCAGATGCAAGGTTGTTGAAAGTCTGTTATGTCCATGAGGCTTTAGATCAGGAGGCCAGCCAATTAGCCCTTGGATTCACTCTGAGTTCTGGGTTCAAGAGATGCAGGTCCTTCTCACCCAGACAAGAGGGCAGCAGGTCAGCACAGTAGGGCACCAGTTCTTTCAGAGCAGCAGTCCAACAGAGTGACAGTCCTTGTAACAGCAAAGCAGTCCTTCTTCCTGTCATAGTATCCACAGGTCCAGAAGTGTACTGAAGAGTTGGTTGCTGAGGTCCTTCTTTATAGCCTGGTGCCCTGGTTCTGAAAGGTGGGAGAAGCTTCTAGGTAGTGGATTTAAAGTGCATGGAATTCTCGACCTCCCCTGCCCTGACTCCAAGGTGGCTGAAGTGACAATGCAGGGTCGTTAGGCACTTTGTGTGGAGACAGAACACAGTTTATTCAGGTGTAAGTGAGACTACGCCCAGCTCCTCCCTCCCACCCTGTCAGTGAGGGCGCATCCAGTCACACCTAAGCTCGCATTGTGAGTGGCTGTCTAGGAGGAATACACAAAGTCTGTCAGCTACACTCAGTCATGTGACCCAAGACAGGCTGCAGGCACAAAGGGTTAAGGGCAGGAAAACGCCAATGTTCTAAAAGTAGCATTTTCAAAATTGTAATGAATAATCCAACTTTATCATGAAAGAGGGTTTATTATTACAATTTCATAGGTACCAAACATGACATATCTACCTCCTCTCAATTAGGAATTACAGCTTATTAATTGTAGTAAGCAATCGCCAATGTTATTCTATGGTAGGGGTAGGCCCACATTAGTGAAAAATGAACATAGGAGTTTTTCACTACCGGGACATGTAAAACTTAAACGTACATGTCTAACCTTTTACTTACACAGCACCCTGCCCTATGGGCAACCTAGGGCCTACCTTAGGAGGTGACCTATTTGTAATAAAAGGGACATTTAAGGCTATGCAATTAGGTTTAAATGCCAAGGCGACATGGCAGTATAAAACTGCATTCAGGCTGCAAAGGCAGGCCTTGGACATGTTCTAAGGTGCTACTTAAGTGGGTGGCACAATATGTGTTCCAAGCCCACTGATAGCATTTAATTTACAGGCCCTGGGCATGTGGCATACCACTCTACAAAGGACTTACAAGAAAAAACAATATATACGCCAATTGGGTATAAGACAATCAAACAATGTTTTAGGGAGAGGGCACAAGCACTTTAGCACTGGTTAGCAGTGGTAAAGTGCACAGAGTCGTAAGGCCAGCAAAAAAGTATTCAGCAAAAAAAGTTGAGGGCAAAGGCAAAATGTTTTGGGGTGACCCTAAAGAGAGGGTCAGGTCCAACATGACCCACCTCCAGGTTGAAGCTAGGGGAGACTATTCAATACCTTGATGGACTTCACTGTTTTGGCGATAGAGCATGGACACTGGCCTTCTACTGCAGATGCCTGTGCCAGTTCTATGCCCTTCTGAATTCACTTGGAGCCCCCCATCTACACTTTCCTGAGCCACTGAACTGATGCCTGGGGAACCCTTTTTCTCACCTATGGACCCCATCTAAGTATCACCTAACCTTAACTTGCTCACAGATGCATCCCAGTAGGCAGACAGTTTACACCATGGCCAACAAAGTGATGTGGCCCATTCCACCCCTTGGTTCAGACTTCTGTCCCCAACCCAAGGAAAACTCTGCCCATAAGTACATCAACCAACAGACTCCACTGACAGCTGTTGGTGTCAACATCCAGGCCCCAGGACATCCAAGGGCCTCTGAGCTCTGTGGTTTCTCAAAGTGGGGGGCAACAGTCCAAGATGTTCGGCACCCTTTTTCCAATCTTCTTCCCACCAGTCCAGGGGTGATAGTCTGAGACAGGTAACTCAGCCCAGGGTCTGTACCCTGAGGCTGAAAAGGAGTCAGAGGTGAGTCCTTCCTCCCCCTACACATCCATCAGGGCACCCTGGGCAGCCAAATCTCCTAGGTTTTCTATCACTGGTGGAAACTCATTTCCCAAAATACAGTCAATGTGCATCTGGGGACTAACTATGACCCTTCTCTGGGTCACTTGCCCATTCCACTCCAGTGATACAAGGGCGATGGGGTGGATTAAGACCTGCCCCTGGGCCTGAGTTACCTCACACACCTGACCGGTATACTTCTCTGGGGACACCAGCATTTCCTCTTCTATGGTCTGGCTGGCTCTAGCGTTCCTCAGAGCAATGACAGGGACGACAGTCACCTTGACCTGGTGGTAGTGACAACACCCACCCTCAGGGATCACCAGTCCCTCTGAGTTCACACCCAACTAAGGGAGATTAGGGCATGATCTATCTCCTGCACCTGGAGACCACCTATCCCTAAGGCTATGTTGGCCACCCCTGTAGAGGTCCCACCAGTGGGAGGTTTCTTCGGACAGATAGAGTCCCCCTGCTTGTGTCCTAGCTGGGAACAATCAAAGCATCATGGTTGGAAATGGGGCACCTTGGGTCACCGCCCACCGCAACCTTCCTCCTACTTTTCAGAAAGGACATGGGAGCCCTTTCCTTCCCTCTTAACCTGAGACTATTCTGGGTCTCCTTTGACCTCCCCCTTACTCTTTGGGAGGAACACAAACCACCCTTCCTGGGATCACCCCAGGTACCTTTTTGGAAACTATGGTGCTGACCCAGAGGCCCACTTCCTCAGCAAGCTTCATGAGAGCAGCAAGCTGGCTATGTACCAGGTGTTGGCGCTGCTCTGTAACACAGGCATTGTGCATGTACTCCCTCAAAATCAGGTTGTATCCCCCAGTGAAATAATGTATCCTACTGCCCCCCACCCAGCTCTTCAGTGCCTTGCTGGAATAGTTTAAGATGTCCACCCAGGACTGGTTTGGAAGTTTGTGGCTGTCCCTGAACCTCTGTCTATACTTCTCATGGTTCAACCCAGATTTGATAAGAAGAATGGCCTTCATGGCGGGATACTTGGTTTGGTTCGCTACCTCAAGTGTCAGGAGTGTGTCCCTCCCGTCCATGGGCATGTACCTCCACAAGCTACCCCAGTACTCTGGGACCTTGTGTACCCTCAGAGAGCCTCCTTATATGGTGGGAACCATATATCTATATCATCTCCCACCACATAGCTGTGCGCTAGGTCCTTGGATATGGGTACCCTCACCTCTCCAGGGGATACTAGTGGTATGCTGCCAACAATATTGCTGGACTCCATCTGCCTTGCTTTTAAGTCAAGCTCCCTGCGACTGAGCTCATGGGCCATCCTCTTCTCCTCCATGACCAGTCTCTCTCTTGCCAACCTCTCCTCAGAATCCAGTTTTAGTTTGGCCAACTCCACCTCCAGTTTTAGTTTCCTTTCCTCTCTCCTGTCTTCCAGCTCCAGTGGGGTAAGCCCTTGACATGCACATTGCTTCCTGCAAACACAAGGAGATGATGGACGGAGCACTGAAACTTTTCAGACACTCATCCCCAGTCACAGATCTGGGTTGAATCCATCATCATTCTTTTGCTCACTTCGCCACCCCAGTTCAGACACAGTTATATGCAAATCAGTCTTGACCCTGTGCCTCATGGGAACAGTCCAGCCCGAACAGCCAAGCCATGTCTTCCCTGGACCGGAAACAGGCATCCTGTGACCGGTTTCGGGCTAACAGCCCTCATCAGCCAGGCTAGCTTGAATCCAGTGGCAAAGTGAGCAAGGGACCCACGTCTGGACATACCCTGCCAACTTAAGGCGAACAAAGCAAACACAAGGAGATGATGGACGGAGCGCTGAAACTTTTCAGACACTCACCCCCAGTCACAGATCTGGGTTGAATCCATCATCATTCTTTAGCTCACTTCGCCACCCCAGTTCAGACACAGCTATATGCAAATCAGTCTTGACCCTGTGCCTCATGGGAACAGTCCAGCCCGAACTGCCAAGCCATGTCTTCCCTGGACCGGAAACAAGCATCCTGGGACCGGTTTCGGGCTAACAGCCCTCATCAGCCAGGCTAGCTTGAATCCAGTGGCAAAGTGAGCAAGGGACCCTCGTCTGGGCATATCCTGCCAACTTAAGGCGAACAAAGCAAACACAAGGAGATGATGGACGGAGCGCTGAAACCTTTCAGACACTCACCCCCAGTCACAGATCTGGGTTGAATCCATCATCATTCTTTAACTCACTTTGCCACCCCAGTTCAGACACAGCTATATGCAAATCAGTCTTGACCCTGTGCCTCATGGGAACAGTCCAGCCCGAACTGCCAAGCCATGTCTTCCCTGGACTGGAAACAAGCATCCTCGGACCGGTTTTGGGCTAACAGCCCTCATCAGCCAGACTAGCTTGAATCCAGTGGCAAAGTGAGCAAGGGACCCACGTCTGGGCATACCCTGCCAACTTAAGGCGAGCAAAGCAAACACAAGGAGATGATGGACGGAGCGCTGAAACTTTTCAGACACTCTCCCCCAGTCACAGATCTGGGTTGAATCCATCATCATTCTTTAGCTCACTTCGCCACCCCAGTTCAGACACAGCTATATGCAAATCAGTCTTGACCCTGTGCCTCATGGGAACAGTCCAGCCCGAACTGCCAAGCCATGTCTTCCCTGGACCGGAAACAAGCATCCTGGGACCGGTTTTGGGCTAACAGCCCTCATCAGCCAGGCTAGCTTGAATCCAGTGGCAAAGTGAGCAAGGGACCCACGTCTGGGCATACCCTGCCAACTTAAGGCGAACAAAGCAAACACAAGGAGATGATGGACGGAGCGCTGAAACTTTTCAGACACTCACCCCCAGTTACAGATCTGGGTTGAATCCATCATCATTCTTTAGCTCACTTCGCCACCCCAGTTCAGACACAGCTATATGCAAATCAGTCTTTGACCCTGTGCCTCATGGGAACAGTCCAGCCCGAACTGCCAAGCCATGTCTTCCCTGGACAGAAACAAGCATCCTGGGACCGGTTTCGGGCTAACAGCCCTCATCAGCCAGGCTAGCTTGAATACAGTGGCAAAGTGAGCAAGGGACCCACGTCTGGGCATACCCTGTCAACTTAAGGTGAACAAAGCAAACACAAGGAGATGATGGACGGAGCGCTGAAACTTTTCAGACACTCACCCCCAGTCACGGATCTGGGTTGAATCCATCATCATTCTTTAGCTCACTTCGCCACCCCAGTTCAGACACAGCTATATGCAAATCAGTCTTGACCCTGTGCCTCAAGGGAACAGTCCAGCCCGAGCTGCCAAGCCATGTCTTCTCTGGACCGGAAACAAGCATCCTGGGACCGGTTTCTGGCTAACAGCCCTCATCAGCCAGGCTAGCTTGAATCCAGTGGCAAAGTGAGCAAGGGACCCACATCTGGGCATACCCTGCCAACTTAAGGCGAACAAAGCAAACACAAGGAGATGATGGAAGGAGCGCTGAAACTTTTCAGACACTCACCCCCAGTCACAGATCTGGGTTGAATCCATCATCATTCTTTAGCTCACTTCGCCACCCCAGTTCAGACACAGCGATATGCAAATCAGTCTTGACCCTGTGCCTCATGGGAAAAGTCCAGCCCGAACTGCCAAGCCATGTCTTCCCTGGACCGGAAACAAGCATCCTGGGACCGGTTTCGGGCTAACAGCCCTCATCAGCCAGGCTATCTTGAATCCAGTGGCAAAGTGAGCAAGGGACCCTCGTCTGGGCATAGCCTGCCAACTTAAGGCGAACAAAGCAAACACAAGGAGATGATGAACGGAGCGCTGAAACTTTTCAGACACTCACCCCCAGTCACAGATCTGGGTTGAATCCATCATCATTCTTTAGCTCACTTCACCACCCCAGTTCAGACACAGCTATATGCAAATCAGTCTTGACCCTGTGCCTCATGGGAACAGTCCAGCCCGAACTGCCAAGCCATGTCTTCTCTGGACCAGAAACAAGCATCATGGGACCGGTTTCGGGCCTGGGGGCGAGTGTCTGAAAAGTTTCAGCGCTCCGTCCATCATCTCCTTGTGTTTGCTTTACATTGCTTCCTGCTCCATCCTGGGCATCCTGAGCATTCTGGTCATCTGCACGGGTCGGGTTGGGCTCTCCCTGTGCCGGGTTCTGTCCCTCCTCCTTGTTGCCATCCATATCCTCCTCTCCTAAGGTGGACTGCTATCTGTGCACCTCCTCAAAGGCCCTAAGAGCTACCTGGAGATCAAGTTTGATAGTTCTCTTGTCTATTCTCAGCCCCCTCTGCTTGCAGAGTTTCAGCAACTTAGCCCTGCTGAGGGTGTCAAAGCTGCACAGATCCATCTCCATGGTGCAAAAAGGAAGGTAGGGAACTTTAATTTAGAAAAGGGGGAAAATAGCCAATGGAAAATCTAAGGAAGAATTTAAAACATCAAATTATTTATCTGGGATTGCTGTTTTTACACAAATCACTTTGTGGCACCGCACAAACATAAATCCTGATCATCAACGTTGAACACCAATGTTTCGGCTGCCTGTGCCGACCGAAGATTCTCCAGACCACCGTCACAAGTAAGAATTTCAGACTAGGGCTTTACGCACCCGCAAGGTCCCATGCACACGGGACATCTCTTAAATTTATGCGGGCAAGAAATCTAAAACCCTTCTTCTTTTTTATCCTTGACTTTGGTTTCCCCAGATATAGGTCACAATTAGAAATAAGTTGGACGATTTCTTTGGGATTTCCCTATAATACTTAAGGTATGGACCACATGTGTCTGCCTGAAGACATTTTTCCTCAAAAAGTTCAATATGCATCCTATAAAATTATGGATCTTTTTCTTTATGTTTCGCCATGAATAGGAATTACAACTTATGAGTGCCTTACGGTAAGCCTTCTTACCCTGTTCACAAGGTGAAGGGTCACACTAAACAGAACACAACTTTGAAATAAGACAATATAAATAACCCGCCGTGCACGTGGGCACCACCACGACATGGTGTTACCCTAAAAATCTACGTGGTTTGGGCAGAACCCCCATTATGATACACTGTAGTTTCACTGCATTACAAAAATGAGTATGTTTTCCTTGCACGTATCTATATAATTATTTGAGTGATTATAACTTTCTTGCTTGATAGATTTTCTCCCCCGACATTACTTATGAGCACCTATTATCTATATATATATATATATAGAATGCATCAAATTCCATGAAACAAATTTGCTAATGTCGGTGACAACTCTGGTATGCTTTTTGTCTTTTTTGTCTCTCATATATGGATCCTGGCCTTATGTTCCATAACCGTATGTACATGTCTCATTAATTAACTGTACCATCCCTGTGATATCTACATTTTCTCTTAATGTTGTTTCATTATGATGCCTATTATGACTTCTGTTTCTTTTCTCCTTTTTCTTCTCACCTTCTTATTGATCCCATTTCCTTCCGTGGATTAAATTGTCTCTGATGTCCACATCTTCCTTGCAATGAAAAAATACTCTTTTTTTCACTGGTGTACTGTATACCTGTGCTTGTTTTATGTATGTTATTGGTATTTATTTGTATTGGATTTGGCAGCCCTAAAGAAGCCCCAGGCTGAAAAGCCATTGTTAAGGGGTGAAACAAGTGTTGGCTGTTACAAACCTTTTGCTTTCTATCTTTACTTTGTTCTGAAAGACTTTGAAAACTTAAAGAGTCCTGATCAAACATAAAATACTGGATACAATAAAAGGATCTAAACTAATTACAAAATGTTCTTACTTGTCCTGGTACATCTCGCAGCCACAATACCCTGCAGAGTGAACCACAAAAAAACACTAACTTGTGCTTATCTTTGGGTAACTTGGCATAAAAAGCAGTCAGGCTTAACTTAGAGGCAATGTGTAAAGTATTTATGCAGCACACAAACACTGATAAAGTAAAAACACAACACAAGAAAAATCGCAAACCAATTTAGACTAATAGAATACATTTAAATAGATTATTTGACACGAAAATGACAAAAATCCAATTATATGTTAACGTTATTAGAGAAAATAGGGCCAAGAGGCGTAAAGCGCCAACTGTGGATATCTGGTCACGCCGGACCAGGACACAGTCACAAGTTTAGGTGATCGTGATGGAGCGTGGGCATGCTACAGGGACCCAGTTAGGTCTACTGAACAGGGTACCTTAAATCCTGGTTAACGGAGCATTCAGTTGATCCACGTTGAAGATGCTTACCGCAGCCCAAGTGATGCGTGAGTTCTTAGATGCAGCAAGGCTGCGGTTCAAGGTCCTGTTGCATCGATGTCGAGGATCCCGTCGACAGGGCTTGCTATGTGAAGTCCCACATCCTGGTCGCAGCACGCAGCCGGGGCGATGCATCGGTTCCGAGGAGCTGCAAGGATGCAAAGCAGAGTCTGCCGTCATCGTCGAGGCTGGCGTTAATGAGAGATGCGAGGGTCTGTGTCGAGGATGCGTTGCACAGTGGCAGTTCCGAAGGCGATGCGGGCTGCGGTGGTGATGCAAGTCTTTCCGACAGGTCCAATTCACTCAGCAGGGGAGGTGAGTCTATTCTGCTCGGGGTTGTGCTGCGCTGCAGAGGAGATGCGTTGGGTTGTGCTGGGTCCACATGCTGGCAAAACACCTTAAGCTCACTCCCAAGGGTTCAGGACTGGGGTAGCACCACATAGCTGGGTAGACTCACAGATGGCTGAGTCCCAGTGCAGATTCAAAGTTGTTGAAAGACTGTTATGTCCCTGAGGCTTTAGATCAGGAGGCCAACCAGCTAGCCCTTGGAGTCACTCTGGGTTCTGGGTTCAAGAGATGAAGGTCCAGTCCTTCTCACCCGGGCAAGAGAACAGCAGTTCAGCACAACAGGGCAGCAGCTCCTTTAGAGCAGCAAACCAGCAGATTGACAGTCCTTGTAGCAGCACAGCACAGCAGTTCTTCCTGGCAGAGTATTCACAGGTCCAGAAGAGTATTGAAGTATTGGTGTCTGAGGGCCTTCTTTTATACCCTGGCGCCCTGGTTCTGGAAGGTTGGAGAAACGTCTAGGTAGTGGCTTTGAAGTGCATGGGATTCTCAACTTCCCCAACCCTGGCTCCAAGCTGGCTGAAGTGGCAATGCAAGTTCATTAGCCCTTTGTATTGAGGCAGGACACAGCCTATTCAGGTGTAAGTGAGGCTGGGCCCAGCTCTTCCTTCCCATCCAACCAGTAATGGCCCATCTAGTCACACATAAGCTGACATTTTGTGTGGCTGTCCAGGAAGAATAGACAAAGTCTAACTGTCAGATAAACCCAGCCATGTGACCCCCAGACAGGCTGCAGGCACAATGGGCTAAGGGCAAGAAAATGCCTACTTTCTAAAAGTGGGATTTTCAAATTGTAATGAAAAATTCAACTTTATCATTTAAGATGGGTTATCATTAAAATTGCATAGGTACCAAAACTTGACATATCTACCTCCTACTAGCTTATTAAATGTAATAAGGAATCCCTAGTGTTATCATATGGAAGGGGTAGGCCCCACAGTAGTGAAAAATTAATTTAGGAGTTTTTCACTACCAGGACATGTAAAACACCAAACGTTCATGCCCAACATTTTATTTACACAGCACCCTGCCCTATGGGCTACCTAGGACCTACCTTAGGGGTGACATATTTATAATAAAAGGGGATCTTAAGGCTTGGCAAGAGTGTTTAAATGCCAAGTCGACATGGCAGTGTAAAACTGCATTCAGGCTGCAATGGCTGGCCTGGGACATGTTTTAAGTTGGTGGCACAAAAAGTGCTGCAGGCCCACTGGTAGCATTTAATTTACAGGCCCTGGGCATATGGTATACCATTATGCAAGGGACATACAAGTACTTTAAATATGCCAATTGGGTATAAACCAATCAAACAATTTTAAAGGAGAGAGCACTAGCACTTTAGCACTGATTTGCAGTGGTAAAGTGCACAGAGACTCTGCAGAGGGGACCAGGTCCAACAAATAGTCATAGAACTTGTTTACAGAGAAGGGAAGAACAAGAACCATTTCATCATAGATTGACAGCAGCACTCGGGCAAGGGGGAGAAGAAACAACTAAATCATTTAGTTGTACTCAATTTGTTATACCATGTGCTGACTAAGATGGAAGAACATGTTTTCCAGAAAGAGTTCTGATGTGTTTATACGAAACAATATTTGAGAACAATGACTGAATTTGCATATTTTATGCACAACCAGATTGAAACACATTATTTAAGAGAACTCTGTATTAGAAAGAAATATTCTGGAGTTTTCAATATCATTCGTGTTAGACCTGGCATCTCTTGGTGTGATTTTCTCTGTCTTTTTGTTTCCGACCTCCTGTTTTTTACTGTGTGCTGCATTTCATTTTTGCTGGTTTTAGGACTCTGGGCACTTTACCACTGTTGACCAGTGCTAAAGTGCAAGTGCTCCCTTTGTATTGGGGATTGATTTATCCATGATTTGCACATTTGATTTCCTAGTAAGTCCTTAGTAGAGTGCACCAGGTGTGCCCAGGGCCTGTAAATCAAATGCTACTAGTGGGCCTGCAGCACTGATTTTGACACCCACATGAGTAGCCCTGCAAACATATCTCAGACCTGCCATTGCAGTGTCTGTGAGTGCAGTTTTAAACTGCCATATTGACCTTGAAAGTGAACCAACTTGTTAGGCCCAAACCTTCCCTTTTATTACAAGTCAGGCACCCCTAAGGTAGGCCCTAAGAAGCACCCCCAGGCAGGGTGCAGAGTATTTAAAAGGTAGGACAGGTACTGGTGTGTTTTGCATGTCCTGATAGTGAAATACTACTAATTTCATTTTTCACTATTGCAAGGACTATCTCTCCGATAGGGTAACATGGGGATTGCCTTGAAGTATCTTTTAAGGGTAGTTTCCAATTGGGAGCAGATCGAGATTTGGAGTTTGGGGTCTCTGAACTCACAATTTAAAAATACATATTTTGGTGAAGTTGTTTTTTAAATTGAGTGTTTTCAAAATGCCACTTTTAGAAAGTAAAAGGAACAAATGATGGACGGAATGCTGAACAATGCAAACATTCACCCCCAGTCACAAAGATCTTGGTTTAATCTATCGTTCTTTTGCTCACAACGCTACTCCAGTTTGGACCCAGCCATATGCAAATCAGTATTGACTCTGTTACTCATGGGAACAGTCCAGCCCGAACTGCCAAGCCAGGTCCTCCCTGGACCAGAAACAAGCATCCTGGGACCAGTTTCGGGGCATCACCCCTCATCAGCCAGGCTAGCTTGAATCCAGTGGCGCAGTGAGCACAAGACCCATGTCTGGGCATACCCTTCCCACTTAGGGCGACAAAAGCAAAAGGAACAAGGTGGCTGGATCAAAACTGGAATGGTGTGGATGCAAAAAACGATGGATTCAACCCAGATCTGTGACTGGGGGTGAATGTTTGATTAATTCAGCATTCCGTCGATCATCTGTTCTTTTTGCATTTGTCGCCCTAAGTGGGAAGGGTATGCCCAGACATGGGTCCTGTGCTCGCTACGCCACCATATTCAAGCTAGCCTGGCTGATGAGGGGTGTTACCCCGAAACCGGTTACCAGGATGCTTGTTTCTGGTCCAGGGAAGACCTGGCCTGGCAGTTCGGGCTGGACTGTTCCCATGGGCAACAGGGTCAAGACTGATTCTCATATGGCTGGGTCTAAACTGGAATGGCGTGGCGTGCAAAAAAACAATGGCTTTAATCCAGATCTGTGACTGGGGGTGAATGTTTGATTAATTCAGAATTCTGTCCATCATCTGTTCTTTTTTGCACTTTTAGAAAGTGGGAATTTTCTTGCTTATCCATTTTGTGCCTCTGCCTGTCTGTAGAATCCACGTCTGGGTTGGCTGACAGTTGGGCTTTTGTGCATTCACCCTAGACAGTCACACACAGGGAGCTGAGGTGTGCCTTGCATATCTTGATGGGCCATCACTAGGCTGATTGGCCTTCCTGAGCTAGAGTGGTGGGAGGTGTCATCGCTGACACCCAAATAGGGCTGTGCCTGTCCTCACACAAAGCTGTCTCCTCCCCCTGTAGTGTCTCTGGAGCCAGGTCAGGGAAAGGCAGGGTCTTGTGCACTACAAAGACTTTCCTTTGAAGTTTGTCTACTTCAAAGGCAGAAACTGGTATAAGTACTGGAACTTTGACACCATAACTTCAGAACATTTCTGGACTAAAGGAAAATCTGATAGTAAGCAGAGCTGGATGCTGTAGGAGGGACCAACACTCTGCTTGTAGCTTTGTTGTGCTGGACTGCTGCTTGCTGCTTCTGTCCTGGGAGTGAAAGGACTGGGCTTTGCATTCTACATCCTGCTTCCAAGGTTCTCCAAAGGCTTGTGTGTGCATGCCTCCTGCTAAGAAGTCTCAGGGCCATTAAAGACTTCACCTACCAGTGCCTGGGCTCTTCTGCTGAGAGCTCTGACTTGCTAAGTGGTGCCAAATCCAGTTCCTGGGCCTTTGGAATTAGAATCTTGTGATCTGAAGAAGAAAATCCACGCATCAACTCTTAGCACCCGTTTTCTCGATGCAACACCACCGTGCAGCTGAAAAATCGCTGCATCACTGCGGTGTGGCCGAAGAATCGACGCAGTGCCTGCAGTGCGACTGAAAGATCCTCGCAGTCTGAGTCTCAAGCACTGTGCCACAACATCCGTGGCACCCGCTCCGACACAGTCCCTGCTTGGCGGCTGAAGGCTCCATGCATCACCTGCATTGTGGCTGTAAAATCGACAGGATGCTTGTTTCCGGTCCAGGGAAGACATGGCTTGGCAGTTCGGGCTGGACTGTTCCCATGAGGCACAGGGTCAGACTGATTTGCATATGGCCATGTCTGAACTGGGGTGGTGGAGTGAGCTAAAGAATGATGATGGATTAAACCCAGATCAGTTGACTGGGGGTGAGTGTTTGATTTGCTCTAACGCTCCGTCCATCATCCCCTTTGGTATCGCTTTGTTCGCCCTAAGTTGGCAGGGTATGCCCAGACGTGGGTCCCTTGCTCACTTTGCCACTGGATTCAAGATAGCCTGGCTGATGAGGGTTTTGAACCCGAAGCCGGTCCCAGGATGCTTGTTTCCGGTCCAGGGAAGACATGGCTTGGCAGTTCGGGCTGGACTGTTCCCATGAGGCACAGGGTCAGACTTATTTGCATATGGCCATGTCTGAACTGGGGTGGTGGAGTGAGCTAAAGAATGATGATGGATTAAACCCAGATCAGTTGACTGGGGGTGAGTGTTTGATTTGCTCTAACGCTCCGTCCATCATCCCCTTTGGTATCGCTTTGTTCGCCCTAAGTTGGCAGGGTATGCCCAGACGTGGGTCCCTTGCTCACTTTGGCACTGGATTCAAGATAGCCTGGCTGATGAGGGTTTTGAACCCGAAACCGGTCCCAGGATGCTTGTTTCCGGTCCAGGGAAGACATGGCTTGGCAGTTCGGGCTGGACTGTTCCCATGAGGCACAGGGTCAGACTGATTTGCATATGGCCATGTCTGAACTGGGGTGGTGGAGTGAGCTAAAGAATGATGATGGATTAAACCCAGATCAGTTGACTGGGGGTGAGTGTTTGATTTGCTCTAACGCTCCGTCCATCATCCCCTTTGGTATCGCTTTGTTCGCCCTAATTTGGCAGGGTATGCCCAGACGTGGGTCCCTTGCTCACTTTGCCACTGTATTCAAGATAGCCTGGCTGATGAGGGTTTTGAACCCGAAACCGGTCCCAGGATGCTTGTTTCCGGTCCAGGGAAGACATGGCTTGGCAGTTCGGGCTGGACTGTTCCCATGAGGCACAGGGTCAGACTGATTTGCATATGGCCATGTCTGAACTGGGGTGGTGGAGTGAGCTAAAGAATGATGATGGATTAAACCCAGATCAGTTGACTGGGGGTGAGTGTTTAATTTGCTCTAACGCTCCGTCCATCATCCCCTTTGGTATCGCTTTGTTCACCCTAAGTTGGCAGGGTATGCCCAGACGTGGGTCCCTTGCTCACTTTGCCACTGGATTCAAGATAGCCTGGCTGATGAGGGTTTTGAACCCGAAACCGGTCCCAGGATGCTTGTTTCCGGTCCAGGGAAGACATGGCTTGGCAGTTCGGGCTGGACTGTTCCCATGAGGCACAGGGTCAGACTGATTTGCATATGGCCATGTCTGAACTGGGGTGGTGGAGTGAGCTAAAGAATGATGATGGATTAAACCCAGATCAGTTGACTGGGGGTGAGTGATTGATTTGCTCTAACGCTCCGTCCATCATCCCCTTTGGTATCGCTTTGTTCGCCCTAAGTTGGAAGGGTATGCCCAGACGTGGGTCCCTTGCTCACTTTGCCACTGGATTCAAGTTAGCCTGGCTGATGAGGGTTTTGAACCCGAAACCGGTCCCAGGATGCTTGTTTCCGGTCCAGGGAAGACATGGCTTGGCAGTTCGGGCTGGACTGTTCCCATGAGGCACAGGGTCAGACTGATTTGCATATGGCCATGTCTGAACTGGGGTGGTGGAGTGAGCTAAAGAATGATGATGGATTAAACCCAGATCAGTTGACTGGGGGTGAGTGTTTGATTTGCTCTAACGCTCCGTCCATCATCCCCTTTGGTATCGCTTTGTTCGCCCTAAGTTGGCAGGGTATGCCCAGACATGGGTCCCTTGCTCACTTTGCCACTGGATTCAAGATAGCCTGGCTGATGAGGGTTTTGAACCCGAAACCGGTCCCAGGATGCTTGTTTCCGGTCCAGGGAAGACATGGCTTGGCAGTTCGGGCTGGACTGTTCCCATGAGGCGCAGGGTCAGACTGATTTGCATATGGCCATGTCTGAACTGGGGTGGTGGAGTGAGCTAAAGAATGATGATGGATTAAACCCAGATCAGTTGACTGGGGGTGAGTGTTTGATTTGCTCTAACGCTCCGTCCATCATCCCCTTTGGTATCGCTGTAAAATCGACATAGCACCTGCTTCGCCGCCGCTGCATCGACACAGTGTATCTGGATTTTGGATGCATCCTTTCTGGGCACTGATTTCTTCATCTATGTTGCCCAGCAGTAAGGAACAGAGTCCGTGTGTGTGGGCATCAATGCATCACCTTCCCTTCCAGTAAGGAACCGACACACCACCTCCCCTGACAGTAAGGAACCGATGCATTGCTTTGTTTTTCCGGCGCCTCACCTCCCCTGCACATATTTTCGTCTTTGGATTTTGATGCATCCCAGGTACTTTGTGCGGAAAGTGACACATCCATAGATTCCTATGGACTGAACTGATTTAACCTTTGAAAAGTGATATCTTTACTTGTGTATGTTGGCTTTTTGTTGTTTTGGTCTTGTTTTATTCAGCTAAATACTGGCTATTTTTCTAAACTGGTGTGGACTCATTATGTAGTGTTTTCACTGTGTTATGCTGTGTATATGTACAAATACTTTACACATTGCCTCTGAGATAAGCCTGACTGCTCATGCCAAGCTACCAAGGGGGTGAGCAGGGGTTGTCTTAGTTGTGTGATCCCCTTTCCCTGACTAGAGTGAGAGTATCTACTTGGACAGGGTGCATACCGGCTGCCAACTACAGACCCCATTTCTAACAGTTCACTTTTTACCTATTGATAAGCTTCGTAACTACTGATTGAGTACTCTATGAGAAGGTGTTTTTATATATTTTCATGCAATTGAAAAATTCAGAAGGCAAGTGCAAAGAGTTGCATATACACAGTGTCATAATACAGGACCCACATGCATCATGTCCTTGCTTCGAATAAAGTGACAGTAGGTATTGAAATTAAGATGTTGGTGAATGGAGTGTCAGAGGACACTGGTGAAAGACGGTAGGTATGAACCCCATCATCTATGCCCATGTGTTGATCTGACTCATATATGGTTGTGCTTTTGGCTGCTGGGATCACACTTTTGGTTTTGAACAGTGACTGTCATTTATTACCTGATAACCAGGCTCTTAGCAGTTGTTACTATTAGCTGTGGGATGCTTTTTCTTTTCAGGATGACCACATTGCAGATCCAGCCACGTAATCAATTCAAGGAAAATATGATGGGTAGGTCAGCATCACAGGTGACCCGCATGTTAATGGTGTGCTGAATTTTTTAATTTGGCTTGATTGGCTAATTTTTGCACAGCCATGGGTGGATGGGCACTGACTGGCAATGGTTTGCTGTCTAACTGCCAGGACTCGCAAGTAAAAGCTGGAGATTCCATTCAGCTCATTGGGCTGCACAGGCCCTACTACATTTGATGCTTCCGGAACATGGAGGTGATTAATGCCCAATTCTTTTCAGCTGGGAATAATCCCGAAGCACCTGCTGAAGCTTTGTGGGCCTGCTCTGTTGTTGTTGACCTTGCCTGCATAAATTACACAGCCAGACCAATGGGTCCAGAGACATGGACACAGTGCTTTCAAGCCCTCGTTACCACTCAACAGAGATCAGAGGAGGACTGCCTCTGTAAGCTGATACTGCAAGTGCTGGCAAGCTGAGTTGTTAGTCTCTTTGGCTAGTAAAATCCCCCCAAGGACTGCTATTAGACCTGTCATCCTTAGGCGGTGTTTCCCCCAACGTTTTGCCTTTTGCCTTTCATTTTTGCTGATTCTTTTTGTTTGCCTTATAACTCTAGGCACTCTACCACTGCTAACCAGTGCTAAAGTGCATGTGCTTCTCCCATAAACATGATGACATTAGTGTATACCTGACTGGCATATGTGTTGTACTGGTAAGTCCCTTGTAAAGTGGCATACCATATACCCAGGGCATGTACTTCAAATGCTACTAGTGGGCTGCAGCACTGATTGTGCCACCTACAGAAGTAGCCCTTTAAACCTGTCTCAGGCCTGCCACTGCAGTGCCCGTGTGTGCAGTTAACTACCACTTCAACTTGGCATTTAAAACTACTTGCCAGGCATTAAACTCCCCTTTTATTTCATGTAAGTCACCCCTAAGTGATCCTAAGAACAGGGTGCCATGTTACTAAAATGTAGGACATGTACCTGTATGTTTTGCATGTCCTGGTGGTGACAAACAGCCTATTTCATTTTTCACTACTGTGAGGCCTACCCCTCTCATGGGCCAGCAATGGGAATTTCTTAATGCACTTTTAAGCTGTAATTCCTGATAAGAGAAGAGGAGCTTTTCGTGTTTCAGTATGTTTGGATTGGTAATGATAAAACCTACTCACTGGTGAAGTTAGATTTAACATTACTGTTTTAGAAATGCCACTTTTAGCAAGTGGACATTTCTCTGTACTTACTGCTATTTGTGCCTGACAGCATGTCTCCAATACACATCTGGGTTGGGTGACAGCTACACTTTGTGCATTCCCTCTAGACAAACACAGAAAGGTGAGGCTCATCTGCATTCTGAGTACTCATCTGCATTCTGATGGGTCATCCTGGGCAGGGAGGAATGGGAGGGGCTGACACTTACACTTCAATAGGTAGTGTCCTGTCCACACACAAAGCACTGATTTACCCCCCTTCCCCCCCCCCCCGCCCCCGGGTTAGCCTGGCAGACAGGGCTGTGTTGAAAGGGATCCTTGTGCACTTCAGAGAGTTCCTGTGAAGTCACCTCCTACATCAAAGGCACTTTTGGGGTATAAATACTGGGTCTCTGGCCCCTAAAATCAGACACTTCTGGAACTTGAACTGAACCTCTGTCAAAGGACTGCTATGCTGCTTAAAGGACTCAACTGGACTGCTTTTCTGGAAGGACAGCTTTTCTGCGTGTTGCCCTGCTGCCTGCTTCTCCCTGACTCTGCTGGAAGGAGAGTTGGGCTGTGCCTTCCCTCCAAGTGATCTCCAAGGGCTTTCTGGCTTGCCTCCTGTTTTATGAAGTCTCAGGGACACAAAAGACCTCCTACCATTCTGCTGGTGCTACTGGACTCTGCCTTCTGTGAATCCTACACTTGCCTGAGGTGCCCCCCCCCAAGCTCTGGGTCTCAGAAGTGGGTTGTGCAGTGGTTTTAATAGAAAAAATGATGTATTGCATCGACTGCATGAGAAATTTCCCTGTATCACCCTTTGATGCAAAGGCTGCCCAACGACAGCGGTTCCACAGCCTGCATGGCTTGACGACGACGCTCTGTGCGGCTCGACAACGACTCATTGCATTGACTTCAACGGAGCTCTACACCGAAGCGGAGCCCCCCCCCTTGCACAGCTCGACGATGTAGTAGACTCTCGATATTGAAAAAACCTCCATGCAAGATATTTCTCCAGGGGGACCTGTCTGGGTTCTGTAGCTGGTCTGCCATCGATCGCGGTCGGCCTGAACTTTGGATTTGCACTGGTCCCTTTTGACTGCTAGTGACTTCTAAGCACTATGTTTGCATTTAATCTTTACAAATTGTGGAGTCTTCTTGTGGTGTATTCATTGTGTTACTCTGTGTGTGTGTGTGTGTGCGTGTTGTACAAATACTTTACATATTGCCTTTATAGATAAGCCTGACTGCTCTGTGCGAAGCTACTAGAGGGTGAGCAGCACTACCAGAGGGTGTATCTAGCTTACCCTGACTAGGGTGGTGGTTCTTGCCTGGCCTGAGTGCATACTTCAGCCAACTAGGAATCCCATTTCGAACAACCACCTTTTGTTATTCATTTAACCCCACCCTTTTGAAGGCTGCCCAGCACCCACTTGATCTGCATGCTTACTAGATCGAGACTGGCCTGCTTAGTAAAGAAGGGAGGTAACTGCATAGGCGGGCATGTGCACCCTTACTTGTGGGTCAGACTGCATTCTACTCCCCTTCAATTTGAAGGTTAGTCCCCCTGAAAGAGAAGCTGATGAGCTAGGGACTCTAGATACCCCAAGTCATAAGCTATCCCCAATTTAAGGGACCCACACAACACTACTCTAAATTAGGACATAGACGGATCTTTCTTGCACTCTGCCGCACTTCGCAGTTCACTTGCAGGCTACTGTTACACAGCATTTTAATTGCTGCTCTGTTTCTCTATGTTCAAGCTTGTCTTTGGTGTTTGCAGTCAATAGAAGCATGAAAAATAAAGGCTTACAAACGGTCACAAAGAAACTTTATTTTGGTAGAAGGTTTGTGATCCTCCATTTTACTGTGTTGTGTTCACAACTGAGTGCAGGACACACATGATACCTGTTTGCAAACATTGTTTGAACTATTTAGTTGTTGCAGTGATTGCATATGTATTGTGTTGTGTTGTCTTGCTTTCAAGACAGTTGATTATCGCAAAAGGTACATATTGTTAATTGACATGGCTCTGATTTTATCACTGTATTGTGTTGGATTACTGATTTATAGTGGTTATTTGGGTGGCTTTGATCATTTGGCATCCATTTCAAGTGTAAATACATGTATGTATTTTAAAGTTTTATTAAAGTATTGAGTATTTGCACAGACTCACAAAGCTGA
The DNA here is from genome assembly GCA_963921515.1 of Calotriton arnoldi. NCBI lineage: Eukaryota > Metazoa > Chordata > Amphibia > Caudata > Salamandridae > Calotriton > Calotriton arnoldi. The sequence continues at coordinate 1,597,412 of CAWUFW010003189.1, read as the reverse complement.
CTTAACCCTACATTACCTCCACTGAGCTAGGCAGCTAGGAGGTCAACTTTTTGTTCCAGGCTAAGTACCTATTTTCCTGGCTAGAGGGTTACACTGGGACCATCACCCTTGATATTTCTTGGTAGCCCCTGCTACTTACTACACAGGGCAGTGGAAAAGACAATCGTATGTCATTGAATGTAACTTGAAGGTCACTCATGTGTTCACATGCGTTGCCCTTTTGACCCTGACAATAAAATAACATCATGACTAATACTTCTCACAGTTAATGATAGCAATTACTGGAATGCTCTTTAGTTCCATCTTTCTAAACACTATTTGCCTCTTATCTCCTGCCAGAACAGGTCACAACTAAGTCTGCACAGGCATCAAGGATGCATAGTTTATGAGACAACAAATTCTCCTTTCTGAGCAGTGCGCATTAACAGCAAAGTATGTTGTGAGAATCTTTTCTTTGTAATAAGTTATCCATTAAATTCCACTTAAGCCTCTCCTGTTTTAAAACCTATGTCAACCTAATCGCAAAGGCTTTCAGGAATGACTGCGAGTAAGTCATTAAAATGCCAAAAATGTCTTTAATCTATGGAAATATTTTTAATAGTCGAAGTACCTGTACATCAAAACACAAGTAGCTGAGTCCAGCCATAGACAAGCTAATCTATTCCCTGACTGTCTGATGATGTTCAGATACAGTGTGAGCAACGTTTAATGATCAGCACACATAGTGGCATGCAGTAAATAGGTTTTTTAATCACTTTTTATTGTATACTATACACGTTTTAAAACTGATTACCAGAGATCGAATAACGTGGGTTTTCACAACCCCTGATTGGAAAGTCGATTCCCAGGAATTTAATCATAATGTGTGCAAAGTTGTCTTTTCTCCCACAGTGTTGCGGTTTTACAATGTTGCCGTGTATCAGAGTTTTCTTTTCCCCACGCACAGATACTTCTCAGCATTGCCAGACCATTCATACGCACCTAGGATCCAGCTAAGCCAAACTCACTCCGCAAAAGTTCAATTGTGACTCTTACATATTTTGTAGTAGAATTCCGTGCTGGAAAATATGTGCAGATTTTTTCCCTCGAATTATATCTTTGAAACGAGGATTTCTGCAAAAAAGAAACTCGTCGCAAGTTTAAATCAGTACTTGAAAGTTCTGTAGCTAAAAAGTTTACCAACAACGCAGTTATGGCATTTTCTTTAGTTTTTTTGTGCAAAATATTGCACATACCTAGTCAAATTAAATTCATATCTTTACACATCCATTGTGCTTTCCAGTGCTTAATTTGAGCCGGTGATTGAAGGTGGGGCCCACCTGCACTCATTGTTGGGGACCGAACGTACTTTTCCTCACCAGACGTTGCCCTTAAAGCAAGGGAGAGAAAAAGTCAAAAGGAGGAAAGGAGGAAGAAGAGAAAGAGGAATTACGATGACAAAGAGGTAAAACAGGGTTAAAAAAAGAGAACCTGCAAGCGTGAAATAAAGGGGCAAGGAATGTATGGTGCTGACAGTGAGAAGTATGAGGTGGATTCAAGACCACGCAGCCATGGTAGTAGACATTCGTCAGCACCAGCTGCGGCTTCTGAGAAAAACTTTGGGCATCAGCACTTATTATTTTACAAATTAAGTATATGGCCTTTCTACCTTCCTGGTATTCCATCACTTGCAGTCAAATTAAGATGAGGATTATCAAAATATTGTCAGGAAACATTATAATTATATCATATTATTAATATTTAGCATTATTTATTCTTGTTGTTATTATTATTAGTAGTGCCTTAATTATTTTTTTATGTTGCCAGAGTAACATTGATGCAAGTACATTTGCTAAGGACACTATGCGAATGTCAGGTTGCCACAACTAAATGCTTTGCCATGATAATAATTGAACTTTATTTAGTTTTAATAATGTCTTCTGAACATATCTAAGTGGCAATTAAAAGAGGAGCCATTAGCACACTTACTTGTAAAATTCATTTTTAGGCTTGCCAAATCAATAATAACCATTCTTGTATTAAGTACTTGCTGCCACAGTCCTGTAGCTTTCTTGCGCTGTAATGATCAGTTTTGGCTTCTACTAAACGTAAATACTCTCGTTTTATCAGTCATAGATGGACAAAGGTCTGAGTCAGACCCGCTGGGATCTGAGCCATTGATCTCTATAGCCCACGAAACAAAATCACTATCACACTAAGAGATAACACTGGATTCATGGATTAAAATAATCCCTTTTTCTTTCGATTTAAATTTACATTTTGTAACTTAGTAATATTTCTGTTACGCCAATACAAGGAACATTCAAAGTGTAACATGGCGCTGTTCCCATCAAAATATTAGTACACGAAGGGGCCCCCAAACTTTAGGTGAATTTGCTTTCTTGAGATAACACTCACTGAGCACACATTTTCAACTTGCCCAAAAGTCACTTTACACTCTCTGTACACTGCATGCAAGGCACAGCCTTGCCACCAGCGTTTGGATGATGAAGAAAGCTTTATTTTTGTGTGAAATATCTCAGTTATTGTGAGAATTCCCTCCCAAACTCCCACAGTGGCCCTTTTCACTGAAAGGTCTGTCCATTCTGTAGCTCCCTTTCAGTCCTGGGGCGGCATTCTGTAATCAAGCGCTTGATAGACCTCAGGGTTTGGGCAAAACCTTTTCATCTAACCAAGTGCACTTTTCAAAAACCAATACAATTGCGTGCAGTTCTCACCTTTGAGGGGCCAGCATTCAAAGTATCTATCCTTTTTTTTTCTCCTCATAAATCCTTCATTACTACTCAGCCTCTAATTTGATTACAAATTAGGCAAAAAGAAATCCTTACAAGTCTGGTTGCCCTTTGACAGCCCTTCCTGCTCCATTTTCAGAAGCAGCAATGGGAACAGGGCTCTTGGTCGCAGCAGGAATGCATTTATGATCATGTGTTGCTGAAGTCTGTTTGTATTTCTCATTTTATAGAAAATGCTGCTGTAATCCCTTTAGAATTCACCCCAGCTTAAAGCTCAGAGGCTGCTCAAGGCTGCCTCTTAATGTCTGGAGAGCACTTCAGCTTGCATAAGCCTCATATTCAACAGGTAAAGCCTACTTTGTTCCATAGAGGTGGCTAGAAATAATGTAAAATCAAAGATTTAATCTGCCCTAGCAACTCAGGTTGTCTACCATTCAGTGAAAGGGCCATGAAGTCTGTTAACCTGAAACAACAATGGATTGCATTTATAGACTGTTGCATTAGTCCCAAGGTATATTCGACTGAAAACCTTTAACAAGATTTGTGAACAAGTCTGATTTCATAGATGTTATATTACTGAGGTTTTTGTGTGATTTTCTTTCAAGCTGATACAGACAAGTGCTCTTTTAATAACTTCAATTTTAGTGCCATTGACAATGTATATTTCATGAGGCTAAAAACTCTTCAAATTAAACTAACGAGGTAGGTATACAAGTGAACTGAGCAGAATATTTCCATATCTATAAAAGTATCACTGAAGCAGATTTGTATGTTACCTTAGATTAGAATTCCTAAATTGTGACAGCATTCAGAATGTTGTGAAAAGTTTCCTATTTGTGGGCTGTTTGCAATGATTATTTTGTTTACGCCATGCAACGTGAATGCAAACGCGAAATGGCACAAAAGATAATTATTCCGAGCGTTACAAATCAGTGCTAGAATTTAATTAAATAGTATTCCTCACAACCAAATTGTCACAGCAGTGTGCACTGTCACTCTGAGTCTGCAGTGATTTCTCGTTTTGATTTAAATTGAATTTCATGTTTTGATTCATGTTGATCAACAATCCAAACGTTCAGCAAGCATTAAGAGAATGCTGAGTCATAATAAAGAACTGCTTGATTTTGCGTTGTTAGCAGCCAAAAAGTTGTTAGTAGTCCCCATTAAAAGTAGCATGTTCTATAGGTGAGTAGAAGCAAAGATGTTGCTGCATACCACCTTTGTCAGACCAGTAAGGTGATCCCCAAACTTGTTCAATTTCTCAATGTAATGTTTTACAGCCAATTTATGAAAAATGTTGCTCTCTTGGACATTTAATCTTTTAAATATGCAATATTCCCCCCCCCCTTATCTCGATGGCCTGACATGTGCTGACTCTGACTTTCAGAGGCCGTTGCTTGTCAGAAAATCCTCCAATTTCATTTTTCTCCACTCCACTTTTTCCTTATCAGGCCCAGATTTCCAAGAGTTTTGTGTCGGGTTTGCGTTAAGTTTTTTAATGCAGACCCGATGCAGAATCCTGTTTGCAACTTACAAACCAATGCAAATGGCCATTTGCGTTGGTTTGCAACAAAAAGTAACGCAACGCAGCGCATTTGCGTGACTTCGCATCAGGGAGGCGTTCTATAGGTGGTGCATGGGTGTTCCTGTGCATCCACCCATGGATTTTGACGCAAATCCATATATACAAATGCTTGAATAAATGGATTTATGCCTAAATCGTGTGCCTATCTGAGGCTGGCGTAAGGAGGAGAAATATCTTTATTTCTTCTTTCTCTTTCCTCTTTGCATGTGTGCTGTATTCTGTAGCACACATACCTAGAGGTAATAGCCTTAAATCAAAGTTTTTTTCAGGAAGGGACCCCTTTCTGCACAAAAGACTATGCAGACCACTAGGTAGGCACCCTTGTTCTATGGGGCAAGTGTTCCTGCATTGGCAGGTGGCTGCACAAAGTGAACCTGTGCAAGTGCATTGAGAGACCAGAACTGCACCATTTATTTGTAAATATTTCATAACACTTAGTAAATCCTGGCCTTAGTCCTTTTTCCTGAAAAAGAGGTCAGTGATGGTAATACTACTCTTGCATTGTTATTTGTGTGTGTAAACTGCAGGCCAGAAGTTTAAATACCAATAAATGTGCTCATTGCTTTAAATGTGCCTGCTGAAAATATTAGTGTTACCTGCATGTGGCAGATCTAATTCCAGCAAAACCTTTCAATGTATAATTATAATTACTTGTAAAATCAGTATCTAAACTGTAGATTACACATTACAATACCAGCAAGTTTACGAAGCTAATCCCCACCTACAGACGTGTGTTTTCTGAGACTTGAGAATTGCTAATGTCAGATAGAGGTACTTTTGTAATCCCTACAGTGCTGCCAGATTTGCTGGATTCTAGTATGATGTTCATAATCTCCTTTTTGATTTTAACTCAAAAGCTTAAACTGACAGGAAAAACAATTCAGTTCAGTTCCTCTATCTTGTTCATTTGTGTTGTATTGTGTTTTTAAATCTTACATTCGGAAAATGACAGTACAAAGAAAGTGGCAAGATGTTTTGTTACCTCGAACTCTTTAATCCTTTCAGCTAAAGACATATATTTGTCAATTGCCCTGGTTTCTACATTCACACTGGCCTGTTCCTCGATTTCTGTGCAATCAGGACTAGATGTATCAAAAAACAGGTTGCAAAAAATGGTTGCAAATTGTGCACCAGTCTTTAATTTAATACTAACAGTTTGCATTGCAAAATGCCCAGTTCCAGAACAACCTTCCTAATGAAAATAGTTAGACAGGTCATTATTGCCAACCCTCTGTGATTAGTTGCAAACACAGGAATGGTGGCCTGCAAGAAACAGCAGATGACATGTGTCTGCAATCCCAAAATTAACGTTTTTTTTCTTTAAAAAAAAAAAACAGGATATAAACCTCAAAGGGAATGGTACTACTTTAAAACAAAATTACTTTAAAAAAAAGATCAGGGCAGAGGGAGGGGTTCCCGGAACCCCTTTCAGCTCCCCCGATGGTGCTGACACAATTTTTAAACGGGAAGGTGTCCACTTCTTTTTAGGTGTCTGTCAGTAGCGGCCCATGGTGGGAGTGCTGCCGGGCGGTGACGTGCGGCGGGGGAGGGGCAGGGTGGGGGGTAGTAAACTATTAGTTTTATTTATTTATATGTTTACTTACCTCTATTCGGCCGTCTTCCGTAGCTTACTACCCCCCACCCTGCCCCTCCCCCGCCCCACGTCACCGCCCGGCAGCACTCCCACCACGGGCCGCTACTGGTGTCTGTAACTGGTGAATGGTTGCAGTCACAAACGATTCATACATACAATTGCACCTTGCAATTAGCAGGGGATGCCTTTTTTATGTTCCATCCTAATTGTGATTTTGAATGGATTGCAGAAGCCAATTTGTTAATTGGAAAAGCTTTTTTCACTCATAAAATGGATTTAGCACATACAAAAAAGCAAAGCCCTTTTGAGGTCACATACCTTGTGATGTTTCAAAGGGCAGGGTTTGCGACTGCAAAAGGGCTTTGTACATCTGACCCTCAGTTCTCTAATACCATGAGTACCTCAGGGCAGGACTGAAATCTAAATTCAAGGCATGCAAAATGTTTTAATACAGCCCCATACGGCCAAAAGGGAGTGAGCATACAAAACAAGTCAGAACCTCTCCCTGAGGATTTAACTTGGTTCTTTCCCCAAGATATTTTTGAAATGGTATCAAATGATTAATTCCATGACATAATCTTTCAAAAGAATTCAGTAAAAACCTAGATTCTACAAACAGCTTTGAATAGAAAAAGAGGAAATATTTCAGAACTTCTAGATTGGCAGCACACTAGGCATTATATATCTGCAACATTAAATCATGTACTTTTCTATAAGCAAACAGTGCTGCTCCTTCAGGAGTGCCTCCTGGACTGGATGGGCTCAGGCTCTCTCAACCCCTAAGGCCCTGAAAACGTCCACCTGTCACCTCATCCTAGCAGAGATTTTCACCCTTGTCCCATATTATAATAGAGCTCTTTGCCTTTTTTCTGGTTATCTTCGGCTCAGCTCTATCAAGCAGCTTTTTGTCACAAGCCAGTGCTTCACAACACAAATAAATATATAAATACATTTAATCATACACAGTGTTACATGTTATCATGTTTCTGCAGTACTGGTCGTTAGTTTGGTTAGTCCATCTCAACTACAGCAGTATAGTGAGTCTTTGACCAGTCGGCATCACTAGCTGAATAAAGTTCATCAGGTCATGATATTATTATTCATGGGAGTAAGAAAAAATAATTCACATTTTTTGAAGCTGTACAAAAAAAGCCAGCCTGAAAATGCTTTAAGAATTGCAATATTGCGCTCTACTTATACAATGTGTTCCATGGCAGCTTCCCTCTCATTGAACTGCTGAACAGCACTCTGCCTAAACATTTGCCTAGCAGAAGCGATCAGATATTATCTGTGCAAAAGACTTAAACTGGACCAATTTACACTTTATATTGGTAAAGCCTGTTTCATATGAACATGTCTTCCTTTCATTAGATTTCAAATTAGAATCAGACTCCCACATTTATCTTGCTTTGGAAGAATGCCTGGTGGTCACTTCCTTTTATGTTCTTGGGCACTGGCAATAGTGAAACATGGACAAAATTGGGAACAGAATGTTGCTCACAGTTCAATAATTTGTTGTCTATAAAAAGCTTGCACATGTTTGTTGAGTCCTAACTGTGATGCTCAACACTCATTAACACTTTGTCCTTCTTTCTCATCATAGCCTTAGGTACATAGTGTGAGTTGTCACCCAGACAGAAAATCCTATTATCTTTATGTAAACTCTATGACAAGTTACTCGCAATAACATCAAAGGGCAGTGCATGGAGTGGCATAGACAGCTATACATTAACTTCGTTGATTTTGAGAAAGCCTTTTGTTGGACTTGGCCCTTTTTGGCTAAAGTTCCCTAAACTTTTTGCCTTCCCCCTACACCTTTTTTCTGACATGGTGTTGCCAACTTAGATGCTTTGGGCACTTTGACACTGCTGATCAGTGTCAAAGTGCAAGTGCTCCCTGTGTAAAGTGTAATGGTAATTGGTTGTCCATAATTGGTATGTTTGCCTTACTAGTAAAGTCCCTAGTAAAGTGCACTATGTGTGCCAGGGCTGGTAATGCAAATGCTACTAGTGGGCCTGCAGCACTACTTGTGCCACTCACACAAGTAGCCCTAAAGAGAGAACTCAGGCCTGCCACTGCAGTGCCTGCGCGCAGTTTGTTAAACTGCCTTGTTGTCCTGACAAGTGCACCCACTTGCCAGGCCTTACCCTTCCCTTTTTATGCACATCAGACACCCCTATGGTATGCCCAAGGTGCCCCCTGGGCAGGGTGCAGTGTATGTGAAAGGTAGGACATGTACTAAGGTGTGTACCATGTCCTGACAGTGAAATACTCTCCATTTCGTTTTTCACTGTTGAAAGGCCATCTTGCCCAAGGGACAGAATGGGGGATGCTGTGCAATATGTTTCCAGCTTATCTTCCCATAGTCTTAAGATGGAGAGGTGAAGTTTAGTGTGCCTGAACTCACAATTTAATAACACATCTTTCTGTGAAGGTGGTTTTTGCATTGTGTGGTTAGAAACCCCACTTTTAGAAGTGGCTGGTTTTTTGTGTTCTAACAATTCTGTGTGTCTCTGCCTGGTTGTGGATTGACTGTCTGGATTTGAAAGTGATAGGATCTGGGGAATGTCTTGACCCAGGCGAGGAGGTGAGACAGCAACAGGCTGACCTGCATCTGGAGGGTAGGGGGGAGGAGTAGCCCCCGGAGGTGAAGAGGCCTGGGCTGCCGCCATGAAACAATGGCTCCATCTCCTGCTGAGTGATTGAAGATCCAGGCCCCCACTATCAAAGAGAAAAGGTGTCACTGGCAGGGAGACACCCGGAACTGGTTTAGACAGGGGTCAGTGCCCCCCTGAACACAAAGACTTCAAAGACATTTAGATGTATAACTATGAGAGCTGAAACCCCTGAACTTAGGACTGATCAAGACTGTAAAGGATTGAAACTACTTCGTGGTCAAGAGGAACCTCTGCCAAGGAAGAAACAGCTGAAGAGACTGAAGGAAAGGACTGACCCTTGCTGTGTGTTCTGGGGCTGGCCTGCAGTTTGCTGATTTAACCAAGGAGAGGCTAAGGGACTTTGCTGTGTGCTGTGTCCCCCTGCTTGAAAGGACTTTGCTGTGTGCTATGTCCTGAAGTAACTTGTCCCCAAGGGCCCGAGGAGAGCTGGCTCCCTGTTATGGAAACTCAGGAACACAAAAGTTTCCAGGTGTGTCTCAGCGACGCTGTGTGCGTGTGCTTCGTGCAGCCTGAGACCTTTGTGAGGATTGTCCTGTGATCGTATGCACCCGGAATCCGATTGAGTCTCAGCGATGTTGTGTGCGTGTGCTTTATGCAGCCTGAGACCTTCGTGAGGATTGCCCTGTGACCGTGGGCACCTGGAGTCCAAGTGAGTCTCAGCGACGCTGTGTGCGTGTGCTTTGTGCAGCCTGAGACCTTCGTGAGGATTGCCCTGTGATCGTGGGCACCTGGAGTCCAAGTGAGTCTCAGTGACGCTCTGTGCGTGTGCTTCGTGCAGCCTGAGACCTTCGTGAGGATGGTCCTGTGACCGTGTACACCCGAAGCTCAAGTGAGTCTCAGCGACGCTGTGTGCGTGTGCTTCGTGCAGCCTGAGACCTTCGTGAGGATTGCCCTGTGATCGTGTACACCCGAAGCTTAAGTGAGTCTCAGCGACGCTGTGTGCGTGTGCCCTGTTGCAGCCTGAGACCTTCGTCATTGCCATCGGCTCGGACCGGCAACCCCAGAGGAGCTGTGCCGCCGACCCGAGCCTGACGTTGCCAAGGAGAAGACCTCGAACCATCAAGTCGGGGGTCCATGTTCCACTGCCCAAGATCAACGAAGTCGCCCCGGAGGCCCAAGCCGCGAGGAGAGGAGAGGAGAGCGAGATCGCGCCCCCCAGGTAACGCTCAGCGAGCATGCGTGTGTCGCCGCCTGGGGCGGGGTGCGGTCTCGGAGAGAGACGCTCTCGGCCTTTCCCATCCTTGCAGCGCGAGCCCCCGCTCAAGTTAGAATCGCGGCCCATACTTGCCAAGGAGTGGCAGTACCGGGGCCGGAGTGTGGAGCTGCACTTTGTTTTACACCAGACCCGTGTTGGGGGCATATTTTGGCAGTAGCTGACCGTGAATCAGCACGAGTGGCATAGAGTCCGTCCAGAGCACCGTGAACGGTGCTGTAGTACATTATTGTTGGCATTACGAACTGCCTGATTGTTGCATTACGCATTGCATTATTTTTGCATTACGAACTGCCTGATTGTTGCATTACGCATTGCATTATTTTTGCATTACGAACTGCCTGATTGTTGCATTACGCATTGCATTATTTTTGCATTACGAACTGCCGGATTGTTGCATTACGCATTGCATTATTTTTGCATTACGAACTGCCTGATTGTTGCATAACGAACTGCATTATTTTTACATTACGAAGTGCCTGATTCTTGCATTACGAGCTGCATAGCATTGCATTAGGACTGCATTTGGATCATTGAGAATTGCTCATTAATACTGCAAGAACCTACAAGGGCTGGCTGGCCTAATAACCGGCCAGGTGAAATATTACAAATACGCATATGTTGGATTGTTATCGTGTGGTCTCATCGTATATCTTTTTATATAAACATATAATTGTTTTTATGAAACTCGTGTGGAGTCCATTTGTAGTGTCATCATTGGGTTACTGAGAGCGGGATTGCAAATACTTTACACATTGCCTTGAAGATAAGCCTGGCTGCTCGTGCCAAGCTACCGAGGGGGTGAGCAGGGGCTATCTGAGAAGGTGTCCTTCCTTTCCCTGACTCAGAAGCAAGGGTCCCTATTTGGACTAAGGTACCTACCTCAGCCAACTGGGGACCCCCAATTCTAACATTGGGTAGCAACGGGTGGGGATTTGAACCCTCCCCGTTCTAACACCTTTGATAGTATCCACCAGCCTCCATCATAAACTAAGAGGCAATGGAATACCACAGCAGATAGTTCTCCTCATCCACTGCTTCTATGATAATTTTACCTTCCAGGTGGGAGTGGGAGATAGTGAGTATAGATTCAAAGTCAAGACCGGTGTGGGGCAGGAATGTAGTTGTTAGCATTACTCTTCAAGCTAACACCAAACTGTCAGCCTTCCAACCCAGTAACCTGAAACAAATCTTGTGTATTTTCTGACTGCAAAACATATCCAACCAGGAACTGCTCTCCAGATGCAGTCAAGAGAGCATGGACAGCATCCTTATGAGAAGAAAATGGAGATGGATAGAGCACAACAGCAGATGTAAAACAGACTCTGTCCCACAAGAACAGTTCTCTACTAGACCTCCAGAAGGCAAGTGGAAGAAAGTCAGGGCAGAGAAAACCTGGGGCTGTATTATACAAGTGCCCAGGGGCGCAACGGGCGTTTGCACCCGCTTCGTGCCCTCGGGGCACTTTGGTACTACAGAAGGAACTGCAGACGCTTGTGCGGACCCTTCTGTAATACCATTAGCACTGGCACACATAAAGCACCAGTGCTATCTGCAGGGGGCATTTCCTTATTTGCATGGGGCTGTGCCCGATGCAAATGAGGGAATCCCTTTGCCTCTGCTCCCTCTCCGTCTTACAGATGTGGGCGCAGAGGCAAAGAAGCTCTCAGGATATGCTCAGACAGTGCACCACCTAAAAGGCACCGCTCTGTCAGTGTGGCCCCTGATGGCAGCCTGCTGGAAGGGGTTCCCATGGACCCCCCAGACATCCCCTTGCAGGCGGGTGCAGTCACTCACTACACCCGCCTGGAAGGGGATCTCTATTCCCCTTCAAAGTGCAGGAGGGTTGCCGTCTGCACTGTGAAAACACGGAGCGGCTTCAAAGCAGCCGCTCCGTTTTTCACATGAATGCACTGCCCTGGGATCAGCGCGAGTTCGCAGCTGTCCTGTGGGCAGCACATTCATCATAATAGAGTGCATTTTCCTTCATTGCACCAGTTTTTAAAAGGCGCGCCCAGTGCAATGAAGGAAAATGTGCCACATGTATAATACGATCCCTTGAGGCAAACTGTGGAAACAGAAATGAAGGCCCTGAACCACAGCTGGGGCACCAATCAAAAATTTGCTCAAGATAAACAGAATTGGAGGTCCTTTGTTGCTGCCCTAGATGCCAGCTGCCATAATGGGCAATAGATAGATCTTTATCTGAAAAGACTTTTCATTTTTTCATTCTCACAGGTACCTCTTCCCTTTTTATTTTTAACAGCAATCCCAACATCAAAACATCAACCCCTCAGAAGTATCACATTTATTCTGAATCCATTCAGAGACAGCAACCTTTGTTGGCCTGTGTTTATAGTAAGCATTTTATGTTTTAAAATTTCTTCTCCCAGATGTTTTTGTTTACATATCCTCCCCTGTTGTGCTTAGCTGATGGGTTTATGTGCAGGCTGGGGCTAATTCTGCCAGCTGAGGTGATTCAGCTGAAACCTGGCAGGTGTTGGTGTGGGCCTGCACACCTGGGGTTTGATTTGGTTCTTCCCATCCTCAGGTATTGGTGCTTCGTGGTGGGAAAGCTGATAGGAGAATGAAACTGACATCATTTTGCTTTACCCTGACATGGTGACATATCACAGGACTGCCATCCTGGGTTGCCAGACACAATTTTTTAGTGAAAGTCCCTAATCTAACCAGATGGGTTTGAGGCAAAAAGAACCAACTAAAATATTCAGAAAAAAGGCATCGGGTTCTCTCTACTGAAGATCCTTCATACAAGGGTGATGAGGATGATGATCAGCTTTTCTCCCTGCCCTCCGCTGGTCTTTGGGTGTGATTGATGTAACTGGTGAGGCTAGTTTTAGGGTTCATGTTCCACCTGCCATGCGCTTGGCGGTGGAGGTAGACAGTGATGATGACCAGACTTATTGAAGTCCTGATGCATGTGCAGGATATGCTCGAGTTTCAGGTGCCAATGGAGGAGGCAGTTTGCAAATTCTGTAGCTAACATAAGTCTCCGCCTCTAATTCCCTTTCTTTCCCTTGTAATATTTAGCTAAGTGCAGTTTGTGAATTGTTAATGTTTGCAAATTCTGAATCACTACATATGTCTTTGATACACCAGGTCCGAAGATATAGTCTTATACCAATTGTATCCACACACCAATAAAGTATAATATCTTAAAGTTGCCTTTCTCAGTAAGAAAGTGTTAATTTCTCTACTTAAGCTATGGAATTAATGTTTTCTTTGTGTGGTAAAAGTAATATTAACCTCATTGAAAGCAGTGCTTCATTTTGTGTACAGCTCTAGCACTGTATAGAACCAGAGTCATTGACTTTTATTTGACTGTTGTCAATGTCTACTAGCAATAGATCTAGTCACAGCCCAACTTGTACAATCAGTCTTTATTTAAATATTCTCCTCCTTGAACCTTTACCTATCATGAGAATTCCCAGTTTAGCAAACCTCCCAAATATTTCTTTGATCACTCTGTAAATAGTCATTTCAAGAAATTCAGGCAAGGGACATCGACAAAGCCAAAATGAAAGTCACTATCCACTTACAGCTTTTGGCCATTAAATATGTAAAGCTTCACTTCCGTAGGTTTCTTAGAATGACCCACATTGAATACTTCAATACTCAATGAATAACTATTGAGGAAATACATGCCTTAGTTGGAAATTACTTATCTATGTGATCAATTTGCATGGCTTGAGCATGCCCTGAATGCAGGCATGCTTACGGAATACGTCTACCTTGTGTGTCCAGATTAAGTCTACTTTATCTTAGGCTACTCATCCGAGAGCTTTAGTGGTGAAATGTGCTGGTAGCAGAGTTTGGTTGACAAGGTTTCTAGCTACCTGTGGACAATCTCATAATTTTTGATGCTGACATTTTATCAATAAGATAAATTATTTTTTAAGATAATGTAAAATGACAATGTAGCAGTAAATCTCTAAATACTGTTGAAATTCATAAATTGCATAAATTATTTAGGCTAAGACTCTGAATATTACCAGTAACAATCAAACTGGAATTTGAAAGGACTGACATCGGTAAGGAAGCTTATGAAGCTGCTGTGAACTAGGATAATGGTATGCATTGACCTTTCCAGAAGTATGCCTGCTTCATTTGTTCTCTACTTTGGGGCAAGCTTTTAAAGAATCCTATAGGGCAGTCAACTAGTTATCTTACCTTCTGAATCATTACGATTTGAATGAAATGTGTGAAGGGATGACTATCCTGAACTTAATATTTCACATGAAGGTACATGCTTTAGTTAGGGAGAAAAGTGGTTTGACTGATTGCTACTGACCACTAGAGATAACGTAGGCAAAGAACTTCTACCAACTTCCACCAGTTTAGAGTCTCAATGGTTCTTTTATGAAAGTAGGCAGTCCACATTAGGCAGAAATGTTTAAGGTTTATATTTTGTAATGCCGTATGTTTTTTTTGGGGGGTGGGGAATCTTCTCTCTGTGAATGCTGTGTTCTGACACCGCAACCTTGAATCATGTATTATGTGTATGTCCAGCCCTCCTAGATCCACAGAAAAAGTATTAAAAATATCTGATCTACCTCTGCAGGATTTATATCATAAGTGCAACTACAATGGTTTGCTATGAGAGTGCAGGCGATGTAGTTTGTGCTAGTGTGTTGACATTTTTAAAAATGTTGTCTCTTTTCTGATGAACTGTAGGCAATTCTTAAAAATGAATATGGGCTGTGTTATCTTAATATTTGCGGTGAACACTAATTCAGAGAAACTGATAGTAAATAGGGTTCATTAAAACTACATTATTGGCCCAATTCTGGAAATACTGTAAAAATGTAGATCATACCTTGTCTTATGGAGATATATTTCCTTTGGTAAAATCATTACTTTTTAATCTGATTTAGAGTTTGGTGGATGGGTTACCTTGCCACAAAAGTGACAAATATCTTGGCCGCCTTATTACAAGTGTATTATATTCTGTGGCACTTGCAGTAAGGTGAACAGGTTATCCATCACATTTGTGATGAAGTACTGGTCTGCTGAACTCTAAATCAGGCCCTTGGTTTTGATCCCTGTTGTTTCTTTTGCTCACAACATTGTCACTTGACAGTAGTAGTATGTGTTTTCATTCCTGCTCCACATATCTCAAATTGTCTAGATGGCTCTAAAGTGGTATTTACCATTTTTAGTTAGCATTTCAATGGGGCAGTGATTAACCCTGTGTCTAATTTGGTGTTTAGGGAGCGCAAACCTGGTGGGGGAGCAACAAGTGCTGTATATTATTAAAGTATTGAGAGATGAAACAAGATCTTGTACATCAAATTGAGATTTCTATTATGAATTACATCACATATCACATATTTACAATGTTAGGCACATCCAGATTAAGTGATTTGCTGATAATCAATTATTGTCAAGTGCAGAGACCAAGATTCAAACCTTGTTCCTCAAGTTTTGCAATCAGCAGTTTAAAAAGAAGTTTAGTCAATCATGACTCAAAACACTTTTCATGAACAGAGGCATTCTTCTATACTTGCATACAATGAACAACTGTCACACCAATAATTGGGGCCATATTTTTCACATGTAGAGCATTTTATCTAATCACATTTTGTTTTAAGTAATTTCCATTTTCAACCAGTGCCCTGGGATCCATACCACTTCCCAATCTTCATTTAGCTTTCTGACTGTGGCACAGGTTGCACAAATCACCATATCATCTGCAAACACTTTCACTCCTAGAAAACCCTCAGTCAATGTAAGCGATGTTTTATGCATTTTTTGACTGGGTGTTTAGCTGATCCATAGAGCATTAATTTGCATCCATATCACCCAAATGGCATGTGGAAAGCTATAAGTAATTGTCATTATGCTTTCTGTGCTATAATCAATACCTGACATCAACAATGAAAACTACATTTAAAAAAAAAAATAATAGCAAGATCATCCTTAGTTGATAAAGGCTAGAGCTTTGTGCTCACAGAGTCCAAACAACTACACACCATTCAACGCTTCTGTATAATGTAAACCTCCATGGGTGCCTGGGGTAATTTCTGAGTGCTCAGATGCCTAAAACAAGGCAGCCTGTTGGTCCCATTACTTTTCTCTACATATCCCTGTGATTTGCCAGTCCAATTCGCAAATGTACAAAATGTCCCTTCATGTGTCACATCTTATAATGTATGTATACTAATGTATGCATATTATATAGTTTAATTTAACCTTACCCCATTGGGTCTACAGCATAATTGAGAAGTTTTGAATGAGTATGCAGGGAAAAAATATTTAAAAATTAACATCACAGATTTAAAGGAAGATGTTATAAAAACAGGGGCCCCTAAGTGCTTTACAAAAAAATCATACTCTGGGTATACAATCAATGCCCAGGAAGAGTAATACTCAATCAGTAATTTATTCAAAAAGAAGATAAAAACAAGTTTGAGGGGTAACAGCCCCACCTTTTTTAACACAGGCAACAAATTTGTGACAAAAGAGATTACATAAAATAGCTGTGTCACACTTAATATTCCAACATCACTACTGCACCCAAGGAACAAATTAAACATTGATTTGCGAGTCAGAGCAATTCAGTCGATGGCGTTTCGATCCACTATCAATGTGGGATCATCAGGACAACTGAAAGTTTGCCTGAACCCATATTACATATAGATCAAAGTTAAAAACCTCAATGTAACCTGGCAATTCTGTGCAAGAATTGGTCCAAGAAAGGGACACAGTAAGCGTCCACCTACCAGAGAAGCGAGCTGATAATAAACAATTTTTCTAAAGAAAAGGACGATGCCCCAATTGTGAGTAAAAGCCAGCACTGCTTCCAGAGCCCAGAATTGGAACCTGTGAATTTAGATGGTATATAGATGGGACTTCTTTTGAAATGGTAAAATCATATATCTATTTAGGAAAAATATTTAGCCAAAATCTGAATAGTGAATCCTATTACACACATTTAGGACAACAGGCCATGGGGCACTTGGCTGTCTTAAATCAATTATGTTAATCCTCAGGAAAGAATCATTTAAAACATTTACTAGAAATATATACCACCAAAATCCCTCCAACCCTCATATACGCTCTTGAACACACACCTATAAGGCAATGGCCATTTTGGACCACTATGAAGGGAAGATTCTTCAGAAATTGGCCTCAGTAATCCAATCAGTCCCCATTCAGGCACTGCGACTTGAATTTGATCTTACGAGTTCATTTGCCTCTGCAATGGCAAATATAGTGTGCTGGGCCTATAGCCTATGTCACACAACAGAAGGCACACTTAAAGACATCTTGAGGCAGGAAATCATTATAACATCATAAAAGAATAATACGTTTAATGAAAACTTAAAATTGGTCTTAAATAATCTGTAATGTAAAGTGGAATATTTATCCACCTAAACGCCAGCACAAATCAAGCTCTTTTTAAAATCCTCTGTCCCTAGATTAACTCTCTTAAGTGACATTAATCATTGCATGAAGTTAAAACTATATAAATCCTCATTGGTTGCTCGAGACAAAGCATATTTACAAAAGTAATTCTCATTCTACCTAGATAATGGCATTAGACGGAATATATTGTTGCTCAGGTTAGGGGTGGTTTCCACTTAAGAGCTGTAAGAGCTGTTGGTACAATTCCACAGGATTATGTGATTAGTGTAGGGGGAATCCAAGATTTAAGACATCAATCAATCAATCAATCAATCAGGGGTTTGTTGAGCGCACTACTCACCCATCAGGGTCTCAAGGAGATGAGGGGGGGGGTCGCAACTCCATTAGCCGAAAAGCCAGGTCTTGAGGGTCTTCCTGAAGGTGTTCAGGGAGGGGGCGAGTCTGATGTCTACTGGGAGCTCGTTCCAAGTTTTGGCCGCAATGTGAGAGAAGGATCTTCCACCTGCTCTGGCTCTGCGGAGGCGTGGGGTTTCGGCCAGTGCGAGGTTGGAAGATCGGAGGTTCCGGGTCCGTCCCGCCAAACCTGTGGTCAGGCCGCCTGCAAGATTACGAGTATTTCTCGTGTCTGGCGAGCTGGGTTTTGATGTTCCTACATCGGGGCCCTGAAAATGGGCACCTTAATGGGAAAACCAAAAACAGTTCCTGCACGGCATGGACTGTAAAGTCCATGCCATGCAGGAACAGTGGTGCATGCACACAGTTGTTGTGCCCCCCTGCATGCACACCAGGGCGCAGAGGCACAAGGGGGCCCAGTAGGTCCCCCATTGTTTCCTCTCCGCCACGGTTTTCATGGAGAAGGAACCGTCATTAAAACTGTGGCGGAGAGGAAACTCGTAATATGCATATTCCGGCCTCCTGACCACCTCAACACTGCCAGACTCGTAATAGAGCCATTAGTGTTCTTTTAGCAGGCCCCATGGAATTATGTGATTCTGTGTATGTGGCAGTTTGCGCATAATCATATATTAACTTCACTTGCGATACGTTAATCCACCACCACCTGAATAACTCAAAATCCTTGCTTCTTGTTCCAATAAATCAAAAGTCATTAAAAAGTTGCCAAACTTGGGTAAGGTTAAGAGATTATCTTTCAGTTGCTGATAGCTGTATTCTCATGCCAAACTGGTACTAATGATGAGGTGAAATGTTTGCCAATTCAACATCACAGTGTGTTAAAATGAAGAAAAAAGAATAGGAAAATTACACTGCCTCAGAATGTGATTCAAACATTGGAGCAGAGATTGTAGCAGAAAAACAGTCAATCCCCCCTGAACTTGTATTAAACCTGAAGAGTCGTCAATAACTGAACTTTCTTTAATGATACTACCCATGCTAACAACACTGCCAAGCTCATTAGAATCAGTTTGTGGCAGCTTGGTTGCCCCGTCTTCCTCCAAATTGCTTTCATTCGATGGCCCCGTTAGCACTGAAGCATTCGCTGCCACTACTAATTTGGCTGTTGGCTCAGCTGTGCATGTTACACCATTTTCAACATTATCCACGTTATCAGCCTTGCCAATATTGTGTACATTATCAACATTATCAGCATTAACCAGCCCCTCCAGTGCATCAGGGAAAAGTTTTGAGTACGCCCGGGAGTATTTGAAGTGTTCTCCTGGTTACTTTGTTGCACAGGAATCGCTTGCAACATAATATCCGCTACTAGATCCCCAGTGAGTTGCTCACCCGCAGCACCTGCAGTTAATAACTCTACAGCTTTCCCTGAATGCAAGAGATACAAAAGCGGCTTACCAAGTCTCGGTAAAGATTTAATGACGTCCCTTTGTTGCATCACTGCTGCCTTCTCGGTTCATCGTTCTGCCCGGCGCCTGTTATACCTGAGGTATTCACCGGCAGCCGACCTGCTGCCCGAGTGCCTCTGGTCATTGTCTTCGGAGGAGCCATGTCTCTAACGCCGCCCAGACTATAGCCAGGAACCGCAGATTCTCCCGAGACCAATCCGTGGGGGTAGGCCACTGGGGAGCGCACACCCGCCAAACGGGAAATCCGGGAGACGAGCAGCCGCCACCCGATGCCACCCGGTACTGCTGCCTGCATCCGCCTCGCTTCGCCTCAGTGAATCCCGGTCTTGGTAAGTCCGCACATCGGTAAGCCCCTCCAGCAGATCAGAAGTACTTCAATCCCTCCTAGGCCGTAGTATTTTGCTAATATTCGGCTGAATTCTCCTCGTTACCTCATGTGCCTCATTTTACCATGTTTGAAGCTGATTCAAATTTCGAATGTATAATCATCCACAACGCCGAGTGTGGAAGCACGGGAGCCTCTCCATGTGCCTGCTCTCCCAAGCGGCATCAGTCCGCCATCTTGCTCCTCCTTGAGTTCTGATAATGCTGGTATCCCGCAACCTGCATCCTGGGCATCAGTAGGTGGCAACGAGCCACAGAAGGTTCAAACTGCACCTGAACTACAGGATTCCCAACAGGTCCCTGGAAAATCTGGCAAATTTCTGGAAAAAAGGGCCTCTCCAGTACTTAATTCTTCTGCTAAAAAGAAAAATACTAAACCAAAAATAGCGAAAGGAGGAAAGAAAACTCATACTGTGCCGGAATTACAGCAATGTTTGGCATCATTTATACAGGCTAAAGATGTTCCATCTGATAGCCCCCTGCATCGCTGGGTTCAAGGGAAAGGACGAGTTAAGACTATGATATCGAGATTATCAGGTGCTAGCCCAACAGATGATGGACGTGGCAATATGGGGGAGGCAGAAATAGGGTCTGACAGCCCAGAACTATATTCAGTAACCCCCTCTGGCCGATTACCTATCCTGTGCCCCTCTGGCCCGTCAATGGCATCTGGCTCTTCTCAAGAGCTGCAACAGGCTGTAGCGGAATATCAATCGGGAAAGTTACAGGATCAAGATGTGCCAACTCTTGCTCTGATCCTTCAAGCTTTAAAGGATCAGAGATCAGAGACACAGGAGCATTATGCTCAAGCTAGGGCTGATAATCATAGTATTCAGCAGTCCTTGAAGGAAATGTCACTCAAGGTTGGGACATTGGCCACAGATGTTCTGGAATTACAGCAGAGGGTTGCTAATAGTGAGGAGATCACTACTAAAGTGGCTAGCTCGCTCCAGCTGCATGAGGATCAAATAACAGCTATGCAATCTAAGCTGGAGGATTTGGAGAATCGCTCGCGGCGCCATAATTTAAAGCTGCATGGAGCTCCAGAGGGGCAAGAGGGCTCGGATCCCAGAGCCTTCATAGTTCAGCTTCTGCAGAGGGTCTTCCCAGATCTGGGGGATTAGGATTGGGACTGCCAGCTGCAAAGGGCTCATAGACTTCCATTAGAACAGCAGAAACAGGGTTCTCGTTATCCCAGGCCATTTTTGATTTTTTTCGGAAATGTTCTCCTTCGGCAAGCCGTTTCCCTGAAGGCCCGTCCTAGCTCTCCGGTGACAGTTGATTCTTTTTCCTTTTTTGTTCGGTCGGATCTCTGCAAATTGACAATGGATAGACGTTGGAAATTACAGCAATTGATCGACCCGCTTAAAGCCACTGGGGCGCAAGTATTTTTACAGGAGCCCGCTCATCTGAAGGCTCTCTGGGGGGGCCAGTCGTATTTTTTTCATACAGAACAAGAAGCAAAAGCAGCTATCGGTAGATGGCAAACGGGGGCTTTGGATAAAGCCTGAACTCCTCGCCTTCTTTTTTGGGTTCTTTTTTGTTATAAATAACAATGTTTAAATGGCTTCTTTGTGTTGGGTGTGGGGTCGGCTCGGGAGCCGCCGTGGGTGCACTGTCTCCAGGAAGCTGCCGATACAGCAGCAGTTGTTGAAAGGGGATGATTCCTCCTTCAAGATGCAGGGAGGGTGTTGGGTTCGCCAAGCGCAAAGGGGCTGGGGGAGGGTGTTTTGAGGTGCAGAGGGGTGGAAAAAAAGTCAACAAGGGGGTGTATAGGAAATTCAGAAGTAAATCTGTAAAAGAGTATATGAAAAAAAGAATGTGCCAAAGAATAGAGGGTAATTTAACGGTGGGTAGTATTAAAACGGAAGAGAAATCTTTTTGTCATGGATCGAATTAAGTGTCTTGCCTGGAATGTTGCAGGGCTTAATAGTAGACTCAAGCGTCAACTTGTCTGTGAAGAGTTGAAAATGTATAATCCACAATTAGCTTTGCTAACAGAGACGCATCTTTCATATAAAGATCGCAATCTTCTTAAACAGCTGGGGTATGAAATTGTAGTTTGTACTACACAAGGGACATCAACGAGAGGAACGGCTATATTAAAGCACAAACGTTTTTTTGTACGATATATAAAACATTGGCTGATCAGAGAGGTCGGTGGGCAATTGCACATATGGGAATTTGGAGTAAGAAATATGTTTTCTGTTCACTGTATGGTCCCAATATTGATGATCCTACGGTTATTGATGTGTTGAATATGGAAATGTTAAATTGGGAGGGGGAGCGGGTAGTAATGGGGGACTTTAATTGTGTTATGAACTATAGTATAGACACTACTAGACAAGGTGCTACCTATAGAATGCGGAAGATTCGTGCAGCGATTGTAGAACTGGGACGGCTTCAATCAATTAGAGATGTATGGAGATATTTAAAACCAACCGCCCCAGGGTACACGTATTATTCAGCCCCACATAGGTCGTATTCTAGAATAGATATGGCGTGGGTGTCGGACCATGTTATGATGTCATCAGATATAGAAGTGTGCCCACGAGTTACTTCGGATCATAACCCTATATTATTATCGTTTAGCTTAGAATCCGAAGGCAAGACACTTAGATCTTTTTCTTTCCCTAGATACTTGTTTGGTGATAGTGACTATTTGGATAATATTAGGAAACAGCTGGATCTATTTCTTAAGGAGAACATGGGCACAGCTTCATTAATCACGGTCTGGGATACTATGAAGGCAGTGGCAAGAGGTATTACCCAGCAATCTGTTTGGCAACAGAATAAAAACCGTGATATGTTAAGGAAGGATGCTATTCAAACAGTACGTAAAGCTGAAGAGCTCCACTCAGAGGCGGTTCTTTTTGGTACTGGTAATCAAGAACAGCTGCTCCTTTCTTTAATGGATGCTAGATTAGTACTAAGGAAAACATTTAGGAAAAGAATTGCGGCTAGATACCATAAATATCGCTCCATGCAATATGAATATGGAGAACAAATAGGCAAGGTTTTGGCTTATAAAGTTGCAGAGGATAGAGCTAAAACTCAAATAAGAAACATAAAGGGAGCTAATGGTATTATGTATTCGCATTCACAGGAAATTTTGGAACAATTTTCCATGTTTTAAAAGGCGTTATATACTCCAACTATAGATCCTGCAGAGGAGGATATTCAACGGTATCTTCAGGGTAGAACTTTCCCAACAGTGAGTGAAGAGCTATCTGCTCTGTTAGAGAATGATATTACAAGTGAAGAAATAGATTTGGCAATATCTTCTCTACCATCTGGAAAGGCGGCTGGGGAAGATTCTATACCCATTGAATTTTATAAATTCTTTAAGGATATCTTGACTCCATTACTTAGATTAGTCATGCAAAGTATAGGCACTACTGGAAAGATACCCGAATCCTGGAATATGACACAGATTGTCTTTTTTTTTTAAAAAGGCAAACCTCTTGATGAATGCAGCTCTTATCGGCCAATCTCGCTCATTAATGTGGATGCTAAAATTTTTGCGAAGATTCTAGCAAATCGTCTATCACCGGTTATGTCTGGGTTGGTATCCTCTCATCAACATGGCTTTATTCAAGGTAGGGACAGGCCCATGTGAATATGGCAGTGGGGGCTTTCGATATGGCTGAAAGGATGGCAACTCCCTTAGGTATGATCCTTCTAGACGCCGAGAAGGCTTTTGATAGAGTGGGATAGGATTTTTTGTGGGCTGTACCAGATATCTTCTGGGTTAAAGGTCAATTTAGGTGCTGGATACAAGCTCTGTATAATAAGCCCCAAACCAAATTATTATACTTTGGTTCACAGTCAACAACTTTCCCGATTCTTTGTGGTACTAGGCAGGGGTGTCCCCTTTCCCCTTTATTATTTGCTTTATATATTGAGCCATTTATTTATGCTTTACAATCTGACCCTCAAATTATTCCACTAGTGTCGAGCGATACCTCACTTAAGGCCATCGCTTACGCAGATGATATTGCGGTTTTTACAACTGAACCTGCTAAAGCTATTAAGATTATTGAAGATGAAGCAGTTAAGTTTGGCTTTATTTCAGGGTATAAATTAAATGCCAAGAAGACACAAATACTACTTAATTTTAAACCGGGAGATCCAATCTATGGTGTTTGTTCGGAGGCTACTTTATTTGGGGGTTAGATTATCTGCGCAGATAGATAGGATATTTTCTTTAAACTATGAACTTTTATTGCAAGACACAGTGAAATTGCTTAAGCAATGGCATAAACTCCCTAAAGGTATTATTGGGCGCTCTAATATCATAAAGATGAAAATTCTGCCCAAATTTTTGTACTTATTTAGATCTATTCCTTTGCGGGTTCCAATTTTTTTTTTTTTTTTAAACTAGAGGGGGTTTTGGGTAGCTTCATTTGGGGCTATAGGAGAGCCCGGAGAGCTATTGATCTGTTAAAGCTTCCATATAAACAGGGGGGCATTGATTTTCCTGATTTAAAAAAATATTTCTGGGCTGCTTTCACTGAGAGTTTTTGTAGCCTCTTAAATCCCGAATATAATTTTTTTTCCATCATTTTATATTGGGAGAGGATAGTAATATGTATTTATACAAGACCAATGACCCGAATTATTTTAAAAGAGTTACGTTCAAGACCATGAGGGATAGCATATTTATATGTTGTGCTATATCTACTAGATGTAATCTGTAATTTTATCATGATAAACTACCCTTATGGGGTAATCCGATATTTCTGGAAATTTTTCAGGATGTTGCTAGTAAACTGTGGGCTGGGTTTGGGATTACCTTCTTAGGAGATCTTTATGATTATAAGAAACTACAGAGGCAGTATAAGTTGCCTGACGGCATCTTTTTAAAATATTTACAGATTAGGGACTACTTGGTGAGGCATTTGAAGCTGGCAACACCATCTAGCTCAGAAATCTGGGACTGTTTGTACAGCGGGAAGACAAAATCTATGATAAGTCATATGTATAAATGTATTCAAAATCCTAAGCAAAATGACTTAGAAAGATTGGCGGCACGTTGGCAGGAGACTCTGGGGACAGAGGTAACATCTAGTGTCATCAAACAAGCACTAAGTATTATAGATGAGTCAGTGCATTCTGTTAATCTGCGATTGCAGCAATTTTGTACTATTTGCTTGCTACGCATGACAAAATTTCTAAATGGTCTAGGGCTGGTCTGAATGGGGATCAGACAAAATGTCCTAGATGTGACTTATATGCGGCTAATATTACGCATATGTTTGTAACCTGTCCAGAATTGCATATATATTGGCAGAAGATTGGCCAAGTGCTTTCTCAGAGATTGGGGATAGGGACACCATTGACGACCACAGAAATTATGATGGGTCTTAAGCTAGCGAATCACCGACTTACTCGTCTTGTGTCAATATTGTTGGTTGCTGCTAGATTGGCAATTGCTCGGGTATGGATTGCTTCAAAACCGCCTTCCATAAATGAGTGGTGGTTATTGGTTAAGAAAACGTATGATATGGAAAAAGCCCTAGCTCAGGCAAGGGGTACGCGCTCTCTGCAGAAACTAGATGCAGTATGGGGGCTCTTATTTTAGGAACACCTGCTGTTTTTTATTATATATTATCTTTTGACGCATTGACAATTGCTATGTTTTTTTTCATGATTCTCTGTAAATGGTGTTAACTTTTGTCTGCCCTAAGTTATTTAATTTTGCTCTGCTGTTGCTTTTCTATTATGCTTATGTAATGTTCTGTTAATTTGTACCCCACTTGTTGACAATAAAAAAAAAAAAATGAATGTGGTTCAATGTGCTGCATGGGTTGCTTTTTCTAGCCATGTACTTCACACAACCCTTTCACATGATCGGTCATTCATTGCTGCATTATTCTAGTCACCCTACACGTGTCCTACTTGCCCCTCATGCTTCCCCTCCAATATATTATCCTATCAATAGGACACAAAAATTGTTCCTGGTTAGGGGCAAGGTTTAAAGAAGAGTAAGTTTGACTTCAGAGTTTCGACTAGCTTAGTTAAGAATGGATTATGTTAATGAAAGATAGAAGAAGGTGTATGGTGGTATGGGCAGGTTGTACACCACCCACCCATAAAATGTTAGAGAAATAGAGATATAAACATGGCAAGGCATAACAATGGTTTGCGACAGGGCTTGCATCTATGAGGAAATAACTGGGGTTTTGGTTAATAAATCTCAGTAGCTGTTGTTAAGGAAGAAGCATGATTTATGACTTGAACCAGCAACCACTTCGTGACCTCCTGCCTCCACCTGATGTTCTTGTTTTCTTCCTAGAAAAAGTCACAAAGAAGCAAGGAAAAGTGGGAGCCTGAGGGAAACATGGTTACAAGAACAGAAGGAAGAGAATGTCAAAGGAATAAAAAGGAGGTTACGTTGGTTTGAGAGCAAACACATTTAAAGGGGAAGTGAAAAACACAAACAAAAAAGAATAAAATAGAAGTCAAAATGATGCAGCGGGACAAATATTAGAAATGTAAAAATTATTAAAACAAAGGTACAATTAAGAAGAAAACACTAGGTTCTCATTACTAATTTACTGGAGCAGTAGCCATAACTCCAGCCGTTTCCGAATGGCTTGACTTCCTACATCTGGGGTGAACAGGTGCTGGAAAACCCGGCCCAGTTTTACTGGGTGTAAAAATGCACCTGGAAAAACACTGGGACTCTGGGGCCAGCAGTGAGCAGAAGCCCAGGATAATGTCTACCTCACTCCCATCCTGATCAGAAAGGGGAGCATGCCATGCTTGGCAGTCCACTCCCCTGCACAACAACCCGTGTCTCCTGTCCCCATATACCACCTGCTCCTAGTTCCTAACCTCAGCCTTTGCAACATCCACAATTTCCTCACCAAAATGTTTTTAAAAGAGCAATACTTTTTAAAATTCCCAATGCCTGGTACATGTCCTCCACTTCAGACTAGCAGTGGAAGAAATTAATTTTTTCAATCCTGCATGCAATTCTGCTGTTTCCACATCTGTCTGCCTCATACTGAAAAAATTGAGGTATGCTGGAGAAATGCCTTGCAAAACAAGAAACCTTCTGTGCAGTGAGGCATTTGCTAGAGTGCCAGGAAGGCCCTATAGGCAGGTGTGACACACAGGTTTCTCTGCTCATGAAATTGCTTTAAAATGCACTTTCAATGGTCCAGTCACCATATTTACATTAATGCAGTGAGGATAAAGGTAAATACATTGCCCAGCCCCTCACATTGCTTCTAAGAGCAACTGTGGTTTTCACTATTTTTTCACCCATGGAGCAGCGGATTAACCCCAATCCCACTGTGCTGGTATAAAGAAATTTCACAATTCCCTCATTTCGCTTGCAGAGCCGAAATTTCGCCCACCTCTAATCCTAACCAGCCGTGGCCTGTCCTGACAGGCAGAGAGGTCACACCCCCACCTTCTTCTTCTCGACAAGAAGAGTGTCTGTCAGGCCAAGCAAAGGTCAGCCTGACAGACAATCTTCTTGTACAGGTCAGGCAGCCAGGAGCTAGACATGCTCTAAATGCGTAGGCTCCTGACTGCCTCAGCTGAAATTTGTCGGTCTGAAGATGCCACAGCTCCTGTGGATGTGATCTATTCAACCTGGCAAAGCATCTCAAGGCCCTCTGCCCTCATGATGAGGAAGAGCGTCATTGATAGCCTCGCACCTGGGCACTTCAGTTTTGACTCTGAAGTGCCTGAGGTGAGTGTCTATCAGTGACATCTCTTTGCAGAGTGGGGTGGGGTCAGCAGCTCTCACTGACTCCCATCCTACTCTGTGATGAGGTAGGGATTGCTGCCTCCCTCATTAGCTGCCTTATGATCAGCCAATGAGAGACGGTGGCAGCCACAACCCTCCTGAGACCTCCGAGGCTTTAATCCCTGAGAGCTGCAGCAGGTAAGTGTTCTGTTTTTTTTAATGTTTGGTGCATGTGTGTGAGTACATATGAATATTTGGGAGTGAGTGTTGTGAATAGATGTGTGTGTATGTGCATGTGTAAATGTATGGGTGTGAGTGAGTGTGTATGTGTGGCCAACCCAACATCTTCCCATATGCCACTCTGGTGCATGACACCGCTTCCAATCAACTGCTTTCCTCTCTGATCTCTTATTAGAGGATATATTACCTGCATCCATGCTGACAGTGATTCAGTGATGCTCTCCTTTCAGAACAGAACAGGAGGATGGAAACAAAACCAAAATAAGGCCCACAGAAGACAACATAAGGTGGGAGTAGGTCTGGTGCTGGCTGAGATGAGAAGACAGGGGAAAGTATTGCCACATCCAAGTCCCAAATGGCTGACTCTTGGACATCACTTTATACACCAATCACAGAGGATATTGTTTGTGTCCAAAATGTGCCATCACATCTATTTTTTGACAAGAGGATCTGGAAGTTGAATTTTGCATAAATTAACTTAATTTCATTTCACGTTTAAACATTTTAGTGAAATTCACCAAAAATACTCACAACCATAGTTTGGAAGTTTGCATATATTCCAGTGCTAATATCAAGAAGAGTATCTTGATATTCATGAGCCAGTGTGTCAAACAGTCTGGCGGCATTTCAGAAGTAGATCCCTCAAAACTGCCGCTGTTTGAATGTGAGCATGATCAAAGTTTGTTAGTCCAAAAACTATTTTATAATGTTATGTCCCGTATAGAGGCCTTAATGTAGACCCGTTCATACATGCCCTAAAATGGACGTATTCGTATTTGCCCTAATATGGCCATATTCGTACTTGCCCTATTAAGGTCAATGCTGCATATGCCCTATTACGGTCATAACTAAACATGTCCTATTATAGTATGATTCCTTATATAGGCATGATCTTTCACCCACATTAGTCCCACTAGTACACAACGTGCTCTGAGGGCTGAACGTTATCTATCCTGTGGTTTTGAATACAGCAGGGTTTTTCCCAAACACAGGCCCACACTGTACTCATTAATTATGCATGATTGTCTAGGAATACAGCACCTGCATAATATGTCTGTACAAAGTTCACCCCTGACGTCTTCCTCAAGACAGACCAGGCTCAATGCAAACCACACAAAGGGATGAGAGTCTCCAGGGTATAAATATACCACATCTTGCCCCGGTAAGAAAGAGGGAACCGAGACTTCCATGCTGACACACTGACCAGAGACGCTGAAGCCCCTGCATGCAGTTACTCAAGCTGACAGTGGTCTGACACAACCCGGACGGGGTGTCCAACTCGAGACCAGGACGGGGTCCCACACTCTCTCTATTCAGGTATGGGGGTTCGACTAAATCCTAGAAGGATTCTTGGCTCTTAGCTTCTAAGACCTACACACATATGCTAGGTACATACAAGTAAATCTAGGTAGGCATCGTAGGAGTACGCACACTTGCATAATGCTTTTATATTCATGTATGTACTCATGATTATCGCAATATGGTAGAACTGTTCTATCCCTTTGCTTTTATCGTACTGCTGATAATATATCTCTGCTATTGTCTGCTGGTTACCGCAGCACCTTTATTTTACACTAGAATAACAACTGTTCAATAAATACTTATTGAAACGCCTGACTGTTTATTCTGTGTAACTCTCTGAGACAAACCGAATAAGTAAGCAGGAGTGACTGAGCAAAAGGTAGTACATTGTTTCCACGATTCTGAGGAATTTGGGTTGTCATGATCTAAGGTTGCCAGAAACTAATCTCTCCCCGATAAGAGGAGATTCTAGTGGCACTGTGAGCTAGCTAATGCAAAACAATCTAACATACGCGGTGGGGGTACACAGAGTCAGTCTGCCTCCAAGCCCACAGCTTATTTTATACAAACGCGCAGGTCCTGCATGGGTACTATAGGAACTACACGACATGGCGCCACCAACGTTGGTTTGGTACTTATTTAACAGTAGAATCTGAGTAGTTCAGTCGTGCTATTCTCAGAGAACCTACTCACAAAACCCCAGAGACTTCTGGAGTGGGTGGGCACAAAATCCGCCGCAGCTGAGTTGTACGAAAATACTATTTATTGGCTGTTGGTTATTCAAGCTTGAAGGACATATAGTTCCTACAATTGTGCATTTACACCTTATCTTAAAACTTCCTTAAACACCCTTCTTCCACTTAAAAATGGTTGAAGAAGCAGAAGAAACAAGGAGAGTTGTAACAGACCTCTTCGGTTTAGGAGAAGAAGACCCTGAAGATGCAATACAAATTGCACCAAATTTCAGAAGGGCAGTCACCATAAAACTTCTAGAACATGGCTTAAGAGCCAGGGGTGGTACAGTAATTTTCGTGATTGAGGCACACGAATCCAATAAAACAGAGGTGTTCTATTCATGGGTTACATTCCCAGCAGCAAATGCAATTACAAATGTATTTCACTACTACCTAGAAGGTGAAACACCAGCGGACTATACTCCTTTTGAGGAGTTAGAGGTTCCGCTCACTTACCAGGAGCATAATTACTGGTTTAAAGGCGCCCTACCCCACGTACATCGAAGAGCAAGATTAGGCCCGCTCGGAGGAGCAGTAGCCACATGACCCATATTAGCGGCATACACACCACATACTGATATTGGCTCAATGCCACAGCCAGACTTACTCGTACAACACAGAGATTTAATTAAAATCTACAGAAACCTCACACAATTTGTGATGAGGACTTTAACAGTTCAGCCTACACCAGCTGCAGCACAGGACACTCCACTCCAAAGTACAGTTAATAAAATAACTCCACAAACATTACACGCGATAATGGGCAAAATGCCAGCAAAACGCAAGCAAATCCCATTATGGATAGCTCAGAAAATAACTCAGCTTGAGGCAGTATTCCCGAAAACTACCACCTGTGATAAACACAGAATTCTAACAATCTGCTTGCCTATGGGTCTCACACCACAAGTAGAGGACTGCACCACTTGGGGTTCAGTCTTTGCTGCCATATATACCAGAACACATGGTATCCCTTCAATAGCAGTAGTACCTGAAGTATTTAAACAAATACAAAATGAGTATGGAGCAGAGCCTGCCCTTAACTTAGGGATGAAGCTACTAAATAACTTTGACCAGGTATCAGCCATAATACTAGCTAACATTAAGGGGGAAGCAGCTTCAGTGGCGATCCGCCAACGCCTGAGGGAGTTCGGTCCAAAGGATCAACAACATGAACTACCCAAAATAATTGAAACTGCATACGCAGAATTAGGCAGAGACAGTCTAGGTGGGAAAGCATTAAAACCACAACTGGTGGATAGTCCTGGAAAGGACATTACAAAGCAGACACCTACTTCTTCTAAAAAGAAGTGGGAAAATAAAAAGCAACAAAAGTCTAAAGACAACAGATCTCAGTCCAGAGGTAGGTCTCCTCAACAGGAGCCCTCTGAAAGGAGGTATAACCTCAGGAATAGGGATAATATTAAAAAACCTGACAGGTATCAGGATACTGATACTCGTTCCTCTCGTTCCTTTCAGGGTTCATCAAGAAACTCCGAGAGGGAAGGACGGTCAGAACACAGACAAGAGGAGCGTACAAAGTCTAGAGACACGCAACGCGCTGCGGACTACGCACCTAAAAAGGAAGATAAACAAAAATCAAAACCTCAGTTCAAAAAGAAGAAGGTAGCAGGTCTCAAGATCAGACATGTCCAGAATTCTGAGGACACAGCTTCTGAACGGGGAATGGGCTCTGACGATGCTAGACAGCGCAGCAGAAGTAGCGATAGCTCGCCAGAACCTGAAGGAATTTCCTGTGACAGCGGAGTTGAGTGAGTATATCATGGTGGAAACACCTGATACTCGGGTAAGTGTCCCACATAAATTACATGAGATAACACTCCGGATGGAGGGGGACAAGCTCAGAAAAGTTAAAGGTCTCTTTTGGAAAAATCTGTCATCTGGTTATGACATTCTATTAGCAGAAAAAGACTGGCCGCCTGCATTCATCATGGAGTGCCCTAGGGGAGAAACGATAATTTTTACAGCCTTTTCTGACCTCGTTCCCATTCACCTAAAACATGCATATGCACAGGAGTGGGCGGTTGCCCTAGCTCCAGCATTGTATAAAAATCATGTTGGTTGGGATGAGGATTCAACCCACCACGTGATCCCGTTAAAGGTTTCCCCAAATGCTCAAAGGCAATACCCTATAAAGCAGGAAGCTAAAAAACAAGTCAGGGAAATTCTAGACCAACTAGAATACCAGGGGGTGATAGAAAATTGCACTTCACCTATGAACAATCCTTTGTTTCCCGTAATGAAACCTGACAACACATATCGTCTAGTTTTAGATTACAGACATTTAAACACTTGCACAAAAACATTTGCAGTTCAAAATGCACACAGTGCCGCATTAATGAATAACATTGTGCGGAGAAAATACAAAACAACACTTGATATCTCAAATGGATTTTTCTGCCAAAATATAGCACCTGAAAGCAGTTATCTGACCGCATTCAGTGCGTTAGGGTCCCAATGGCAATTTTGCCGACTCCCCCAAGGGTATGAGAATAGCCCGGGGTTGTTTTCAGCAAGGATAACAGAGTTACTCCAAAATTTGGATGAAGAAGCGTTGTCCTATGTGGATGATATTTATCTGACGGACGATGACTTAAAGAGGCACTTGACCAGGGTGAGCACCATTATTATGGGATTCGCCTCTGAGGGCTATAAATTTAATTTCAAAAAATCAAAAATTGCCCACCTCAATGTCCTGTTTTTAGGATACGAGCTGTCAAGTGAGGGAAAAAGCCTAGCAGCTAACTTTTTAGAAAAGTGTGCGCTGCTCCAACCTCCAAAATCATTAAAGAATTTACAATCAATTCTGGGATTCCTAAATTTTGGTCGAACATACATTTTGGATTACGCAGAAAGAGTAAAACCTTTCTACGACTTAATAAAACCTGATTTTTCAGTCAGACAATGGACACAGGAACATACAAATATCCTGCGTTCCCTACAGGAAGACATGATAGCTTCTAAACATTTACAGACACGCGTAAACATACGCAACTTGGTGATCCGAGTCATAGCGGGTCAATGCGGGTACACTTATTTAACATTTAACGAAGGTGAAACAGTACCAATCGCATACAAATCACACCTGTACACAAACGCAGAAATGCGTTTCTCTTCAACAGAAAAAATTCTGACAGCAGTACAGACCGCTGTAGCAAGGGAAAGAGCTCTGGCTCAGGGTAAACGCATAATTGTCGTGACCCCAGTACCAGCTTTAGAAGCTGTGACAAAAGCTAGCATTCCAAATGCGAAAGCCTTACATCCGAGATGGATACAATGGGCTAATTCTCTTACTGCAACGGATGTTGAATACAGATTTGATCCAAGTTTAAAAACACAGGCATTCCTGCAATACGAACAAGAATATCCTCTACCAAATGAAATTTTGCCTCTAGATCAGTATGAATACATTATTTACACTGACGGTTCTGCTCAACCAGCCATAGGGAGTAAGCAAGCTTACAGCGCGGCGTGTGCGATTGTTAAAGGTCACATGCACAATGGAAAGTTCCATCCGAGTTGCACTAAAAGGCAATCTCTAGGAGACTGCACGGCTCAGTTGGCAGAACTCAAAGCACTTATACTGGCACTTATAAATACGGAACACAAATTCCCCACACTTATTGTGTGTGATTCCTTTTACTGTGTACAGTCGTACAATGAATATCTACATCATTGGGAACAAAACGGGTTCAAAGATGCAAAAGGTGGCACAATTAAGCATAAAATGCTATGGGAACAGGTAGTGGAGTTGAGAAACGAACTAACAAGGGCTCACGTGATACATACACTGAGTCATCAGCGTGATGGCGTTCACGTTGAAGGGAATTCATTGGCTGATGAAGCCGCAAAGGGGGCTGTTCGCACAGCCGCCGTATCTGCAGTTACTCGTTCAAAGACGAGGGTAGACGGCGAGATAATGGTAGCTGTCAATGCTTCACGCAGGGGCAGCACAGCAGTACCTAAAAAATTTCCACTCAAGTACTCCTACCAGTTAGATGCACAAAACATTCCATATGCTCAGATTCCTGGAGTGGGGGATAGAGTAATACCAAATATGGATCGTAGGCTAGGCTTAATTGTGGCAGCACACAAAGGAAGTGGTTCTGTACACAACGGACTTAGGGAGACAGTTGCTTTGTTAAAAGAACGCTACTGGTGGCCCGTGATGAGAAGGCTGATTAGAGACTACGTCTGGAACTGCGACATCTGCAAGCAGATGAATGGGTCCACCACAACACGTCCAGTACAGATGCCTTTGTTAGACAGCATTAGAATGTCCGTTCATGCGCGTCCAGCTCAAGTTTCCTCAAGGTTTGGCCTCAGCGCTCGGCTGATGCTCGAACTGTTATAAAAGATTTCCGAGTCTTTATCGGCACATACGCAGTTGGCACGTTACATTCTGACCGTGGTCCGGCGTTTAGCTCTCGGGCTTACAAAGAGGCCATGGAAGGAATGGGCGTAGCATTGCGGTACTCCTCTCCGTATCATCCCGAGGAAATTCTGTTGTGGAGAGGAAAAACCGAGACTTAAAGCAATCTTTAACAGCTAGGGTATTAGGCAAGGGCAGTAGATGGGTCGATCACCTTTATGGGGTACAGCGCGTGCTCAATAATCAGCCAAGAAGCTCTCTAGGAGGTGTCACTCCTTACGAGGTCCTATTTGGGACAAGAATGTGGGTACCTGATCTTGATTGTGAAGGCACAGTGGCGGATGAAAAACCATTTGATATCCATGATCGTTTGGCTGTTTTACAGGATCTAAATGAATCCAGGACACAACAAAGTAACGTGCTCCAGAAACAGGCCGCCACTGAGGAAGTCAAGGCAGTACCGGCAAGACCTATCTGGATCCCAAAGATCGGGGATCTGGTCAGAGAGAAGATTGCTGACAAGAAAGAATTTGGGCCATCATACAGAAAGCCTGTACCGGTCCTTGCAATCCACGGCACAAGAACTGTACTTCTGCCACCTCTTGCCGGAAAAAAGGAGAAAAGATTTGTCTCAATTGACTTAATCAAACCACACGATGTGGCCGATACTAAACAGTAGGCCTCATGGACTCCACAGTAGCAGACGCCCTCCTCTCGCTACAATCCAAGAAGTCCAAACAGAAAGACTCATCACGTTTGAAGAGCCACCTGTACGGAATGAAGGACTAAGCAACAATGCTATGGAACTCGTTCCACTTCAACAAGAAGAAAATCAACTTAACAACCAAGTTGCAATAAGACCTAATACAGACATCTACGTCAACATGCCTCGTCAAGAGCAAAATCCGATTTCAACAAATCCCGATGCAATTCCAACAATTGATCGAACTGCTTCTGGCTTTTTCATGAACTTTGATACGTTTTCACTGGATCCAAGTGAACCGGAAATGACGCCAGCCAAAAAATCACTCAAACATAAACTCAATGACTTTATGAACTTTTTTAGAAAGACTTACCTGGTGTCACCTTGGATAGAACTATGGTATATCACTGGGATTCTATTTTTCATTTTCTGGCTAGGTTTAATTATAACTTTTAGTATGCTTATTAATGGACGATACCTCCAATCAAGCACTACAGCCCAAAGAGCTAATTTGATTTTAAAACCACACCAGTCTTCACATCGTGAACCAAGAGAATTGTCTTCAGTGAACATCACAGCAGTTCCTATACCGGACGGTATAGTATGGGACAAGATTGATTATGATATATTAGGTCCGACTGAACTTTTAAAGCTAAGACATGTATTTAAAATTTCTTTAAGTGATATCATTACCTCAAGTGCATATTCTGATGATTGGGACACTGAAACTGTAAATGCTATGATGTCTGATTTAGAAAAAACTGCAGCATTTCCGAACAATGAAATGTTAGAAGGTACTTCAGACTATGATACATTGTACTGTTACCAACATTTTGGTGATCATTTCTTACACAAGTCTATAACACCTAGAAATGTATTTGAATACCACCAGTGGGAACACTGCCCAACACCTCCAAAAGGTAGTTCACAAGCATTTGCACAGAAATTCACATACTTCTCAGGGTTTAACACATCAGACCCGAAGTCATTTTATTATAAAGTGGCGAAAAATTCAGCTCAGAAAATTATGTTAACAAACACCAAACATATTTATTCTGCATCCTTCCTGAACCAGTTGTCTAAACAGGGTTTCGATCTTTGGAAAGACACAATAGATTCCAAATCAATCTGGGGTTCTAGGGACTGGCAAGTCCAAGGAATAGAAGCACTTTTTAGAGCATGCATCATTCCACAGCAGATTTTATTACTGAATGAAACTGTGCAACAAACAACCTGTCTTGGATTAGCCAAAGGCAAGGAGATTAACACACCAGGGTTTCCAACACCATCACAGATGGGTGGGGGGCAGAATTCAACTACACAAGGGGTAGGGTTAGATGACATTTTCCAGTACAACAGATCAGATCCTGATTGGTCAGAATGGCTGGTTTGGCCCATTGACACAAACAAATGTCAACAGAGATTTATGAATACAACCAGAGGGTTTAGTATCCATAGGCCAGATCCACGCTATGTACAAAGACAACACCCAGGGGTAGTGACATCGTATAGTGATGGGAAGTTGTGCCTTGATTGGCTGGAGACCTCAACACTGGCAGAAGTGAAGCAACACTTGACCTTACTCACACATGACATGGATCTTAGAGATTTTCTACTAGGTCCCAAGAAACAACATCAGACACGTTTCATATATGCAGGCCTCTATGCCTACTATAATGAAAACTGGAAAATATCCCAACAAGAGGCCGCAGAAAGGATACGGGAGATAGACCGTATTAACTTAGAAAAGGCATTAGCAGTAGTGGATCATGGGTTAACTACTTTGACCTCCAGGATTTACTCCTTAGGCAACATTGTGTCCTCGGCAATCGACATATTAGAACAAGATCTGGCCTTGTTACAACACGGGCAATCTCAACTACGTTCTATTATGATGTTAAGCTGGACGCTACAATCTTTGCGTGCAGGCTATGTGCCATGGCGTTTTATAAACACCACGTCTCTGTTCTCAGAATACAATCTAACTGATAAACAGACAGAAATGGCACAAAGGGGAGCCGAATATAGAATGCTGCGTATTGAGAAACTGGAAAGGTTACCATTCACTGTAGCCGAAGCGCCATCAACGGAATGGCTAATTCATGGCCAAATCACTCTGCCGGTCACTACGTTTCAGTTTCAATATTGCCTTGAGCAAAGGCAGGCAGGCAGGCAAATATGTGAAAATGGGTAAGGGATACATCAAGGAAACTTGGGAGTTACCATATAGATACCGATGCCGGAATGGGGATCGAGAAGTGTATCCGAGTGGCACAAACTGCAAGAACGCTTTAAGCGGGTCTCTAATGTGTCAGGATATTTCTCTACACAGAGCCTGCAGTGGTTCAGTGGCGAACTTATCTTGTCACATGTCAGGGACCCCAGCGGCCATGATCACGCCGGTTTTCCAGCTGCTCTCGAATGGGAGTTACTTCATGTTAAATGATCAAGGTTGCTGTGGGATGCTTCCGGGCATCGCATATCCAGTGACTGTTAACTCCAGGGTTACTTGCTGTATGCAAGTATTGTTTCCGCCACTGAACACAGTCGGGGAGGCGCCGCTATGGCCTTCACTGAATGTTTCTTTTATACAGTTTGATACTCTGAGCAGATTGAAAGCCATGCTTTTACAGCAACCCGTGCCCTTAACCTCCGCTCGAGAAACCTATGAACTTCAAGTTGCAAGGACCTCGACCGAGATACAGGCACTCATACGTACAAACTGCCCCATTCATTTCGCAGAAATGGTGGGACGTATCTTTAACATGTCAGATACGAGCGGAATTGTACACCTATTTAAGACCATAGGGTCCGGACTGTTAAGCACCTTTCAGACAGTCCTCGGAGTAATCCCAAATTTTATACACTCCGTATTGGGAAGCGTATTTGGAGGATTCCCGCTCATCCTGTTCCTAATCGCAGGAATCCTGATTGTAATATTGCTGCTACGCAATGGACGGCCCACTTCCCGAGGGAATGGTGAACACGCTCCTGGAGCGGAAATACCGTGAACGCATGGTACAACTTCTGGGCATTTCTTGCCTGCGAGAACTCAATGCCTCCTGGTTTCTATCATTTAGACCAGTCTGGGTAGACTGCATCTTACCTGTTCTTCGATGCCTGTTCTGCGGGGAGGAATGCACGTTGGATCTTTGTCTAACATTTCCATCAGATGCGCCTCCGGACACGGATGCAATGCTGGACCCCGTAAAGGCCTACGCTCTGCGTTGTCCTCAGCGGCTTCCGATTCTGATGAATGCATTCCTGGAGAATCCACAGGTGCTGTTCGCCCCTGCTGGGTTAGGTGACTCTTCCACAGGCACCCAGGTTACAACTGCCGCACAAGCTGCCGCAGCACCGACTGTTGGCAGTACTACATTCCATCTATGTGCGATTGACGTTCTCTGTGAAGCGTTGGATTTGTCATCTACAGCAGCTGACACCGATGATATTGAGCTTCCCAGCCATGACGTGTAATCTTGAAATGGCTCATCGTGTCCTGGAAAAGAATTCGGCTTCTTCATTCGTTTCAAAATAAACAATCTAAATTTGGAACATTTTCTTACATTAACACTTTCGCTTGAGAAAAGCATGGCCTTCTCCTGCTTATGGTAATACAACTTCTATAGAGAGACGATATTGACTTTTTAAGTGGCAACTAGAAAAAGCTGAATTTGAACATTTATTTTTTTAACACCTCAAATTTTAACGATTTTAAAACCATGTTTTTACTTGCTTTTAAAATATTTTAAATTGTCCAAATTTTAAGTATGGTCATCCTGTTCGGAAGAGGAGTGGGTGTTATGTCCCGTATAGAGGCCCTAATGTAGACCCATTCATACATGCCCTAAAATGGACGTATTTGTATTTGCCCTAATATGGTCATATTCGTACTTGCCCTATTATGGTCAATGCCGCATATGCCCTATTACGGTCATAACTAAACATGTCCTATTATAGTATGACTCCTTATATAGGCATGATCTTTCACCCACATTAGTCCCATTAGTACACAACGTGCTCTGAGGGCTGAACGTTATCTATCCTGTGGTTTTGAATACAGCAGGGTTTTTCCCAAACACAGGCCCACACTGTACTCATTAATTATGCATGATTCTCTAGGAATACAGCACCTGCATAATATGTCTGTACAAAGTTCACCCCTGACGTATTCCTCAAGACTGACCAGGCCCAATGCAAACCACACAAAGGGATGAGAGTCTCCAGGGTATAAATATACCACATCTTGCCCCGGTAAGAAAGAGGGATCCGAGACTTCCATGCTGACACACTGACCGGAGACGCTGAAGCCCCTGCATGCAGTTGCTCAAGCTGACCGTGGTCTGACACAACCCGGACGGGGTGTCCAACTCGAGACCAGGACGGGGTCCCACACTCTCTCTATTCAGGCATTGGGGTTCGACTAAATCCTAGAAGGATTCTTGGCTCTTAGCTTCTAAGACCTACACACATATGCTAGGTACATACAAGTACATCTAGGTAGGCATCGTAGGAGTACGCACACTTGCATAATGCTTTTATATTCATGTATGTACTCATGATTATCGCAATATGGTAGAACTGTTCTAACCCTTTGCTTTTATCGTACTGCTGATAATATATCTCTGCTATTGTCTGCTGGTTACCGCAGCACATATATTTTACACTAGAATAACAACTGTTCAATAAATACTTATTGAAACGCCCGACTGTTTATTCTGTGTAACTCTCTGAGACAAACCGAATAAGTAAGCACGAGTGACTGAGCGAAAGGTAGTACATTGTTTCCACGATTCTGAGGAATTTGGGTTGTCATGATCTAAGGTTGCCAGAAACTAATCTCTCCCTGATAAGAGGAGATTCTAGTGGCACTGTGAGCTAGCTAATGCAAAACAATCTAACATACGCGGTGGGGGTGCACAGAGTCAGTCTGCC
This sequence comes from Calotriton arnoldi, assembly GCA_963921515.1. Classification (NCBI taxonomy): domain Eukaryota; kingdom Metazoa; phylum Chordata; class Amphibia; order Caudata; family Salamandridae; genus Calotriton; species Calotriton arnoldi. The sequence goes on along the minus strand of CAWUFW010003189.1, from coordinate 1,558,005 downwards.
TCCAAGCGCACAGCTTATGTTATACAAACGCGCAGGTCCTGCATGGGTACTATAGGAACTACACGACAATAATTTTAAAATATAAAGATTTTTTTAGATGAACAGGCATGATTAAGCCGAAGGCAAAAAATCCAGGGGACAAATTTTGTATTTTTCACACAACGCAATGCTGCAAAAAAAACCTGTGCTGGCCCAACGAAAAACTTGATAAAACCTCCAATTCAATCTTCCTACCCTCATAGGATACTGACGCTCTGTCTGGAGGAAATAACGCCCTATCACCCCATGTCTTGTGATACAGATCAGATGTGAGCACCTGAATCCACCAACAGATTAAGGCACTTGCCTCCAACCACCACCTCAACATACGGGTCCACACAATTGTTAGGATCACCCAAGACAATATCACCATCAGATACTACCACAATCATATCCTGAAATTCTTTGACAAGACGTTGATCATCCATCGATTCTTCTCCCATCACACAATTAACTTCAGGACTCCTAGATTGACCCAATTAGCACACGTTTGAGAAATGGCCAATCTCACCACACTTGCGACAACTCACACTCCAGACAGGACACAGTCTGTTCTCCTTGTTGTGGGGAAAGTTCCCACATCTGAAACAAATGTTTGAGCATTTGAAGAAATCCTTATCATGGCCCTTGCTATCCCCACGAGATGGTAAATTTGCAGAAAAAGCATTGACATTTTCCTTTACTGTAGAAGTAACATTGAGTTCCTTAATGGATAACTGTGCCAACTCTACGCTTTTTGCCACTTTAATCACATCCTCCAACATAGGATTCCCCATAGTCAACAGCTTTTGTTGTATGTGTCTGTCTGTGCAATGAGCAATAAACTGATCCCTCACCAGTTGATCATGAAATTCACCAAATTGACATTGGGCGCAAAGTTTACGTAATGCACTAATGTAAGCATCCACTTTTTCATTCTGTAGCTGGGCATGTTTAAAAAACTTGTGACGTAAAACAACCAGGCTAGGCTGGACATCAAATTTAACAAACAACTTCTTCACAGCCTCCTGATAGTCATCCACCTCTTCACCATCCTCCGGCACCAGATCAGGAAGGTGTTTGAAAATGGCTCTACCTTCAAAACCTAGAGAATGCAAGAAAAGATACTTTTCCTCTCCGCTCTAAATCGCGATGCACCAATGGCTCCCAGGTATGTTTCAATGGCGTCGGACCATTGTCTCCACAGAATATGAGGATTGCCAGGAGTTTCAAGAAATGGAGGCAGAGGATTAACAGACTGCATAGTCATGCAAGGGCTTAATAATAAACCTGGTACATCCTGATTGAAAGCACCTAATTATACAATATATTTATGAAAGTGTCAAAGGAAGGAAAGCAAATGAAGAAAAGAAGAGAAGAGAAAAAAAATTATGTCAGCGGTGGCTCTACTAGATCGTCGCCAAAAATATGTTGTATCTATTGCAGGTAATTGACACAGAAACGTCCTTTCGTTTTTATGGTGAAGTTTATTCTTCAAGAGCATAGTAACAAGCCACCGCTGCTCTCCTGCCTGGAGGTCAATCAACTGACAATCCTGGAACCCTCCAGACAGTAGGCAGCTAAGGTAACACCAGATAACATTCCAAGAGTTAATATGTCTTCAACTCTTGGTACAGAGCATAACACATTAACCATGTCATCCTAACTGCTCTTTCTATGCCTCCTTCGTCTGTGCTTTTTTTTTATTCTTCAAGCTTATGACTGCTGTGAAGCACATTTATGGCAAAGTTAGTCTTGACATGTGTCTGCGTTTGTATGTGTTAGAATATTAAAGTCAGACCGGGTGCCTTTGACAATGTTTCTTTTATCAGCTACCAGACTGACGAGTCATATGAAAGAACATCATATGAGGTGGTACCACCTCATGAAGTGATAAGACACTGAAAGTTCATGTTAAAGATCTCAAAGGAACTGACGTCAGACTGAGAACATGTCATCAAAGAAAATGACAATTAAATGGGTTGAAAAGACATCACTGCGGTGCAGGGTTCATTAAAAATGTATTTTATCCACGGATGCAAGGAAGTGACGTTCTATAGCTCTCTGAGGTAGAGAAAGAAAGAGAAAATGATGCCTCAATCTTACTATCGGACAATATGGGGAACGATCTGATGGGTTTCACAGCAGGAACAAGAGGGCATGTGAATAAAGGGCCATATATTATTTCTGTATGTGTTGCTTTGTGTACCATCAATGATCAACCTTGCATCAGCAGATAAGGAAAGATGGACTCAAAATTATTCATGCACCTGCATCCTATGAAAGTTGTTTGCGACTCTGCAGGCCGAAATATAATTGCAAATACTTTATCAAGCATAGTCGTACGAATAATTACCTTACACTTCATTTTCACAGCTCTTATCTCGAGCTAGTGGGGAGCCTCTTCCTCAGATATGTTGCTGTGGCAGGAAGATGCACCAAGACTGAAGAGGTCGGTGGAGGGACTAGGGTATTTTTTGCTTGGAGCAGTGCTTAATTTGAGCCGGTGGTTGCAGGTGGGGTCCACCAGCACTCATTTTGGGGGACCGGCCCTTATTTTTCCTCATCAGACTTTCACCCAAAGCTAGAGAGAGAAAAACATAAAAGGAAGAAAGAAAGAAAGCAGAAGGGAAAGACAGCAGCGAGAAAGGGAGAATGCAGGGATGAAAAAGAACCAGCAAAAATATAATAAAGAGGCACTGAGTTCCTGGTGATGGATTAAAGAGTCATGAAGTGGAATAAATACTGTGCAGGCTTGTTGTTCTCCACCTTCACCTTTGCTAGCACCAGCCGACGTTGTCTTACCAGCCTTGGGCCTGGCACTTATTGTTTTACTAATTATCCACTGGCTCTGGGCATCCTACTTACACATGCCTCGGTGCTCGCGTCCCATGACCCTCTTCTCTGTCACTACGGTTCTCCTGTATTTGTGCCTTCTCCTGTGACCCTCTAAGGGCCTTTCATTCTGTGTCTGCCATCTTTGTGGCCACCTCCCTAGGATGCCTCCACATGGTCTACAAAATGCATGAAACGCATGGAGGGTCATGTGTCGGCCGATTGGATGTATCCAAGATAGTTCTATACGAAGCAAAAAAACTACATGAAAGAAAGATATGCAAGTGTAATGCGAAGCAAAACAAGCTTAACGTATTATGAAGAAATGCACAAAAGATGTCAACACACAGGACTGGGACATTTACTGGACTCATTGGTAAGAATTTGTATATTGCAAGTAATTATGTTCGGATGGCCATTCTTGTGCTGTAAACGGCATGCATTGAACAAAATGAGTTTCACACCACTCAATAAGCAGTTGATATTTTTTTTTGAGGAGATATGTAGCCAGGGGCAGCTCCTCCGCTAAGGCGGAGGAGCGCCGCCTCACTGTTCTGTGAGTAGGTGAAAAAGGAAAAATAAAATGATAATTTGTGATTTTGTAATGCATTGTTATCATTTTATTTTTCTGTCCTTGCTCAGCTGGTTAGGGGCGGGGTGGGGCGGGCCTTGCCTGTGTCAGAGGAACAGGGGGAGGAGTGGTGGCATTCGCTTAAGTCATGTGCACTTTGCAAGTTCTCCACAGCCTGGGTGGAGAACATGCCCAGGCTCCCACTCCCTCTCTGAGCGCCGACCACGGTGCTCAGACCAATCACAGCAGCGTCGTGATTGGCTAGTGGAGTCTGGAAGCCTGGGTGCTTCCTGTTCCTGCTTCCTGCCCTGGAGTCCTGGAAACAGGTGTTTTTATTTTTTATTTTGATTCCCTCCCCTGGTCCACGTCGGGACCCTCCCCTCCACCGCTGTTAAGTAGCAGCCGCTACTGTATGCAGCTCAACAAAACGATAGATGATGACATTTCTCGACTCATGACGGCAGAAGGTCTGAAAATACAATTTTTTTTTCTGCCTTTGTAGTTCTGTGAGGTGGCAGGTGTTATGGTTCTCTCTCGGTTGAAGAGCAGGCACGTCACAGCCGATGAATCGTTGTCACAACTGTAAATAAGAAACTTTTGGTCCATACCCATCCAGGCCAAAGTTTAAGAATATGCTAAATACCTGTTTGAATTCTTGGCCTGGAACAAGGAATTCCAACATTACAGCTTACTTTAGGTATTGTAAACACAAGGGGTCTTAGCATAAGTGAAGATGATCCAACCACTCCTTGAATGTTTAAAAAATAAAGCCACAGTTTGCTCTAGTGATACTTTTCCTAATATCCCTGCCCCTCTGATAACTAGTTGGTGTGTTAAAGCATCTCCCTGCTAAGAACTTGAAACAGTTGCCACTGTTGAAAACCTAGCACCATACACTGAAAAGCAGACAATTATGTCATTCTGAACCGCTGCCATCTTAGGAATGGAGTCACTGTTCCAAGGACCATGGGAAAATGAGTAGTGCATGTAAATCACAATGGATTTTTCTTTGACATGGAATTTACAGAGCTCAAAAATCACTACTTTATTGGCAGCAGGCACAAAGCTGAGTCAACATCCCTTCTAGTCTTTAGTGCCTCTTTCCTATAGTTCTGAAACACTGCAATAGTCTGATCAAACATGGTGCGGCAGCCAGAGCGAGGTGCCAGGTTAGTTAATCAGCGACCGAATCCTCCAAAGGGTATGACTAGTGGGAAATCAGCATAAATTCTGCTGGATGCTTTTGGAATGACTTATTTGGACACCATAATACGATAGTGACTGCCAATGGTGTAGAAGGGCAACAGGTGTAATTATTAATAGATATATACTGCGTAATAAGAATGCTTTGGTGATTTGCTCCTACCCATAGATAACATGATTGTTGTTTTTAAGATATATCTTGTTAATGTACCATTATGCGGCCATTGCCAAGCATACAGTTCAAAAGAAATGTTGAAGAAAAGTGTCAAAACGGAAAAAGAAATGGCAATACAGTTTGTTTAAAAAATGACTTATTTGGGCGCCATCTCTGCAGGTTCTGAAACAAGGAGACGTTCAGTTGTGACATATAGAGAGAGTGTTTTATGAACACCAGCACTTGTATAATACATTTAAACAGCAACAATCAAATAAAGAAAAATCATGTGCTTGAAAAGTACAATTTTAAAATTGTTTCTTTGAGAATCACCATCAGACCGACTTTGGAAAGGGGAGATTTAGACTGCAACAAGAGCTGCCACACGTTGTCTGAATGTAATTCAATTCTGAGCACTCCTTTGCAATAGGCTTGCTTGAACATGAAGGAATGGAAAGCACTGTTGTTGGGCATATATCAAACTGCCCTGCTGCAAATGTCACTGACCTACTGCTGATCCATGAGATGCTGACCGGGAAAGAATTGGCACTCTCTGTCCCAGTCATCCCACTGGATTGACTGCTTACTATCTCAATGTGTGCTTCTTGTGATCAAAAAAATATGTTTCCTTTCAGTCAACTATAAAATGTGGCAAAAACTATTTAAAAAAGCAAAGCAAGATTGACAAAGCCAAAAGGCAGCCAATGCCAGACCTATTGCTTTTGCTAGTGCTTGTTTTTTTTTAATCCTCATTCGCCTCTGACCCCAGACAACTAGGAGACTGGTAGGCTGCCGCTGTTACTCAGTTACGAGACGTAGGCCCGCGAGGTGTGAACCCCGCCTCTCTGTCACCCGCCTACCAGTGGCAAACAAACCCGCTCCTGTTGCTGACCTCTCGTTGTCAAGGAGAGGGTGGTCATGCTCTCTTCTGATTTCTCGAAACCGGTGACTGATGCTGTGGGTCTTTTTGCAATTGGAGATCGATACTAATAAGACGCAACACAGCCTGACGCAGTCTGAGAGCTTCCCGTGAGGCTTAATCATAGGAACAGGGGATTATATAAATTATATAAATTATCTTATAATGTAAGACAGATTATCGTTATTAACGTTATTAACCAGGAGACCAGTTTATCAAGTGATCCCAGATAGCTTTCTTCCTGCTGTTTCCCAGTCTAGCTAAATCGGTTCTAGAGGTTTTATATAGAGAGGTCAGCCAGTCTGAATGCGTGGGGGATATGGTCTCAGCCCATCTTTTGCATATTTCACGTCTGGCTAGCAGGATAGCATAGAATAAAAAACTTCTGCTTGAGCCTATGACTTCACTTGATATACCAAAGATGATAAGCCTGAGGGAGATGCATACTGGGCACCCTAAAATATCCGTAAGAGTGGTTTCTGCTTTCTTCCAGAATTTCTGAGATAGCTGGACAATCCCAGAACATATTTGTGCCTGGGGCGCTTTCCATGTGGCACTTTTTGCAACTAGCAGGAGGACCCTTAAATATTTTAGTAAGTCTCGCCGGGGAAAAATAGGCCCTATGTGTAATAAAGTAGTGATTTCTTCTTAACCAGGCTGGTTTCACAACTGAAAATAAGGTGTTAAAGGAAATTTGCCACAAATCTGCCCAGTCTATATCCGGGATTGCATCTCCCCATTGCTAGTGCTTGTTCTTGTTGTAGATAATAATAATACTTTATTTAGACATTCTTTTTTTTTTTTTTTTTTTTTTAATACAGAGGGTACATAAAAAGAAGTAAATAAACAAAGAAGAATAACAATTAATTGCATACATATAGCAGATAATCATATCAAGCAGGCAAGAAAGAGAAAAAGAAAGAAGAGGAAAAGAAAGGAAGAAAAATAACTATATATGTCTAGAGAATCACACAAAAAATTCTCATATGTGGCCGAATTTTTGCAGTGAGCATATACCTCTAGTTTTGGCCAGTGCCCGTTCCCTCTCATATATGTCTTTCATGAGAGCAAGCCATTAAAAAAAAATAGGAGAGTTAGGCAATATCCATGCCCTCGCGATGCAGAGGCGGGCAGCAACTAATGCAATAGATAAAAACTTCTCATGGCACGATTATCACTCTCCTTAAGTCCTAACATGATCTCTTTGTTAGTGAGAAAAAAATTAGAACCCAAGCATTGACCAATATTTTGTGTAACTTTCCCCCCAAAAACTCCTAACATAGGACAAGTGCAGAACATGTGGAGGATGTTGGCTGCAATAAGACCACACTTAGGGCAGCATGATCTATCTACGCTATCTAACACAAGCCCCTGTGCCTTTTGTTGCCATTTACTAATCCTTTCAGGAGTGTAATAAAGCATACAAATAGTTCGGAATTGTTGCAGCTTTAGACTTATTGAATGGATAGAGTTATCTAAAGTGTCCAAAGCTGAAACAATCTCAGAAGTATTCGTAGTGATACCTAATGTCTGACTCCATTTGGAAGCTAAACGATTAGTATCATCACTCCTGAAACGGCAGAGTTGCAAATATATTGAACTGATTCTGGCTTTAAGCAAAAGATTTAAAAAATATGTCAGTAGTTCATGAGAATGTGGAAGTTGCAGCCGTTGTCGTTTTAAGAAGTAGTCTCCGATTTGTAAATATTAAAAAAGATTGTTGTGGAAGTTTAAAGGCAGATTGTAAAGATACAAAGGTACAAAAGCCGTTGATATCATAAAGCTGGCCAAGCCGTTCAATTCCACACCTTGCCCACCTGCGAGCAGTGAGATCATGAAATATACTTGGGAGAATTGGATTATTCCATAATTTGAAATAGTCAATTTAATTCAATTCAAAAATCTTTATTCCGATACAGATATATCCATAAAAGCACAGGTCAAAAATAGCAGCATAAAGTACACAAATCAATAATAAAATATAATAAATTCATAATAAGATAGTATATAAAATCAATTTCCAATTTGGCGCGCTTATTTATGCCTATCCTATATCGTGAAAAAGGTTAAAAAAAAAAAACCTGATCAATAAAACATCCATACATTTTTTGCTGTGGGCATGAATACAATATTAATGTAAGATCAATAAAAACAACCTTTATAAAGTGCACATTGTGTTACGGCAGCTTTCAAAAACGAGCCTACCCGAAAAATTAATTCATCCTCTTCCAATTTGAGGATTTTCATGTAAGCTGCTTTATAGTAGACAGGAGAGGACTTTTTAAAAAATGGTATCAAAAACCATTTTGCATATTTTAAGTAAAATTTACAAAAAAATAAAAAGTGTAGCGTTGTTTGCCTGCTTTGATCATCACAAGGGCATAGCAATTGATCAAGATTGGCATTATACCCCAGAGGAAAGCAAAGTAGAAATTTCACTGTGTCAGCCCTTAGACGGAAAAGCAGTCCTCTCTCCCAACGGCCTATCGGTTTTAAGAGATAACTAGATGGCAAGTGAGAGGCGTCCTCGATAAATGTGTACCTGGCAACAGTGGTTTTCTGAATCTCCTTTTCGTGTCTTGCTTTGCTATAATGTGCATATAGGGCCTCCCGAAGGGCTTTTTTATTTGTGCCGTCTAAGTCAGTGGGATTTGAAAAAAGCGTACTCAAGGTTCACGCTACTCAGTCTCTCCCTTACTGCGGCAAGCCATGGTATTTCCCTACCCTTCTTGCACTTGAGACAATCTATTATTATATCTCTGGTGAGGGTCGCTGCCGAGTTTTTCCAAATTGCAAGCCAAAATATGGCAGGGCGAGCCTTTATATAATCTTCAACATAAAACAGTTTCAATTCACTATGGCAAACATACTGCGATGCAGAGATCGGAGCTCCCAGGAGTTTTCGACAATTCTATTTTCTTCACCCTGAATACTATTACACTTTGAGAAACCCCAGATCTCTGCACCGTATGTTGCAGTTGGAATACATTGTGATTTAAAAGATTTCTTAATCGCTAGGACTACTTCTGTCTTTTTGGGCTGTGGGAGACCAAGGATTGAATTAATAGCTTTGGAGAACTTAATCCTACTGTGCACCACATGATCAGCCCAAGAACCGTTAGCTGCAAATACCAGCCCCAAATAGGGAAAAGTGCAAGTGCGTTGTAAACTTTGGTTGTTGTTAATGATATAGTTTAAAAGATACTTTTTCAGCCCACAAGCCATTATGAACAATTTTTTTAAAATTAGTACGCAAATCAAGGCTAACCATAAAATCTACAAAACCTCGCACTAAAACATAAAAAGCATTAGGTGTGCGACCCATTAAGACCGCATCATCAGCATACAACAGGGTGGGGAGTATATTACCATTAATTTTAGGAACATCATTTGAAAGTGTTATCAGTGATTTGTGTAAGTCATTGATGTATAAAATAAAGAGGAGAGGGGCCAGGACACAACGCTGCCTGACCCCGCTACCTACTTCAATGTCATTTGAAACCTCCCCGCCCTTATTGATCCTCACCCGGGCTTTCAAGCCTTTGTGCAAATAGGCTAAAAAATAAACTAAAACCTCAACCAAGCCATATTTTAAAAGAATAGACCATAAGCGTGACCTGTTAACAAAGTCGAAGGCCGAGGTAAGATCCATAAAAGTCAAATAGATAGGGGATTTTTGTGCTATGGTATATTTACCTATGATCAAGATAAGGTTTAGACACTGTTCGATTGTGCCTATTTTGCTTCTGAACCCTAACTGACATGGTTGTAAAATACGACCTTCCTCGGCCCATATCTTGATCTTATTATACAGGATCCTACCTAAGATTTTCAGCGTATTGTCTATCACAGCTTGGATTAGATCGGTCGCCCTTTTTAAAAATTGGTACAATAATGCTAGTTGACCATGTGCTTGGGATCGGGGCATTGGTTAGATTATTAAAAACGTTTAATAAAAGAGGTGCCCAGAACTCGGGTTTGCGTTTAATAAGGTCGATGGGTAGCCCATCAGGTCCAGGGCTTTGTTGGCCAAGCTTTGTTGAATGGCATCCTCCACTTCCGATAGGGAGATCGAGATCCCAATTGGGGCTTGATATTCGACGGGTTCGTTAGTTTGTATTGGAGCTAAATAATTCATAGAAAAATTAGCTTCCCAAGCCTCACTGCTTATATTGCAACTTATCGGGGTCAGTAATTGTCCCATGGACCTCATATCTTTAACCGCTGTCCAAAAGCCATTCCCATTCTTTGATATAGCAGCACATGCAAGGGCGTCCCAGCGCTCTTTTGCAATTTCGTCCATCCTTAGGGTTGTGGCTGCCTTGTACTTAAGCCTTAATGATTTAATAAGAGCAGGGTCTCTTGGGTTCGTTGAAAGTGCCTTACGGAGCTGTCTATTAGCTGAGGAACAGTCACTGTTGAACCATTTTGGTCCATGTTGTGCATCCACACAGGGTTTACATAGCATGTGTTTGATACCCTAACAAAGTTTTGCAAAAGCACCGATTACCTCAGGGTTATAATCATGATGGGTATCGGATAGTCCCTTACCATCTTATAAAACAAGTCAGTATTATCAACTCCTCGCCAAACTAGTCTTAGGTTGTCAGCAGTAGGAGTCAAATTCCTAGCACCACACTCTTTAGCATATGTCGGCTTAGGGGCGATACTCAATATTATTTTAATAGGATTGTGGTCACCATGGACAGTTGGGACGACCTCAGCTTTCAGCAAGGAATCTTTAAGGGTGGGGGAGATAAAAACATAGTCAATAGTGGAAAACCTGCCCCTACCTCTAAATGTTGGCTCAGGGGGGTTGTTGCTATTGGTTATTGCAGCACTTTCCATTACATTGATTAAGTTATTGTTACGCAGATGATCCGATAATTCTGCCCACCTGTTACACTGGGGCGCCTTGGAGATAAAGTCTATACCTAGGATATTTGCCCTGGGGATCTTAGCATTAAAATCTCCCCCCACACAGATACCGGCTAAGTTATCAAAGCCTTTTTGAAGTTGTAATGTAGAAATAAAATCGAACAAATTAATAACATTTCTGTTCGGTAGGGTTTGAAAATCATTATTATAAAAATTAAGTAGGCAAATAGATACGCCCCTTTTATAGATTAGCACCTGACATTTGTCACTTTTAGTGTCTAGGACCTTTACACTACCTCCAGTAGAGACATGAACCCAAATTGAGAGCCCGCCTGATGGGCGGCCTAGCTTGGGAGTTGGGACAACCATATTAAAACATTCGAACCCTTCAAGGTATAAATCTTGCGTAGCCCAGGTCTCCTGAAACATAAGGATGTCCTGTTTTTGAACTATTTTTAACCAGTCTGGTAAGATTATTTTAGATGCCAAACCAGCAACATTCCAGCTTAGTATGTGTAAGGTTGTATCAACAATAGACTTAATTGGGGTATCATGCTCTAGTGGCTCTGGTGAATGAGTACTTAGTATGATGGTGGTCTTGCTAAATACTGGTGAGGGTAACAGTCAATCCTGGCTATCCAAGCCCGGCACTACTGAGAACCTATTATGTATACTTAGGAAGGGAGGGTCATTAGTTACAAACCTGGGGGTCGGTTTGTAAAAATAACCCAGTGGCAATGGCCAAATGTGAGTTGGGTTGATGGTATTAACCTCATGTACCTTTAGTAGTGATCTAACCATAGATGGATTTCGAAAATGTATCACTGCGCAGTCCCCCACTATGTTCTTTGATGACGCCCCCACCCACCCTACTCTTCGTACCATGACGATGTCATTCATATTTGATACCTTAAACCCTCTATGTTTAGATAGCCAGTCCGTGCTCTTATTACGCAGTTGAACCCACGTTTCTTCTTGGTTTTGCTTGAGGGTGGGTACCCCTGCTAATACCAATACATAGGGACACACTGCTGGTGGTAGACTCAAAAGCTCCCAATTAGGCTCGAGGGTTCTTGTTCTCAATGGGTCAGGGACACCCTCACTCAAACTGCCTAGCCTAGGATTTACACTAACTGAATTATTCACACATTCACATGGGAGGATAGGAGGCATATGCGGAGCAGTGCCAGACATACCTCTAGCACCACCCAAGTTAGAGGGATTTTCAGGCACAGCAGTATGTTTCATTGGGAAACACTCCTTAACTTTGCTACATGTTCCACAAGAACCAATAGGTGCGGTTGATGTTGATAAAATAGACTGCAAGTTAGTATTAGAGTTGGGTGCAGCATCAGTCAGTAGGATCGGAACCCCCCCCTGATAACAGCAGGCTCAGTAGGTTTTTGTTTTAGGCTTAATTTGTTCACAAGAGTGTCTAAGCGATCCAATCGCTTACATAAGCAAGTAAAATTTTTATCTATTAGATTTTTAATACGTTCAAAAACAGTGTCTACGACAGAGTTAATAAAAGTGTCTCTAGATCCGCTGTGATCAAGGGTAGAGAAAACGGAAACTGACTCAGTCTGAGTGCTAATAGGACAACACAGTTCTTTGTTTAATTCAGTCTCTGCAATAACAGCGTTCTGCAAGGGCAATGGGGGCTGTATCCATGAGCTCATAACAGTGCGAGATGAGCTGGAACAAGTAGGTTGTTTCTTTTTGGAACAGACAGGCTTTCCAAGCTTCCTTTTACGTTTGGCCCCTAGAGCAGTGGCAGATGTTGGCGAGCCCATATTTAACAGTGGCTCAGCGGTATTGTCTCCCTTAAAGTTCTCAATAGGGAGATCCACATTATCATGAGTAGGTCCAATAAGTAATGAGGCACTTGGTGTAATTGCTGGTGCGCTACAAGATGTGTGGGGAAAAACAGGATCGGCTAGGGCAGCTCCTGACATGTGACCAGTCTGTTGTGTCTCGAATCCAAGGGATAGGCGCCTCTCAGTTAGTTCGATCTCATTAGAAACGATACTAACCACCCTTTCCAGCATGCTGTCGATACTGGTGGTGACAGGCCGCAGAGGCATTACCCCATTACGTTTCCCCATAATGTGTACTAGAAAATAAGAAAATATAAATTTTCGGTTATATGGGCACTCACCTCAGATATTTTAATAATTGATGGATGTAAGAGGGGTGGCCCAGCCCTGCCTCTTCCTGGCGCTGACGGGCCCGCACGCGTGCTGCGGGAGCCCTCGGCTGATTTTATGCGCCTCCGGGCGCAGGCAAGTCACGTAGGCGCCTCCTGGCGCTGAGACCGGTGGGGGGTGTAGTCCCCGGGCTGCGGTGTAGCGTGGCAAGAAAGTGTGGCGTGCAGCATGCTGGAACAGGCTCCGGCGCTGCGGGAGCCCTGGGCTGATTTTATTTGCCTCCGGGCGCAGGCAAGTCACGTAGTTTTGGCCAGTGCCCTTTCCCTCTCATATATGTCTTTCATGAGAGCAAGCCATTCAAAAAATAGGAGGGTTAGGCGATATCCATGCCCTCGCGATGCAGAGGCGGGCAGCAACTAATGCAATAGATAAAAAACTTCTCATGGCACGATTATCACTCTCCTTAAGTCCTAACATGATCTCTTTGTTAGTGAGAAAAAAATTAGAACCCAAACATTGACCAATATGTTGTGTAACTTTCCCCCAAAGAACTCCTAACATAGGACAAGTGGAGAACATGTGGAGGATGTTGGCTGCAATAAGACCACACTTAGGGCAGCATGATCTATCTACGCTGTCTAACACAAGCCCCTGTGCCTTTTGTTGCCATTTACTAATCCTTTCAGGAGTGTAATAAAGCATACAAATAGTTCGGAATTGTTGCAGCTTTAGACTTATTGAATGGATAGAGTTATCTAAAGTGTCCAAAGCTGAAACAATCTCAGAAGTATTCGTAGTGATACCTAATGTCTGACTCCGTTTGGAAGCTAAACGATTAGTATCATCACTCCTGAAACGGCAGAGTTGTAAATATATTGAACTGATTCTGGCTTTAAGCGAAAGATTTAAAAAAATATATCAGTAGTTCATGAGAATGTGGAAGTTGCAGCCGTTGTCGTTTTAAGAAGTAGTCTCCGATTTGTAAATATTTAAAAAAAGATTGTTGTGGAAGTTTAAAGGCAGATTGTAAAGATACAAAGGTACAAAAGCCGTTGATATCATAAAGCTGGCCAAGCCATTCAATTCCACACCTTGCCCACCTGCGAGCAGTGAGATCATGAAATATACTTGGGAGAATTGGATTATTCCATCATTTGAAATAGTCATGTTGTGTAAGATCCTCAAAAGAGAATGAGCAATAATTGAGAATTTCGTGCCATATACGGACCATGTCCCTAATGGTCTTGAAACGGACCCTTTTATAATAGTTAGGATCATTGATCCTATATAGAAACATTTTGCTGTCTGTGCCCAATGCAAGAGAAAGGCCAAAGTATGGTTGTTTATCAGTTAATAAATTTTGCAAACGCCCGGTAAATGCTGCCCAAAAGTAATGTTTAAAATCAGGGAGTTGTAGTCCACCCAGCTTATAGGGGAGTTTAAGGAGACGTATCGCACGACGTGCCTGCTTGTAGCCCCAAATGAAACTGTTAATAGCACCTTCCAATTTAGTTTCCCCAAATAGTTGGGGACACGTATAGGAATAGCTCGGAACAAATATAGAAACTTAGGCAGAATTGTCATCTTAATTATATTGCACCTGCGAATAATGGTTATTGGAAGTTTATTCCAATTCTTCAACTTTTGTATAACCGAGTGCAGTAATGGCTCGTAAGTCATTAAGTCTCCATATTTGTTCGACAGTAGCAGAGATCCGAACCCCCAAGTAGGTTACAGCAGCGCAGCCACCAGTTATAGGTGTAGGCAAATCTAAGTTATGAAGGATTTGAGTTTTATGGGAGTTGAGTTTATACCCTGAAAAATGGCCAAAAGTTTTCGCTTCTTCGTGAATTGCAATCAATGCTGCTGTTGGGTCAGATGAAAAAACCGCAATATCATCGGCATAAGCAATAGCTTTCAGTTGACATGTCCCATTGCTAAATGGAGTAATACAAATATTCCGATTTAGTGCTTTTATGAATGACTCAATATATAAAGCAAATAGCATAGGGGAGAGTGGGCACCCCTGCCGGGTACCACGACGTATCGAAAAGGGAGCAGAATGCAGGTTGGTATATAAGAGTTTAGCCTGTGGGTTGATATATAGCGCACGGATCCATTTAAAAAAACGGCCTGGTAGACCGTTAATAGTTAATGTTGCCCATAATGCATCCCACACGACGCGGTCGAATGCTTTTTCAGCATCTAGAAGGACCATCGCCAAATTACGAGATGTCCTGTTAGCAATATCGAACGCTGTTATAGCTGTATTAATATGAGCAGTAGTATCTCTACCTATTATAAACCCATGCTGTTGATCGGATACGAGATCTGGCATAGAAGCCGCTAGCCGGTTAGCCAGTACTTTGGCGAAGATTTTAGCGTCGAAGTTAATGAGGGATATTGGGCTATAGGACCCGCAATCGTCCGCAGATTTCCCCTTTTTAAGAAAAAAAACGATGTTAGTCATATCCCAAGATTTGGGAGCTTCCATAAGCTCCCCTATCTGATGTATAACATCATGAAGTAACAGGAGAATAGAATTTTTAAAAGTTTTATAAAATCCTATTGGCAAAGTATCATCCCCGGCAGCCTTGCCGGAGGGCAGCGCTGCTATAGCAGATGCAATTTCTTCATTGGTAATATCTTGTTGTAGAAGATCAGCTGCGTCCAGGCTCAGAGGGAGAGGGTCGCAAAGTTGTAGGTAATCTTCCAATGCAGTTTTGTCTATGTTACAGGGCAAAGTGTAGAGCTCCTTATAAAATTGGGCAAATTGCTCTAGAATTGAGTCAGGGGAAGTGTATAGTTGGCCATCTCTACCCTTTATTGCGTCTATTCGCGTTTTCGATTTTTTATCCGCAACCTGGTATGCCAAGATCCTCCCAACCTGATCCCCATACTCATATTGGTAAGAACGATTTTTGTTATAGGCAACTGCTATCTTTTCTTTTAACTTCCTGCTCAAAAGTAAGCGTGTATCTATTAGGGAAGCATATATTTGGTCGCTATTTGGCCCTCTCAACCTAAGTTCCTCCGCATGCTGAATTTCTAATCTTTTTAATGTATTACAAATTGACTTCACACTATTCTGATAAATTTTATTTAAGTGGTAATTGTACTGTTGAGTAGCACCCCATATATATGCTTTCATTGTGTCCCATACAATGAAAGGAGAAGCGGTGTCAATATTAGATCGTAAAAACTCAGTAAGAACCCCCACTTTATTTAGACATTCAAGTCCATTAAAGTGCATATTAACATAGTCTTTTGACTTCTTCGGTTAAAAAAAAACAAAAAACAAAAAAAAACATAACTGAAGATGATCCAACCACTCCTTGAATGTTTAAAAAATAAAGCCACAGCTTGCTCTAGTGATACTTTTCCTAATATCCCTGCCCCTCTGATATTAAAGCATCTCCCTGCTAAGAACTTGAAACAGTTGCCACTGTTGAAAACCTAGCACCATACACTGAAAAGCAGACAATTATGTCATTCTGAACCGCTGCCATCTTAGGAATGGAGTCACTGTTCCAAGGACCATGGAAAAATGAGTAGTGCATGTAAATCACAATGGATTTTTCTTTGACATGGAATTTACGGAGCTCAAAAATCACTACTTTATTGGCAGCAGGCACAAAGCTGAGTCAACATCCCTTCTAGTCTTTAGTGCCTCTTTCCTATAGTGCTGAAACACTGCAATAGTCTGATCAAACTTGGCGCGGCGGCCAGAGCGAGGTGCCAGGTTAGTTAATCAGCGACCGATTCCTCCAAAGGGAATGACTAGTGGGAAATCAGCATAAATTCTGCTGGATGCTTTTGGAATGACTTATTTGGACACCATAATACGATAGTGACTGCCAATGGTGTGGAAGGGCAACAGGTGTAATTATTAATAGATATATACTGCGTGATAAGAATGCTTTGGTGATTTGCTCCTACCCATACGATAACATGATTGTTATTTTTAAGATATATCTTGTTAATGTACCATTATGCGGCCATTGCCAAGCATACAGTTCAAAAGAAATGTTGAAGAAAAGTGTCAAAACGGAAAAAGAAATGGCAATACAGTTTGTTTAAAAAATGACTTATTTGGGCGCCATCTCTGCAGGTTCTGAAACGAGGAGACGTTCAGTTGTGACATATAGAGAGAGTGTTTTTATAAACACCAACACTCGTATAATACATTTAAACAGCAACAATCAAATAAAGAAAAATAATGTGCTTGAAAAGTACAATTTTAAAATTGTTTCTTTGAGAATCACCATCAGACCGACTTTGGAAAGGGGAGATTTAGACTGCAACAGGAGCTGCCACACGTTGTCTGAATGTAATTCACTTCTGAGCACTCCTTTCCAATGTGCTTGCTTGAACATGAAGGAATGGAAAGCACTGTTGTTGGGCATATATCAAACTGCCCTGCTGCAAATGTCACTGACCTACTGCTGATCCATAAGATGCTGACCGGGAAAGAATTGGCACTCTCTGTCCCAGTCATCCCACTGGATTGACTGCTTACTATCTCAATGTGTGCTTCTTGTGATCAAAAAAATATGTTTCCTTTCAGTTAACTATAAAATGTGGCAAAAACTATTTAAAAAGCAAAGCAAGATTGACAAAGCCGAAAGGCTGGCAGCCAATGCCAGACCTATTGCTTGTGCTAGTGCCTGTTCTTGTTGTAGATAATAATAATACTTTATTTAGACATTCAAGTCCATTAAAGTGCATATTAACATGGGGGCATATTCACAAGGACTTATCGCCGAGTTATCGCCACTTTAGCACAGCAAAAGTGGTGATAGAATTACCGCCCCATTCGCAAGCTGGTGCTAACTGCCTACATCGCCACATAACCCGCAATAGCTGCCGCAAAAAACATTGCCACGGTTGACACCACCAACTAACGCTAATGAGATGCAGAATAGGCGTGTCCGTGCAAAAACACACGAAAAGACAACAGCGCGCGATTCTCAGCGGACAGCCAGATCTGCGATGCGAGTCAAAAACAGGCGATAACCCGCGGTAGCAGCAGAGATTTAACACCTGCCTTTTGCTGGTGCTAAGCAGGACGACTACCTGCACCACAAAAGGGAGCCCAGCCCACAGCCACACCTGAAGAACAACAGATGCCATGGAGCCACTGCTCATGCAGCTCGGAGACCCTAGAGGCCCACAACAGCAACTGCCACGGATATATGATGATACCACGCATGCATTACATCGCATGCCATTAGATCGCGGTTTTAACAACGCAAGTCGTTACAACGACTTGCGTTGGAGGGCGCTGGACTTAGGAGTAGTTTAATTTACTATTCCAACTCCAGCCTACGTACAGTAGGGAAGGTGTTGGATAGTAATTTAAACTACTCCTTGTCTTATAGCGCCCTCCAGTGCAAGTCGTTGTAACGACTTTCGTTGTAAAAACCGCGATCTAATGGCATGCGATGTAATGCATGCGTTCTAAAGGTTGTTTCCCACTGCCACCACACCCAGGACCCCCGACACCCCTGGGCCCTCCCCCGGCCCACCCAACCCGGACAAAGATGTGCCACAGCAACTTTACGAAATCACGAGATAAAAAGAGCCTGATGTCGCACAAATACAACAACAAACATACATGTGTGGTCAGAATAAGGAGAAACAAACATTCAACTTTGAAATTCCCACAACATAACTTTATTAATACACAACACAAAACAACAATTCTGAAGAGTCCATGCGGATCCACTCCCAAACTGGAAGTCACAGCCTGCAAGAAAAAATCCGAGATAAGAACTTGTGTCATGCGCTCATCAAAGGATAGAGAGAGAGAGAAAGAAAGAAAGGGAGATAGAGAAAGAAACGGAGAGAGTGAAAGGAAGAGAGGGAGAGGGAGAGAGAGAGCGAGAAAGAAAGGGAGAGAGAGAAAGAAAGGGAGAGAGAGAGCGAGAAAGAAAGGGAGAGAGAGAGAGAAAGAAAGGGAGAGAGAGAAAGAAAGGGAGAGAGAGACAGTGAAAGGAAGAGAGGGAGAGGGAGAGAGACTGCTGCCCATGCGCACCCCGGCCCCACTGCTCACCTTCCGCCACCGGTGTGTCTCCAACCATGTGCCGGTGCACGCTCCGAGCCCGGGACACGCGACCTTGGCAGCCTCCACATCACGCGGACCCGCCCCGCGGCCCACTAGGTCACACACCTGAATCTGTGCCTTGAGCTCGTAATGGGAGAGTCCATTACAGTGCACACGTCATCATCACAGGCAGCACACCCGCTCAGCTCCATAGGTGTCACTAACTCTGTGAACCTTGAGGCAATGCCACGTGGCGGTAGGCCCGCATCGCACGCAGGCTCCGGCCTACACTGCAGTCCACCAGGTCCCCTCTCTGAAATCGAGTACACAACAAATAATTGCAGAGTCCAATTCATTGCACACGGCATCATCACCTGTCCGCCCCTGCGCACACATGCTGCTGCACCCCAGCCCCTCCCGCCGCCCAGCGGTGAATGTCCCCCCCTGCGCACCCAGGCCCCACTGCTCACCTGCTGCCACCGGTGTGTCCCCAAGAGGGCACACCACGTGCCGGTGCTAACTCCAAGGCTGGGGCCCGCAGCCTTGGCAGTCCCCACACTTGATACTGGGTCTTGAGTCAGCAATGGCAGAGACCATATCAGTGCACACGTCATCATCGAAGGCTGCACCCCCGCTCAGCTTCATAGGTGCGACTAACCCTGTGAGACTCAAGCCAGCGCCACGTGGTGGTAGGCCCGTGACGGCCGCCGAACGTCGGGGGCGACTAACCCTGTGCGCCACAAGTCATGGACCCTCCATGATTGAGTCCCGTTGCGCGTACGTCGACAGGTCACCTCCGGCAGTGGGGAATGTGATGTTTCAGACCCCTTTTATTGGCGGTGTCACATGGCCCGTGACGCATCTGCTGGATGGGTGTGGTGTGTGTGCAAACCTGCCCTCAGGGAGTGGCCGTGGCATGCTGGCAACTAGACCAGTGACCAGCAGATCCCAAGTGTGGAATCCTGGGACATGTAGCTATGTCGTCCCCCCTCGGAGCGTAAGTGTAGTGGTCTGGCCTGGCGTACGCCGGACCAGCGTCGGGCGTGCAAGAATGATCCCGGGGCTCTGGGCGCTGGTTCAGTCCTTGTCCGGACAAGGAAGTGACGAATGCGTGTGTCCCTGATGTAGTGGCTACGCCGCCCGGAACGCAATCGGCAATGTAGCACCCTGTGACTCATGTCCCACGACGTGTGCAACATGGACGTCAGGGGGAATCACCGACCCAACACACATCCACACTTACATACTTGAATGATCAAAGACATGACACAACTGTGCAATAGTGAATGATTTATTGTCATCCAGTGGAGTGTTGCAGCTGGAGCAGTACAGGGCCATGCAGACCCCACTTCACATCATAGGCACATGGCGGGCCAGCCAGAGTCCTTCAGGGCATGACAAGTACATCGGAAGAGGAAGAGTCCAGACCACAGTCTGATCCCTGTGTCATCGGTCATCTAACAGAATATGGCAGTCCATGTCGAGGTCCAAGGTGAGAGTCGAAGAGTTCATCGGGGGCAGTGGAAGGTCATGATGCCAAGGGCAGAACTAAGATGGGACAGGCCAAATGGGTGGGAGGAATGCTACTGCCGCCTCATGATCAAGAAGTCTGGATCATCCACATCCTCGTCCTCTGATGTGTGCTCTGCCTCACCTGTGGGTGCTGCAGTTCCGGCTGCAGCACTGTGTGCCACTGACACATCAGGGGCTGGAGGTGGATTGTCGGCCGCACCGTGTGGCAGTGACACATCAGGTGCAGGAGTAGAAATGTCTGCCGCACTGTGAGGCACTGACACACCAGGGGGCGCAGATGTGGATGGTGTAGGAGCAGCAGCATCCATCTGCGCCAGGCCTTGTGGCAGCAATGCCATGACGAGGATCTGCAGGGCATGGTATATCCCAGCTACATTTTGCTGATGTGCAGCAGTGACAGCCAACCTTTACGCCTCCATCCGCACCATGTCCTCCATGATCCTCTGCATTTGTGCCAAATCACTGCTGAGATCCCTGGAGCCACTCTGACTTGACAGGTGTTCTTGTCTCTGAGTCAGGACTCCAGCGATGTCGGCCAGGGCTCGTTGGAGACCATGGAGCGGAGTGTGGGTGTCCGTCAGGGACTGTAAGTGGTCCCAGAAGGGACGTAGACACCCATGAATGGCATCAAGTTTGGCTGCCAGGAGTTCAAACCCCACCCGCACCTGATCAGCCAGCTTCTCCTGGGCCTCTAACACACAGGTTTGGAAGGCCAGGTGTGTTCCGTGGGGGTCCTGGGAGACAGCCGTTGTGGCAGGTGCTGCCTGCTGTGTGGTCTGTGCAGGGGGTGGGGTCTCCTCGATGCAGCTGGGCTGCCCTGATCCTGGAGGTGGGGAGCTGATGCGGGCGATGAGGTCTCTCAGGGTTTCGGTGTCGATGCTGGGGTTGTCATCCTCGTCATCAGTGTAGAGTTATTGGGTCTGCTCTGCAGGTGGTGTTGATGGTCCCTCTGCAATGTTAAGGGGAGATGCTGCATTACATCGTGTTGACATGTGTGTCCAGGCATTGTATAAGTTCACATACAGACTGCATGACGAGGTACATTGTGACTGTGTAGGAGGAGATGCCTGTTAGATGCGGGACAGTTGACATTTCTACACCATCAGGGATGTGAGGTTGTACTTGTGCAGTTTCATCTCACATCCCCTGCTATGCCAAATGTTATTGGCCAGTATATTTACACAAGCGGCAGCAGTTGTGCCCTCTGTCCTGTTGTTCACGTGTTGCAGTTTGTACCACATTGTTGTCTATGATGCTGTGCTCTGACTGTCATATGTGTGTGCTGCAGTTTTGTGAGAGTCGCCCTGCAGCTCTGATTCTGCTGTCTCTTGTCCCTTGCAGGTGGTGTGCCTTTGACTTCTGTGTCCATGCAGTGTTGAGACGTTACCAGACTTGGGTGGATGTGTATCTTGGTGGGAGTGGGGACTCTGGGGCATGGTTTGTCCGCAGCTATGTTGTTGACGTCAGGGGTTGATTGTGCACGTGGATGTGTCAGAGTGTGACCTGCTCCTTTACTGATGTGGTCCACACTCAGCCACCTCAGTGTCATTGCGTGCACCATGTCATGGTAATCGGACTGCAGGCATGGTGTTCGTCATGCAGTGTCACTTACGTTGTCAGTGTGGCTCACGGATCAGCAGCTTGGCTGGGTTCAGCACATGTGCATGGGTTGTATGTGAGCTGTGTGATGTGTGGGGTGGGCCCACTCTGGGCAGATAGTGGAGGGTGACGTACTTGGTGTTCCTATGTGTGCTGCAGTATGGCAAGGGGATCAGGGACATGATCCGAAGTCATTGTGGGTGTGCAGTGTGGTCTGCTTATTTGTGCATGTGTGCCATTGTGCCCATCTCCCCCCATGCCCCCAGTCCCTGGTCGCTGTTGTGTCCGGTCCTGTAGAGCAGTGTCCAGGCCCCCAACTCCTGCCACCATATCCACACTGATGACTGTCGACACCATCTCCTCCATCTCATCCAGCTCCTCCTGCAGCGCAGGACTACCACCTCCAATCTGCATTGCTGCTTTGAGGTTGTTGGCGAGTTTGCTCTTGGTTTTGCGCTTGATATCAGTCCATCGCCTCTTGACCTCGTCCATTGACCTCCTCTGCACTCCGACAGCATTCACCTTGTCCAAGATGGAATGCCATATTCCATTTCTTGTGCCCAATGACACGGTGGAGGTGATGAACAGTTGTTAATGGTGTTCTATCACCTCCGTGACCAGGATCTGATTCTCCTGCGGACTGAACCGCGGCTTCCTCTTCTTCTTGTCCTTCCCTGTCCCCGAGTGCCCTGGCTGGGGCTCCGGGGGGCTTGTGGGGTTCTGATCGTCCCCTGTGCCTGCTCCGCCTGACTCCATCATGCTTCGCTGTTGGTGTTTTTTTGTTTGGTGTTTTTTTTCTGTTTTTGTAGTGATTTTTCATGCATGACGTGTGTGTATTGCAGGCCTTGCGCGCCTTATCGCGGTTTGTCTCTTCGCGATTGGGCCCATCGCAACTTTTTTCGCGTTAGGGTTGGATTTTTATCGCCGTTGCGCTAGTTGTTTCGCGGACATTTGACGCGTTTGCGTGCGAATATCGCACGGTATCGCCGTGTTGTGAATGCCACGTTAACACGGCGTTATTTTCCCGCGATGGACTGAGATGTGAGAAGTTGCGGTGAGCTATTTTGGTGATGTTTATCGCACGTTCTTGTGAATATACCCCATAGTCTTTTGACTTCTTTGGTTAAAAAAGTTATTACAATTCGAGCATAAAAGCACATGAAACACGTGGAAAGAAATGCTTAAAACAAAAGAGCCAAAGACACACAATTGATGGACGGAATGCAGAACAAATCAAAACATTCACCCCCAGTCAAGAGATCTGGGTTAAATCCATCATTCTTTTGCTCACCATGCCACCCCAGTTTAGACCTGGCCATATGCAACGTCTGGGCATACCCGGCGCACTTAGGGCGAGTTTTTGCATTTGTCACCCTGAGTGGGACGGCTACGCCCAGACGTGGGTCCTTTGCTCTCCATGCCACTGGAGTCAAGTTATTCTGGCTGATGAGGGGTGAAACCCCGAAACCGGTCCTAGGATGCTTGGTTCCAGTCCAGGGAGGACCTGGCCTGGCAGGTCGGGCTTGACTGTTCCCATTGGGCACAGGGTCAAGACTGATTTGCATATGGCTGGGTTCAAACTGGAATGGCATGGTGAGCAAAAAAACGATGGATTTAGGCCCAGATCTTTGTACTGGGGTGAATGTATGACATTGTTCTGCATTCTGTCCATCAATTTCTGTTTGTGCATAAAACAAAAGAGCGACAGATAAAATTCGGGACTTACTAATTTAAATATGGGCATCAATAGGAAGGAACAATTTAAGCTGCTCATAACGTACCAAATTAAGTGCATATGACTTTTGACATAAGAGTGCCTCTTGGGCGCAACCTGCGATGTAACTCTGAGTTCGTTATTTCAGAGTGGTGGTTGAATCAACTTATTACCAGTAGAGTTAATTTTTAAAAGCCCCATAATGCAACCCCTGGAAGGCGTGAACTACAAACATGCATGTGTGACAAACATTGGTTAGCAGCTGTTTCTGGTGAACCTTCTACCACGCCTGGCCATTGCTCACAGGGTCACCTTTATTTTTTCCAACTCCTTGGCTACTATGGAAATTCACTGCTTTACATGCTGAATGAACCAGAAACCCTCCTAGTAACTTTATCACGGCGGGCTGACATGATCTTACTTGCCCGTCTTAAAATTGGATGCAATAATTTCTTCCACAGTGACAATGGCTCCGGCAGGTGCACAATAAGTGCAACAATGTTTCACTACTGTGTCCGCAGAGATGACACTCCATCATTGACCAGGTCTATTTCCATGCCGTGTTTGGGTCTTTTGAAGGAAAGACTCCCAGCCTTAATAGCAGTAGATTGTGCTTCTTTGCCTCGGAGGAGTGCGCCAACAGGTATGGTCAAGGTTTCAAAACTTTATAGCTGGGCAATAGCACCCACGCTTGCCTTTTGTTCACCAAAGCTGCTTTATCTGCTAAAAGTGATTGCTGTTTGGCTGATTTGTTGGTTATCTGTTTAAATCCCGGGTACTCTGTTATAGTGTGCCAAGCCTCTTCTAATTTTAGGGCTATTATTGACTGGTGTAGTGAAGTGTAGACCGATTTTTTGGCACTGGCCTGTTTTTCAATTTCAAGCCAACATTGGTGGGGCAGTGAATTTGTGTCTGCTGCCCTCATTCTCCAATAATATTTTATTAGTGCTCCTTGTCTGACTGGGATCTAATTGAGTAGCCCAAACTGCAGCCTAACATTGGTTTGCGGTAAGTCTCGTGGGATCATGAGCAATTTTTTGAAGAGGCTAGATTGTCTGTTGTAGATGGACGGAGCACTGAAACTTTTCAGACACTCACCCCCAGTCACAGATCTGGGTTGAATCCATCATCGTTCTTTACCTCACTTTGCCACCTCAGTTCAGACACAACTATATGCTAATCAGTCTTGACCCTGTGCCTCATGGGAACAGTCCAGCCCGAACTGCCAAGCCAGATTTTCCCTGAACCGGAAACAAGCATCCTGGGACTGGTTTCGGGGTAACACCACTCATCAGCCAGGCTAGCTTGAAAGTGCAGCCTGCTGTGCAGCTGGTGTTGTTGACCTACCCCTGATATCCTGAGTAATGAAAGGATTTCTGAAGGGATGTTACCCATGTGAAGTGGAGAGGAATTGGCACACAGCCCTTATGTTTTTCTGGATTGACCAGTCACTAACTCAACTGCTCAACTTCAGCATTGCTGAGATCTCCGTGAGACACTCGCAACAGGCTGATAAATGGTAGACAGGAGCCAGAACTCGACAGATATAATAGGAAGCAGCACAATAATGTGGAAACCTCAAAGGAGAGAGCTAAGGTGTAGACCTATTTAAATCCTGTGCATTTCAAAGTAAGTAACAACTGAAGCTAATGTGAGCACATGCTTCTAATAACACATAATACATTATTTGATTGACTCGGAACAATTATATAAAGAGCTTTTACTCCCAGGAAGAGTCTTAATGCACTGTTGTCTTACTCACTAAGAGAATACATTTTTCATAAGCAGGTATTAAAAGATTGTCAAATCTATTGGGATCCTGTACACAGGTTTTCAGTAGCTCCACTTAACACACCTGAAAGTATTGAGGACCATGGCCCCTATATCGTGAATGATGAAAAAGTATTTTTCAGACTCTCTAATTGATGTGCCTAAAGGTCAATTAGGAGTTACAGACAAAGAAGCTTGAATCCAAATTACTGTTTAAGTTTCTCCTGACATAGGTGATTCAGTGTCAATTAATTTAATTCTCTTTCAAGAAGTGATGCTGTTCCAGGGTATAGAGAGGCTGTGGAGTTGTGAGTAAGCAGAAATGATTTCCTTGTAGGAAGCAGGTTGACATTTCCAAACTGAACTGATATGGTGAGGTGAGCTCAAACAGTCAGAGTCCTTTCCTGAGCTGTGGAAGATCTATTGATTCAAACCAGACACACAACAACCTGGCAACTTTGACGTGTATAGGTATGGGGAGAGGAGTGAGAGCACAGAGGCATTCATTGTGAGGTTGGTGCTGTCTAACCTGGTAACCCCCTTCTCGAATTGACACATATACTTGGTGATCTCAGACTTGGGTACCCAAACCTTTGGGAACTCAAAATGCTAGTATAATACACAACATTGCATACATTTCACAGATTGTACTAATGAATATCAACTCCAACAATGTTGTGGCATACTAACATCAAGGATAGAATATCGAGGGACAAAATATAGAAATGTAAGTGCAAATAGGGAAGTATAGATTTACCATTCCTAAATCCACATCTATGTACCTTGAAGATATATGTACAATATAGGTACATATATGTGGAGTTTGGTATAGAAAATCTAGACTTACTTACCTGTCAGTATTTTATTTCCAATATTCTGTCCTCGAATTATGTCCCATCGATATTGTTGATTAGATTTTGGGGGACACCCATTTCACAGTCTGGGAATCCCCAGGAGTCTCTGTCATAACACACTATAAAAATGTACCTTGATCCACTTGGGGTGCAGGACAAAAGGCTCTCTCACTTGACTATTAATCATATGTCACCTACAACTCGTATTGTTACACTCTGAACCTGGGGATAGTAGTCAACCATGTTGGGTAAATAACATTTCTAGCACAGTTATGTACGCTGATTGTGAGCAACCTGTTCTACAACATATGCAGCACCTACCCAGGAAACTGAGATCATGAGTCTCTTGTGAGGGAAAATATAACAAACAGGTCAGACATCTTGAAATGAGGGAGAAAGGCGGCACAGTGCTACTGCACCAGGGACTTTCAATTCTAATTGTGATAAGAACCTTTTTAACTCAGTAAGAGAGATTATTTACACTTGGGAAACACACTGACCTATAAAATATGTTTATAGAGAATTTCAATACGTAAATAACTCTGAGTCACAAAACGGAAGAAAAACTTCAAAATCAATGTTTGGATGTGCATGTACCTGACAATGGAACAGCATTGAGAAACTGGAAACAGTCAAAATTGTCCATCAAACAATGATCTTGAACCCTCAAACAGGGCAATCAAATTCAGAGTAGCGAGGGTACCAGGTTTGTTTGTTTTTACTGCTTGATCAGTTATAACGCTTATTAAGAATCCAGTTGGTATTTTAGCACCCTTTGACTACTGTGAGTTTGTCAACCTTTTAAAGACTAAAGAACATTTCTAAAAACCTTCTGTGAAATCAATGCTTTTTCCCAATTAACAGCTAAAACTTCTTCTATCTTTCACTTGGTAATGTTTAAATCTGAAATAAGGAAAGGCACCTAACAGTAGCTTTAGGATATGATGTAAAAAAGTGTGTTTTGCATCAAAACCTCTGTTGAAACAGGCTACAAGGTGAACTGACAGCAGCAACAAACAACAGAAGCAATACTATCTCTCGCTTATAGGACTCCACCAGTATTATAATTGGCACATTGTCTTCTATCTGTAGCAATGGCAGCCAGTGGTTAACTGAAACTGCGAGCAATTCCAGGAGGCAAGGCAATGCTTTAATAGGATACAATAGATACAATGTTCTGCTGAAAAAGAGAGAACCACAAGGGTAAGCAGTAGGCATGATACATGTAATATGTCCTGATTTAGTGCTGTTTAAGTAAGTGCACTTCATTGTAGTGCGATTGATGTAGAGAAGTTACCTCAGCTGGTAATTCGTCAAGTAACCACTGCAACCTGAAAATAAAGAAAGAAACAATACAAAATGAATCACCCTGAGAAAAAGCGAGAGACCTAAGGTAGCTCCTGAACCATAAACATAACCAAGCCAAATGCTCACAACGGAAGCCAGTATTTAATTCTGTATGTATATTTGTATTGATACCTGCAGAAAGCAAACCTATCTCAAAAGCAATAGAGCGGGGGGGCGTGGTCTCGCTACTGATGGAGTGAGACGCACGCCGTGGGAGCTCCGGGCCACCGCCGGTGATTTAAGCATTTTAAGCGGCTCTACAGCCTTGGGGGCGACTCAGCTTGGGGTACCTGACCTGCGGAAGAGCTTGGGTGACTAGCTGGAGACCCGGCATTTCTTTGGACCGGCTGATGGCGGCGGGAGCAGAGCCGGTGAGGGGCGCCCCGGCCGTCAGGAGTGCGGCCGCCATTTTGGAGTTCTCGGCCTTGTGATCCCCGGGGTGGACTGATTGCTGCGCCGATCTGCGCCCTCTAGCCGGTGATCCTTGACGGAGAGGGACAGGACCCACAGCGGAGGTACGGGGGCCGGGATACCCCGATGCTGACTCACAAAGGTTTAAGTTTCTTTATTTTTTGCATAGTTAATTAAAACCATTGCAATATTATTACTTAACATAAAAATAAAAATAAAATTTTCAACAGACAGTCGATATGATTTCGTCCACTTTTGCTGCCTTTTTGGTTTTGGAATTATGAAAGGCAATCTTCAGATAAAACCAGTTAAGACCCATAGGTAAGTTCTTTACAAATTTAAAATCAGAATGAATTATAATCATAATAAATGTCATTAAGTAGCTGGACACTGTGAGTTACAGTCTCGTATTTTTTTGCTTCAGCCGTGTGTTCCCTTTTATCAAGTCATATTGAGTATGTTATCCAAATTGTCTCCACTAATTACAGGGATTATCCCTGTGCTGCTGGCGGTATGTCCTTAGAGTGGTCCGGCTTAAGACATATTCCCGTCAACAGGAACTGCGGTGTCAAGGCCTGATAAAGCTTTTGATGTTTTGGGCATTTTTTGTTCAGCCAGCATAAGGAATTTTACCGCTCTGCAGTTTAGTTGTATATTTTCTGGATTTAAACAGGCTATCACCGCTTGCCTCCTGGTACGGATGCCTTTCTGTTTGAAAGGTTCTTTAAGAAGCTGTTGCCGTGCTTGGTGCAGTACCTTGCATAAGCATATTAGATGTAAAATGTCGCCTTGCTTGGTATTACACAGCCTGCACGGCTCTTGTGCTAATGTCCTCAGCCATGGTGGAAAGTGCTGAGCACACGGAAAGATTCCCATCCTATGCCTCAGAAAGTTCATTTTTATGGACTTAGGGTAACCCTGGTTGAAAAATGTTTGTGGAGCAAGTAATTTGTAGGAGTTAAGGGTCATCCAGGCATGCGATCTGTTTGAGAAGCTTGCCTTGTCCTCCACCAAAGAAAAATGTTCTATGGTCTTCCAGACTAGTTTTTTGAAGTTAGAGTAGTCAATTTGCGCATCCCAGAGTCCCGTGAGTTTGGTGGATTCTAGGGCTAGCTGAAGATAACTTCTAGCTTGGGAGTGCTCCCTGTGCTGTATATCATGCCACAGCAGATAGTTTAGCGTGTTTGTAGTGGCACTTCTGATCTTGTGCCAGCAGAGGATATAAGTGCCGTACCTAGCTAGAACTTGTCGTAGAAGGCTAAACTCCAGCTTTATTTGAGCAGGTGATGTATAGGACGGAAGGCAGAACATAGTTCTATAGGCTTTGACCTGTGTGTTATCCAGCTCCCTTGCAGCTCTTCCCCGCATTGCCTCACTACCATAAGCAATTGAGGGGAGTAGTTTAGCCTGGACTACCTTCAGAAGCGGAGTCAGAGTCGGCCCCATCAATTTATTTGCAAGATTTTTCATCGTTAGAGAAATCAGCATACCTTTCCTTCTTGCTTCCTCTTTCTGGCGCCAAAACGACCCTTCCTTGTCGAATATGACTCCTAGGTACTTGTATTCATGTGCTGGGTCGAGTGTTGTGCCACCAAGGAACCAACTTCTCTGGAGGTTCTTTTTGTCGTTTATTGACATTGTCCGGGTTTTGCTCAGATTTATTTTTAAGTTGTTTTCTGTGGCGTAGTTCTGCATTTCCGTCAGTAGATGCTGGAGACCAACGTAAGTGTGACTAAGCAGAACTACGTCGTCTGCGTACATGAGATTGGACAATGTTTTCCCTCCTATCCTCGGTGAGTGAGAGTTGCAGGCGTCAAGCACCTTTGGAAGGTCAGCCATGAATAGATTAAACAGGGTTGGTGCAAGCACACAACCCTGTTTCAATCCTTTTGTTGTGGGACCTTTCGAGGAGATGTGGGTGCCGCCACCTAGTTTCACCTGCACCCAGGTATCTGTATGTAGAAGCTTCAGCATGTTTAGAATAGGCTGTGGTATGCCCCATTGCGCCAGTTTCCCCCACAGTCTACCCCTCTCGATATTATCGAAAGCAGCGCTAAAGTCAATATAGCATAGATGTAAAGGTAGTTTCGAGGCTTTAGCTGCATCGATTATTAGTGAGATTGTAAAGATATTTGTAGATGTGCTGGCCATTTTGCGAAAACCGGTCTGGTTCAGCGGTATTATCAAGTTCGCCTCAGCCCAGTTTGTAAGCTCCTCTAGTATGGTGCCCGCAAAATATTTTGCTTCATTGTCAATCAGAGCTACTAGGCGATAATTATTGGGCTCAGCCGTGTCTCCTTTTTTATAGATTGGCACTATTGTCGAGCCCTTCCACGATTCTGGTATTCTGTTTAGTCGCCTGACTTCCAGAAATAGAGGTTGCAGGATATCAGCCCAGACTTCACTCTTTGCTTTGAACAGGGCAGGTGGACTGCCGTTTGTTACGGTTAAATGAAGATACGTGGTCCAGTGATGTAGTTCAGGATCACAGCTTTATTCTTCAGATAGGATCCATATTAAGTCTCATGCTAGGCCTCATACAATGCCCCACCAGGAGCAGCCTCCTTGCCGCTCAGCCCTTCCACACCAACTGATTCCTTCTTACACTCAAACACTCTCAACATTCTGATGACATCACATAGACTGAGCAGCAAGGCATAAGGGCAACAACAGAGAGGATGCATCATTCACTTACTAGATTACAACACATTCCCCCTCATCAAAATTGTAAAAATACAAGCATGCGAGATCATAGCACATACATGCAATATGACTGACAATAAATAAATGTGCGGAGGTGGACATACACACATACGAAAGTCAACGAGCTTCAAAAATAACATAACGCTACAAGAATAGCATCAATATTCAAGAGCATCGTCAAACACCCCATCCCATCCCATCTTGAAAGGATGAGAGAAACACAAAAGTGTTCTGTTCTTCAAATCGCACGCCCAACACTCGAAGGCGTACACTCTAAGAGTAATTATGCAACCCCTAAACACAGGGCGATACACATACCACAACCAAAACAAGGGTAAATCCAGAGAAGCTAAAGAGAAAGTAGTCTTCTCATGTGCGCACCCGTAACGCACAGTCCAAACACCTCTCACGAGGCAACAACCACTCACAGGGTACATCCAATACAAGTAAGACAGAGAAGCTACACAAAAGGTAGATCTCTCACGTGCGCGCCCGTAACGCACAGTCCAATACCTCACACGAGGTAACAACCAATTCAGAGGGTAAAACCAAAACAGGGAAGTCAAAGAAGCTTCAAAAGAAGGAGTCTTCTCATGTGCGCACCCATAACGCACAGTCCAACACCTCACACGAGGTGTGCGCACCCGTAACGCACAGTCCAACACCTCACATGAGGTAACAACCAATTCAGAGGGTAAAACCAAAACAGGCAAGTCAGAGAAGCTTCAAAAGAGGAAGTCTTCTCATGTGCGCACCCATAACGCACAGTCTAACACCTCACACGAGGTAACTACCAATTCAGAGGGTAAAACCAAAACAAGCAAGTCAGAGAAGCTTCAGTTTCAGAACATGACATGACCAGGGACACTACACTCTCTCTCCCTCTATTCATACAGATACAAAACAAAGACACTACACTCTCTCCCCCCTCTCATACAAATACAGGATCAGGTACCAGTGAAAGGTACAATCATCACATAAGAAACACACATGAAATTAAAACAAAAAGAAAGTCTCTTACTCCGGTGAGCGATCTCTCACCCGAGGTCCTCACCAAAAGTTCCACATAACTGTCCACATCCTAAGCGGTGTAGCACAGCGACTCCATCCTGGTTAGCGCTGCAAGGCCTTCAACTTGCTGATGTGTTGCATGCAGCTTCCATGGAAAGTTGAATCAATCGTAGCCTCACATTATTTGACTCATCGGAATGCCAAAATGTCGAACGATGTTTACAATCGCCAGCGTTGCCATTAACGAAGAAGAAAAGCTTCAATTAACTTTATTGTAAAGTCACAGCAACCGTGGTTGGCAGAAAACCCTCGTAAGAAATGCAGGAAACATCATACAGGGTCCAACTAAAAGATGGCGGCACGTCTGTGACGCCGAGCCGGATGGCTCACGGTACGTAGGTGCTCCAAAAGCGTCCCCTGTCAAGTACAAACGTCATAGAAGTCCCCTCGATGAACAGCGCGTCATGCAGGAACCCAGGAAGAGACCGCAGGTGAGGTTGCGCGCGCAGTGACAAAGTCAGTTAGTTCAAATTAATGTACGGCGGAAAATGTAAGTGTTCCAAACAGAGCTCGTGCCTCAAATCAAATGACAATAGAGCGGTTGAAGAGACCAAACAGGTCTCAAATGTAGTCAAACAATAATAGACGAAAGCGGTCTCACCAATGTTGACTTCACGCACTACCGGCACAGACCGCCTCCGTAACTGGCAAAGGATGTAGCCAGAAGACAAAATAGGGGCACAGAAGGTCAGGACAATGAAGACAAACACTCCACAAAAGCAGAAAGACAGGGAGGCAGTATAATAGGCAGTGGCAGGACAGTAGGCAGTGGGCAGCAGGTAGAGAGCAGGCAGGCAGGCAAGAACTGGCAATCAAGAGGGAGACAGCGAACAAGTAGGTAGGAGCAGGTCGCTACTCTGAGACTGTCCCAAGGAGCAGGAGGGCAGACTTCTTCCAAGACAGGCAGGCAGTGGACAGTAGGCAGGCAGATAGGAACTGGCACCTTAGATCACTGGTAAAACGTTCCCAAAATCCAACAGGCAGCAGGAACCAACCCAAATCCAAATGTACAGTACTCACTAGTACACGCAAATAATGTCCAGGTCACAGATGATGTTCTCTGTCAACATGTTACAGGACAGGAACAGTTCAGCAAAGACAGGCAAACAAAGATAATGAAGGAAAGTCTAAGACAAACTGGCACTTACTGGTTGGGGCGACCGATGAAATGGTCACTGGTGGGGCATTAGGGGTGCCAGGTTTGTTCAAATCCACAGGTTGAAGTTTCTTCAGTTTTAAAAGTCCAATCTCCATTGTGCTTTGCATGCAGGTTCTTTAAAATCGTCGCCAGTATTACGGTTAAATGAAAGATACGTAGTCCAGTGATGTAGTTCAGGATCACAGCTTTATTCTTCAGATAGGATCCATATTAAGTCTCATGCTAGGCCTTATACAATGCCCCACCAGGAGCAGCCTCCTTGCCGCTCAGCCCTTCCACACCAACTGATTCCTTCTTACACTCAAACACTCTCAACATTCTGATGACATCACATAGACTGAGCAGCAAGGCATAAGGGCAACAACAGAGAGGATGCATCATTCACTTACTAGATTACAACACAGTTCAGTCCCGGAGCCCCTTCTTTCCTCCCTTTGTGAAATCTGCTTTTTGATTGAGAGAGACAGGGGGCAGCTAGCTGCGCCTGATGGTCTGTTTTCTTTGGGTAGTGGCTCCTGCTCCCTCGTCTCAGTTATACTTGCTCCAGCTTGTTCTTCTGATGACCAGCTATTGGCCGTTTGTGTTCCAGTACTATCTATTTTGTTGTTGAAGTGGGTAGTAAGGAATTTTACCCAGTTTAGTTCTGAAATATATGACCCGGTGCCCTTATGGTGTGGATGGATAATCCCGTTCACAGTTTTCCAGAAGCGGACACTGTTGTTGCTGTTTGTGTCGTGTAAAAGTTTTGCCCAATATACATTCTCACGATCGCTGTTGATGTTCCATTTCAGTCTTTTTAATTTTGCCCTTTGGTCCTTCAAAGATGCTCGTGCACTAACGTTCCGTGGGAGTCTTCTCAACCTACGCAGAGTTGCATTTATTGATTTTTTAAGGTACTTGAGCTGTAGTCTTTGATCTTTCAGAATTTTGTTTTTTCCACATGCTTTCTGGGCATTATCTTTTCTAGCCAAGGTATCTGCATGTTGTTCTAGTAGTGTAGCAGTGAACTGTTCCCAGCATGCTATTTTGTCTTCTGGGCTAAATGATTGCGAGTTGAAGAGTTGGATTGCTGCTTCGGCCTTGGAATTTGTATTATTTATTGTGCATTTGATCCTTCTTAAATTGGAGGTAAAGATAGACCCCAAAGTTGCATCTGACCTAATTGGTCTTGCTACAGTCGCTGTTATTTGAGATTCTTGAGGGCGATGGTCGCTATCGCCCTTATCCCCCATTCTGTACCCAGAGATATATGGGAAGAGAGCGAGGCTTGCAAAGGTGTAATCCAAAATAGAACTTGTTGTAGAAGAATAATAAGAGTCGACTGATGGAGAGTCATCCGGAAATCTTCTGTTTAATGCTCGGAGGTTTAGGTGTTCTAGATCTGCAAGTAGGCGGCTGTTGCAGCGTTTCTTCTTTCCATACAGTGGGACGCATTGTGTAGCAATATTGTGACTCACAAAGGGGGCTCTCTCTATCAGCGGCCCGTCCGCCCGCCATCTTAGGTCCCCGCCGTGTTGGACTTACACGGGGCTTGACTTGCACTGCCTGCGCTCCGGCAGGGAAGCCTCACACCTGGTTGGGCCCCAGAACTCTCCTACTGACGCCGCCGGAGGCGCTGGGCGGCATACTGCAAAGGTTGCACAGGGGGCACTGTCTGCCGGCGACTCGACTGGCCGCCATCTTCGGCCCCTGACGCCCTGGATCCTCGCGGGGCCTGCGCTATGCTGCCAATACCCCGGCGGGGCCGCCTCGTTCATGGCTGGGCTCCGAGGGCCCCCTGCTGGCGCTGCCGGAGACACTGGGCGGCACACTGCGGAGCGCTGGGTGCCGCCGGATCGAGCCTCGGCCAGGGGCACGGCGCCGGCCATCTTGGGCCTCTCCGGACCCTGGGGGCGCCTGTTTGGTTTGGGCCTTTGTCGCTCCAACACTGCACTAGGGGGCTTGCTCCCTCCTCGGGGGCCAGGGGCGACGGCCCGGGGGCCCGAGCACCTCTAGGTGACCTCTCTGAGAACACACGGCTGTGCCGCCCTCGTTGCCGTCTCGGGCCCCGCTGGTGGATTGCGGGGCCTGGCGCCCTGGCCCACTTCCCCGCTGTGCTGCGGTGACTTCACTGGAGCCCCCCGGTGAGTGCATGCTGTGTGCTGCTGTCTGGCCGTTCCCCGGGGGAGGTGGACACCTCATCACCCAGCACCGCGAGTGTCCCTGAAGACCCTGGCGGACCCCCCAGGGAGCTCCGGAGGGGAGTGTTCCCGCTGAGAGCCGTCTCAACTCCTGAGCTTGTTCCCCGGTTTGCGCGAGCAGCCCACCCCTGAGTGCCCTGGCGGAGAGGTGGCGATATCGTAAGCTTTACCAAAGGGGATGATGGACGGAGCGTTAGAGCAAATCAAACACTCACCCCCAGTCAACTGATCTGGGTTTAATCCATCATCATTCTTTAGCTCACTCCACCACCCCAGTTCAGACATGGCCATATGCAAATCAGTCTGACCCTGTGCCTCATGGGAACAGTCCAGCCCGAACTGCCAAGCCATGTCTTCCCTGGACCGGAAACAAGCACCCTGGGACCGGTTTCGGGTTCAAAACCCTCATCAGCCAGGCTATCTTGAATCCAGTGGCAAAGTAAGGAAGGGACCCACTTCTGGGCATTCCCTGCCAACTTAGGGCGAACAAAGCGATACGAAAGGGGATGATGGATGGAGCGTTAGAGCAAATCAAACACTCACCCCCAGTCAACTGATCTGGGTTTAATCCTTCATCATTCTTTAGCTCACTCCACCACCCCAGTTCAGACATGGCCATATGCAGATCATTTGACTGGGGGTGAGTGCCTGCAATGTTCAACACTCCGTCCATCATCCTCTTTGGTTTTGCTATGTTTGCCCTAAGTTGGCAGGGTATGCCCAGACGTGGGTCCCTTGCTCACTTTGCCACTGGATTCAAGATAGCCTGGCTGATGACGGCTGTAAGCCAGAAACCGGTCCCAGGATGCTTGTTTCCGGTCCAGGGAAGACATGGCTTGGCAGTTCGGGCTGGACTGTTCCCATGAGGCACAGGGTCAGACTGATTTGCATATGGCCATGTCTGAACTGGGGTGGCGGAGTGAGCTAAAGAATGATGATGGATTAAACCCAGATCAGTTGACTGGGGGTGAGTGCTTGCAACGTTCAACACTCCGTCCATCATCCTCTTTGGTTTTGCTATGTTTGCCCTAAGTTGGCAGGGTATGCCCAGACGTGGGTCCCTTGCTCACTTTGCCACTGCATTCAAGATAGCCTGGCTGATGACGGCTGTTAGCCAGAAACCGGTCCCAGGATGCTTGTTTCCGGTCCAGGGAAGACATGGCTTGGCAGTTCGGGCTGGACTGTTCCCATGAGGCACAGGGTCAGACTGATTTGCATATGGCCATGTCTGAACTGGGGTGGCGGAGTGAGCTAAAGAATGATGATGGATTAAACCCAGATCAGTTGACTGGGGGTGAGTGCTTGCAATGTTCAACACTCCGTCCATCATCCTCTTTGGTTTTGATATCGTAAGCTTGCCTGGCCTGGACCTTAATATTTCAGCGGACCAGCCCTGACCCGTGCTTTGAATTCTTCCAAACGACCGGTGGAGCACCTGGGGGGGCTTCGTGGAGTCGCCCCTTGGCCACCCACACGTTACTTCACCAGCCTCTTGCCTTTGCTGGCTGGGCCTCCCTTCTCAACCGGACCGGGCAACCGCCTGACCCTGTACTGCGCTTCCCCATCTGGCCCCCCTGCCCGTTGCATGGGACTCTGAGGGGACATGACTCGCTCACAGACTGGGAAGGACTCCTCTGCACCCCCTAAAGACAACCCGGTCACGGCCCTGTGGAACAGATCGGGACCAGCCCCTGCGGCGGATATGGCATCATCGGCGGGATGATCTTCTGACCCCGTCACCCACTCCTTCATGGCCAACTTCATGCACAAACTCAAATCTGAAATTGGCTCTCTTAGAACAGAGGTTCAGGCCTGCGTCGAGGAGCTCCGCAGGGATGTCGTGGAGCTCGGAGAGAGAGTGGACGACCTCGAAAGGACAGTTGACGCCCACTCGGAGGATTAGGAGCACTTGTGGCAGTGCCTGGCCACCTTGGAGGAACAACACATCGAGCTGCAGATCAAGCAGGAGGACTTGGAAAACAGGGGACGCCGAAATAACCTGCGCCTAAGGGGGGTCCCAGTTGGGGCAGAGGGCACAGACATTATGACTTTTGTAGTGGACCTGTTTCACGACATCAGGGGAGACGACAATGCATCCCCGCCGGCCCTGGACCGCGCCCACCGGGTGTCTGGTCCACCTGGTTGCCCCGGCCTCATTCCCGACATCTTGGCCCGGGTTCATTTCTTCACAGAGAAGGAGGCCATCCTCAAGGCAGCACGAGTCAAAGCAGAGCTCACCTTCAAGGGTACCCCCCTCCAACTGTTTCAGGACCTCACTCCCACAACGCTCCGCCGCCGCAGGGACTTCCGACCCATTACTGATAAGCTACGGGAGTTGGGCATCCGCTACCAGTGGGGACACCCGTTTGCACTTATCTTCCAATGGGAGTCAAAACGCTGGGTGCTGCGGTCCTTCCGAGAAGCTGCCCAGCTGCTCCAGATCCCAAACACGCCGCCCTCTAGCCCCTCGCATCTGCCTTCCCTGACCCGTGAGCCTGCAAAACCCCAATGGACTAAGGTGCACCGCTCCAGACGCCCTTCCCCTCGGGGAGTCTGCACCTCATCTCAGGATAAACAGGACATTATACAACATATTCGATCCTTAGAAGGTGGACATTCACCCTCAGGCTCCCAGCCCTCTGAAAAGTAGTCACTAGGCGCCCCTACACGCTGCCTGTTTTTTCGCCACCCGTGACGGCCTCTTGCGGGAGTGGGAATGGCTCCCCACTCCCCTATCGCCATGATTGTCCTTCGCCTGTACAGCACACCGGCGGCGGTGCCGGATTGTGCCCCTGGACGGCGATAACACTCTTCTGAGACCCGCTTCCCCTCCTATTCCTCGGAGAGTGACATCTCTGGGATGGCCTGTGCCACTGAGCCTGGCTTGCCCCTGGATTGGAATAGGGCTTGTTGGCCCTGTTGGTCATTGTTACTGTTGGATATCATGTCTCTTCTCTTTTGTCTCTTTCCTTCTCTCTTCTTTCTCTCTTCCTTTTTCCCCGGCGGGAGGGTGGTCCTGATCATGGTGGGTGTTTCCTTCTCAGTGCGGGTTGATCCCTCTTCTCTTAGCATTGCACTAGGCCCTGTGATGACCCTCATCTGTTTCGCCTGCTTCCGAGATGTGCTGAGGGGGGGGTAGAGCTGCACTGCGTCCCATACCAACCCCTCTGCTCAAGATGGCGCTAGAGCGCGATACGCCTGTACCATGACCTCTATTCCCTGTCTGAAATTACTCTCCCTTAACGTGAAGGGTCTCAACTCCCCCAATAAGCGCCGCCAGATATGGCGTTACCTCCTACTGCACAACCCAGACATTATATTCCTGCAGGAAACTCACCTGCTGAGGGACGATGTCCCTCGCATTGCTCAACCTAGATACCCTCTACAATTCTGGGCGTCTGCGCCCACTAAAACAGTGGGGGTGGCAATCCTTTGTCGGGCAGGCATACACCAAGGGGACTCCCGGGTGACCCGCAGCAAAGATGGCAGACTCCTCAAAGTGATGGTCAAGGCCGGGCAATGAATCCTCACCTTATGCAACATATATGCACCGAACCAGGCTCAGGATTTGTTTCTTAGGGGTGTATTGCGGGAACAGATAACACGCGATGACTCTAACCTCATCCTGGGGGGCGACTTCAATCTAGTATGGGAGGCGGGACTTGACTGTAGCGACGGCACATTCCACGGGACGGGGGCTATGTCCTCCGCCTTAAAGAGGCAGCTTACTGAACTCGACCTCATAGATATTTGGCGCTATCACTCCCCAGACTCCAGCGACTATTCTTATTATTCTCATGTTCATCGCTCCTACTCGCGCATCGATTACATTTTTATCTCCCACTCTCTTATCAAAGACACTCTTTCGGCGACCATATCTGATATGTCTGTCTCGGATCACGCTCAAGTGGAGCTTCTCATTCAGGATCGCTCTGCCCGCTCCCACCGTTCCCCCAGGTGGCGCCTCCCCCCTCACGTCCTCAGGGACCCCGTGGACGCAGCGGAACTCCGGGGCGCTATCACGTCCTATTTTGCTACCAACGATCTCCCAGAGACTCCACTCCCCGTGGTCTGGGACGCGTTTAAGGCCACGATTCGCGGCAGCATCACGTCCATTGCTATTGCTCGGGCTCGGGAGCCCCGTCTGTTCGAAGATAAACTCTCTCGGGACATAAAGGCGCTTGAACGATTGGATCAGGAACACCCCCTGGTGCTGCATAAGAGACGCCTCGCTATGCTTCGAGGCCAGCTACGGGCGCATAGAACCAACAAGGCAGAACACGCTCTTTTAGCCTTGAAGCAACGGTACTATGAGGGGGGGATAAGGTGGGCATGGTCCTGGCTCGTCGGCTTCGGGCGTGGGCTGCCAAGGCACACATCGCAAAACTTAAACTAGGAAACGCCTGGGCCATTACTGAAGCAGCTAAACTGCAAGCTTTCCAGGAATATTACTCGTCCCTCTACACTTGGGAGGTGACCGACCCAGACCAGGTGCAGGCTGCCGTGGAGGCCTGTGAGTGGTCCCCGATTGGCCGGTACCATGCTCAGCTACTGGAGGACCCTCTCTCCCCAGAGGAGCTCGTCAGCGCTTTAAAAGACCTTCCCCTTGGTAAATCACCGGGGCCGGATGGCCTACAGGTCTCGTTCTATCGAGCCTTTTACCCGCAACTCAAGTCACACTTACTCCGCCTCTTCAATTCCTTTTCGGACACGGTGGGGCCCGCCACATCTATGGCCATGGCTGAAATCGCCTTAATTCCCAAGCCGGGAAAAGATCATACGCTTTGCTCCTCTTTTCGCCCCATTGCGCTTCTAAATACAGATCTTAAGCTTTATACTAAAATACTAGCTAAGCGCCTAGACCCGTATCCTCCCGGGCTCATCGAGCGAGACCAGGTGGGCTTTATCCGCCAGCGGCAAGGTTCAGATAACGTACGACGCATCGCACACTTAGTCGGGAAGGCGCAGCATTGGAGGATACCCTCCTGCTTGTTATCGCTTGATGCTGAGAAAGCATTTGATCGAGTAGATTGGGTGTTCCTCCGAGCTGTCCTACATAAAATAGGGTTGGGCCCCCAGATGATCACTAGAATTATGGCTCCCTATCTCTCCCCACTGGTGCAGGTGCGGGTTAACGGCCAGCTTACGAGACCCATCTCTATCCACAGGGGCACCCGACAGGGTGTCCTTTGCCCCCCCTATTATTTGCCCTTGTAGCGGAACCTCTTGCTACCATGATACGCCAGTCCCCTGACATTCACGGCATTACACTTGGGGGGGTGGATCATAAAATCGCTTTGTTCGCAGATGACCTCCTTCTTACATAATCCCAACCACGGTCCTCTTTACCTGCCCTACATTGATGCTCCAATTGTTTGAACTGGTCTCGGGACTTAAAATCAACCATGCGAAATCGTGGGCTCTAAATCTCACGATACCTGCAGAGGAGATCCCCACACTACAGGCTCTGGTCCCTTATTAATGGGCGTCCCACTCTATCAGGTACCTGGGGCTAAACTTGACTCCTGATCTTGCCACCTGGACGCAAGCGAACTGGCAGGAGTGTAAAAAGGTCGTAATAGCTGACACGAGAGCGTGGAAATCCCTGCCGCAATCCTGGTTAGGGCGACTGAACATGGTCAAAATGTCGATCCTTCCAAAGATACTTTACCTCTTTCAGGCCCTACCCACACCCATCCCGGAACATCAGATTCAGAGCCTCCAGCGTGAACTCACCGTGTTTATCTGGGGAGGGAGTAGACCGCGCTTCTCTAATAAGATACTCATGCTTCCGTGCGATAGGGGGGGACTGGCTTGCCCTAACTTATTAGAATATTATTGGGCATCGCATCTCCACTTTATATCAGAGTGGATGGCGTGGGAGAGTGAGAAGGTCTGGTTCCATATGGACAGGGCGGTGACCTGTCGACCCATTTGGGACCTTGCCTGGCTCTCACGGGACGCCCGTTCTCGTAGTGCCTAAATAGCAGTTCCTACCAAGACGGTACTTGATGTCTGGGATAAGTTAGCACTGCGTAGAGGCCTCACTTCCTTTCCGTCCCCCCATACCCCCATAGCTCGCAACCTACATTTTCCGCCTGCCTACCAACCGCCCTACTTCTCAAACTGGACTGAAGGGGGTTGTCGGACGATTCGGGACCTGTTCACGGGAGACTCCTTCAAAACTTTTGATCAATGCAAGCAGGACTTCCAGCTATCGGAGGGGGATAGATTTCAATATATTCAACTTAGACATTGGGTTCAGGCATCATCCTTGACACAGGCGGCCACTCGACCTTTTACTCCATTTGAACGACTGGTACGCTCCTTCGACAACTCCAGGGGTTTGGTCTCTCGTACATATCAAGTTCTCCAACATTCTCAGCGGATCGCACCGCACGCTTACCAGTCACGGTGGCAGTTGGCTTCCGACACCGACATTACCCCCACTCAATGGGAACACCTGTGGCGGGATATCCCGAAGGTCTTCCGTAGCATACCCCAGCGGGAAACCACATATAAGGTCATGACGCAATGGTACTATACCCCTCACAGGTTGCATAAAATGTTCCCCACCTCCTCACCTCAATGCTGGCGCTGCA
Source organism: Calotriton arnoldi (assembly GCA_963921515.1). Taxonomy (NCBI): domain Eukaryota; kingdom Metazoa; phylum Chordata; class Amphibia; order Caudata; family Salamandridae; genus Calotriton; species Calotriton arnoldi. Next base: position 1,516,291 of record CAWUFW010003189.1, on the reverse strand, counting down.
TAGGGGCCCCGGGAGACTTTAAACATATTTGGTGGACGTGCCCGCTCTTGACCATCTATTGGAAGGAGGTTCTTAGCCATATCAGACGGGTAATTGGTTACCCGCTGCCTGACAACCTGGTCACGACTGTCCTGGGCCTCCGGCCGGTGAACCTGCGTGGCATGATTCGCCGAGATTGGCATCTAAGCCTCCACATGCTTGGCGCTGCCAAGCAAATCATTGCTCTCTACTGGAAAAAAGCTGAAATGCCTCCGATTAACGTTTGGTTCACCCGCCTGTGGCACACGATGGCGATGGAGTTACTCACGGCGCGTCTGCAGCTTTGCGACACTAACTTCACCAAACTCTGGCAACCGCTTGTAGACTACTTCTGTAGGCTGGAACACGCCCGACTCCAGCCTCCGAAGCTACGGGCTTTACGCCTCTTTGAGGACGCAGTGTACCCCCCGGAGGCGGATAGCCTCTGGAGACCTACTGATGATGTTGCTCGAACCCCTTCCCTGGCCGAGCACTCCCGCAGGCCCTAGGCACTTCACCCCCCTCTCTAGCATAGGCAGCCCCGGCCCTCGGCAGTACACCACCTGCGAACATCAGTGACCTGGGCTATCATGGCGTCCCCACCTTACCACCTCCCGCATCCCGCACCAAGCGACTGCCGATCACCCCCGCCTTACCTCTCCTATTCTTCTCTATCCATCTCCCCTCTCTCTTGTTTCCTTTCTCATTCTTCTCTCTCTTTCCCCATTCTCTATGTTGTTTGTATTGTTCTTAGCTGGAACTGTGATCCCAATGAGCAGCTATGAAATGTACATCACTCAGGCAAACGTCAGCTCTGTCAGAGCTTCGATTTGAGGTACAGTAATTAGGTGGTCACCCTTCGATAATTAACGCACTGAGGCCGAACACTGTAATAGGCCCAACTCTGACACTGTGTCCCCCCTTAAGATCATAATTTCTTACTGTATGCAATGCCTCTGACACTACCTCAGTCAAATAATGCATATGACAATCCTGAATACTGTATAATGGATCTCGTCACATGGCTGAAGCGATGTATTGTAATACTGTGGGAGAACGGCCGATAATACTGCCTGTATCTGCTCTTGTGTGATTGCTTTAAATGCCAATAAAAACAAGTTCACACAAAAGCAATAGAGCACTGTACATGGAGAGCAGCAATACAGCAATCAGGGAGGAGAGAGAACAGCAGGCATCTTCTGGCTTGAACAATGGTGTGAAGTGAGGCGGTAGGAAGCCTCCTTTTGATGATGAATGATATGTTGCTTGATGAGAAGGATCTCCAGCTCTTTCATTTGCCACATGATAGATAGATGGAGCCTGATGTGTGGCAGGTAAAAGGTTAAAGATTCTTGGTGCAAAGTTGGAGAAGGCGTGCCTCAAAAGCAAGTGTCCCAAAGTTTGTACCTTAGTATGGACTATCCTTCTATCCTATAATTGCAGTTATCTGTGAGAGGATACTTTTAATCAAGTCCTGGATATGACGCAGGGATAGCACAAACCCTCAACCAACACCACTCATATTTCTATTCATCTCTTTTCAAACTTCGCCTTTTAATTAATCAAGGTGTACAATATCTACCATCTCCTAGTGCAGGACTTCTGATTCTTACAGAAATGCATTGCCATTTTTGCCTTTAAACTCATGCAATACCTGCCTTAAAACTAAATACCACAGCACGTAAAAAAGAACCCTCTCCCCTTAAATATCTGCACAACAGTAATACACTCCCCACCCAGACCCCTTGTAACACTTGCATTCCCTCACTGGGACCTAAAACCACATCGGTAACCCTAAACCTAATGCATCCCTGAGCCCAAAAACCCTCCTTACTACCCCTAAAACCCAACTCACCTTGAGCCCTATAAACCTTAGTAACCCTAAGTCCAACCCATCCCTGAGCCCTAAAAAACCCTTTTTACCCCTAAACCCACCTCACCCCTGAGCATTAAAAACCCTTGCTAGCCCTAAAAACCCACCAATCTTTGAAACCCAAAAAGCTCCTACTATCCCTATACTGATCCCAAAACCCCTTACCTTTGACTTACCTGTACTTACAATTACAATGTAAGACTAGAAGTTGCATGCTGCTGCTCTATGTGATACTCATATCTGCTTCTACTGATATTGTTCCTGTTTGCCTTTATCAAGAGAAACAAGCAACTGTATTTTATGTAAAAGTGTAAAGTTGGACTGCACCATTTTCCATTCATTGTAATGACCTGTCAGATACTCTTCATAATGATTTGTGTGCTGGTGGGCAGTGCCATCACGTTTATAAGTTTGACATCTTTCCCTATTTCCAAATTTATGGTATGGCTCCAGGAGCCGGACTGCCCCTCATGCCACGCTACATTTTCCCAGTGGGCTGCAGGCTAGGAGACTGCTGTCAGAGCCTAATAGGCTGCCATGTCCCAACTCCTGCTATGTGGGTCGATTTGAACATTTTAGGCAGGGCTGATTAAGGTTTCCATTCTGGCCCAATATTCATTTCTATAGGTTTATTCATCTTCTGTATAGTGGACTAATGTGTGTGCCCCTTATATACTAGCTGGTCTGCATTTGGCCAGGATGAAAAAACACATATGACTAGGCCTGGGCGGAACTCGTGGAGTTTTGCTCCGCAGAATTCCGCGGAGTTACAAAATAACTCTGCATGATTCAGCAGAACTCCACACGCGGACAGAAAAATACTTTTCTGGCTCTTCGCGCTATTTTTTCACACGGGTAGTGGATTTCACGCAGACAATCAGCGCGAACAGCACCACACGGTGCGCATGGGCGCAACCATTTTGTTTTACTTGCTTTCTGTGTGCTGTGCATACTGCTGGGCCTATATTTGAATCTGTGCCAATCCTCCCTCTATCCCACTCATCCACCCCTCATTTACTTATTTTTTATCAGTGTGTGTCTTTATGTGTGTGTATTGTACGTTTTTGTCTTTTTTAAACTTTTTCGTGACTTTTTGTTTTCCCTTTCCTTGTATTCCACTTCTTTCAGTTCTTCCTTTCGGCTTTACTGTTATGTTGTTGTCCTGCTTCTTTTTTCCCCTCGGCGCCATGGCAGAAGCAGGCAACAGTGGCGGTGACAGTGCCACTCGCACACCCTCTGGGCCTCGGCTCCGTGGAGTGGTGCAGCCCTGTAACATTTTTACTGAGGTGGAAGTGGCCACGCTGGTTTTTGGGGTTCAGCACCACCTCCCCTCCATGCTGTCCTAACATTTAGCCAAGTGCGTCCATCATGTGATGATGTGACATCACATGTCTGTCTCCAGTTACAGCCCCCTGACCACAACCACATAATAGAGGAGTTTGACATTTGAGCCAGCACACTACTCAGCATTTCCCTAATCAACGCACCTCTATCCAGTCCACAGGGCTGAGTAGACCTATTAGAGTGATCATCATGTTGGTTTACCTTTGAAGTAGATAACTTCTTACTTCTGGCTGTTAGGTAGTCCTGCCCTGAGTCCTGACCACAAGTAATGAATCAGTCCGACTCCAGATCCAAATGAGATTGAGAGAGATAGACCAGTAGTACAGTGCTGTTGATGAACAAAAAGAGCAAATGAATTTGAGCATTTTGTGTAGATTTGTAATTGTTAACTAAACTGACTGGTCTGGTCTCTGAAGAACCAGAAAGAAAAGTGCAGCACAGAGTGGACCATGCAAGTAAACTTAGCTAAGTGTGAAAGGGCCAAACACCTTCAGGCAAAATCACCCATCAGTCCTCATAGCAAACCATTGAAGCAAAGTTTACAAATTAGTTGAACACCCTCACTGTCTGCCACCACGTGAATCATCATCACTCACATTCATTCAATAATACATCACTCATTGGTGCAATAGTTACCTGTTCCAATACAAGCAGGATGGTACACAATTTTCTTATTGTATCTCCTCTTTTCCCATGGAAGCAACACATTGGCAGTCTTGTAAATGAATGATCTTTACTGGGGCTGCCCTGCTATGGAATGAAAAAAAGAAATAGGCATGGGGCAGAGGCAGGCAGTATCTCCAATGTCCTTGAAGGGAATGAGGAGGCTTCTTCAAAGCACACTGGTCCTTTTCCAATCTGGCCATACAAGTGAATAAATGGTAGGGCTGCATAAGTCGGGCACAAAATATATAATGTTTTCTAGCTATATCCATTTTCTTTTTTTTGGCAAAGCTGTTCGACAATATTCTGAACGTTCTATGGTGGCCTACTCAGTCAGGGAAGTGGAGTTCATCCAGAAATTAGTCAGCTAATGCACTTGAGTCTGACTAATCACCCTCCTCCTCCTCCTGTGGTGTTTCAGGAACAGTGCAATCATGTGGTATGAAATATGGGGTCATTTTAATCATGGCCGATCTCTCCACATTTTGTAGAGAGAGACTGGTCATTCTGACTATGAAAACTGCACCAGCTGCAGTGAACACATGCTCAGCAGACACACTAGGCACTGCACAAGCCAGATAGTTTATTGCCAGCCTGCTGAGCTCTGGCCATTGGTGCATCTTCCCATACAAAGAGACCAATGGACCACATAGAACTCTTTTGGGTTATCCAGATAATCTTGGACCATTCTCTGAATGGTCACTGGTGCTGTCACTTGCTCGACCTCTGTTATTTTTGCCTCTGCACTCGACTTAAGACCTGCCACATGAAACCACGCCATTGCAGACGTTAAGTCTGATTCTTCTTTTGTTAGTGTTGTTGCTGGTGTTGTTGCTGGTGTTGGCTGCTGTGAGACAAGAGCACTGCCCTCTCTGGATGTTGAAGGCTGCACACCAGAATGTCTGCCTGGGACTGTAATGTCCGGCCCGTCTTCTTCCAGGTCTCTCACTTGCTCAACACACCACATCTTGTAGAGTGAAACATCTCCTTCTGAAAAAGGAATGAAAATGGGCAGTAGATTTTTGTTCTGTGGATCAAGTATTGTGGCACAGATGTACTCTTTGGAGGACATGATGTCTCTTTGCTACCTTGAATTAATAGCCAAGGGAAGGATTAAGCTCTAAACCAACTGATACGCTGCTTCATTCACACCGATGAACATTTGCAACACCTTTTATAACTGGTCCTGTAGCAGATGCAACAACGGGCTAGCTTGCCCCATCATACTGTCCTCCTTGCTGACTGCCCATGTGGAAGCTTCAAAAGAAAGTAGCATTTGTGCCAGGCATTTGACTAGCCCCCATTTGTCCACCTCTATCATCATGCTTTTCCCAGTTGCACCCCACCTCTTTGATTAACATAGTCATTGATTGGTCTGTACTGCTCAAACAGTCGTTGCAACATGTAGTAGGTTGAGCTCCAACGTGTTGGCACCTCCTGTTTGAAGGCTTTAACCAGTACTCTATTAGCACACTGAGTGATCCTCAGCTGCTTCCGGGATTTAAAATAATGACTGAAATGAGTGCAGAGTCTTCCGCAGGTGACCAGTATATTGCTGACTGTGCCTTCTTTTTTGAGAAAGTTCTGTACAATCAGGTTGATGCAATGCGCCAAACACAAGACCTTTAAATATCCACCATCTTCCATGACCTTGACTATATTACTACCATTGTCTGTGGCAACATATCCAAATCTGAGACCTCTGAGTGGCAGACATTCAAACACCTTGCTGTTGAAGTCTTCCAAGATGTTTGCAGCTGTATGGGATTTCTCCATGGCAAACATTGCTACTGTTGCATGCTGCCGAATGCACTTAAAAGTTTCTTCAGTACTATAAATTGCAGATAGATGTTACCTAACTCCTGCAAAAGAGATCCAGTGTGCAGTAATACACATGTAATCAGTTGCTTGACAACTGGCCCACATGCCTGTTATCAGGTGGATAGTGTGAACAGCACTCTGAAGCAAAGCTTGTCCAACTAATTGCAGCACATCGTGATGGAGCACTGGAACAGCAACTCTGGAAAAATAGGTCCAGCTGGGAACCTTCCATTCCGGGCAGATGGCCGCCACAAATTCTAATAATCCCACCCCTTCCACTAAAGAAAAAGGCACTAACATTTTAGCCAGCTTCCCATTGTACAAACATGCCATTGGGTGGTTGCGTTCGTAGGGCCCCTCCTGCCTAAACATGCCCGTAATAGTAGCTAGGACTATTTTCTTTTGTGGTGCCACTGATGCAGGTGAATTCCAGAGAGAACCAGGAGGTGGTAGACTCTTTGTGCATCTTGGGGGAATCATCACTGTATGCGGTGGTATCAGCACCTGAGTCTTGTACCATTTGGAGGTTGCTGATATGAGTAATACAGGCACACTGAGGGGCAAAAGGCTGCTTGGTCCAAAGCGGTCATCCACTTCTTCTGCACCACCTCCGATCACAGTGATCGGAGCTGACCCTCTCTCTCATCACCACCATCTATTTTTTTTAAGGTGCTCCTCCCACCTGCTTGCATGATGTTTTTCATATAGGTCATTTGGCCTCCAGTACAAAAGTGTGAACTAGGCTTACCTCGATGAACACTAGCGTGGCAAATGGAGGATATATTGCAATGTTATCCTTTTGCTTGCTAATCGTAAAGCAGCCCCAAACTGGGGAGGAGAACTTTTTTTAGTGTGCTGCAGTCAATTTCTGAAGAAGAACTGGAAGTAGGTTGGTGTGTCCTTGATTGCCTCTCTGAAGGGCATACTTCTACTGAGGTAGTGGTAAATGTAGTTCTTATTGGGACCTTACAAATATGGAAGCTGGCGATGGTGGTGGAACCAGTTCCACATCACTCTGAGTAGGTTGAATACGGGGTATATTATTGGTGTCCTCTGAGCCGGCTTCCATACTGACAATCACTGGCTCCTTCTAATCACTGTCCCTTTCTATAATTGTAAGGCTTTCAGGAACTTTCCTTTTCCCTTGCCTCTCATGGTGGGTCTTAGACTCGGCCGGCGTCCAGGTATGTCCAGATCATCAGAAGGGGGTTGGAGAAGATGGTGGAGTATCCTTTCTTTTTCTTGCTGGAAATTGGAAAGCCAATGGTTCAGCTACATCTTGATCAGCAGGAAGCTCAACCTCCTGTCCTGCTCCTACTTCAGGAAGAACAGTTGCTGGCTGCCACTCCTGTTGTCCACTTTGCTCAGTTTCCTGCAATGATTGGGTGCTTTGCAGCTGAGACAAATTCAATTCATATCCACTGCTCACTGCCATGATTGCAGTAGCTGCCTCGCTGAGAGATATGGCCTTGGGCTCAGGTTGGGGTAGTGCCATCAATGCAGGAGTGCTGATCTCAGCCTGCTGCCAGGAGGACAGTGCAGCAGGTACACAAAGTCTCTTGAAAACAGAGGACAGTGGTGACAATCTGTTTCTTCATCTCCACCCCACTGGCCACTTTCTTGGCAGCACCTTTCTTTGGGGCCATCTTCAAGCTTTGTCAGTTGGCACTTAGCTGCACACAAGTGGAAGCAGAGAAGGACTCACGTGTTGTGGTCACATGAAGCCACTTTGTGCTGGCCTTCTGTCTGGAAGTACTGTGGGTGATGTCTCTTGTGCACCTCAAAGCAAACAAACAAGAAAAACATTCAGGGAAATGTGGCATTTATTTATGCAGTTTCAATTATTTATAGAGACAATATAACATAGTGAGGTTATCTATCCCATTCCAAAATAATTAACAACAATTAGTGTATACATTGACCATTCCTATCCAAACCATAATATAATATTTTAATGAGGATAACAACAACATACAAATTTAAAAGTTGACATTACATGGCTCTAAGGTGAGACATCTGTGGCAGGCAGGAGGGTGCAGTTTAAAATGGAATAATCCTTACTGAAGTGAATGCTGGTGTGTGCCTATGGCCTTAGAGACCCATGGCAGGCAGGGGGTGCAGGGGCAGGCCAGGGGGAAAAAAGGAATAATCCTTAAAAAGGTGAACGCTGTTATGCCCCTATGACCTGAGAGACCTATGGCAGGCAGGGGGTGCAGGCCAGGGAAAAAGGAATAATATAAAAAAAGTAATTGCTGGTGTCTCACTAGGGACTATGAGAAATTCTTTGGGAGGCAACAAGGTACATGGGAAAATGGAAAAATCAAATGCATATTTAAACACTGCACATACATACTACAATGATTCTCAAGCATATTAAACTAACAACGGGGGAAAAAGTAAAAACATGATCAAAAAAATAGGCAAAGCCCTTTTAATGTCCCTAGAAGTGGCTTTCACAACTGGGGAAAAAAGGATTTATTTAATACACTGGCCACATGCTCACCAACAAGCAAGGAGGCATGGACAACAAAGAACACATGCAGGCCTATGGCAAAAGCACACTGACTGGCTACACAAAATGTCCACCGGCCACATGCTCAAACAACAACAAGAAGCAAGGAGGCATGGACACAACAAAGAACACATGAAGGCCTATTGCAAAAGCACACTGGCTGCCTACCCAAAATGCCCACCTGCAACATGGTCAAACAACAACAACAAGCAAGGAGACATGGGCACAGCAAAGAACCCATACAGGTCTATTGCAAAAGCACACTGGCTGGCTACACAAAATGGCCACTGGCCGCCACAGGGTCAAACAGCAACAACAAGCAAGGAGGCATGGACATAACAAAGAAAACATGCAGGCCTATGGCAAAAGCACACTGGCTGGCTACACAAAATGACCACTGGCCACATTGTCAAACTACAATAACAAGCAAAGAGGCATGGACACAGCAAAGAACACATGCAGGCCTCTGGCAAAAGCACACTGACTGGCTACACAAAATTGCACAGGCCACATGGTCAAGCAACAGAAATAAGCAAGGAGGCATGGACACAACAAAGAACGCATGCAGGCCTATGGACACTGACTACACAAAATGGCAACCAGCCACATGGCATAGAGAACAAGGACAAAATGGTGGCCTATGGTAAACACATACACACTTGCCAGACAAAGGAGTCACGGTAAATAATGAAGAAAACACTACCATTAATTCAGCAATGCCAAAAAATGAAAATTAAGTGAGTTATAAAAACTTTACAACAACATACAATCTCCCAAGGCATCAAACATTACTCCACCAAAATACACTTTTTGAAGAAAAAAATGCGAAATACAAAATAACCCCTACTTTTTAATTTAATCCAATCCCATCCCTGGCCTAAATGATGGTTTAAAGCAACATATAACACAGAAACAGTTGTTTCATGTACCCAATGACCAGTGCTGGCTGGATAGCTCATGGGCAGACTGGGCCACATGGTGGAATAAATGAATTGTGCAAATTTAACAAACATGGAGCAAATGTACTGAAATGTGCAACCTTTTTCCCTTATAAACGATAAAAAATTAAATGCAAAAAAACAAATCTAGGCCCCTACTGCAACTCCAGGCCACCTACCACAACCAAAATCAAACTTAAAGAATGAATAAAAGTACAAATAAATACTGGTGCATGCCTTCTATCAAACAAACAACATCCTTACACAGAGGTTTTTGAACGTACTCATCAGAAAAATAACGTCCTTGAAATCCAATATATATATATGAACAGTAGCGGCTCCTGGAGGGAGTGCTGCGGGGCGGTGGGGCGGGGTGGGGGAGGGGCAGGGTGGGGGATAGTAAACTCCGGCGTACGGCCGAACGGAGGTAAGAACATAAATAAAGAAAGAAAGAAAACGAATTACATTGCGCGCGCTGCAACGCCAAATGGTGATGCGGCGCGCGCAATGTAATTCGTTTTATTTATTTATGTACTTACCTCCGTTCGGTCGTACGCCGGAGTTTACTACCCCCCACCCTGCCCCTCCCCCACCCCACCGCCCCGCAGCACTCCCTCCAGGAGCCGCTACTGTATATGAAGCAGGAATTACAGACAAAGAGAGTGATTCTTTTACCGTGAAATCCAAATGAAAAGTTCCAGGAGATGGACAAAGCCCTGGGGGGAGCATTCTGGCCAGGAATACAAAGTTGGAGTCTCTGAGGCACTTTCCTGTTGGAAAACAAAGTAAAAAAAAATGCTTTTCGCACTAAAAAACAACATGAACAGTCCGTTAAATAGAATATTCATTTGAAAAGGTATTTTTGAGTTGATTTAGCTGCTTCTAGAGTGGTTTCAGTTTTTGTTTTATTGGCATAGTTACTTAAAACCATTGCATCAAGACACATCGTGAACATTTTGAAAAAGTTATATAAAAAAAGAATAGTTAAGATAGGTTGTTGTCTATTTTCATTACAGCTTGTGATTTTGGATTCATTTGCTATGCATCTTTTAGGGCCGTTTTGTCTGGGGTTGTTGTGTTATGTGGTCACTGCATACGGGGTGGTGCGACTTAAAGTCCAATGCTATCCTCAGGAGAGATTTAGGTTTGCTCGATTGTTCCGGCTAGATGACCCTCCATCAGTGCTCTGGCATTTTTTGTTGCCACCTGTCTCATGAACTTTACAAAGCGGCAGTTTAGCAGTGGGTCTTCTGGTGCGAAGCAGACCAGCACAGCTTGCCTCCGGGTGCGGATCCCTCGTTGATTGAAGTGAGGTTGCAATAGTTGTTTCCGTTCCTTCAGGAGATCTTTACATGTACATAGGAGGTGCAGCAAGTCCTTCAGTTCTGTGCCGCATAAGCGGCAAGAGGAGCTCGCTTGATCCTTAAGCCAGCGTGGGAGGTGCTGTATGCAAGGTAACAGGCCTAGTCGGTAATTCAAGAATAGGGTTTTGATTGTTTTGGCATACCCCAAGTCAAAGTATTTTTGAGGGACAGGGGCTGTGTAAGTGCTCAAGGTCATCCAGCCATGGGCCCTCTTTGATAGGGAAGCTTTGTCCTCTGTCAGTGATAGAAGTTTGACCGTTTTCCATACAAGTTTTTTAAATGTTGAATTGTTGGTAGGTGTTTCCCAGAGCTGAGATAGCCCTGTGTTAATCGGGCAATTTTTGAGATAAGATGAGGCAGGTGATGAAACACACTGTTGTAATTCTAACCACAGATAATGGTTAAGTGTTCCTGGTGAAGCTTTCCGGACTTTATCCCAGGTGATGATATACATTCCTTGGCTCACTGCTGCTGACTATAAGTGCACTTTTATATAGCATGGGCCACTTTACATTCTGACTTGATGTATTTATTGGGGGTTGTGATGTACTACTCAACTAATTAATTGAAAGTATTTTATGTGTTTTATAATTCATGAATTACAAATTATGATCTGTTTTTTTAAAGTTTTTCGTGGATGTATACTTTGATGGTTGTAACAACAGAATAAAGTTTATATATATTTATTCTTTCTGTTTATCAGAAAATTAAAATTGATTAAAATACATAAAACCAATTGTCCGTTTTGGGGGAAGGAGGGGTCATGAGGGCATTATATAACAAGACCCACAGGACAGACCACTTGGGACCCACTGCGCACACAGTCCATATATGGCACACGGTCCTCAGAAAACTGAGCTGGTATAACACAATGACGCAATTTACCCCATGCTGGGAGACCGGGAAATTAGGTAGACTGAGCAGCTGTAAAGGGTTCAAACAGTGGGATTTAATAGGAATCTCAAAGGTCGGTGATCTCTGGGTGAAGGGGAAAGTTATCCCATTTACGCAACTTCAAGAAAAGTATGACATGGCACCCACGGAACTGTTCCGCTATCTTCAAATTAGAAATGCACTCATGGCCACCATTCCACCAGACACTACCCTCCCAGAGGCTTCGCCACTGGAGGATAGGTTGCTTATGGAACATATCGATCGGAGTGCCATCTCCCTAACTTACCAGAAATTAACAATCAAACAGACCCCACATTGAGTCTCCGTGAGAAATGGCAGGCCAACATTGGGGAATTAGACGACACTGACTGGCAAGAAGTGCTAGAGTCCCCACGGGAAGTGGCAATACCCTCTAGACTGCGACTGGTGCAGCTCAAGGTGCTCCACAGTATATACTTATCTAGGGCAGCATTAGCCAAAATGGGGAGAGCTGACACCCAGCTCTGCTTGCGACACTGTGGGGCCACAGGTACATTCTTCCATACGATATTGGAGTGCCCTAGCATCCAATTATACTGGGAAGCAATCATGAACACCATAACACGGGTCTGCGGGGCTCCAGTACCACCAGAACCCAAACGATGCCTCCTAAACATATGGGAAGCCACAGATCTCAATCGTACAGCCCAAGATTGGCGACACTGGGCATGACGATAGCGAAACACAACATTGCCAAACACTGGGGCGTGCAAAATGCGCCAACATATGCAGACTGGTGCAGTGACATGGATTGGGTCATGGTAGCTGAAAAGGCAGTATATGTGAATAGAGGATGTCCCAAGAAGTGGGAACGGGTGTGGGGAGGGTGGAACAAATTCAGGGGGAATATTTGTACATTACCTCCAAGGGGATTCTTGCCGGAAGTTAGCTGAATGATGCATTGTACTGAATATTGGAGAAATCAACAATTGCAGTTTCCTTGAAGATGTACACCTATGCTAGAAAAATCGGTTGCTTCACAAAAGGTCGAATTATTGTACACATGTACCTAAATGTATGTTGGGCGATGTTTCCAAGTCGTATATTCAATAAAAAGAGTTTAAAAAAAACAAAAAAACAATTGTCAATCCAGTATTCCTGAGAAAATGTTACCATCTTGTGAGCTACTGATTGGGGAAGCTGAAGGATTGTATGCCCTGGAGACTCTGTACCATGAACGTGAGGGAGGGGATCCCCATGTTGACATGGAACATATGATGGAAAATATGGGGATTGATATTAGATCAGCCAGTGGGAGTGGTTTCAAAATGAAATCACGTTCCATTCCCCTAACTGCACATGATAATTTGGATGTGTTCCACGAAATGGTAATCAAAGATTTGATGAAGCTGAGAAAATCTGGTGGAGTCATTACCAATAATCTAACGGTGGGATGTAGGAAAGCATTAGAATCCTTGAAAGATGATACCTCTATTGTTATTAAAAGAGTGATAAAGGAGGTAATGTGGTTGTGATGGATGCAGATTTATATCACCAGGAAGCCATGAGACAACTAGTGAATGTGAATTGTTATGAGGTGAGAACCATGAAAGAGTAAAGGACGAGTGTAGATACTTATCAGGTACAATTTAAAAGATGGTATGACGAAACAATTTTGGAACAGGATGAAAACAATTTTTTAAAATCTGAATATCCAGGAATTCCATCATTTTATTTATTTCCCAAGGTACATAAGGGTCTACATAATCCACCAGGGAGGCTCATTGTCTCTTCCAAGGAAAGCTTCTTGTAGAATACTGCCATCTATATCAATTTCTTTTTATTTCCTTTCGTGAAAACACTTCCTTCATACTGCAAGGATAATGGTGACTTCCTTGCTAAGATTAACAACCTTGTCTGGGCAGATTCGTACCTTATGGTTACACTAGATGTAACCACCCTGTATACTTTTATTGATCATGATTTTGGGTTACAGACTTGCGAATATTTTCTTAAAAAGAGGCAGGCCTGTTTTTGGAACACAATCGTATGCTTCTTAAAATGATCAGCATATGTGTGAAAGATAACATCTTCATACATGATGGGACCCTGTACAGACAAAAGATGGGGACTGCCATGGGGACCTGCTTCGCCCCCAGCTACGCCAATCTGGTGATGAGCTGGTGGGAGAAGCAGGCAGCCTGGGCTGATGTGAACTCTGAATATGTTCAGAATACTTTGATCTGGACCTGTTACATTGGCGATCTATTTTTGTTATGGAATGGGTCCAGGTCTAAAGCAGAGGAGTATATAAGGGTTCTCAATGACAATACCTTTAATTTACACTTTACATCACATATGAGTTCAAGTGAGATTTCTTTTTTAGACATTTTGTTACAAGTGAAGGATTAGAATATTAACACCACAGTCCATTGTAAACTAACGGCAGGAAATAGCACTTTGCACTTTAAAAGTCAGCACCCAAAGAATTTGAAAGACAGTATTCCCTACAGCGAAACTCTGAGATTGAAAAGGATCTGTAGTCAGGAGCAAGAATTTGAGAAACAAGTGATGAAAATGAATAACAGATTTCAAAAGAGGGGTTATGGTTTAAAAACTTTGAATGTTGCGAAATCGAAATCTAGCAATATAACTAGGAACCAGTTACTTTACCAGTTACTTTACCCGAATACCAGGACGGAGAAAAGTAATTCTGTTACCAGATTCATCACGTCTTTTAATTCTGTGTCTCCCAAGGTATTTCAAATAATGAGAAATCACTGGAAGCTAGTGAAAAGTGATACAGTGATAGGGAAAGATCTGCCACCAGTATCTCCAGTGAGTTATAGGAAAGGGAGGACGTTGGGAGACAGCCTGACACACAGTTACTTTGTAAGAAGACGCAAATCGGATTATCTTCCACCAAGGTTTTTTTAAATGCAATCATTGCAAAACCTGTAGGATGACTAAGAATGTATCGATGTTCCAGACCTCAGATGGCCAAAAAAGAAGGGTTAACAGTTTTTATAACTGTAATACGGATTATTGTGTGTATGTGTTATCATGTCCCTGCCCCCTCTTATATGTTGGTAGTACTATCTTACCATTGAAAAAACGTATTTTGGAACACCAATGAGCAATCAGAAACCATGATTTTACCTACTCGGTGACTAGACACTTTTATGATCAGCATGAGAGTGACCCAGGATTGCTGAACTACTATGCAGTAGACAGAGTTGTCCCAAATATAAGAGGAGGGAATTGGGTGAACAATTTGAGACGCCTTGAGTCTAGGTATATCTTAGACCTACATTCTAAATTCCCAGCTGGCCTAAATAGGGATGAAGAGTTAGAAGTACATCTGGGCTGACTTGACAGTGTAAGGATACCTCTTGCATATGCCATCTTGGAGTAGTCTATGCTTGTTATATTGAGTAGACGGATTAGGAGATGTAAACTGTCCTCACTATGTAACTTTCTTGCTGGCGGCACTTCTCGTCTGATATTATTGATGTATTTATTGATGAACAGCTTAATATGAGGAATTTATATTATTAACATTTTGTAGTTAGATATTCCTGAGTATTTATACCCTAGGGAGAACCCCCCCTTTTTTTATACAGATTATGATATATTTTAGGAATACATGTTAGTATATATTAATTATCTGTTGGAAGTGGTTTTACCCCCAGGCATTGTTTAGGATTTATATATATACATATGTTTTTATTGTTAAAAGCTATGAAGAGTAGTATCAATTTCATCTTGCATATACATGTTATTTATTATTATGAGGAAATAACTATCAGCGATTAATTATGGCACTGGCCCAAGATACTAAGGAATCCATCCAGACCTCCTAGTTCCCATGTCAAAATCTTATACACTTAAGAGTAGGGTTGAAATAAGAGTGAAGACATCCTTTTCCTGTTAATGAATTTCACATAATAGGAAAAACGGTTTTTAATTGCGATTATGTGTATCTGGTTTTGTAGGCCGAACTTCAGCCTGATCGGTGCTGGTGAGGTATATTTGGGCAGGCCAAAGATAATTCTATACGCTGTTATAATTGTGCTGTCCCGGACTTTTGAATCGCTACCCCTCAATGAGTTCACTACCATAGGCTATTGTTGGTAAAAGCTTGGCACGTACAACTTGAGCTAGGAGAAGTAGCGATAGACCACTCAATTTAGAGTTGAGGGCATTTCATCCAACAGCTCAGAAGAAGAGTGGGCAAGTTATCTTGGAGACCACTTCCACCAAGACAACAACCTACAGGCTACAGGATCAAAAACCATAATACACACAGGAGGAGCCTCCTCAGAGATCCAGTGGGAGGAAGGAGAACCTCCGGCAGTAGGGGGAAAAAAGGCCAATTTCTGCATCCTCAAGTTGCAACATCATGGCAATCAAATGGCAAATAGGAAAGGAAGGAGAGAAGGAGCCCCGGGCCCAAATGGAACTCCACCGGTTTTGTTTAAACAAGATGCAGAACTCTTGGCCAAGGCTTTCGAACGACTCTTCACTGAAATAAGGCAAATTAGCACACTCCCACCCTCCTGGAGGGGCTCGATAATCTCCCCAATTTTTAAGTCAGGAGATAAGTCCTTGCCAAAAACCTACCGCTTAGCTCTCCTAGACAACGAGGCAAAATTCTTCGCAGGAACACTCCTAGAAGAGCTCCAGTCCTGGGCCAAAGAGAAATCAATCATTCCTCTTAATCAGACCGGCTTTGCAAAGTTCGTTGGAACAAAAACAAACATCTTGACCATGGTGTTGCTGATCGACAAGGCAGAATCAACAAAAATGCCATTACACCTATGTTTTATTGACTATAAGGCCACTTTTGTCCATGTAAATCGTAACAGGCTATGGGCCAAACTGGAAAATTGGGGCATACCACAGACTTTGCTGAACTTGATAATCAACCTGCACACAGTTACATGGTTTCAGAAAAAGCTGGGTGATAGATCCTCTCTGTGAAGATGCATACCAATCAAGAAGGGACTTAAACGGGGATGTGTACTGGTCCTGACCCTGTTGAACCTGTTCTTAGCAGACCTTGTAACGGTACTGAATGCCTGCAACTCACACGCTCAAGATTAGGAGGTTTAGCACTACCATGCCTTCTTTATGCGAATGACATAGTCCTGATCAGTCACACGCAGGTGGGCCTACAGCACCTTCTTACCACCACACAGGAATTCTCCAAAGCTAATGGCTTAAACATAAACCTGGAGAAAACAAGGACAATGACGATCAGGAAAAACCCAAAGAAATCACCGGCCTGGCACTGGGGCAGCACACACATTGAATCTGCATCAGAATACAAATATCTAGGTGTGATTATAGACTAGAGTGGCCAATTTGTTGCCCAGAAGAACTCAATAAGAAGGAAGGGCCTTGCCCCGGCAGTCTCACTAAGGCTTTTAGAGTGGAGAATCTGCTCGAGAAGCAGACGCGGACGCTCGCAGTTTCCAGCATCACACAAATGGCGCAGGAAGTCTCCATGGCGACTGTAAGTTGTGCTAGCAGACAGCACATCTTGCTCGTGCGCACTAGCAGCCAGCAAATCTCACTCACTAGCGGCCACGAAATCTAGTTCGCGCTTGCAAGCACGCATATTCACAAGCGTCGAATGTGCCAATGGGATTATAATTCTGTTACGCGCCTGATAGCGGAATTTAGCAGGAATTCTGGGTTACACGTGTAGTACAGAGTTCTTGAATCCCGCCAATTCTGCATTATAATTCTGCCCGGGCATGGTATGTACTCTACATACTATCAAGTACCTCAGGACACCTTCGCGCAAACTCATTTAGTACAAACATACGTACAGGACAGAGAAAATAGGAGAATGAGGAAATATTTGAAATCAATCAAAAGATAAGTGGTAAATTCAAATTACCAAGTGCAGGAATTTGGTAAAAAAAAAGTCTATTGTGCCTACACAAAATTCATGCAAAAAAGAAACAACTGTCATTTCAGGAGAACATTTAGCGGATGACTGTGTGAATGAGCGTTTAGTTAATAAACATGATCAGCCAACTTCAACCAGTCACTGCCAGTGTTAGAGTTGAATCAGTAAATTGCCGCCCTTACACATCAAACCTGATGTTTGAAATAATTGGTCAATTTTGGCAAATCTGGATTTCCGTTGTTGACGTCAGAGAAGTAGCCAAAGAGCAGATGCTGTCTTTAGGATAAAACTAAGGATACTTTGAGCCTTTGAAGTTCACTATAATTCCGGGTAGTGCATAAAGCAGATTTTTTTTCATGCGCAATAAATGCCAATGTGCTTCAAACTGCATATTATTTCAAGAACATACCTTACATTTGCAGAAAATCAGGATGTAGTAATTAGGAGTGACTTTAATTACCCAGACATTTGCTTAAGAGCCCATACAAGTAGAAGCAAGGCATCTGAAAGAAGCAAAAGGCAACCCAGGGTGTGAAGAAGAGTTTTTAATTCACTATATCGCAATAGATAGCACAAACAGGTAGATTGTCAGCATTCTCCGTGCCCGTGGCTTTAATATATTTCCAAGAATGGTTAGCAATGGACTAGCCATCTACAAAGTTCTGGACTCTGGACACGGGATATCTGGGGTTAATCCAAGACCCCACTCCACCTGATTCAAATATATGTCAAAAAACTTTATCTGGCTGTGCTTTAGTTTCATCACCTGCCAAATTTTGCAGCGCATAGAAACAGGTAGCATGCTAATACTGCACCTTATTTAAATTAGCAAATTTATTTTTATATCCCTTTGATATGACCGAGTGCATCATAATTCCCTCTGAAATGAATAATCATTTTTGGGCACAGTATATTGTGACTGGATTTGGTAGATACCGTTAATTTATGCCTCGCACTTAGGGGCATATTATCAAGGCGGCGCTATGAAATTATCGCCGCTTTTGCGTCCGTTTTCGGGCGAAAAGCGGCGATCATTTCATCGCCTTATCAGCAAAGACACGCTATCGCGTGTTTTGCTGACTTAGCGCTCGTTCCAGCACGCCTAACTTTGCATCGCTAATGAGATGCAAAGTAGGCGTGGCTGTGAAACCAACCAGGGAAAATATCGCGAAGGCAGCTTCGCGATATTAACAAGGAAGGGTAGTGATTTTTAAATCGCGTTAAGTATGACTTAACGCAGGAATTTAACGTCTGTTAAATTCCTGACTAAGGCATACTTAACATGGGGGGTGGATTCTGTGGCTAAGACCACAGGCCCTATCATCTAGGATATCGCCGTTTTCCACCATGGAAAACGGCGATATCCACACTATCACACTATCAGCACCTTGGGGAGTCCCTCAGAGATCCTCCCTGAGTCCAACACTTTTTAACATATATCTCAGCCCCTTGGCACACATAACACAGGAATTTGGCCTCTCCATCGTGTCATATGCTGATGACACGCAACTAGTGTTCTCAATCTCAGACTCTCTCAACTCGGACCATAGACAACTCGTCCCCTGCCTGGAAAAAATCGGATCTTGGATGGCGGATTGTAGCCTCAAATTGAATGGGGACAAAACAGAGCTAATGATCTTGGGCAACAATTTCAGTCCCCGCGCGGAGATTTTCTGGCCTACTAACTGGGGGCCGCCTCCTCCTCCTAAAACAGCCATAAAAAACTTAGGTATGTGGCTGGACCAGAACTTGATGATGGAGGTCCAGGCCAAAAAATTATCAGGTACTTGCTTTGGGATACTCCGCATGATCAGAAAAATAATGTCCCTGCTCCCAGAGGAGTCTAGGAAGACTGTAGTCCAAGCCTTGGTGGTATCAAGGCTGGAATACGGCAACTCTCTCTTTCTGGGCTCCCCTAAATATGTCACGAATAGACTGCAAGTCGTACAGAATGCAGCTGCTCGACTGCTGTTGAACATACCTAACACCACTCAGCTAGACCCGCACTGAGAGAGCTTCACTGGCTTCCGGTCCAAGCCAGAATCAAATTTAAGTCCTTAAGCTTGGCCCACCGAGCCATGTATGGGAGAGGCCCTGCCCTGATCCAAAAGTTGGTCTCACACTATTCCCCCCGTCGACAACTCAGGTCAAGCTCCAACTTTTTGATGAACTCGACCACATTTAAGAGAGCCAGATGGGGTGGAAGGTCATTCACCCATCTGGTGCCAAAACTCTGGAACAGTATGGACCCAGAACTTCGACTAATAGAAAATGAAGTGTCCTTCAAAAAAAGACTCAAAACATGGCTCTTCCCCTAATCCCAAGTGCTAACAGCCTCTGTCCTGTATCACCTCAGCGCTGAGATGCCCAAGGGTAGTCACGCGCTTTACAAATCCCATAAACATAAACATAAACATAAACATCTCTGGAATTTTTATCGCCTCGGCGATCCGCGTTGTTGATAACGCGCTAACCGGGCGATAAATTCCAGAGATAGCCGGCGATAAATATGCAAGCGCTAAGCGCGCTTTGCGATATTTATCGCCGGCCCTTGTTAATATGCCCCTTAATCTTCTCATCTGAAAGACACATACGTTCTTATGTGTATAATGTCATCCATCAGACCTTTAGCACTGTAAAAGAAATATTTGAGCCTAAATACCAGAAAAACAAAAACAGTGGTAATCTCCAAATGATTATTAATTAGTGTGCTTAAATCAAACACAAGCTAACGTCAACAATAACAGCAATTTCCAACTGCATTACTCTATTTGGGAACAACCCCATAATATGCTGGAACATCACTGCAAAAAATCAAAAAGAAGACAGGAATGTTAAGTTCTGAATTATTTACCCATCAGCAACTGTGCATTTGCCAACACCAAGACACCTATCAGCTGCACCAGTGCTGTAAACTAAACAAAACCTTGCATGATCATCAATCAGAGTTTTAAATTTGATGAACAACACTGTGTACAAGTAAAGACACAGCTATACTGCTACTGCCTGAATCTATGAATTTCAGAACCGTTTAACACTCTGACCTCCTCTATTGACCTGGACTCTACAAGGGAGTAGCTGCTAATCTCCTCAAATATATTTGTTGCTGTCTCTCAGGAAAGATCAGAAAAGATTCAACCGACACAGTTTAGGATAGAGCAGAGGCCCAACATTAGCCTAAGAGGACTGATCCATGCCACATTGTCGGCATAACAACTGGCAATGTATATGTTTCGCATTTTGATACATTATATGTAAATTTATCTCAAGTGGATATACTGAAACTTTGGCATGTAACCAGCCCTCATGGAGCAACAACGTTGGTTACACCAAGACAGAACTATACCAGTGACGTGCAGTGTTTCTAAGGGTCTGAGCTGTTCCCGTTGTGTTTTTTTTTCAATGCACATTTGGGCTCTATAGCACAGAACATAAAGTTTGCAACCTGACACTGAAAATGTATGTGGATAGCACCCGGATTAATCTTACAGTTAAGAGGGGCTTTTTCATCACCTGACCAAGGAAATGTCGCATAATTTGTCTCACACACACCACTGGATGAATGAAATATGTATGTGTCTAACGGAATTTGTAAAAAACAAGGTGCCCAATCCTTCTATCTGAAAGTACTCTCTTGTAGAGAGTGGGGGGTCAGTAAATCATGCTTGTAGCAAAAGATCCAGAAAGTGCTTTTATATTCAAAAGGGCACACAGAGATTGAAATGCTAGTAATTTTCATAAATTGTCCAAGCTCGTCGTCATTAGAGTTTTAGATTGATTTCTTGAAATGAATTAGTGTACAAAATTGCAATTTGACCTAACTGAAATGTGTACTATAAACATAAAGTAACGTCATGGTAGGAAAACACTAAGGAAATACCAATAAATCCATCTGGTAGGAAAGATATGTTGGTACTGAAATTATTTTTCCTTTCTCCTTGGTAGACTTATGTTATATATAGCAGTTCTATAAGTTTTAGTAATGTAAATAGGTGGTTGTGAGGATGGGTTGCGTTTGATTTTGTGTGTGTACAAAGTTTAAAAATAAATGTTGTGGCATAAGGACTTTGAAATTGGTGCAATCAGCCCTGATTAGCGGTGTTGTCTTATGGCCATGTTTGAATTATAATTCATATTTAAAAAGGAATCGCAAGACAGATCTTGTAGGTAGAATTTAGTCTATGACAGGATCACCGCTTCTGCTCCCCTGTCCTTCCTCTCTCCTTTGCTTGTTCTCCACAGCCTGCTCACTGTAACCATTCTCTAGGACCTGACCTCAGGTACACTGGTGTCCTGCAGTGCCATCACAGGCAGTTGTCGGGTCTGGGGTCAAAATATTTAGTAGTGTCCCAAAGCTACTTTTATACATGATGCAGGTAGTTTTTTTAATATATTTTGAATTATTTTATCCTGAAACCTTTCCTGGATCTACTTCTCTGGAATAGGCCTGGGTGGAGTTCACTGAGTTCTACTACGCGGAACTCCGCGAAGTGCTGAAAAAACTCTGCTGTGCTCCATGGAGTTCTGCAAGCGGCAGAGTACGGTAAGTTGCGCTGCGCATGCTGATTTTTAGCACCAGGAGTTTGTCCAGCGCGAAAGGCACCACATGCAGGGCAAGAGGGCGCTGCTTCTTTCTGCCACTCGCGTAGATGTTCTACTTGAGCAGAAGCTTCCTCAACTCAAGCAGCAGGTTTCTCAATGCGAGCGGCAGCATTGAGAATCTCGCCGAGAGGTGGTCCAGCATATGATTTTCCTTGCACGTGATCGCCAACTTAATGTTGATGAGCCGCGCAAGAGGAAAAACTCAGCTCAGCATCGTGGGGTTTTTCAGAACTGCCCGCTGTACATGGAGCGCGGAGTGGGCAAAACTCCATGAACTCC
Source organism: Calotriton arnoldi (assembly GCA_963921515.1). Lineage (NCBI taxonomy): Eukaryota > Metazoa > Chordata > Amphibia > Caudata > Salamandridae > Calotriton > Calotriton arnoldi. Next base: position 1,494,084 of record CAWUFW010003189.1, on the reverse strand, counting down.
ATCGGCAGAGCGGAATTCATAGCCCACCCCTACTCGTGAACACACCCTTTCCAATTCCATTCTTCATTCTTTCCAGCACCGTTTGTTTCTGCTTCACACATCTGTGTCTTTCCCATGGGAACTGGGTGTCTAGTCAGAACCACAGAGAGCAGGGTAGAAAAAAGTCAGCCTCTTCTTCCAAGGTGATAACGTATTTAGGGTATTACAAGATGGATTACCCAGCTAAGGACCTAATGCCGACCACACCCTTGATAGGTGGTGTGCTATTGGCAGGGATGGGTTCCAGTGAGAGCCCAGTGTCACTCAGTCTAGTTACTATAAACATCTGGGAAAGAGATCCAGATGCTAGAAAGAACGTTCACCCATACACCTTGGGTTTGCCAGTGAGTTAGTGTCAATGCCGGTTCTTTTTCGGAATCTGCACGGAGCTTGAGTGGTCCGCCTCCAGGCACCACCAACTCTTCATGCTATATTAGTGCAGAGTATCGGAGTGGCCAGATGAAGGGAAAGGGTTTTGGGGTAGGATCAGCGGGGAGGGAGATCTAAAAAGGAAACAGACAAGATTCAGATACACTCTGGAATAATGTGCCCTCAAGCCTCTCCCTTGAAACAAACTTTACCCTGCAGAAAGAGTTTCCACACTCTCTCACTGCCTCTTTAAGTGCTTTCATTTTTATTCGGGCTCCCCCTATTTTGTTGACTGTAGAAGGAAATAGATAGTACCCTTAACATTAATGATGATACTTGCTTGAGTCACTGAAACAACACACATACCAGAAAAAACACTATGGAGCGTCTCTCTCTCATTCTCTCTATCTCTCTCTTACTAATGTTCAATGCCCACATTAACATCACCTGGCCGAGAGAGACAGGTCCAAAGACAAAACATGAGTTCTGGTTTACAGCCCAAAGGTCACTACAGAATGGCCATAAATGTAACAACTTTTCGGGTCAGTTTTTCTCTGGACTTAGTTCTTTCCAACCGTATTACTAGGACTTGCAGCTTAATATGCTGAATGGTATTGCTGTATGATCAAATACCAAGAAGTCAGCCTACAAGGGTGGTGCGACTCCCCAACGCATTAGGTCGTGCAAGACGTTTGAAGCACTTAAACACTACAAAGGCCCTTAACAGAATGGGCTGGCTCAGTTTGATCTCATTTGGAGACTCGCAGCCCCGTTCTGCTCTGAGTTTTTCCCATGGTGACTGGAAGAAGCTGGAGACGCCAGCTTCGGCAACAAGGATCACCGCTACAGGGAACACCCACTGAGCCAGGAAGTCAGGAGTGAGCTCGTCCTCCTGCCAGTCTTTCAAAATAGTGAGCATGCGGTTCTGGGGCCGGTTTTATGCATGAGCCCCACACAAGATGGTCGCTGCTCAAGGAAATCTGGGACTTGTAATGCGAATGTGCACTAGGTCCTAGAAAGGGGAATAGCGGCCACACATTAGCATCATTCTGGAATGTTTAAATAGCAGCCGCACATTAGCTTCATTCTGGAATGTTTATGCTGAAAAGAAAAAATAGCAGCCACACATTAACATCCTTCTGGACTGTTAATACTCAACATATCCTCACAGGAGATGGAGGGTCCAAGAGGTATCTGCCACCTCAAGTTACACAACAAGACCACCATTTGGCAGTCTTAGGAAAACAGTGGGCCTTCCCACAGAGTCATGTTGGCCTGGTACCAAAACAACTCCTAGGTTGGCAAGGAGATCCCCTTGGACCAGGAGCAGGCCCTAGAACGCGCACCACTGGGATTCTGACAGGCACCAATGGGAGGAAGGTTCCTGCCTAAGGAGTACTTGAGCCTACAGTACTATGTTTCATAAAAAGTATTCCAAACCTGAGGGGATTCTCCCTGGAACCACTGGCAATGGACTGGTAGCCAGTGGGGATGACATGGAGTGCATGCTCACCAGGTTTGAGGTAGAAGTCAGTGACAAGATGGCCATGGGTGGCATAGGGGTGCAGGAGAAGCAGGGTACCAGGTTACTGCTTGGCAATGACCTAACCACTCCCAAACTAGTACCAGGACTGGTGGTCTAAATTGCCTGGAATATATCAGCTGTGACAACCAGTGCAATGGCATCAGCACCACATTCTCAGAAGGAGGTTGGGGTCACTCTTTGAGCAGAGGGATGAGGCCAGAGTAGGATAGTATTGATAAGGGCAGGCTCTAGGAAAACACCAGCAGTGCCCATTGCCCCTGCTCTAGATAGAGAGGAGGATAAGGCCCCAGAAAGAAACCATGTGTTAGAGTCTGGGTCACTGGCAGAGTTGCACAAGTTGCTAGCTGCTGGAGGATGGTTCCATGAGGAATTCTGCAACTCACATGAAGAATGTCCTTGTAGGAAAGTAGGATCTGCTTCTTATGGTTACCCCCACTTTTTGCTTGATGTAATGCTGTTTTTGACTAGTCTGACTGAGATCCTGCTAATCAGGACCCCAGTCTATCTGCTTTCTCCCTAAACTGTTATGTATGTACTTAGGTACACCCCAGATTGGATACTCTTGTCAGTTCCTAGTATATGGTACACATGTACCCAGGGCATAGGTACCCCAGAGGTCTCCCATGGGTTGCAGCATATATTATGCCACTCATGAGAGACCATTCAAAATGGAAGTACAGGCCTGCCTTGCAGCCTGTGTAAGTTTGTGCATGCACCACTTACTTGAGATATAGGTTTACTATATCTAAGGGTCACTGCACTTAAAACCTATATGTCACCCCTATAGCAGGCCTTTACAATCCTGAAGGCAGGGTGCTTGGGTCTAAGTGAGAGGGTGCCCTTGCATGAGCAGGACACCACTGCAGCCTACGGAGTAGATTCCCCCGGGTTGTCAGTGAAGCAGCCATATACTATATATAGAGGAACATTACGCGACCACGAGATGACCATCTCGAAAATGGCTGCAACAAACCCTATCGTGTTTGGTGTCAAACATGTTGGAATCATACCCCCACACTGGTAACCGGTGTGGGAGGTATGATTCCACCCATCAGGAAGGCCCTCCGTGGGCTCTCTGTGTTTCCGGTACCAGCCTTCTAGCTCCGGACATTACAAAATGGTTGCTGCCGACCAGAGACACATTTCTGCCCTCCTGCTGCTGAGCCAAGCTCGAGCAGGGGAAGGCAGTACAAGGTGTGACCACCTCCCAGAGAGGATTTAGTGTATTAGGACTGGGTGAGTACGCTTTCCAGCGACTGAAAGCCTGCATGAGGGCACATTTGGTGACCCTGTGCATAATCCAGTTCAAACCAGTCCTGCGAGCCGTTGGCTCCCACTCTGGCGCAAAACTGGACATAGGACATGGGAGTTATCTCCCCCTTGTCCCCTGAATCTTTCCAACCCTCTCCCGTTGGTGCTTAAGGGCTTACCTGGCTGTAGAACTCTAGATTCATTGTGGACAAGATTCAGAACTGAAACCACTGCACTTCGACTGTCTGGGCACTCTGGACCTCGCTGGACTTAGTTTGGGCCTGACTTCGTCTCCCTCTCAGTATGATGCATCGTCTGTGCATGTGCACCATACAAGGCAGTGTAGGACCTGTGGAGCATCCAAGACACCTGAAGATAATCTCCCTTGGAGTGAAGGAGTCACTCCCCTGCATTCGCAGGCACCACAACACTGCTGACAGGTCTGCTGATCCCAAGCTCCTACAAACTCCGAAGGGTTCAGCAACACAGGAGGTGGGTTCTTATGTCCTTCGAGGCCTGAGCTGCCCTCTCACTCAGTTTAAGGTCAGAATCCTTTGTGGGGGCTGTAATACCCGAACCCTTGTGCACCACATACTTTTGCAAGTGCAAATGCTTGTTGGCAATTCTGCAACAAGTGCATTGGGCTCCAAGTAGCCCCAACCTCTGGCAACTTCTCCTGCAAAGATCTTCACCCACCTCCACTGAGTGCTCCGTGGCCTGTTGTTTTGTAAAGCTGCTCGAGGTCCTCTTGCGACTCCTGTGCCTCCGGCCTGTGGGTCCAATTGAGGGTCAACCTTGTTTCCTTTGGGCTCCCCTGATTGCTTGGGGCCTGCCCTGACTCCCCTGTGTGTGGTGAGTCTCCTGGACCTTGCTGGTCCAAACCGTACACTTCCTTGACCTCCTGCATGCGTTGCCTTTGCCAAGGCTTGTTGGTGCTCCCACCAGACACCGACCCCTCAGCACTCGACATCCTTTGTGGGACAGCTTGTGTCTGGCTCCTGGTTGTCCTCGATGTTGTCTGGTCCCCGCAGCTGCAGAGTCAAGGTCCATATCAACTATCCTGAAGCACCCAACATCGGTGGGCATTCGTCTACCGAGCCCCTGGTCACTCGCCAGTGACCCAGACTCTGTCCCCTCTGCTTTCAGGTACTCCGCTACAAGAATCCATGTTTGGATTCCAACTGACACTTTCTTCCCTTCCAGCAGCGGCACTTTCTCAAAGTCCTCCATTGGGTTCGGCGGCGGTTTCCAACACCACATCACACCTATGCACCCAGCTACCCTGGGATAGGTAACTTGGGTACTTCGGTATCCAGGTGTGGGGTGGCTCTCCAACCTTCTGTCTTCCGTGGGGTTTCTTCGAAGTCCACTGGGAAGGGTCCTTAAACTTTAAAAATTCAACCGCAACTTGCACATAGACTTGTACGGAGCAAGCGGTCGTTTTCTCACACTGCACACGCACTCCGTGGGGTCCCTCTTTAATCACCCTGGGTGGTTCCTTGGGGTCCCAGCAATTCTACGTCCTCTTAACATTGTCCTGACTTGAGTCGTGGTTCTTATACCACTTTCTTAGTATATGGTTTGGTCCCCCCCTGGGGCCCACTGTGTATTAGTGCTATTTACTGTTATTTCTTTGCTTAAGTATTGTGTGCTTTGTGTCTATCTCCGTGTAGGCGATACTGTAATGTACTAGATAGTGTTATATAATAAATACATATTTTTATAACTACTGTGTGGTTCTCTTTTCATTTAATCTATACTATAAGATTGCATTTTGGTAGAACAAGCTGCTTTACACTCCTTCAAGACTAAGCCTAAAGGCTGCTCTCCACAGCTACCACTTGAATAGCTTTCTAAGGTTTTCTGAGACCTCTTAAATCACCATAAGGGTTGTCTGGACTGATGCAAGGTGCCCACGTTAATTAGTGGACATCATATACCAGGCCAGCTTCTCACAGTTCTCGAGGCAAGGTGGGCCAGAAGCAAGGTGCCACCAGTGTTGTTCTCAGACACAGGGTGGTTTGGGAGGAGGGACTGCTGTATAGTGAGCCCATGGACCGAAAACCAAGACCTAAAGGCTGGTAATTCCACTAGTGAACAGAAACTTTCTGTTGTTGCTGACCTATGAGATATGCTTGGCTAGACACTTGGGCATAAAGGCAACCATGGACAGGTTAGAACCTTTTTTCTACTGGTCAGGGTAGGCCAAGACATACAGAGAATCTGTACAAACTGCCTGTCATGTCAAGTGAGTGACAAGTCTGGGGACCAAGTCAAGGCATTGTTGATGACCTACCCATGGTTGGTGTGTTGTTTGAGAGGTTTGGTATAGACATAGTTGGTACATTTGATGCTCCCTCTACTTCATGTAAGTACATCTTTGTTGTGGTGGACCAAGCTTCCAGGTACCTTGCGATAGTACTTCTGAGGAGCCCATCTGCTAGAGTAATGGTGAGGATCTCCTTGTGATCTTCTCCTATGCCAAACTTCTCAGGACTGTGATATCCGACAGAGGAAGACATTTTATATCCTTATACATACAGGAGATGTGGAAGTAAGCTTGAGTGACTTAGCACTCCTCCACCGAGTACTACTCTCAGACAAATTCTTTAACAGGACCCTGAAGTGCAAATCCCACTAAATAGGGGTAGAATTTAGACCCTTCAAATGTCTGTTTGGGCATCTTGTCTGTGATAAACTGACTTTGGTCACAGAGGGCTAGGAAGGTAATCCTGAATCCGCAGACTGTGGTGTGGTGGAGTACATTCTGGGCCAAAGGAAGCTAATGGCTCAAATGAACATGGCAAAGACGAATAGCTGATGGATTGGTATGACCAGAAGCTGGCTTTAATTGGGTATTGAGTATCAAGAGGGTTACGAGGGATTGATGCTGAAGCCAGTTTGCCTTGAAGTTTTGAAGTGCAAATGAAGCTGTCCCAACAAGGTGATCAGTAAGATCACAGATTTCAACTAATTGATTGACATAGGTGCCACCTGTAAACCTTGGATTTTGTTCCACATGAACCAGCTTAATCATAACTCAGGAAAGACAACATTTTTAATGCCCTGGCAATGGCAGAAACATTGAGAAGGAGAGTGAGCCCCTGCAACACAAAAAGATGATGGACGGAATGTTGAACATTGTCAAACATTCACCCCCAGTCACAGATCTGGGTTTAATCCATTGTTATTTAGCTTGCCACGCCATTCCAGTTTTCACCCAGCCATATGCAAATCAGCCATGACCCTGTTCCCCATGGGAACACACTAGCCCGAACTGCCAGGCCAGGTCCTCCCTGGACTGGAAAACAAGCATCCTGGCACTGGTTTAGGGGCATCACTCCTATTCAGCCAGGCTAGCTAGACACCAGTGGCGTAGCGAGCACAGGACCCACATCTGGGCATGCCCTTCCCACTTAGGGTGAAAATGCAACACAAAAAGATGATGGACGGAATGTTGAACATTGTCAAACATTCACCCCCAGTCACAGATCTGGGTTTAATCCATTGTTATTTTGCTGGCCAAGCCATTCCAGACTGGACCCAGCCATATGCAAATCAGCCTTAACCCTCTTCCCCATGGGAACAGTCCAGCCCAAACTGCCAAGCCAGGCGAGGCTCCCCCAACCGGAAAACAAGCCTCCTGGGACTGGTTTCGGGGCCTCACCCCTCATCAGCCAGGCTAGCTAGACACCTGTGGCGTAGCGAGCACGGGACCCACATCTGGGCATACCCTTCTCACTTAGGGTGAAAATGCAACATAAAAAGATGGTGGACGGAATATTGAACATTGTCAAACATTCACCCCTAGTCACAGATCTAAGTTTAATCCATCGTTATTTTGCTCGCCAAGCCATTGCAGTTTGGACCCAGCCATATGCAAATCAGCCTTGACCCAGTTCCCCATGGGAACAGTCCAGCCTGAACTGCTAGGCCAGGTCTGCCCTGGACCGGAAAACAGTGAGCCCCTGCCAGACCTGTTGCACGGTGATGAAAAGAATGACTCAGTAGATGGGGTAAGGCTTGATCCTGACCTGACTCCCAAACACCAGATGGAGTGTAAAGAGGTATTCTGGTTAGTCCACTATTCTCACTCACCCCACAGTTGAATCCAGTTAGTTTAAATAATATAGAGAATGGAGATAGTGTAACAGTGAAAAGCAAACTACAAATGATGTCAGATAGAGTCCAGCATACATTATGGCAGAGGAATTCAAGATGGTGGACCTAGGAGTGATTGAGCACTCACGTAGCCAATGGCAAGTACAATGGTATCAATACTCAAGAAGGGATTGATAGACATGGGCTTTTGAAAGGACTATCACTCTCTCAACACCATCATGAAGACAGATGCTCATCCTATCCCCCACTCTGATAAGCTGCTGGGTAGATTGAACCGGGCTAAGTGCCTCAATACTTTTGATTTGACCAGTGGCTACTGGCAGATTACATTGACAACTGGTGCCAAGGAGAATACATCATTCTCCAGCCCAGGCAGCCTCTATCAATTCAAATATAGGTAATTTGGGTTAAAGAATATTCTCAGCACTTTCCAGCATCTAGTCAACTATGGGATGTCTGGCCTGGAAGTGTTTTATGTGGCTTACTTGGACAACATTGTTGTCTTCAGGAGGGGCACATGAACACCTGACACAGGTGTTGGTACCAATGGAGGTTGGCCAAACTGACCATCAGTTCTATGAAGTGCCAGGGACCATACTACATACATTGATATCGGATCCTCTATTGAATGTTGAGTCTCTAACCGTATACCATTTCCCAGATAAGCCGAGGATTGCTCAACTTCACTATCCTGAGGGCCAAGTACTAAAGCGGTACACTTGGTGCTCAGTTTGGGCTCATGAATCAGCTGAGGCCCCACAACACCAGTGGTAAAAAAATTTGATTATCACAGTATGAGTCCTTTAACTTCTGTCTGCCCTAGGATTCCTAAAAACGTTCCCCCATATAATTAAGTCTGTTTCTTTTGGAAGATTGCAATCTGGAGGGGCCATCGTCAAGGAAGACCTTTAGTTCTAGTTTTGTTGTTTTTAAGCCAGAGGTTTGATCATTTCTAGTTGAAGCTAAAATCATCTGCAAGCCTGTGCCACCATGGCTTTGAGACACTCAACTTTGTCTTTGCAATCTGCTGGATTATGATTCTAACTGAAAGACACACATTTCCTCTCTAGCCTCTGAAGACCAACATCCAGGAGCTCTGCTGTTTTTGAGGAATTTTGAGAGCACTGGACACTCTTCCCTTTAGGGAAACCTCATTCGTTGGGTGGATTGGACTGTGAAACATAGCCCAACAGGCAGTTTCTCAAAGTACCACGGGCTGGGGAACCTTATTAAAAGTCATCCAGAGACTTTTTTTCTTCCTCCCCCCAATTTTTTTATGAATTCATTTTTGTTGGCCTTAGGACTATGTGCACTTTAGCATTGCTAACCAGTGCTAAATCGGTTGCCCTCTCTCCACCAAACATGGTAGAATTGGCCTATGCTCAATTGGCATATTTAATTTTCATTTAAGTCCCTATTAAAGTGGTAGCATATGCACCCAGGTCCTGTAAATTAAACATTACTAGTGGGCCTGCAGCACTGATAGTGCCACCCACTTAAGTAGTCCCTAAAATATGCCTCAGACCTGCCTTTGCAACATGTGTGTGCAGTTGTAAACTGCCATTTTGACCTGACAAAGTAAACCATTTGTCAGGCCCAAACCTTCCTTTTTAATTAATACATATAAGTCACCCCTACTGTAGGCCCTGAACAGCACAGAGGTAGGATGCAGTGCATAAAAAGTTGGACATGTACTTTTACGTTTTACGTGTCCTGGTAGTGAAAAACTCTTAAGTTCATTTTTGACTACTACAAGGCCTACTTCTCCCATGGGATAACATTGGTATCACCTTATTACATTTAATAAGCTCTAAGTTTCAAATGGGAACAGGTGCCCAGTTAATCTTTAGTGTCTTTGGAATTGTAGTGAAAAATGCTCTCTTATGGTAAAGTCGGATTTTAAATTACAATTTTGAATGTGCCACTTTTAGAAAGTTAACATTTTCCTGCCTTAGCCATTTAGTGCCTGCAAACTCTGAGTCATGTCACTGGGTTTAGTGGCAGGTGGGCTTCAAGTGAGCACATTTCTCTAGATGGAATTGCGAATAGTTTAAATGTTCTATCCAGAGAAATGAGAAGGATATCATTTTCAACTTTGAGATAGAAATGTAATATGCTATGTCTAATGTATAGCACACAAATCATCTGCGAGGGTAACCAGGCACTACGCATGTAGGTAGGCTGTGAACTGCCTGGGAATATTAGTCAAAGAGCCAGATGTTCAGCATCCTGCGGAACTCAAGAAGCGATGAGGAGGCTCTGATATGCTGTGGCAGGTAGTTCCAGGCTTTGGGAGAGATGTGAGAGAAGGTGTGACCTCCAGTTCTGTTCTTGTGTATGCAGGGTACCTGTGCTAGCGAGAGTCCAGCAGATCAAAGATTTATGGAGGGGTGGTGGAAGTGTTTGTGGCTACTGAGTTAGATGGGGCCTATGTTGTGTAATATTTTGTGTGTGCGTGAGTAATTCGATTCGAGTGAGCTAGTGTATGGGGAGCCAGGGAAGTTCTTTGAGGTTTGGAGAGATATGAGTGCAATGTGGTAGGTTGTGGACAAGTTTTGCTGCACGCTGCATAGTTTTGAGCCTGTTCAGGAGTTGTTTGGTAATTCATGAGTAGAATGTGTTGCCGAAGTTGAGTTTGCCGGAAATCAGGGCTTGTGTTATTGTTTTCCTGGTGTTCTCTGGTAGCTACTTGAAGATTGTCCATAGGATCCCCATGATGTGGAAGAAGGTGAAGATCACCATGTTTACCTGGGCTGACATGTCGAGTTTGTCACTGAGAATGATTAATCTTTCCAATTTGTGTATATTTTGCACAAATTCATTTTCTAAATTAGCAAATGAAAATAATATGCTTTTTCATATTCTCTATGTGCACAGAGCATTACAAAAGATCAATGAATTTGGACTCAATGTTTTTCTGTGCCTCCTGACTTCCCAGATTAAGGGCCACATTTATGAGAGGGTTGCATCATGTTTGCACCATGCAATGTGGTACTTGCATGACTCAAACCTCTAAGTCAGATTTGTGTGGCTATGAGTGGCTTCAGAAATCTGGAGTAACACAATGCAGCACAAATTGCTGCGTTGTGTTACTGTGCCCTGGGTAGGTGTCCCATGGATTTTGACGAATCTCCAAATTTACAAGAACTTGTAAACCTGGGGATGTGTCAAAAACGTACACCTTCCCGGGAGGAATAATGAGGAGAAACATCTCTATTTCTCCTTGTTTCTTCCTCTTTCTATGTGTGCTGCATCCTGAGATATTTGTGGGAGTCAAAGACCCTGTACGAGGTGGTGGAATTGCCCTCGAAACCTTTGCCCAAGGTGTACCTACAGGAGTTCGATCACGTCATTCTCACCCAGTTTTCCTAATTTGGTCCTTAATTGATCCACCTTGTTGGTGAGTAGTGTAGTTGCATTTTTAAAATCAGCCAAATCTCCCTGCATTTGGGTTACTATCTTTAGTAAGTCATACATGGTAAAGATCCCCTAGCAGATGAGGAGGAACATAATCCATGGGCTCACTATTCTGTCGACGATGGCTTTCTTCCTTAGGATATGCTCAATGATCTTTTGTTCCACCTCCAGGCACCTCCAACTCAGAATGCTGCTATAGCGCTGAGTGTTAGAGAGGCCTGGTGAGGGAAGGGTGTCGGGTAAGGAACAGTGGTGAGGTAGATCTGGAAAGGAAAAGGTTAGGTCCACAACTCTTGAGCAATGGTTGAATTGCGGAAATGGTCCATATATAAGAACACCCATACACCCATACACTACTTGGTTACACAATGAAGTCAAGGCTGAGGATTAGGTCTTGGTTTGCACTTGGTTCTCACACACTTGTGCTAAAAAATATTTCAAGAAACACAGTTCAAAACAATTAACAGCACTGTTGTATTTTTAAAACAGCGCTAACAAAATAACACACCCAAATTTAAAACAGCTGGCTGGCCGATGCGCTGAAAAAAACAAGCATCCCAGTTGACAGCACCAGGAAGTCTCTGACTTTGAATAACAGTCAGGAAGGAAGGAAACTAATAACTTCATAGGAACTCTTAATACAAGTGAGAATCACGCAAGATCTTAAGTGCAGCACTGAGAAACCACTTGAAGGCTTCAATGCATTCAATGCAGCCAAACATGGTTTACCCAAAAGACCCAACAGATCTTACTTCAATATTCTTTGTGAGGTTCTGTGGGGTCTAAACAAGAGGCCCAGGATGTCACCACTGGTACCGCCGGAAGCGGAAGACACCAGCTTCCAGGAAGGCTCAAGAATAGTGAGCATGTCTGCTCGGGTGGGCTGCCCTTTATAAGAGAGTCATCGCAAGATGGCCGCCACCCCGGGGCATCTGGGATTTGAAGCCTAGTTTGGAAACCAGGCTAAAAGAAAGAAAACAACAAATGTATCAGCCATAAATGGTAGGTACATTCGAAAACACAGCGCACCCACCAATGCTCTGATGCGGTGAAAGTATGGGCTTTGCCACAATACAGGTCCCAGGCATTACGCCCCCTGCAACATGTAGTAAAGGCCTTCTGAGCAAGACATCTGGGTGACCCAGGGGTAGGGGCAGGCCCTAGAGCATAAACTGTCACAATGAGAACAAGTCTCCAATAGAATAACATTGGGTTAACTTATTACATTTAAGAAGTGATAACTTCAATTGGGAGCAGATATGAATGTCGAATTTGGTGTCTAAAAAATTGTAATTTAAAGTCCTCCTTAATGGTAAAGTTGGATTTTATGTCACAATTCTGAAAATGGCACTTTTAGAAAGTTTGCATTTTCTTGTCCCAAACATTTGATGCTTGCAGCCTCTTTACTAGGTCTTATGAGTAGGTGTAGCTTGCAGTTGGTCATTGTGTATTGCTCCCAGACAGTGAAACAAAGGGCTGTAGGTGTTGGCAAGAAGGGCCATCTCTGACTTGATGAGGGGAAGGAGCTGTCACCTTCCACACTTGCACATCACAAAGGCTCTGCCTGAGCACACTCACAAATGTTTTGACACTAGTGTATCACAACCCCAGACAATCTGGGGCCAGGGCAGGGAGACAATAAATTCCAAGCAACTCTTGGGGAGAAACCTCCAGAACCTTCTCCTACTTCAAAGTGGGCACCATGTATAAATATTGCACCCTCAGACCCTCTTCAGTACACCTCTGGACCTGTGGAAGACTCAGAAGGATTGCTGTGCTGCTCTGCAAGGACTGCTACTCTGTTGCCTTTATGCCCTGCTGCCTGCTGTCCTGCTGCCTCAGTGAAGGACAGGACCTGCATCTTAAACCCAGGACAACCAGATTAACTCCAAGGGCAGGTTGACTGGCCTCCTGATCAGACTCTCAGGGACAGAACTGGCTCCAACAACCTTAAACACAGCTCCTGGACTCTGCCAGATCTGAGTCTTTCCCCGCCAAGTGGTGCAACCCCATACTTGAACCTTGGAAGTGGGCCTGAAGGTGCTCTGCCAGCCCATCCGTGGGCCCAGCAGAACCAACGCAGCACGACGCATCGCCTCACAAGACTCCACATCGGAACCGGTGCACAACACATCCTCGACAACAGACTCTACATTGCAGCCTCCTCTGAACCGCCACTGTCCGACACGTCCTCAACGCATGCCTTTGCATTGCAAGCCCCTCATCAATGGCATTCTCGATGATGACGCAGGACTCTGCATCGCAAACTCCACAACTTCTTTGGAACCAGCCGGTGCACTATGCAATATCGACGCAGGACTTCGCATCGCAAGCCCATCGCTGACAGCATCCTTGATGATGACGCAGGACCTCACATCACAGCCTCACAGCTCCTTGGAACCACCGCTGTGAGATGCATCCTCTATGTAGGATCTTGCAAAGCTCTGCAACCAGGATTTAAGGTACTCTTGGTCAGCGGGTCTAAATTGGTCCCTCTATCTGGCCCATGCTCCAATCCCAGTTGGTCTGAACTCTGACTTTGTTCAGGTCCGGTGCAACCAGATAACCACAGTTGGAGCTTTGTGCTTTTTTCTTAAGTTGTGTTTTTCCTTTACTATTTTTTGAAATGCTGCATAAATACTTCACACATTGCCTCTAAATTAAGTCTGACTGCTTGTGTGCCAAGCTACCAGGGGGTTAAGCACAGGTTAATTTGTGGTTTGCTTGTGATTCACCCTGACAGAAGTGGTGGTTCCTGCTTGAATAGGGTTTCACCTCTCAACCAGTAATCCAGTTTCCAAAAGACTGACCCCATTTGAAATATTGTGTTCATTTGGTAAGCTGGGGTGGCTAGTTGCTATCAGCCCCTTCATTTTTGTTGTTTTATGTTTGTCAGGATATTTTTTCTATCTGAAATAAACACTATTGATTGAAATATTTGTTCAATAATCAGGCACAACAGGCATGTTTCCTGAACCAGGTAATAGCAGAAACCATGTCCATCTCTATTAGGCATTTTCGCACCATCTTTTAGCTGTTACCTTATAATATTTCTAGGTGCAGCCATCATCTCTATCCCTTAAAAGACACATTTCACGCAGGTGGGAATGTTGTTGGTGAATCCATATATTATTATGTTTGTAGGTTTTCAGTGGCTAATGGGCACATAAGTTCGAATGATTTAACAAATTTCACCATAGGTTGCTTTTATCATAACTATAAACATATAGTGCAGCTTCAACCAAATACTTGGTAAATTTGTTGTTGCATCTCCTCACTCCATCTGTTGTGGGAATGTTTAGCTTTATCTATGTGAAAGACCAGAGTGCATTGTTTGAAAACCTTAAATCTAGATAGTCCTATGGCTGACGCTTGCAATCCTCTCTTTATATGAATGAAAGCTTTTATCAGCAGTCTACATATCTCTGCTTTCATATTTTTGATTACTGAGGGGCAGATATACTAATATTTCATGCATTGAAACTCAGCAAGGCTACTTGCTGCACATCGTGGTGTGAAAGGGAGAGAGCAGAAATGTGCCATGTCTATTAAGGTATGGTGCACTTCTGCTCTCTCCTAGCTCTGGTGCACTGTGTTTTGCTTAGCCCCAATGCAGGCACCTTTGTGCTATATTGCAAGGGTGCCTGCGTTGCAGGAAGGATTATTTTTGCCTAGGAAGGTTCCTGCACAAAAACCAATCCTAAGAGACAATTTCTTCTTTCTATGTGTGATGCAGAATGGGAAATTGTAATAGTTATTAACAAACAACTTAGCAATCATTCTTAACCCCCCATAAAGCTCACCTTTACACCCCAGCGATCCATTCCACCTCTCACTGGAACAAAGAAACCAAAGGTACCTTTCCAAAAGTCTCCAACAAAGAAATAAGACAACAAATTAAAGGAAGATCAGAGGTGATTTAATAGAAAATTGGAGCTACCTCAGTCATGGACCAAGATTGAGGGATCAAAATAGCATTTAATAAATGTATAATTCTTGGCGACCATATATACACCTCTAGAGCACTTCTTCAAGGCTGAAACCTTTTGTGATTCTTGGTGATTCTTGGGGAGAAAATCATTTATCACCTCTTTTAACCAGCGGCGGCTGCCATAAATAAAGGGTGGTGAAGCAGGTGGGGTCGCGTGGGAGGCGTCACGCGGGGGGTTAGAAATAGAACTACAATATAAAAAAAAGAACTTACCTTTTGCCACCGGCCGCCTCCAGCGTCGCGTCTCATCTCACCGCCTTTCCTCTTCTTCCTGGGTCCCAGCAGCCCCAGGGACAGACTACCTGTTCAATCCCCATGCGGGGATTGATCTGAGCGGGGAGGAAAGACTCCCTGCTCAGACCAGGGAGTCTGTGGGGTTTCTCCAGCCCGGCTGCTCAATGCAGTTGGGTTGGGTAAAACATAAGTGCACATGTGTGTTTTGGTCGGCCTGAGATGGCCAGCCAAACATACATGAGCACTTAGGGAGTGGAGATGCACGTAGCACTCCTTCTCCCCCACCCATGCCTCGGCCCCCTCCTTCCAACGCCACTGGGTCAGAGCCAGCATTGTCATCTGATAGAGGATGTCTAGCATATAGTACACCCAACATTGGAGATATTGTTGACAAGCTAGTCTTGGACCTCTCTGAGGATCTGGTTGTAGCTGTGGTGCTGATCGTGGCTGAGTCTGCCTGACCACTTCACATATGGGCCTTGAGCCAGCTTTCAATTATTAGACTTATGCCGTTGATTTCTAGGGAGCCCCGTACATCTCTCTCCAAAACAGTCCCTGATCAATCTGCTGGACTGTAGGATCCCCCCTCTTCACATCTTGCTGGCAGTGCTGGAGTCTGAGAAATTGCTCTAAATGTAAAATAAGTCGACAGACGACGGAATAGGTATAATTAAATAAATAAATATTACCTATTCCGTCATCTGTCAACTTCCCCGCCTGCCGCACCCTGCCCTGCCCCACTGCGCTTTCCTGAGCCAGCTGCCGCTTCTCCTTTAGATCGGCGGTGCTCATTGAAAGTGATGGGGAGTGCTTTGGAAGGATCTTCAGTTTGTCTTGAGACCAAAAGAAAAACATGCAGAGTGTACAGAAGCTGCTGGAGACAGAGAGCTATTATGCAGGATCATACAAATGACTCTGAAAGTTCCTGCATGGTTCATGGTAGTTCAATAGTACTAGGTCAAAGCAAATATTTTATTACACAATTGTCATCCTGCATAAATCCTGTTGATCCATTTTCCTAATTTTTAAGAAAAATACACTTTGATCTGTGGCAAAAATTTACCCTATCCAAGAGAGCACATTAGGCCTCTTGCTTAAAGTTGAATCTACCACTGAATTACACACATTATTGAAATACCAAACACAACATGGGACGAAAAAAAGACTGATACAATATGTTTATCTGCATGTTTTAGACAACTCATTTTCTCCAAATACATTTCTGGTTTTTCCTTTGTATATTGAGTTACAATATTCCATTTTTTTAATAACAAATCCTTACAGAAATGTGCATGTGCTTGAAATATTTTTTTTCTGAAGGAAAATATCGCAGGTAATCGTTTTCATTCAGATTAGAAGGGTGTTACAATTCAGAACACAAAGGGTTAACCACAACTGAAACGAGATTTTCACAACTTCCCTAGCACGACCATGGCCCTTCTGATTGGCTTCCAGAACTGATGACAGATGCGACTGCTCAAATGTTTGTCCAGGTGTCAGCTTCACAAAATTGCCAAAATGAAGGGTGCGTCCTCCTGTTTAGACGACATTTCTATGCATTTCTGAGCAGATATTTGCAAGGAAAATAGAGGGCGAAAAGATCCCAGATAATCAGAGTAAACATTTGTCTGAAGCACCAGGTCGGCTGTATTGTCAGCAGCATCCTGCGAATACATAGCCACCTTTTTGGCACGACATACTTCCTGTTACATTTATAGACTTTTTTATAATGCTGCTCAACTTCAGTTGAGCCTCTGTTTATTTCTTTATGAAGGCATTATCTGTCTGGCTTATATTTCAATGAAGTACGATCCAAGACATCAGGTGGTTAGAGCTTTGTGTAAATAGTTCCCTGCTTGCCCAAAAAGACTTACGAGCTATAGTGTGTAAAAAAGGAATTAAACAAACACCTGCGTGGCTTTTTATTCATTGATCTTTCTCTCTTACCCTCGCTTTTACAATACTTATATATTCGTAAATATCTTAGATCCACAAGGAATATATTTCTAATTGGAAAAAATGAATCTCTTGGCGGTTTTCTTGCTGGTGAGCTGGCGTCACAGCGCTATGTTTGCAATGTGCCTGTGATGAGACCTGTTATCAGTGCTTGTAAAAAATGAGTGTTGTTGCCCTGGGTTTGGCTCAGAAGCCCCCAGCCAGTGTAATTGAATGTCGGCGCACCCAATACCAAGGTTGCATAGTCCTAAATCCACCTCATGCCTCTATAATCCATTTACAGACACTCCCTGTCCGTTTATCTAACTCTTTCAGGTTCCTGCTTTCTCCCTTTGTGACGGTTTTTCCGGTTTCTCTTCCTCAGTCTTTCCATTTTGTGTGTTTTTCCCTTCCTTTCTCTTGTAAATGTATAATGCTGAAAGATAAGTTCCGGGTCACCAAAAATGAGTGCTGGTGGCTCCCACCGGCAACCACTGGCTCAAATTAAGCCTGCTTTTATGTGTATTGCATGCATACTGACATTTGTTTGTGCTGTAGGAGACAACATATCAACAGTGCTAACACAAATAGTTTATTTACAAAATGCTTTATTAAAATGGAATGTGCAGATGGGGTGGAGCTCGACCGCCAGCCAAGATGGCTGCCTGAGCCGGTTGCTCTGCACTTCATCGGACAAACATGCTGATTACAGAGCCTCTGACCTACAATTTTAACCAAATGTACCGCTGAGACTGCAATTAGACTGTTGGGTGAGCGTGGAGTCACTTTTGGCTGCCGTGTTTGGGCCATTTTGAGGTCGCATGCATGCATGCTCTTTTCTACCTCAAAGCAGCAGCCATTTTATATTAAACAGGCATTTACTATGGAACTCTTCCCCTCACCCTAATTTGCTTTTCTGAGAGGTTTTTCTTCCCCTGCAGCTATATTTTGTTAATTTTTGAAGGACAATTATACTCATGCCTGCTAATATTTCTGTTACAGGTCTCGCCTCACTATTTTAATGATGCCTGCATATGTTTTACGTCGTGGGGGGACCTCTTCTCCTGCATGCTGACCACATGAAGCACTCCTATTAATGTTTTCATCGCAGGACCAGAAGGGAACCGCTTATTGTAGCTGTTTTTTGAATATTTGACTCTTTGCTTCATTGTCTACAGTCTTGCTCCTCACATTAGTGGCCATCTTATGCAGTTGCATGGATACATTGTGTCATGTTTCCCGGGTCCTGAAATGCTGCAGTCTTCAGGTTGAAGGTCATAGCCACTGAATCCTACTTCCTCTTACTTGTCAAACATTTCTCCTCCTTTCCAGCTTCACCTAGATTCGTAGGTTGTATCTGGATTCCTTCTGGTGTTTTAGTCAATTAATAACAGAACTCTTCTAAAACTGCTTCAGTTACTTCCGCTGTTCTTGTGCTGGTTTTTTAACGTGGCAATGTAAATTGTATGGGCAATCTAAAGGCATATAAATAAATTCTCATTAAGAAGTATCCTCTCAGAAGTTGTCGTTCTCTTTAAAAGCAGACATTCGTCTTACTACAAACATTTTAACTGCTTCAATGATGTCCTCCTCATTCTTACCCTCTCTCAAAACCAGCAATGCCACGTCTACACATAAGGTTATTAAACAAGACCTGCTTTCTCCTGTCAAACCTTCTTCACCTATCTCATTCTAACTTGTGCTAGATGAAATAAGAGCTCTGCATCCATATGTTGAGGAAATCAACAATCACATTCAAAGTCTAGACGACAAGTGTCTGAATGAGAAGCAAGAGTTTCAACAATGGAGCAATGTATCAGTGATGTGCAGGATGAAGCAAGTAAAATTTCAATTCTGGAAAAGGAGGTGGCAATGTTACAAATGCAAACAGAACACTTAGAAAATAGAAACAGGCATAACAACCTTCGCCTTTACGGTCTTCTGGAAGGACTTGAAGGCAATGGCTCCATCTTGATTTTTACTACTTTCTTTGCCCAGTTAGTGGGCTTACCATCCTCCACAGTACTGATATTCAGAGGGCCCATAGATTAGGTAATCATCCTCAACTGCCGTCATCCTCCCTTAAACCCAGGGAAGTGATTATTTTCTTTCTTGAATTTACTGACCTGTTGAAAGTCCTCAATGCAGCAAAGTCCAAAGTTCAGTTCCTTTGGCACAGGAGAAAGATTTCCATACCACAAGATGTTTCAAAAGCCATGAAGGCCAGAAGGAAGGAGTTCCTAGATCTTCGTCCACAACTTCACTCATTAGGTGTTCCCTATCTCTTTAAAGTGACTTTTCAGAACAAAACACCTTCCTATACAGCACCTGCAGATCTTAGAGACTTTGGGGCCGATTCCGATTCGGGCCGGAAAACTCTCCGACTGAGCCGGACCCGGAGAGATTTCTGACCGAATCGGACTCTGGCAGTCCGACCGAACGAGTACGATGCGCACGCATGCTATCGGACTCGATTCGTCGGACTCCCATTGAAGTCAATGGGAGCCGGTCGTACAACGCGTACGCGGACTCCCATTGTCTCAATGGGTGTGAGACGAACGCGGGCGCCCCCTACAGCGGGTTCGCGTCGATGCGGTTCGCGCCGCACACGCACAGGTAGGGGGGACCCATGGGTCCCCCCTGTGTGCGACTCGCGTGGCTACGCGTACAGGGGGGTCCGACACGGACCCCCAAAGGCCGGCTCCGACAGCTGTTTCGAGCCAGACGGTGCGGGTCGGTCGGACTGCTGAAGGCGCGCATCGTACTTGCCCGGCCGGGGAACGTCTCCATCGCGAGGTGCGAGTCGAGTCTGAGTGAGTCGGTCGGTGTGGTTCGGACCCGTGAACGAGTCGGTCGGCGATTTCGCGTGCGCTCGCATCGTACTCGCTCGGCCGGACGCGCGTTCGAATCGGTCGGAAAAGAGGGCTCCGAATCGGATCCGGTTAAGCCGAATCCGATTCGGTGCGCTACCGGCCGAGATCGGAATCGGCCCCATAGTCTTCACCCCACCAGTTCCATGGATACTTCTGGTTCTTCTACAAGCAGAACGCATTTTATTATTCCCCTCAAATGACTATCATAGACTTTGGTCATTTATCTATTTGGCATATGGTCTCTTATGTTATTTTGCTGTGATTGTATTTTCTTTACTAATTACCTCTTTCTTTTTTACATGTCACTTGTTGTCTATTGTGTTATTGTATTGTTTAGTGACGCTTGTCGTCGATGCGTTTTGATCCCTTGCTGTGCCGTCTTTACCCTGTGTTGCATCGCTCCCACCCTAAAGTTCATCCTGATCAGATATGTTTCTACAGTCATCAATGTTTGACTTGCACTGTCTCTTCTTGATCTTCTTCCCTTTCTCCCTTTACTTATATTTCTGTTCCTTCACCTTCACCTTTCTTTCTTTGTTTCTTAATTTCTCAATTTTGTAGAGCTTATTATCATGGAAGACCATTTCTTTATATATATATTGTTGCTAGTTTTATCATTTAGAGTTATTTCTTGGAATGTCAAAGGCTTTATTAGCCCAATAGAAAGGAAGGGAAATTTTGTCGCATTTAGCAAAGTATAATACTGATATAGTCCTTCTCCAAGAAACCCACCTTACTGAATCTGAAGCCCTGAAACTTAAACGTGGATGGGCTCAGTTTTCGTTTCTCCAGCTTCTGCTAAGAAGAATGGAGTAATACTCTTACGTCATAAGAAAATAAAGTGTGTAACTATTTCCCAAGACTCTGATACTGAGGGGAGATGGCTTATTGTTAAACTGCTTATCAATGATATCCCCTTAACAGTTTTTAATATGTATGGCCTTACTGAAATAGATTACTCCTTTTGGCCTATGATCTCCAAGAAATGTTTGCAGTATGATGATGACTTTTTTATTGGAGGGTGTTTGTAATCAAATCATGGATCCTTTTGTTGATCGCCAGTCTCAAGTCAAATTCATACCTCATAAAATGCACAAACAGTTTCACTCTTTTCTCATGCAATGTCTCCTTGTGGATTTATGGAGACTCTGCAATCCCTCCAATAGGGAATTTTCATTTTCTCTCCCCAAAATGGCTCTCTTCTCTAGGCTCAACCATATTTTGTAAGTTAGCCACTTTCCCAAAACCTTATTAACTGTACTATTGAACCTATTGTGATTTCTGACCATGCCCCAGTTGTTACAGATTTTAATTTGCTCCCGGTACTTCCAAATCTATTAGATGGAAATTCAATAATTCACTTTTACTCGACCCAGCTTTTTCCTCATCTTTTACTGAGGAATTCATTAACATTCATGAGGCTACTGATAGCTCTACTCAGCTATTATGGGATACTTTCAAGGCTGCTGCCTGTAGCCACATCATTGACTTTGTTTCAAAAAAGAAGAAAAGTTTTATCAAGCAAAACCAATCCTTATTATCAAACATTAAGGGCTTAGAACATCAATATTATTCTTCATCTTTAGCGCCTGATTTGTAAGAACTTATTCAAGCAAAATTGCAATTTAATTAAATTACTTCAGGCAAAGCTTCTCCTAGTTTACTTTACAGCAGTGCTCGTTCCTATGGTGGCCACAATAAAACAGAAAAGCTCCAAGCTAATTATTTGAAGATCTGGAAACATGCCACACACTAGAGTCTATAACACCTTCTACAGGAAGCCCTATATTCAAGGATAATGAGATTTTGGCAGAGTTTGTAAAATATTACCAAACTCTTTATACCCCTGAATCTCCTGCTCAACCATCTCACCCATACCTATTTAAAAGATGTTGTAAATCCTAACTGGAGCATCTAGACTTTTCTCCTTTAAAAAATGATATATCTATCTCAGAAATTTTTCAGCCTCTTCAAACCCTTAAGAAGGGCAAAACCCCAGGATCTGATGGTTTCAGAGTTGAATATTTTCATCACTTCTCTAGTATTTTACTTCCCAGATTGTTGCATCTTTTCCAATTCTTCTCTGGCTTCGTAGGCAGCATCTTCCAGGAGGCCACTATCTGTCTCATCCATAAAGAAGGCAAAGACCCCACATTTTGTAAGAACTACAGACCAATTTCTTTAGTTAATGTGGCCTAACGGCCCGATTTTAACTTTGGTGGTGTGACGCCGGGTCTGCCCGCTGCCGCACTGCCAAAGCTGTGGTCAGACTGCCAGCCAGATTAGGATTTTCCTCCTGTCCTGCACGGCATGGACTGAAAAGTCCATGCTGTGCAGGAACTGGGGTGCAGGCACACAGGGTGGTACATGCCTGGCCCCTGCTGCATCCCCATACAGAGGAGGCACAGGGGGCCCAGCAAGACACCACCTGCAAAGAAGAAACTCATAATATGCTTGGTGGGACCGCGGCAGTTACGCCAAGCACATTGCGGCCTCCTGACCATTGCAACACCACCAGGAAATGGTGGTTCCCTGGCGGCTGCGGCGGGCTGTGGCAGTCCAACCACCCAACTCGTAATAGGGCGATCGGGAGACCGCAGCCTCTGCACTCCACGAGTCTGGCGGTTTGTGGACCACCAGACTCGTAATCGGACCTATAACATTTTTGCCAAATTGTTAGCTTTATGCCTTAAACCTTTCTTACCTTCAATGATAGATAAGGAACAATCTGGGTTTGTCAAAGGTAGACTGGCATCTGACAATTCTAGACTATTCTTTAATGTATTGAATAAAGCTACCTCTTTGTCATATTTCCTAGCAGTGATATCTACTGACGCAGAGAAAGCGCTTGATCACATTGATTGGACCTTCTTACTCAAATCCTTATCCTGGCATGGGCTGGCTCATTTCACATATTTCTTTACTCTATAATTTCCCGATGGTGCCTGTTTATGTCAATGGTAAAATTTCCAATTACTTTCTGGTGAAACAAGGTGTTCATCAGGGCTGTTCATTATCTCCCCTCTTGTTCGTCCTAGCTCTTGAGACATTTCTGTCCCATATTCGGAATAATACAACAACTGATGGATTTTGTTATGAGGGTAAATACCTGAAACTTTCTGCTTACGCCAATGATATACATGTTTTCATCTTTAACCCGGACCAATCTGTACCAGCCTTGCTTCAAAAAATTGCTAAATTTTCCTAGGTGTCAGGTTATACAATAAACTCAGATAAAACTGAAATTCTTCCTCTTATCAAATTTTGTTTTAAACATTCTTTTATAGCTTTCATTGGAATACTTCCAGATCAAATACTTGGGCATCTGGTTCACTCTTCAATTAAGGATGCTATTGCTTTGAATATCAAGAATTGTTTGGAAAGGGTCAACAAACTTCTTTCATCATGGAATGCTCTGTTTCTTTTCTGGTGGGGTCATCTTGACTCCATCACAATGATGATTTCACTCATTCTTTTATATATTCTATCCATGATTCCAGTGTACATACCTGTCTCATATTTTTTAAAAATTGATTGAAAACTTTCTAAATGTCTTTGGAGTAAAAATCTAGAATGTCTCTCACCTAACTCTGGAAAACTAAGCAGGAAGGTGGGGTTAACTTTCCAGATTTCCGGCTATACCATAGGGCTTTCTGCTTAAGATAAGCTTCTAGACAGATTTCTTCATTCCAGTCCCTGTTTTCTCCCTTATGGTTGGACATTGAATGTTCTTTACTTGTTTCTTTCTCCTCGCCCAGGGAGGTTCTGTCCTTCTCCTCTAATACTTATATCACAGCTGCCCCACTTTTTAAGCAAACTTGTACCCTGTTAAAACCTTATTATCAGCCACAAGGCATGACTCGTAATTTTTTCTTACAATCTCCTCTTTGTTATAACAATCTCATCACTATAAATAGTAAATCATTATTTCGGAAACTTGGAGGCAAATGGGTATATCATAGGTCAGTGATTTAGTTTCTGATGATGCTCCTCTTTCTTTTTCACACTACCAAAAAATGTTTAATTGCCCTCACTCTTTCCTGCATAAATATCTTCTCCTTGTAGATATCATTCTACATGTTCTTTTCTCGTTATCAGTGTCTTCATCTTCTTCTATTTCACAATCTTCTCTTTGCTCTATTCTAACCGCTATTCCTAAAGCCTCTCCCATTACAGATATGTTTGCTCTCCAATCATGACAAGACCTTAAACTAAAGTGGAGCTTCACTAGGAATCAGATTTGGGACGTACCTAGACTTATCTTTTTGGAACAAAATATGGGATAGAATGCATAGAATCTCGAGAACAGCCTCTACTTCTCAATCATTAATGTTTTTGTATCACTGACTTTATCTTACCCCTCCACCATTGCTAAATCCTCCATGAAAACTAATACGAAATGTTGGTTTTGTGATTATCCTAATGGGGTTATTATGCACCATTTATTTCATTGTCCTCCCACAGCTTCTTTTTGGAACAAGATTTAGTCCCAATTCACTTCAATTTTTCATTTGCATTCCTCAATACCTCCATTGACACTTTTCAAAGGTAGTTTATCCAAGGATATTAACTCTGATTTTGATAATTTGAAGTTACTAGATCTCATGTTGGCTCGGGCATTTCAACAGATTGCACTTAATTGGAAATGTTCTTCTAACATATCCTACAAAGCTTTGTGGTATAATGTTTGTCATTACCACAGGTTGGATACTGCTGTTGCTTCATTGTATTGTCCTTCTGCTAATAGATAATTATACTGGTTACCTTTAACTTCACTTTTAGATACAGATGCTCACAAATATACCAATTGTCTGTCTTCTGAAACTTTTAAACCACCATAAGATGTTTATTTCTCTGCATTTGTTATCAGCATTGTTTTCCTTTTTTCACTTCCTTATATTACATTTTTTTTATTCTATATTGCATGATAATATTATGGTTTGGCCTTCAATTTTGATATCTTTTCGTTTTCCCTTCCCTCCCCTTTTATTCCCCAAAATTTAGAAAATGTTAAACAGCTTCTCTTCTTTTCAATTTTGTAAGCTTATTGTATTCTTGATATAAATGTATGATTATTGTTACTCTATTTTGCCATTGTTCTTTTTCAATAAAGCTGATTTACCTTAAAAAATGCAATGTGCAGAGTTTACGTTTAAAAATGAAGCATGTTTAGTGCAAAGTTTGTAGTAAATAACCATACTTAAATATCATAGGCCTATAAAACAGTAATGAAGTGTGTATTATTGCTATGTTGACACGGCGGAGGATGCCATGATTTTTCAGTGAAGACCAATTAATACTGAAATGTTTGTTTTTCACTTTAAACAATCCTTGTGTAAGATGTTTTTCTTCTCTTTGCTGCAGACATTACAATTTTGGGAGCAACTGTTTATTAGTTAATGAATATATGTTTCTTGTATTATATGACTGACAGTGAGGTTCTCACTGCAAAAAATGTAGACGAAAAGCAGGATGACTCATGAGAAGACGATTTGTCAAGAAAGGATGTGCTGCAACATTCAAGGACACATGGTCAAAAGACGATTGTACTCTGGTGAGAAGATGGGGAGTAGACCTGTTCCCAGGAGCGTGCTGAAATCTTATTGGTCAACATGAAGAAGAAAGAATATCAATGTTGCAACATAGAAAACCTGTGTGTATATTAGTGAGTGTTCCTAGCTTAGGCGACAGATTTTTGGGAAGTTGTCAAGACTTCTTTTCACAGAGCACATTAGATGCGTCACTTGTCCCAGACACTCTGAGAGGAGACTCTGCACTGAGTTTTCTTTGAAATCTCTTTATGAGAAGTCTTAGCTTATTTTTTGATCGACTGTTATTAGAGCAGAGAATATTTTCCAGCTCATTCTGCTAAAGCTTCATGCTCATATTTAATTCTCTCATCAGAACCCTTCATGGGAATCTGAACTGACACCTTTAATCCTTTTTGCATTTATCTTGAGATAGTTTAAAATAGGGAAGTTTTTTTATGGAACACCCTTGTTACATTTACTGAATTACCTTTCGTTAATACTGAAAACTGATTGATTATGTTAACCTTTGAAAATAAAAATTGGAGTTTTTATACTTTAATACAAAGAATGAATGAAAAAGAGATTTGAAATAAAACCTTTTAACTCAAATTAACTCTCATTATTGACTGAATTAAAGTAACAATAATTGATAACGATTTATGCTGAGATTTAACTTTTCGTCTCAGCTGACAACAAAGATCCATCAACTGGTCTAGCACAGGGTTCTTGGTGGTGAGTAAAATGACAAGTAGATTCCCATGCTCCAGCAACAATCAGGAACACATAAAAATATCACAAATGTATTAATTAACCAGTGCAAAAAGAAAAGCTTTTAATCTCTTAGGAAACAAACGTGGTGGAGGGAAGCAAGTACTGATGCAAAGAAAGTGTTTTCCACTCTCCCGCTATCGCTACAGAGAATGGTTGGTCACTAAAGAAGGTTTTCTCACTGTCGAAAAGCTCTCCTTAGATTTGATTCATTGGGTTTGCAATGTGGTACAACATAAATTTGACCCCACTTTCACACGTCACAAATGCATAACCTAAACGTGCACTTAGTATGTTTGCCGTTTGACCTAATGACAATTAAATGAAATGTTCGACTTGGCATTACTATTGAAGCGCATTACCTGTAGAATTAGAGAAATCAAACCTAACTGTGTGCCTTAACTCATTAAATTAGATTTACTGTTTAGGTGATTGAATAGAAACCATCCTTACATATTTAGAATGTGTTTTCTCTAGAAACAGATAATGGGTTTGTGTAATAGCTAATGTGTGCACTAATGATACACGTATATTTCATATAAAATGTAGTTCTTATCTATACTTGCACATGATCATTATTAAAGATATACCATATACTACATGCAATATAAATCTAAAGTACTGACAAGATATATTCATTTGTGTCGGAAAGTGCAAACGCATATTAAATGTGCACCATTGATTTCAAAGTTTAAGTTGCCCTTAATAAGCCTCTTTTTCCTATTCTGCATAAAATTCTGTTTTCCACTTCTGCTGACATGACTTTTCCCTTGCAAGTATTAACACACATTGTAGGTTTGAGAAATGATACAACAATATTAATGATAGAGAGAGAGAGTCTGAGAAGAAGACCTTGACCTTGACCTTGATCATGGAGATCCAGAGCATAACTGAAGAGTCCTATTCAACAATGTTACCACATGGGTCTGGTGGAGAAAGGACGGTGTTGTTCCCATGTTTAGTGTGGGATAGTTGGCCGATGTTTTAGTTTACAACTTGACAATGGAACCCCTGATGATGCGAACAAGAGGTGTGTTACCTGAATGATTTTAGTGTGAATAACTGGAGTGTACACTGTCTGATGTGGAGCTCTTTTCCTTGGACTTTGAGAGGTCAGACCTCTATGCCTAATCCCTATGATTCTTGCTGAGTGTGGCTTAGGGTAATACTCAAATTCCCCTGACCCAAGAAGACTCTTGACTGGGCTTCTGTAATGCTGACACCTTCCCTACTTCCTATGTTTCCTTTACTTCCCTCTCATTTTCTATTTTTCTACAGTTCCCTGAATTTTGAGAATCCTTAAGACTAATGAACTCTCTTCTTAGTTTGGAGCTTAACTTAGACAATCCCAGATTTACTCATGTATAGAAGAGAAGATCAAAAACTCTCGGAGCACCAGATATTGATGTTAATATTTTGTATTGCTGTGACTGAACTTCTCATTTGCTTAATACTGGTACGCCTAAACTTCTATTCATATTAGCTCAACGTCCTATGACAAAGTGAAGCTGAAGGTGCTTGAAGCTTTCTTAGAAATGGGACATTGTTATAAGCCTTAGTATGATTATTTCTTCTCTGATTTGCTCAATATTGGTTACTTTTAGTCATGCTATGATGAAAATACAGTTTTCTCTCATTTGTTATGCAAGAATGTTGTATAGAGCCCCTTGGTTTTGGGGGTGGAAGAGAGAAGATGTTCTTGTACATCTAGAGATGGTGCCGATTTCGTTTCATTTTGTTGTTCATTTGTGAAGTAGAATAATCCTGTTTTCTGACTATGTACTTGCCACTTTTGAGCCTTTATGGAATTAACTTTTACTCTGTACTGCTTGATTTTTGAGAATTGTAACAACCCCCTTTAAATTTCCCCTGATATAGAACTCAGTTGTTAAGTGGTCACAGTTACTCATTTGCTACTCTGCTAAACTAATGTGGGTCTGTTGATGGGTAAGGTGCCTTTAACGCAAGAGCAATCCCGGAGCAGAACTGCCTAGGTACATTTTGGATATTTTGAAATTCGGGGTGACCTAAAAATTGGTGTTTGGGGTTTCCCTTCCATATCTGTTAGACATCCCCAAGGTAAGGACTCTTTACTTCATCATTATATTTAGTGAAAAAATACACCAAATTAAAGCTGGCACCACACTGAAAAACACTTTGGGGCATATGTGTCAAATAATGGTTTTGCGATTCTCAAATAGCGATTTTTTGAGAATCGCTATTTGAGAATCGCAAAACGAGATGTAATTAAAAAATCGCAAATATTTTGCGATTCCCTGACATACCTTAATTGCGACTCGCAAATTGCGAGTCGCAATTAAGGAATGGCTTCCCATTCATTTCCATAGGCCAAGAGGCCCATAGGAATGAATGGGAATTGCGTGCGCAATTTGCGAGTACCCAATAGGTACCCGCAAATTGCGCACGCAATTTCAAGGGTTCCTAAAGGACACCCTGCTACACCCCTGAAATGTGCATGTGTGCACATGTGGCGCACATACATGCCCTAAGGGCATGTATGTGTGCCACATGGCACTTTGAAAAATGCAAAAAAGTGCATTTTTATGGTTTAAATCTTTTATTGAATTTTCAAACAGACACCGTTATAAACATGTAAGTAGAGCTATTAAGTCATCAATATCACATAGCCGGGTGTTTAAACAGTCTCGTGTACGTCTGCCAGCCTAAGTAGAGGCTCGTTTTAGAACGGAGAGACCTTACATGCAATAAGGTGAAGCAGGGAAAGGGAAAAAGAAAACAAAAAAGGGGAAAAAAGGGGAAGGAAAAGGGAAACAGTGTAAACCCCCCACCCCTGCCCTCCCTCACCCCCCCACCACCCATGTTCCATGTCCACTGACTAACCCCCCAATATTATATCTGGTCACAATCACCTCTCTGGCTGTGGTGTGTCTGAGAGACGCAAGAGACGGAGGTATCGGGGGCAGGTGACCTCGCAAAACTCAGAGGCCAAGAGGGACAGAAAAGGCTGCCATAGTTCAACATATTTAGACCCCTCCCCCGCTATTGTTAATGTCAGCTTCTCCATACCGAGAACATACCACAAGCGATGTAGCCATCCTACAAAGGTTGGGGTGTGAGAGGTATGCCAATGTGCGAGTATATTTTGTGTCGCCGCCCCTAGCGCGATTGCCATCTGTCGTCCTCTCCGGGATCTTAGTGGGTAGGTCAAAGGATTGGGAAGGCCCAGTAGGACATATGCTGGGAACCGGGGAATCTCCGTATTGAAGTGTTTATCTATTTCGTCTATCACTTGTTTCCAGTAGGGCTGGATGTGTTCGCATTCCCATAAGGGGTGCACCAGAGTTCCTACCTGTGCACAGCCCCGCCAACATGTTGCCTCCCGTGTGGGATCCATTGAGTGAAGACGTTCAGGGGTATAATACCAGTAGGTTGCTACTTTCGTAAGAGTTTCAGTCAGCCCCATGTGATATGCGGAATGGCGAGCCCTGTAGTATATCCCGTCCCATTCTTTATGGCTGAGTGTTCTGCCCAATTCCCTCTCCCAGCGTGTCTGACCGGAGTTGTAGGTATGTGAATAACTGTCCTGAAGCATCTTGTACAGGTCGGATATTAGCTTCTTATCTGCTGTGCGAGTTATAAGCCACCGCTCATAAGTGGAGAGACTTCTATCGGCTGTCGAACGGACCCGATCGTGAAGTGCCCAGTGTCGTGTCTGTAGGTAGCGGAGTCTTTCCGCTTCAGGTAACCCAAATTCCAATTTAAATTGATGGAACGGAATAACTCCTTCCGCATCATACATATGATACAGAGAGCGGCAGCCCGCGGATCTCCATTGTGCAAAAGCGTTCGTGTCCATGCCCGGGCCGAAGTCGGGGTTGTCTAACAAGGGTGTGAGCGGGGACGGAAAGGTGGTGAAACCATGTTTGGTATTAGTGTGGTCCCATACCTCTAGTGGGACTCGTGTGATATATGAGGCATAGAGATTGGGGGTCTGTGTTGCTTACGGAGAAAGGGGACGTCCTGCAGGGGTCGGGCCGCTACTGCCTGGTCCTGGAATAGCCAGGGCTTCTCCGATTCCCAGCGACTCCATTCAACCAAGTGGCGCAGCTGGGCCGCCTGGAAGTACAGCCGCAGGTCCGGGATCCCCAGTCCCCCCTATCCGGAGGGAGCGTAGCCAACATTCGCTTGAGTCGTGGTTTCCGCCCATTCCAGATGAACTGAGCCAATTCTGATTGTGTCTGTTGTATCCAGCCCGTGGGGGATGGAGAGGGATAGTTCGGAACAGATAGAGGATTTGTGGTAAAATGGTCATCTTGACCGCCGCGGTTTTGCCTAGCCACGAGAGGGGGTAGTGTTTCCACTGGCCAAGTTCTCGACGAATTTTCTGTCGGAGGCATGCATAGTTGTTAGCAACTATTGTCGGTAGAGAGGAAGCCAATTGGATTCCCAGATATGGGATCGTGTCCTTCGTCCACTGAATGGGCGACAGGCCCTGCAGATGCGCACGCGTGTGTTGCGTCAGGGAGAGATCTAAGGCTATCGACTTGTCCATATTTACTTTAAACCCTGCAACCTGTGCAAAGATTTCCAAGTCTGTTAGGCACGCTGGCAGCGCACGACCCGGGTTAGACAGTGATAGCAGCACGTCATCGGCGTAGAGACTGATTGTATGGGTATAGCCGCCGAATCTGATCCCTGTGATCTCCGGATTATGGCGCACCCTCTGGGCTAGCGGCTCCATGTAGAAAGCAAAAAGGAGAGGCGACAGCGGGCACCCTTGTCTGGTGCCTCTCTCAATAGGGAATCGGGAGGATGTGTGTCCGTTAACTCGGACGGAGGCTGTCGGAAATTTGTAGCAGTTCAGAATGTATGTGCGAAATTTCTCCCCTATCCCCACGCGTTCTAGGATCTGCTCCAGATAGGGCCAATGGACTCTATCGAACGCTTTTTCAGCGTCGATAGCGAGCATCATATATTCTCCCTGTGTACGCGCGGCTTTCTCTATGAGGTGTAGAGCCCGTTTCGTGTTATCCGAGGTTTGCCTTTCCGGGATGAAGCCCGCTTGATCCGGGTCAATGAGGCTGTGCATGTGGGGCGCTAGACGGGCGGCCAGGATCCCCGTGTACAATTTGAGATCAATATTCAAGAGGGAAATAGGACGATACGCTCCGCAGCTGGTCTTATCTTTCCCAGGCTTGGGAATCACCACTATGGAGGCCTCCAAGAGATCTCTTGGGATCATCCCGGGACCGGCAAAAGAATTAAAAAGCTGGGTGAGGAGAGGGGCAACCATGCCACAAAAAGTCTTATAGAAGACAGCCGAAAAGCCGTCCGGCCCTGGGGCTTTTCCCAATTTAAGGCTGGCAATGGCAGCGATGACCTCTTCTATTTGAATGTCTCTGTCGAGGTAGTCCACCTGAGTTTTAGTCAGGGCTGGTAGAGTGACTGAGTCAAGGAAGGCGGATCCGTCCGAATCCTCTAGTGGGGCGCAAGCGTAGAGGTCAGTATAGAAATCTCGGAAGGCCTCCGCAATATCGCTATCCTCTGTCACCCGTCTGCCGTCCTCCCGTCTGATCTCCTGGACCCCCTGTTTCTTGCGGGACTCACGGATTTTGTGGGCAAGAAGGCGCCCGCATCTGTCCCCGCCTATATAATAGGCATGCCGCAGCCGAAGTGCCGCATACTCTGCCCTATCCTGGTCAAGCGCCGCGAGCTGGTGCCGCACATTTTTCAGTTGACGCCAGACCCGAGGGGCTCCCGTCCGTTGGTGCATCTGCTCCAGCTCTCTGGTTTGTTGCGTGAGTTCGTCCCGCTTGTGCCGGCGTTCTACGTTCTCCGCTGCTGAAATGGCTATCAGCTCCCCCCGCAAGACCGCCTTGAGTGCAGCCCATTGTGTCGCAAGGGTCGTGTCTGAGTTAGCATTATGAGAAAGATAGTCTGTGATGGAGCGTTGTATGTGTTGAACCACCTCCCTGCGGTGTAGTAACGTGTCTCTAAGGCGCCATACCCTGAGGGGCTGTTGAGTGGGTGGTAGGGTGAGGGTGACCGTGACCAGTGCGTGATCTGAAAGAGAGGCTACACCTATTTCGACCCCAGTCGTGAGCGTATACACGGGTGCAGATGCTAGGAGATAATCAAGTCTGGCGTAAGTTTTGTGAGCATTGGAGTAATAAGAATACTCCCGGCGTTGGGGGTGGAAACCACGCCACAGATCTCTAAGCCCTAGGTCATGCAGCCGGGTTAGTCCTTCTGCGGAGAGTGCACCTGTTGTATGTGTGCGTTGGCAGGACCTATCCATAATATTATCGAAAACTAAGTTCAGGTCTCCCCCAAGGAGAATGTGTCGATCAGTCGTGGCCGTTGTTTCAGTGAGGGCGTCGTGCAAGAATTGTTCTTGGCCTTCATTCGGGCGTATAGGGAGCCAAGTGTGAGTGTGGAAGTGCCCAGAGCAAATCTATAAACCAATAGCCTACCCTTTATTTCTGCCTCCTTATGTAAGACCGCCCCTTGGAAATGTCGAGCCACCAAGATAGCCACCCCAGCTGATTTAGTTGGTCCTGAGGAAAACAGTTGGGTTGGGAATTTCCGAGACCTGAGGCGGTGGCAATCCTTAGTTAAGAGGTGGGTCTCTTGTAATAAACATATATCTGCTTGGGAGTTTTCCAGACATGATAGAACCGCTTTGCGCTTCACCGGGTTATTCAGGCCTCGTACATTTAAGGTAAGTATTTTAAGCGTGTTGGCAGGCATTTATAATGACCAAGGGACCGGTAGCGTAAGTACAGTGCCTCCGTGGGTACTACAGAGTCGGGGAGCAATCATTTGTATCAGGACATCTACGCTATCTCTAAGAAGAAAGTGGACATGGAACCCCAGAACCCCTACCAAAAAATCCCCTCAATATTACAATAAAAATAGAAATAGAAAAAGAGCAACATATTGTCCATCATCTTATGGTGAATGGAAATAAGGCAGTTGAGGGTAGCCCCGCGGAAAATCAGAAGGCTCCCCTCCCGCCCACGGCCCAGAACTCAAGTGAACATTGTTAACTGGCCTTTCGTGACTACAACTTTCAGTCCGGCCGGGATTCAGACAGTTCCGTGGAGACAGCCACGAGGGCCGACTGCTGCCCCTTTATTATCTCTTCAGGAGGAGGCTTCTTGATGCGGTGTCGTCATCCTTGTTGGCGCCATCGGGGTCTAGGATCAGCTGCATCCATCGTAGAACTCTCCGCGCCGCTCTCTTCTGCGGGTGGGTCCACCCCTAGCAGTTGACAGGCCTCTGACAGCGAGCGCAGCTGGTGCAGCTTATTTTCTATGCGGAACACAAGGCGAAGCGGGTGGCCCCAGCTGTACAGGATGTTGCGTTGCCGGAGATGTGAGGTGATGGGTTTAAATGTTCTCCGCTTTTGCAACGTAAGTGCGGACAGGTCTTGGTAGAGGACCGGTGCTTGATCACGAAACTTCAAGGGGTGCATCTGGCGTGCTTTCTGTAGGATGTCTTCCTTGGTGCGGTAATCTTGGACGCAGACCAGGATGTCTGATGGTGGAGCCGCTGGAGCCCGCGGAGGGCCTACTCTGTGCGCTCGGTCCAGACGTAAGTCTGTCTCAGAGGGTCTGCCCAAGATGTGATTGAAGAGTTCCTTCGTGTATTTAAAAAGGTCTTTCGTGTCGTCGCTCATCCTCACCCCTCGGATCCGGATATTGTGCCACCGAGAGCCATTTTCCAGGTCCTCTAGGTGCGTCCGTAGGTCTACCTGCTGATCGTGAAGCCTGAGGACCTCCTGTTGCAACGCTGCGAGCTCCATGTCCCTCCCGTCGCGTTTGTCCTCAAGTTCGGCCACTCTCTCACCGATCCCATCCATGTCTCTACGGACATCTTTAATCTCCGTGGTGAATTCCCGCTTCAGCGTGTGGATATCCTCTCTGAGTGCTGCAAACATGGATTCCAGGAATGCTTTGGTGATCGGTTCCATCCCTTCGTTTCGCTCGGACACAGGGTGGTCAGGGCCCATTGCCATGTCCGTTGTCTGCTGAACAGCCGGGGTTTTCGCAAACATGTCTTTCAAGGTCCTGTCTTTGCGTCCCCGAGACGTGGACATATCGTGGCAAGGGCGGGCCCGAGTGTTACCCCGGGTTAGCCGGACTCTCCCCGTCTCCGTCTATATTGCCCTCTAAGCCTCGCGGCCGAGTGCAGTACGTGGATTCCTGCTTTCCCCGTGTAGCTGGGCGCCTGGGTCCTACCAGTGCCTCCGCCGGAGTCCCGCAACTACCTCCTCTGTGCGTGGCAGGTCCCACTATGCCCGGTGTTTCTCCGATTCCTGGCACCGGTGCGTCTTTTGGCCTAGAGGCTGGCCGGGAAGGGTTACGTCAGGGACAGTCCCTGCGCGAGTCCCCGCTGTAGTGGCTCTCCCTTTCCCCCAGCAAGGCCCCTTCAGGGAGCTCCATGCCCCGTCCCCGTGTCATCCAGGCCTTCCCTGCTGGGAACTCCAACTGCGGCCACAGCTGGCTCTCTTATCGTTCCTCACCCCCAATTGGGCACGCCTGTCATGTAGTTCTCGCTCTGGACTGTTCTTTGGCGCCACAACTTTGGGTGATGGTGTGCGCTACAGCACCTTGTTTAGTGGGAGCCTTTCAGTCGTGGGCGCCGGCGCAGTGACCCTCCCTTAGGTCCTGAGTGCCCCCCACTTGGCGTTGGCCTCCACTATTCCCCTCTGACCTGCTCTTCTATTGTCAGTGGGTGGTGCCCCCTCTGTGTCTCCCTCCGGGCTCCTGGTGTCTCTCCCCCTGATGGGCTCGTCGATCGGGGCCGTCCCCACCGGGCAGCGAGGCCCGGACCGGGCCGCAGGCAGACCGCTGCTCCCCTCTCGGACGCTGTTGGATGGCAGCCGTCCCCCTCATTCACATGGCTGCGGAGTGGGTACTGTGTTCGCCCTCCGTGCACCGCCGGGAGACTTCCGATCTCTTGGGCCGCGTAGGCTGGGACCCCTGGAGCGCGCTTAGTTCAGGCCTACCTGCAGCCCTCCACGCACCGACATCTCCGCTCCAGCGGTCGGTGGACACTCGGTCACTCCTCTGCTGTCAAGCCTCGCTGGGATGTGGGCAGCGCCCCCGGCTACCCTCCATTGGAACCGCACTCAGGGGTCCACTGTAGCACCCCGCAGGGGGATGGGCGCCGTGGGTCGCCCCCTCTCAAGATGGCCGGCGCCGCTCTCAGTCCCTCTCACTTTCACCGCTGCGTCACAGCCATAGCGGTGTTTCTGCCCCGCCGTCCATGCTCACCGCCGGTGCAGTCCGATAACCTCCACCTCAGCCGCTGCTCCGACTAGGGCTCTCGGTGCTCTCGTCTCCGGCCGCCGGGCAGACCGCCCCGCCGCCGAGGATCTCGGAGCCTTGCTTCTCGGCCCCGCGGGCCGGAGGTCCCTGCTGTCGTCTTTCACCGATCTTGCGGGTGTCTGGCTTGTGGGCTCATCCGGTGCACTTCTCGCTGGTCACGTCACCGGTGTTAGCGCCAGCAACAGCTTTAAACGGCTATTAGCCGGTGCTTTTAGCGGGCCGTCGGCGGGAGCTCCGGAGCAACACGTCCGCTCACGTCGCCATCTTGGCCACGCCCCCCCCCAAAAAAGTGCATTTTTAAAAAGAAATCGCAAATTACCACGAACCTGAAGTTGGTGGTAATTTGCGATTCCTTAAGCCAAAATCGCACAACTTGGGTGCTTCCTACATTGCATTTAAGGAATCGCAATTTGCGATTCCTTAAATGCATTTGCAAAATAGGGAATCGCAAATTTTGCGATTCCCTATTTTGCGAGGGCCTTTTGGGATGATACATCCCAAAAGGCTTTTTCCCGTTCGCAAACGGGCCGATTCTGAGAATCGGCCCATTTGCGAATGGGAATGGGCTTGATACATATGCCCCTTTCTGTTTTTACAGTTCTCTTACTTTGCAATCATTCACCCGAACTTGATGTAATTCAATTACAATATTTTATTAACTTATTGTATTTCCTATTTCTGCTCATTGCATTTGATGTAGCGTTTTGGACCTACCCTCTTACCATTCGTCCTCCAGTGGACCTTTTTATCCAACTGAGTAGTGAGTAGAGGTAACATTACATCAATCAAATTCAATAAAAAGTGTAACCTATTTAGCTACACAATAAGGACCATCAATCAATGACGAAGGTTAAGAAGGTTTATTACAAATTAGCAATCAAATTAAGGTACTCGAATTTCAGCACCATGTCAAATAAAAGTGGTGCTAGCACTGACCTCTGAGGGGACACCACAGTTGATAGACCTGTATTCTGTCTATAAGGGGGAAGATAGAAGGCCTGATGGCTTTTAGTCAAAATAAACCTAATCCGGACACAGCTGGACTAGGCACACTAGGGACACAGCCTAGATTCAATAAGTGAGACCTCAATGGCTCCTCCAAGCTGGAGGACCTCTGGGCACAGGGAGGAGTCATCTCTTTCACTGAACTGCAAATCGAGTACCAGCTAGCTTCCGTGAAACTTATCACTATTTGTAGATACATCATGCATTGCAGAAGGCACTGCTGAAGGGAATGATGCTCCCCGAATCCTCCCCACTAGAGGACGGGCTCCTAGATACTCCCATGCCCTGTAAGGCAATCTCCCTCAAATCTTAAAAAATAATCAACAACTCACCAGATACCTTAAAACATTTACATGACCAATGGCAGTGTGATTTGGATGGATTTGAGGATTACAACTAGCATGAGGCCCCGGCATCCCCGAGACAAGTGGCTATAAGGTCAAGATTCTACATCGATCCGATTATGCCTGCACCACCATGGTAAAAATGACAGGGCAACAGACGCACAGTGTCACAGACAGTGCGGCCAGGT
The DNA here is from genome assembly GCA_963921515.1 of Calotriton arnoldi. Classification (NCBI taxonomy): domain Eukaryota; kingdom Metazoa; phylum Chordata; class Amphibia; order Caudata; family Salamandridae; genus Calotriton; species Calotriton arnoldi. Next base: position 1,457,154 of record CAWUFW010003189.1, on the reverse strand, counting down.
AGGTACATTCTTCCACACTATATGGAGCTGCACTGTGGTACAACAATATTGGGAGTCCGTGGTCAATTGCATGAATAATCTTTGTGGATGCAACATGGCTGCCTCTGCAAATGGTGCCTCCTGAATGTCTGGGATGCAACAGATCTAAATCTCATTAACTGGACTTGGATGACACTAGGACTGATGGTAGCCAAACAAAATATTGCACGTCTATGGGGGGACGGAACAGGCTCCACAACTGGGGGACTGGAAACAGGATATGGATTGGTGCATGCTGGCTGAAAAAGTGGTGTATTAGGGTCAGGCTGTTGCCAAAAATGGGCAAAGATATGGGGAAAGTGGGACAACTATAGAGGAAATTCCTGTACATCTCTTGTTGGTATTGGTTCTGATGTGTCGCTCGCTACTCACTCCGAACAAAATTTTATTATTGGAGATGTGGGGGCAGGGAGCAGGAACACAGAAGCTGCTATTGGCTGAGGGGAAAATGGCTTGGCCTGACTGGGTCAATATACGACAGTGTGTTATTTTTTCATGTCTTTATTATAATGTCTACAATTAAAAGATTTACAAACAAAAGAACGAATCAATATGATAGCTGCATAATCTAAATCAATGTGTCTTACTCTCCTGAGAAGAAGAAAGTGATATATATTATTGAATACTGCTGAAAGGTCCAAAAGAACCTAGGAAGCAGCTTCCACATTGTACAACAGCATCACAATGGTGCTACGGCTACTCCAAAGCCTGCCTAGAAAGAGTGTGGAAGATGGTTAGATTCTGCAAATGATTGCGACAGAACAAGTGTTTGTTTTTCCAAACATGTTGACATGTATACCAGGTACTACATCTTGGTTGAAGGACTGGCTAAACAAGATAATAAGCTCAGAGGGAAAGAGAGAGGCACATTGTTGCACAATCATTGCAGGGCAGGTGTTAGACTTGACCACTCTTTGCACTGAAGCAGACATATCATCTAGCCCACAGCAGAGAAGCTGTTCACAAGGCTTTGCTCAATGTGCATGGGACATGATTCATTCTGCACATCCTTGCACCATCTGCAAAGGACGAGGAGGAGACCTGGACAGCACTTCAGTCTATCATTTCTGCTAACCTTTCAAAAAGTGCCAGCATTTCAACACTGTCCCTGGGGGGAGGCTGTAACCCGAAGTCAGCCTTAGCAAATATACATGAGGGTAGGACACCATACCTACTCTGAAGCTCCAGAAGACCAAATGGAGAGTGGAAGGACACTTCTTAGGTTTACCAATAAGGTGGAAAGGACCTACTGCACGTATTATATATTGCATGGGGTAGATCTGGTAGCCTACTCTCATGTCACCAGCAGAGTGAATTTGCAAATACATAGGAAACTAGGAAATGATCACAGTAAATTAACAGATGGATTATTTAATCTTGTTATTTCCTCATCGTCACTAGAACCCTGGGAAGAATTCAGGTTAGGAGGGTCTGCCAGTCTGAAAGCCTCTAGATGATTGACTACATTACAGTTAGGGCTGAAACATGTTGACAATTTTAGGATAGTGAGGAGGCTATCATAAGGATTAACTTTTTTCCACATCTTTTTTAGGTTTTAACCTTTTATGAGACAGTTTTGTGTTTAAAATAAAGTAATCATTTTGAAACCGATCCCAATTCAATTTCGATTTAATTTTAACAGAATCGTGCTTGACTTTGTCAAACTTGGCCTTGTATTGCATACTTTACTAATATGTAGCATGGAAACTGCAATAGAAACGTGTATTTTTCACAATGTGACAATGTAAGAACTACGATGGAAATTGTAAAACATTAATGACATGTATACTTTGTATGCGAGTGAAAATACTTAAAGCAATGAATTTGGTGACTCACAGCATTCACAAGTTTAAATATTCCCCTTTGGAGGCCCAGTTACTGGGATTATCGTGTTATTCAAAAGGCGATTTACAGTGCAGACTGACTGCAATTCCTGCCACTCCTTAACCTTGTATGACACAAAGAGCTACAGGTCTTCCTAGAATTTACAGTAGTATTTTGACCAGGAGAGTACATAGAAAAAGAGTAGCCTAAAGATATATAGCCATCCTTCTACCTGCTATTGCTGATGGAATGCCCTCCTCCTTTTTTCGAAGATTGGTCAAGGGGTTGATGGAGTTTATTAGATTTCCACTAATCCCTTTCTTCAAAAGCTAATAAACTCCTCTTAGCAAGGTGTTTCTGGCTTTCCTCAAAATGTAATAAGAGCAATGCTATCTCTCTTAATGGGCTGTATGGCCAGAAGTACTAAACCTTTTAGCGGTCACAAACCCTCCGATTCATAGAATCAAAGATATGCTACTCCTAAAAAGTTATCTCTTATGTACCGAATCCATTTTAGGAGTCAGTAAAATTTTAATGACTCCTAAAATGGGTTTAGAATTGGTTACTAAATTCCAATTTGGAAGGATCGCATTTTTGATATTGCTTCCCAAATTGCAATTTCGTACCATATGTATCAATGTTTTGCAATTATAAATCCAGTTGCAAACCATTGATAAGTTACAGACTCCCAAGATGGGGGTGGTAAATAATTCATAAAAGGAAAGAGGTCTCATTTGGAACCCTTCCCCTTTGGGAATTGGGATGGCAACTTTAGGAGGAATAAGAAGTGGTTTCCACTCTCACTGAGGTTTTCTAAATAGAAAACTTTTTCAAAAGCATCCCTGTTTTATTTAAAGAAATCGGGCTGCTTTGAAAAAAAAAAAAAAATTTTAAATGCAGGCAAAGGGATGTCCTTTGTAGGACCCCATCCCTGCAATTGTTGCCAATTGGAGTGAGTCCCAATTGATAACCTGCCTAATTAATATTCAGTAAGCAGGTCATTCTGAGATCACCTCCGATGCAGTATTTTGAGAACCAACTTGAGTCTCATTGACACAAATAATTTTAGGCATAAAAGACATTTGGGAGACAGCCTGAAAATGGTATGTAAGCCCTTACCACACAAACATAAGCTTACATCACTTAAGAAACATTTTCTAGAGAAATGAGGCAAAAACATAAGCCCATTATGTTTATCTTTGGAAATATGGTTTATCAAAGCTAAGCATTGGTGGTTGTAATTTTCTATCTTTTACAAAAGTTTGAGGAAGTAAACTTTTTGGGATGATTCGTAAATGACAATGAAGTCTGTGTTTGTGTGTGTGTGTGTGTGTGTGTGTGTATGTTTGTGTGTGCATGTACCTCCAATTTGTGTAGTTTTCCTAGTTTATTAAGACTCACAAAAGTAATAAACAAATCCCTGCAAAAGCTACAGCATTCGTGGTTTCTCTGGCTTACACCTATTATCCCTCTCAGCCTGCACCTGTAGTTTATCTACAAAGGGCTGGATTCTGAGTCAGTCGGAGCGAAATTACTGCAAGGATTTGTATTCTGCCTGATTCAGAGTTGGTAGATTTTTTCACACTCTGTTTTACTGGGCGTGAAAGAACCATACCTGATTTTTCCAGCTGGTAATACTAGATGGAAAAATTACATGAGGGTTTAGCTTCAGTAGCAGCCAAGCCTCGTTCTCCATACAATGCTTCTCGCTTGCCCGAAAAAAGCTTCCCCTTTCTCCAGTCACCAATCTCCCTCTCTCCCCATTCCACTTGACCCACAGATAAATTCCAAACAATTGTATGGTCCGAAAGTCGGTCCCATGTGGTTATTCCCCATTTCAAGGGGTTTAACTCATAACTGTATTGTGCTGATATGAAATTTCTATACACTAATTGTAAAATCACTTTTGGTTTTGCCATTACCCCCAATAGCATAAAACTTATAATCATAGCCAAGGTATGAAAAATGCCAATGTAAGTTTTGGATAGAAAAGTAATGGCACAAATATTTTTTCTAATTGATTGAAAGTTATGGTTTTATATGAAGAATTCCCTTCAGGTGTACTCATTTTATTATTATCATCAGTATTAGTATTAGTATAATTTCCACTTGTAGAGCACACTGTTACCTACAAAGGTGTCCTGGCACTGGTGATAATCTGAAGAACTAAATTTACTATCTGGAGGGGTTGTCAGTATAAATGGCTGAATTAGCATGTGTGGAGTCAAGTTTTAGGTGCTTTCCTAAACAGAACATAGCTTGGAAGAAAGCAAATTCCATAATATGACTGCCTAGTCTGAGAATATATGGCCACCCAACTGCACCTTCTTAAATTTAGATATACTAAGAGGATTGTCATGAAAAGAATGCAGCAGGCAATTAGGCGTGCAGCATGAGTATCTTGTTTGAAGGAAACGTGGCCCTACCTAATGTATAGCTCTGTGCACCATATACAAGAATTTGAATTTTATTCTTTTAGGCACCAGAAGCCACTGCAAGGTATTAAGAGCATCAGACGATGAAAATTAGTGAGGAGAAGACAGTGCTAGCTTGGCATCTGCAATTTGAATATGATAGAGCTGTTTCACCAAGTAGTTAAGCACACGAACGAACAAGAAATTGCAATAGTCCAAATTACTAAAGGCCTGATTTAGATCTTGATGGTCTTACCTCTGTTCCCCCGCTGCGGCGGTCCAAAGTACTCTTTCAAGTTGACAGTCTTTTGTCCGCCATATTTAGATGCATGCAGTCTGACTTGCCGTCCGTGTCGACCGAGTGTTTCCTGCCGCGGTCATGGCTCATGCTGGCGAATAGTGCTTTGTGGCTGTCAGGGTGGCGGGTTCCCGCCGGAGCAGATTTAGATGTCACAGTTGTGATGGTGGTCTCCTAACGATGGTTCCCTGACGGAGGTAGTCCGTCGCGGAACGCTCTGACAAATGCACCATCAATGTGGCCATTGAATGGATGCAAGTATAACACATCTGATGTCCATTGGCCAAATGGAAACACCTGCATACCACACTGTAAAACACACTCCATTTCAGATCATTATCCTTTGCCATTCCACTGCACCACAACATTTTCTAGCAGAACTTTTGCCAGATAAGTGGGGTTAGTTTTTGGGTTAGTTTTGCTGCTTTTCCCTGTTTCTTGGCCCTTTATCTTCTTCCATTTATTTCCTTGTGGTTAATTAATCTAATTTCATCATATTTCTTTGCACAATGCCAGGGCCCAAAAATTCCCATTTTACGGAGCGAGAATTCATCAGTCATGGTGGATGAAATCATAAGAAAAGAGCCACAAATGTTTGGAGCCCAAGTCCAAAATACATCCCTATCTCAGAGAAGGCAAATGTGGTTCAGAAGAGTCAACAGAGTGAATGCTGTAGCAAACAATCTGCACACACAAGAGGAAATTGGGAAGAGGTGGAGCAACCTGTGGGGGAGAGTGTGTTCCCTGGCCTCCGAGCATCACCCGGGGACCCAGAGGACTGGTGGTGGTTCTCCCAGGTCCCCCTTACAACTCATGCACTGGGAGGAGAAGGTCTTGCAGATTATACATCCTGAAGGCTTTACAGGAATACCTGGTGGAGCGGAGTCTGGTAAGTTACACTTTACAAAGTCTCACTAAACCTCAATGTCCTATTTGTTCTCAACTCAGCTGTTTCCAATGTGTTCTGCACATATTTTCCTAACATAGAAACCTCAAAGTATTAGTATCAGATCATTTGGATTGTTTGTGTGTATGTATTGTGTTGCATCTAAGATTAAAGGTGTTAATCTCAATTGCATGCCACATGACGGTATTGCTCCTGTAAGTGTTAGAACACCAAATAAACCATTAAACATATGTGTGTCATATTGTAAGTGTATGTGCCATTTCAACTGTATATTTTTTACAGGTATGTTCCACTAACCATTTTGCAAGTGTTGGGTAGTTGTCTTTGAAGTGACTACAACTACCATGATGCCCTTTTTCTGTTTTGTCAAAAGAATATTGCTATGCCATATTACTCATTCTCTCCTGTCTAACATATTTCCACATATGGTAAAATGTCATGTAGTGATCAATCCCTATTCAATGCTCTCTTCTGAAAATGGTTTGTGTTGTTTTCTGAATGTTGTCCTGTTCTTCTCAATCAATTGAATTGATGTCATGAATTTCATAAATCAAACTGTATTGACCCAAACATTGTAAGGTATGCAAATTACTATGCTGAATATAAGTGGTAATTGCAAAAGTTGACACTGAAGTGTTCACATGGTGACTAATGCCAAACATCCATCCAAGTTGTGTAAATGTCTGTTTTGAAGTCAGTTACGCCTTGGGATCATTCAACTACACATTTCACCTCTCCACTGGTCCAGCTGGTTAGCCTGGGCGGACGGCTCCAGTGAGTCTCACAGAGGGCCCACACTGACACCTCCCACCCCAGCTGGAATACCTCAAGCTAACCAAAGCCTTCACTTCCTCTGTTCCTACCACTGTAACACTGATCATGTGCCTCCCAGTCCTCACTAATGTTGAGACGACAGCAGCATCAGCTCCATCTGCGCAGGATCCAGTGGGATGGGGCGCACTGGGCCCAGGGCACAGAGTAGTGGGGGTAGGGGTCGTGGGAGGAATTCTGTGGGCTAGCATAGTGAGGCCACTGGGGTGACTCTCACCCAGACCACCATTGACCAAGTGTTGGGATCCTATCATCAGTCCCAAGACATGATGGGCCAGGTACTCACTGAGCTCTGGGAGATGAACCAGTTGTGGAGGGAGCTTAATTATCAGATTGAGGCTCACAACTCCAATATGAGCTCCCTGACAGGGTGCTATAGGACATTTACACCCATATGCGCAGGGCTTTCCCAGCATCATGTACCCATTCCTGTGGCTCATCTACATCTGCCATAGGAAGGGAGGCCCAGCCACAGGAAGAACCACCTGCAGCCACCCCAGGCCCGGCAACTATGGATCCCCCACAGGAGGAGACATCCACCCAGATTATCAGGAGGTGAGGATGGCAAGATCTCTACCACCACCAGCAAGTAACGCAAACCCTAATTTCTTCCAGTGTGTTACCACAATTCATTCAGTGAACTATTTCTGGATACATTTATCTTTCTGATGCCAGTCATGTTTTAGAGATAGGACTTCAAACAATTTTGGCTCTTCAACTATGGTTTCATTCACCAAGACTGATTTCTTCACGTTTTGGTTTGCCTTTTCATTTTCACCATGCATAATATCTTCACATTTAGTTCAATAAATTCACAACTCAAACACTCATTGACTAGTGTTGAATATCTGACTCTATCCATGCATTTGTTTCCTTTCATCATAACTTTACAATGACAAAAATCAAATGATTGTGTAAATATAGATAATTTCCAAGTAGGTAATGTTTTTCTCCTGTTCCAAACCATGACTCCAAAAAAAAGATACCATTAACTCATCTGCTACTATGCTTATTCCATTTGACCAATAATTGTCTGTCAACATTTTCACTAACATAGCAATCCATATATGACACTAATGCTCAGTGCCAGTTTTAACATTTCCAGTTCTAGACCTTGCCGACATGGAAGAAGGTGATATATCCAAAACAATCAGATTGAATAGGCAAATTATCATTGCCTCATGTCATCAGCTGAAGCCATATATTCTGGCTCACATAAGGAATCCCACATCAATAGCACCAAAATACAAAAACATGATAGTACTACATTTTGTAGACACAGGATCATTCCTTCCAATTCACTGTTCCAGTATCTGATGGAATATCACAGCCAAGTTTCAGTGGTGTGCCACAAGAAGTATGCCCTACAATGGTGAGACACACACACTACATACACAGCTACATAAACTTTATACACAATGAGAATTTTGCCAGTGTGAAAGGAGATTAGAATGATTTGGCTCCAGTACCACGTTGTTTGAGCTAATGATGGCACACATATTGCTTTAGTGCCAAAACATGACAGAGAACAAGCCCAATGTAATCTTCAAATCATCCATTCAATCACAGTGCAAGTTTCTTTTCATTGGTACAAGATTTGTACACCCAAAGTCTGTCTCTATCTTTCCCAGTATCAACCCATGTTCCCTTTGTACTTTAAAACAGCACCATATACCTGCAAATGTCACAACTCTGAAATATCCAAATGAAGATGACATGGTACCTAACCAGATACACACAAAAATATTACCAATCAAACATAACATAATGAACTCATTACAAAGTCAACTTTTGGGGGACACAGTTTACAAAACAATCAGAGATAAACAATGTAACTGAACACAGTAAATGTGCCTAAACTTTAATCAGCAAACACCTTCGGCCTGAATTTCCCTGAGCTTGCCCTTCCTAATGACCTACCACCACACACTTCTTTCATCATCACATCAATAGTTGGTGGGACGGAGAAAGTGATAACATGCAAAGATATACTTACACTCATGAGGAGAAGTTGTCAATGACATCTTGACAAAAGTCAACTCCTTCCTCTCCACCACTATCATCTTCATTTGGCATTTCAGGATCCTCGCCCGGTGGCTCTTCCGGTCTCCATTCTCTGCGGTGTAAGGTATGTTCCATCACAGAGCAATGTTGTGGAGCATGCAGCAGGTCACAGTGATTTTTCACACCTTATTAGGTGAGTAGAGGAGGGCTCCACCAGTTTTGTCCAGACAACAAAATCTTGCCTTTAGGAGCCCGAAAGTCCGCTCTACTGGCCTCCGTGTTCTTGCATGGGCCTCATTGAAGCAGACTTCCCCTGGCGTTGTTGGATTCCTTAGAGGTGCCAACAACCATGGTCGGTTGGGATAAGGTGAGTCTCCTAGATGGAAGACAAAAATAGTGCCCAAAAAAGTAACACAATTTCAGCTTATTCAACTAGAAATTCCCGAAACACTATTATGAAAGATTGGACTGACCAACAAGCCAGTCCCTCTCAGGTCAAGTTGTGACATTTGCAGGGGTATGGGGCTGTTCCGTAGTGCAAAGGAATCATAGGCACAGATGCTTGAGATGTACAAATCGGGTAAGCAGACATCTTGCACGTTGATTGAATGCAAGTGTTTCCGAATCTGGTAGACTTGTTCTCTGGAATGTAGTGGTACTAAGAAAATATGTTTGGCATCAATTGCTCCAACCACATGTGGTAGATGACCCAAACAGTATAAGTCCCCCTTCACATTGGCTAAATCCTGCTGCTGTGGAAACTGTATGAAGCTGCTAATGTGTCTCATCAATGAAGATATAACTTCTTGTAGCACAGCACTGAAAGTTGGTTATGACATTCCACCAGACACTGCCAAAGTGTATTGGAAGGATCCTGTGGCCACTAAATAAAGTACTGCCATGAGTTTGACAATTGGTGTAATAGATGTTGGATTTCTGTTATGAGGCTGAAGATCTGACTCCAGCTGATTAAATAAACCCAGTATAGTTTGCCTATTCAATCTGAACTTGATTATATTCTCTTTCTTCTATGGAGGCAAAGTCTGCAAATGGGTGGTACACCTGAGGCTGTCCTCTCCTCACTCTCCTAGGGTTCATATGTCTGCATTGGAAAAACATTTGAACATTATTCACATTTTCCACAGCAACATATTTGATAATTAACACTAAAATCATGTAGTTATACAAAATATATATGGTTATACTACATATTTTAATCAAACATTTGCTTGTTGTCCTATATTCTTCACAAATGTCATTTGTAGCCTAAAATAAATGTAAAATATTTTTTTTATACACAATACACTTCATTTGTATTATTTAGACATTCTTTTTTCAATGCAGGTGTAAACAACACCGCACAAATGTTCCATTTCAGCACAGTAACGCACTATATAAATATGTTTTTTTTTTTTTTAATGAGTGTCCGTTGAAGTTTGAATATGTAAACAAACTAGCCCCTATTTTGAGTGGTAGTAACGCACTTAACAGTCCCAAACCCACTATTTTATACTTTAAAAATGGCGGGTGCCAGACCGCGGCGATAGGACATTTGGAATCAAACGGGCGCGGTGCAAGTTGATCGTGTAGTGGCAGTAGTCTCCACGATAGACACAGCCATAGATAGGCTAATGTTGATGAAAGTAACGTACGAAGGCCAATGGTTGTGTCCGTCTATGCTGATGACCATGTACGTTGCCTACATGTATGCAGCAGTTGGAAAAAGAGCTCACTAGCCTCCTAACACTGCTACCATCAGGACCTCCTCCACTTTTGCTAATGTTTGTCACCTCTGGGAGCAACCATGCCAGGTAGAGCAGGTGAGAGGGTCTCTGCCTTCATGCCAGAGGAGCTGGAGTTGCTGACAAAGGAGGTCCTTTCCCTGTGTGGTCAGCTCTATGGCTCACCAGAGGAACAGGCACATGTTTGAAATGAATATGTGAATCTGTCTCACTGTTTTTTTTCTCCATTAACACAGGCTACAATGTCCCTTTGAGTTTCTGGGTGAAGTGCAGTTATTGATGTTAAGTCTCATATATTTTGGTCCTTACATAGGACAATGAAGTTTGAGATTTGTAATCACTTTACAATGTTAAAAAACAGCAACATTAATATGTGTTGTGTGTTTAAAGCCCTAGATTCTATTTGGTGTGTATGTAGAGATATATGTATGTATATGTTTGATTTACATGTGATATGCTGAAAACTTCATTATGGAAATTAGAAAACACATTCTATACTCTTAACAACTGTACATAAATATGCATTCTGTACAAACCAAATGAAAATGATGTTAGCTATGTGTATTGTCCCACAAATCATTCCGCCTAGATCATGACTCTCCAATCAGTTGTTTGGGAGCTACCAGTAGCTTCCAGACCCCTTCGTAGTAGCAGGCAGCTTTGAGGTCACTTATTAGATGGGCACAAGAAAAAAAATTCATGTAAATGTTAAGGGAAGGCTGTGTTCACGTGACATCGTGATTATCAGGCTGCAGATAACAGGCCTGACAATGCGTAGTGCTCAGTCAGAATCATGGGCCAGGCTGGGGCTGAGTCACAGGGACAAATGACTGAAGCATTGAGGTATATCTGTCATAAACCTATATCCTTACTAGGTCTAAATTTGAGGTGTGCTTAAAAATATGCCCCTGAAAGCTTTTAAATTGAAATGGAGAGGTAACTAACTTCTTGAGCGGACACTTCAGTTCATTTTACTCCCATTTCAAACTGTCATATGAAAACTGCAGGGACCTTACTCCCAGTGGCCAGTATTCAATGTGCCATAAGTATTTAAGTTTAGCCTTCAGTAGTTCACAATGTTTTGCTCTGATCAGAAGTAGGTCACTTCACAGATTATGTAGGAGCCCCCTGGGCTATATGATGTCACAGGCCTGGATTAGTGACTTTAGAGCATGACATGGGATAAGCGTAGTCAACAGGTCACTACAAAAGTGAGCATTAAGATATTTGTTTTGTTTGAAAATACGCATGTTGTGGATATCTTATGAGTCATGCTTGTGATAGATGTAGAAAAATTGCGTTACATCAATACAAACAAAAAGTCACAAATTAATGTTTTTTTCTTTCATTTCTTGTTTTTTTCTATCATTTCTTGTATTCATACAGGCCAACGTCCATCAGAAGCCGGACATTTGGAAACCATCAACAGGAAGGTGCAGACCCTGGGGGTCTGCAAGCGGCACAGCCTCCTTTGCCACAAGAGGTGGAAGGACCAATGACGCTGGACCAGAAAGTCCACGGAAGTCCAGCTCGGGCAGTCCTATAGACTGGAAAGCGCGTGCGCCGCACCCTAACCCCTCTAATGGCCCGCATTCTTGCAGTGGCCTATCCGGAGCTTGATGGGCAGTTGAGGGCCCAACAGCAGCAAAATGGGGGTAAGTTCCTATCAGAGTTTCACATGTTACATGACTATTTTTTTGTTATAACTAGGATTTTTCGCCTCAAAATTAAGGGTGACCCATGTCCAATGCACAAAAAGAGTTCTTGAAGGTGTAAGTTTTGCACATTGTGCATGATGACGTGCTTTGTCTATTAATTTGTTGGAAAGGATCCCACCTAATTCCTGTTCACGATCAAAGGACTGTTCTGAGGAGACACATGGCTGCCTAAACTCCACATATACATCAGATTGGTTGATGTCATGAGGGACAGTTGTACCAAACAGGCCAATAGTCTTTGTTGTGTCAGGTGTGATGCTCCTTCACTAATGAGGATGATGTAATGATAGACCATTTACATGTGACATTGCATACTATGCAGTTATTATACTGTGGATGTTCCCAACGTCACATTGTACTAATTTGAGATATTTTGGAGTAAAATGTGAATAAGTAGTTAAAGTGGATTACAAATGTATCAAGCCCTATGTATTTACTTGTGCTATTGGTGTCATTTGTCAATTCACAATGACAATATGTCAACATGTCTTCAACAGCATAGGTAAATACATAATGCATGTTACATTGATAAGCTACTTCAGTACTGAAAGCATATAATACGTTGTACATTTCTACAATACTTGGGTTGCTTGAGGTTAGGGTTACCATTATGAAATAGCCAAACAAAGGAGGCAGGCTTTCAATTTCTATAAATATTGTTACAACAGTGCATTGTATGTTGACACGCATTGATTCATATTTTACTTTTAGTATATGTCAATAATGCAGCTTTTTAGACCTTGTACACACAGTGTCCAAAGGTTTATTTGGTGTATATCCTAATTGGTGACATAAGTTCACTGTTCTGGAGAGCAAAGGCCAACCATTCAAATGTGTTCAAGAGTTCCTTTAGAGAAATTATTATGGTTAAGAGACAAGATCATATTTGTTGTAGGAGCTTTCATGGGGAATTACAGAACTGTGAGCAAATGGTGTCTGAAGATGTTCCCTACAGGTATGAGATGATGATGTAAAGAACTAAAGTTTGTAAGCCTTGTAGCAGGTGCAATATGAAAACTAGGACAATGTTTTTGCACAAAGCTGTCACACAGCTACAATGAAACTATTGTATATGTCTTTTCAGCATCATCCAGAGCAGGCGAAGAAGACGCTGGTTATGAAGGCGGGATAGCAGCTGGACACTGTGTCTCACCTAGTGAGAACACTGGCACTGAGGGACACAGTGCCTGCCATGGAGGGTGAGGAGACTGGCATGGAGAGCTCCAGCTCAACATCTTCTTCAGAGGCCTCCCCAAGCGACCAGTCCCTAGTGGTGGCGGACCCTACTGCTCCTGTTACACCTGCATCCTTGTCAGCCACCCAGAGTACCATCTCCACCCTCCCTCTTGCTCCCCCCAGTTGGTCAACCCCATCCCTCTAAAAGGGGTTGCGTCTCCTTCGCTCCAGGCACCTCACCCCCTGCCCCTGTCCCTCCATCTGCACTGAGTGAGGAGGCTATTGACCTCCTCCGCAGCATAGCTGTAGGCCAGACTACACTCCTAAATGCCATTCAGGGGCTTAGCTGCCATATGCAGCAAATGCTAGCTTGCCTGGAAGGCATACATAGTGGTATGTCTGGCCTACAGCAGTCTTTTCAAGGTCTGGCCTCCTCACTGACCTCAGCCTTCCAACAATCCCAACCTTGTGCCCCACCTCCTCACCATCCCAATTCCTTATTCCCAGCCCTGTCCCAAGCACATGCACATCTTTTGCACACACATACTCCAACACACATAAGCAGCACACACACACTCACATATACACAGAGACCACAAAAAGCACAGGCGCACAACCATACAGACACCACAGCTACCACCACACCCACATGCACCACCACCAGCATATCCACAGACACTGCAGCCACCACCACATCCACACCCACATGCAAAACCCCACCACCAGCACATTCACAAACACCACAGGCACCACCACACCCACATACACCACCCCTACCACCAGCACAACAACAGACACTGCATCCACCACCACACTCGCATGCACCACCCCAGCACAACCACAGACACCGCAGCCACCACCGCGCACACACACATGCACCATTACCAGCACACTCACAAACTCTGCAGCCCCCTCCACACCCACATGCACCACAACCACACCCAGCACCTCCACAGCACACTCATCCACACATGCACACACACATTAGAATTCACACCCACAAAACTCAAACACCCACACTCATCCACACAACAGACATCTATGATGCAAGACACACCCAAACATGCACAACATACACCAGACCCACAGGCACCTGCACCCTCAATAGACACATGCACATCAGCTACTGCCACTCCCCCTACCTCCCAAACCCAACTCCCTGACGAACACCCTAGCCATTTTCCCACAGAAGATGTCCTTTTAACCCTTGTCCTAAAACCTTGCAAACCCCAACCCACCCATAGCAAACGCAAATCTACCCCTTCCACAACCCAACCCACCCCTTCCACATCCCAACCCACCCTACCAAATGCAAATCTACCTCTTCCACACCACAACCCACCCCTTACACATCTCAACACACCCCTACCAAACACAAAAGCACCACTCCCAAAAACCACCCCCCCCACCCAAACCCAAGGGCACACCTCCCAAACCCAAGGGCACCTCTCCCAAACCCAAACCCCCATCCCATGTAAGACCCTTGAGGTGCCTGCTCTGCCCACTAGATGCCCCTTCCTTAGGAGGTTCCCATTGGCAGTGAATTTGGAGGCAATCTTTGTGCCACTGCACAACAGTGTTGAATTTTGGACTTTATGGACTGTCATTTGGCTTGAATATTATTTTGAGAGCCTTATCTCATTTTGTGGAATAAATCCATACTTTTGATTTCACCAAATTAGTTCTGGTATTATTTTCCTTAGCAATTGTTTGACTGCTAGCTATGTGTCCAAGTAAAATGTGAAGTAATACATTTCCTTTACCATGATGGCAGGTAATACAACTGATTTTTTTAGTGTCATCAAGAAGCAGCGGCAGGACTTGGAAGATTGGACCCATGGTGGAACCGGAAGTGTGAAAGTGAGAAAAGGTGAGTGTCCTCCTCATATCCCTTCCATTCTGCCAACTTAAGTATGGAGGTTCTACCACCACAATCAGTTGGCAGTGAGACACATAATGATTGGGCCGGCAGGGAAACGGGCGGTCCTCTCTCTGACAGCCACTTTTGCCTATCCCGGGGTCGAGGCAGTCAAGATTTCCTGGCAGTGACAGCAGGATCGCGGTGGTCTTTCCTCTATGGACACACTAACATCTAAATAGGGTGGGCGGACCGCCAAGCCAGCAGGTGGGAAGACCACCAAAAAAGCCACGGCAGGACTCAATCCGCCAAGATCTAAATCAGGCCCTGAGTATAGCAGATTGGACCGTCATGGGACAACAATGAAATGGAAGAGTGGCAAGATTTTGTGAAGGAGTCACATCAAGCAAAGCAGGTAGAATACAACTTTTTCAGATGTGAAGTGAGCAAAATGTTTGCATCCAGAGATACTCCTAGGTTCCAAACTGCCAAAGTGGCCTCAGGAAAAGGATTGCTGGATAGTAGCCACAAATCAAATGGTAATGAGGTAAGTAGACTACAGGTGGAGCAGCAGAGAATCTCCGTCTTCTGGTGGGAGATGAATTACCTGTGTTCGGTTTTCCAAGTATGAAATACTCTAATCAAGTACTACACCTTGAATACCAATTTCACACAGCCTTGAAATCAAGATGTTGTGGTCTACAGTATCAAAGGCAGTATCAACTATAATCAACGCTACAAATTACCCCTTGTCCACTGTCATTTTGAGGTAATCTAATACTTTGATCAAAGCTGGTTCAGTACCATGAGCATGACGGAACCCTGACTGAGCCGGGTCCAATATATCAAGATCTTCAAGAAAGTTGGAGATAAGTTTATTCACAGGTTTCTCCACGATTTTCATGGGGAAAGACAAGAGGGAGATAGGCATGAAATTATTCACAATTAAGCGTATCAGTGCATATCTTTCAGCCTCTCCCCCTCCATTACATAATTAGTATGTCTTTCTATATTCCCAGAATGCCGTGTGCAGGAGGCAAGCTGGATGAATTCTTTTTTTTTAACAATGGAACCACAGTTGAACTTTTCCAATTGGCAGCAATTTCGACTCTTATTAGAGAGTGATTACTTAGGGTTTGAAGTGGGAGAGCTAAGGAATCCGATACGCCCTTCCAGACCTTAGGTGGCAGTGGATCAAGAGGTGGCCCTGAGGAAACACAATTGGCAATGGTGCAAAAAGAGTCAGGGGTCAGCTGGCCCAAGTTGTTAAGAATTGGACGTGAGCTAGAAGTAGCCTTTGATGTTCCCCCTAATTGACTAACTGGTGTGGAATGTTATCAACTTTTTCCTACAATTACAGGAAGAGATGATCGCAAAGTTTTAGGGTGTGCTCTAAGGTTTGCTAAGCACTGTGTAATTGAAAAGATTTTTTATGCGGTCAGGGATTCGAGTATTATCTGGGCGTAGTACTCAGATTTTGTCATAACAATGAGTTTCTTGTAGTTTTTAAAGCACCTTCTAATTCTTGTTTTAACTCTAAGGCGTAGGTATCCCACCAAAGTTTTTGGATTTTCTTACACTCTAGCTTAACTGTTCTTTGCGAATCGCTATACCGAGGTGCTGATGGTTGGACACCTGGACGTATATTTTTGTCAGGGACTACCTCCTCTAATGGCTGATTGATCGATTTATGATAGGCAGTGGATTCAGTCCTTAATTTGTAAAAACTTAAGTGCCAGGGCCCTTCTCGGAAAGCCATGGCAGCCTGTGCCACGCATTGCCCCTGCCAGCGCTGCCAATGACAGTACCAACATAACACCTAACCATCACACACATACAAGTATGACAATTCAGACTATTTCAAGCCACACAAAGCTATAACAATGGTGTGAGGGGCTGGTATTATTCATTTTCAATGCCATTTGACTTAATAAACATGGTTGTTGTGCACATCTCAGATAACACCATCATGTGGTGGACAGTAACTAGAGCCGGTGCTGACAATTAAGTGCTGGTGCCGAGCATCGGAAACCACCAGCTCAAATTAAGCACAGAAAAAGGTATTTGATCGAAAAGAGGTGGAAGTGAGAGCGTCCGCCTATGAAAGAACAAAAAAACAATTGGGGACTTTGGGGTACTCAGCACATTCACCGCATGGCTTGCATCTGTCTAGAGGAGGAGTAAGCTTAGAAAAGGAATAATCGCGGAAAAAAGAGAGAGAAACGATTTGTTAATACCTGTAACGTGATAAGGCTCCCATGAAAACACTCATTTTTTCATCCCGCCTTGTATTTTTTTCCTGAAGGATATCCAGCCGCCTTTATAATTTTCTGCTCTAGTAAGTGCTATCTACAAACCTAAAATTCTGATTCTGTGAATCAAGATCTACAATGTCTGGCCGTGGGTAACATTTGTTTGAGTTATGAGTGAAGAAAATGGGGTAAGTCGACCCTCAGGCATTAGTAAGTGCGATGAAGATGTCAGTGACGGTGTACTTAGGAAATTCCTACATTGGTTTAACAACGATGTAGCTCTGTATTGATTTATCTAAAACCCTTTTGTTTTTTTTCTGTAATTACCACTAATCTCAGAAGTGCCACCCGTCTAGCCATAATGTGTGCCGTGCATTATCAATATAATTGTTTTTTTTTTTTTGCTGTTGCAGATTATTAAATATGAGTCTCCATCCGTTTGTTTGCGTCTCCTCATTTGGAGGGTTATTTTTAAGGTTTTATGAAGGCGCTCGTGTGGCGTAAAGCAACGTAAAGTATTGTGTTGATTTACTAACCATTATAAAAACCTGTTGGCAACCCAAAAACCTGCAGCGCCACACGAGTACCTGTGCATCCCTTACGTAATAAATAACCCCTTGAGTGTTTCTCTGCACGAATACTGTGAGCATTAACTCTACAGGGATGTGTGGCACTGCTGGAAAAATTGCATTTTTCTGCTGCAGTGCTCCCGATTCACCCATAAAAATATCTTTTAGTTTTTTTTTCTTGGAATTTGGCACCAGTTAGCCAAATGGAAGAGTCAGCCCTGACTGTGAGATAGGCTTAAGACCACTAGTTCTGCTGAGGCCAACCACATGTGACTCGTTCGAGGAAATCAACACACTCACAGTGTGATAACTGGTATATTATGAGACTGGCACAAAAAGGAGGCAAGGCCACACAGATCTTGCTGCCAAAGAAGGTGCCACCCCACACACCCTGTTAATTAAAAAAAGAGCACAGGAGGCAAGCAGAGAACCTTTTACAGATCACTAAAAAGATCAACAGGAATTTGCTACCTGTATGTTTATCCATAGTTTTCTTTTCACCAATGACCCGTATGCTAATCCTACTCAAAGGTCAGACACCAGTAATAACAAAAGAGAAAGTCAATATTTAACCCGGCTCATACCTTTGGATTCGAAAAAAATATATACTATTTAATCCACCATTCCTGGTGTGATATTGCACATGTGCGCTGCAGCGTCAGAACAATTATGCCGAAGCGCCGTCCCCGCATCCTCCTCTTCTCTGAGCCTTCTTTCAGCACTCAATGGGCCTCGTTTGTGAGTCGCAGACTTCACAGTGCGGGGCATTAATCTCACAAAGTCTGCTTGTCAATCAGGGGTTGTTTTGTCTGCCGCGCGGTGAAGGGGTGGGCGGAGCCTGGAGGTGTAAGTGAGAGGTGAAATGTGACAGAAGTATAAAGGACGCTCACTTTCCAGCCACAGCCTATTTGGTACAATGCTGTGGTTCATTAAGACTGAAATGCTTTTTTAAAGGAAAGCCTTGAGGTATGTGGTAAACACACCGTCGGTGCCCCTACTTGCAGAGAAATGCTGCAGGGCCCTTTTCATGATATAGACCCATTTTTGAGCGTTTAGAGACTAGGGGCGAATAGAACAGTATGTAATACTATTGGTGAAATGCTCTTGGCATTTATGGAATACAAAGATTATACTCGTGCCAGTGCAATTTTGCACCAGTATTTCCCACTTCCCAAGCATGGCAAATGTCAGTGAAGAATGGATCCTGCAATTGTGTAACCCAATGTAGTCCATGAATGACTTTGCAGAATTGCACCGGCACCAGTGTAATCTATGAATTTTGAAGTTTACCAATGGGCTCCTAGCACTGACATAAAAAACACAGAACCGTTCACACAAGGGTTCAACTAATTTGGGGTGATGGTAATCAGAAGCGCTTGAAAAGCGGCATATGATTCACCAATCCCTCATCACAAAGGCTGCATTTGCCACTTGGGTATGGTGCTTTACAATGCCCCCTTGGGCCCTCGGGATCTCGGGATGGTGTCTTTTGGGCATTCCAGCCTGAGTTGCCCGGTTTTGCACTGGTAATATTAATTACTCTGAGTCCTGGTCTTCCCGTTCCATTCCTTAGCAGTGAGCAGCTCGTCTGCTCCACAAAAACCCTATACCTAGCAAAGCTTTAGCACTTCCCCATATATGGCGCCACCTAGTCGGTGTGCATAAAGGGGGAAGTGCGTCACGAAGACATCCTGAGAATACCAAAGAAACCCAGAGAAGAAGACCAAACATAAAACAATCACCTGATAACAAAAACAGGGAGGGAGAGAAGGGCTCAGGAATGGAATGGGAAGACCAGGACTCGGAGTAATGAATATTACCAGTGAGTAACCGGGCATTACCTCCTCGTCCGTCTTCCCGTCCCATTCCTTAACAGCGAGCCCATACCGAAGCACACGGTGATTGTAAGATAAAAAAAACAGGAAATGCATCATAGAACAGGTCCATTTAATAACAAGGAAAGCAGTACAAATTACAAATCATGTACAGAAGACAAAACATGAGCACCAAAGGCAGCCGAGGCCGCCATCCCCAACTGATGACGGTAATGGGAAACAAAGGTATGGGGAGAGGCCCACATGGCAGCATTACAAATGTCATGCAAGGAGGCATCCTAAACATGGCCCAGGAGGAGGAGACACCCCGGGTGGACCTACGCTGGACAGAAGAAGGGAGAGGACAGTGAGCAGACTCATATGCCAAAATAAGAGCACACTTCACCCAAGGAGTCAAAGTGGATGAGGAAGGACGGAGACCCTTCCCAAAGAGACCGTACGTAACAAATAAGGAATCCACCTTCCGAAAAGCACTGGTCCAATCCAGATAGATGCGGAGAGCCCTCAATACATCCAAAGAATGCAGAACCACCTCCTCAAGGGAGGAGGGCTCAGGGAAAAAAAACAGGAAGGACACTATCCTCCTGACAGTGGAAAGAAGGCATAACCTTGGGCAGAAAAAACTGACTAGGACGCAGAATCACCTTGTCAGAGCAAAAGCGCAAAAAAGGGGGGGAAGCCAGCAAAGCACCAAGCTCACCAACCCACCGCCCAGAAGAAACGGCCACCAAAAAAAGAATCTTCGCCGAAAGAAACCTAAGGTCAACAGAGAGCAAAGGCTCAAAAGGGGGACCAGTCAAAGCCTGTAGGACCAAGGGAAGATCCCAGGCCGGGACAGGAGAGCACGAAACAGGACGCTGTATCAAAAAGCTCCGCAAAAGGTGAGCCACCAAGGGGGAGACAGAGGCCACAGAAGAACCCCGAAAGGCAAGAATGGCAGCCCACTGAGCATGGAGAGTGGAGACAGCCAGACCCATGGCAAAGCCATCACGCAAAAAGTCCAGTGCCCGCACAGCGGCACAGGAGGAGGAGGACAGACCCTTCCTCAGGCACCAGGAGGTAAAGTGCTTCCAATGAAGGCCATAAGATTTCAGGGTTGAGGGCCTGCGAGACAATTGGATGCTCTGGGCCACCTTGAGAGAACAACCCTGGCCCAACAAACCTAACTTCTCAAGTACCAAACCCCCAGCTGGAGGCGACACAGAGAGGACATGCTGAGAAGAGGAGCACACAGCAGAGAGGGACACAGGGAAAACCGCCAATGGGGGCATAACAACAAGTCCAGAAGAAGGGGAAACCAAGGCCGCCGGGACCACTCTGGCACAACCAGAAGAACCTCTGCCCAATCCACCCGAATCTTCCGGAGGACCCTGGGAATCAAGGCAAAGGGCGGGAAGGCAAACAGGAGACCCTGGGACCACGGAGCAGACAAAGCATCGATTGCCCAGGCCAGCCGAGATGGAACAAGGCTGCAAAAATGAGGATGAAGGGCAGAGTCCTCCGAGGCAAAGAGATCCAGCCAAGGAAGGCCGAACCAGGAGAGAATCCGACTAAACAGAAGAGGGTGCGAACACATGGTCACCGAGGAAGGAAACACCTGGCTCAATGAGTCTGCAGGCCCATTCTTCCTCCAGGCAGCCGTCAGAGAAAGGAGATTCCGCTCGGCCCACAGACCGATCCTCCTGGAAAGGAGAAACAGAGACCGGCACATACCCCTCTGCCGATTCACACAAGCGCGAACAACCTGGTTGTCGTTCTGAACAGAAACAGCACGGCCCACAAGTGGGGGAGCAAACCACAGAAGGGCCAACCAAACCACCCTCAACTCCCTCCAGATCGACGACCAGAGAGCCTTGAACCGGGACCCCTGGCCCTGAGCCTTGGAAACCCCCAGAACCGCACCCCATCACATGGCACTGGCATCGGTTGACAACACCACCACGGACAGAGGAGGAAGAAGGTCAAAACCCCGGGAGAGATTCCGAGGGGACAGTCACCACTGAAGAGAGGCCCGAATCCCTGGAGATACAGAAATAAGGTTACCGTAGTCCTGAGAGGCAGGATCCTAGTAGGTCAGAATGTGATGCAGGAGGGGATACAAATGGAGACGGGCCCAAGGAAGGAGATGCAGAGTGGAAGCCATCTCCCCTTGACTCCGCAACCAGAGCCGGGCAGACACCTGGGACTAAGACAAAACCCACGAAAGATGCTTGAACAAAGTCAACTGTCTCTCCTGGGAGAGGAACACCATCCCCAGATCCATTCGGAAGAGAGACCCTAGGAACTTCAGAGTCTGGGAGGGCTGCAGGGAGGACTTCCTGTGATTGATGAGGAACCCATAGGACTCCAGAAGACGACAGACCTGATCCACATCCTTCTGTGCCTGAGAGAAAGAAGGAGAAACAATCAACCAATCATCAAGGTAGGGAAAAACTTGAAGACCCCTGGAATTTAAGAATATACACCACAGGGGCCAAAAGCACGGCGATAACCAAACCCACTTCCCGAGAAGGAGGTCGAATGGGAGCCACAAGCTTACAATTTTCAGCCGACTGCTTAACCAAGTCCTCCAGCTGGGTCCCGAACACCTTGGAACCAACAAATGGCAACTTAAGCAGGACAGACTTTTGAGAGGACTCCTCCTTCCAAGACCTCATCCAGATATGACGACGAGCAGCTGTGGATGCCCCAGAAGCAGCTGCCGCCGCACACAAATTATCAAAGGAAATGTCAGAGAGTAATGGCACCTGCAGTTCCATGAGAGCCAAGAGAGAGGAGGCATCCTCCCCCTCCTCCAATAGAAGTGCCAGGGCAAGGAAATCCTTAGAGAGGGACTGGACCATATAGTTGGAGTAGGTCGTAGCCCGGACAGCAAATTTGGAAGCGGCGTATGAACGCTTCACAGCCCCCTCCACCCTCTTATCAACAGCGTCAGAAGGAAGGGCATCATCCGACAGAACCATGCCCTGCATGGAAAAGCCAGCCATCAAATTATCCACCTTGACCGACTGAGGGAACTGAGGGAACTCATCAGAAAAACCTTCCAATGGATAACGCTTACCCAAAAAGCAAGGGAAAATTGATTTGTCAACATCCCGCCACTCATGGGTAAGCACCTTGTGCACCATGCCGTGCAGGGTCAAAGAGTCAGGATCAGACTGATGATACTGCGTGAAAAAGTCATCCTCCAGGAAATCCAGCACAGGAGGAGTGAAACCCCAAAAAACCCTGACATGGCCAAACAAATCAGAGAGCTCTGCACCCTGGACAAAACGACCACGCACACAAACCTCCTCCTTGGGGTCCACAACATCAGGCAAGGGTACAGGGCAAGGCACCTTAGCAGGAGGTCCTTCTGCCTCCCTAGCCCTGAAAGCAGCTGCAACAGCCTCATTAACAAGGAGGCGCAGGGCATCCATAGTAGGGACAGAAGAGCAAGAAGCACCTTTCTCCATGGTAGCCAAATGCAGAAGACAGGCGCCAACAGCAATGGACTCGTTATAAGGAAACTAAGTCCCGTGGCCCCCGTCCTCTCGTGCAAGCAGGATGCACCCCACCTCTACAAATAGGAGCCAGCCGGGCAGGGAACACGCATAGAGGAGGCACGAAGGCAAACCAGCAAAGGACACTCCGCTCCGCAGCCTGGAACCCTGTGGGCCCACACCCGCTGAAGCAGGGCGTGAAGACACCACTGGAGAGAAGTGGCCGCTAGAGCAGGCTGCCGACTTCCGCCCACCAAAGCAAGTAAGCAACATTCCAAATACCCACTGAAAGCAGGGCACCAAATGCAAACAAGGCAGAAAAGTGGCCGTTAGAGCAGGCTGCTGAAAAAAAGCCCATAATCACATACGCAACCACCTGCTGAAAGCAGGACGCTAAGGGAAACAAGGTTAGAAAAGTGGTCACTAGAGCAGGCCGCCAAGAAAACATAAGCAATTATAACAAAAAGTGCCATAAACACTTACCCGACCTCCCGCTCTGCTAGGCATACGGAAACTGATGAAGGCAGAAAAAAATGAACAGGATGTCTTCGTGACGCACTTCCCCCTTTATGCACACCGACTAGGTGGCGCCATATCGGGGGAAGTGTTACAGCTCTGCTAGGTATAGGGTTTCTGTGGAGCAGACGAGCTGCTCACTGTTAAGGAATGGGATGGGAAGACGGACGAGGAGGTAATGCAACAGTTATCAAGCCTATTTTAATCATAACAGCATACTGCAATAACTTGCCTTCTGGGGAGATGTTTGTTTATTTTATTACTTTATTTGAGGAATAAAGTTTCCTATTTCCTATTCCTATTCCTACTTTCCTTTTGGTTTGGGGCCACAAAGGGATTATTCTTCGATCATGCATGCCTAGATACCCTTTGAACCGACCTCTTGAGACCGCAAACTTTTCCGGACCTTTACGTCCTATGGTATCCTTGACGTTCAGCATTTTATTTCCAGGTTTTGGTATTTCAGCTTTAGCAGAACTGCTACTCGCCAGTGCGGCCTCTCAATGAGGAGGATATTGCCAACCACCAATAGTTCTGTTGTCCGTTTTACTAAAAAAAATAGTAAGGCATTTTTTTTAGGTATTCAGAGAGCTGGATTTTCTCCTTTTGCATGGCTTGACAGGAAGGCATTGACATTTATCCACTGACCTTTTCAGTGGACTGCTCCCTTCCTTGCACAGCTCCACCTGGTAGCTGCTGCCCCCGAGCTCCCTGCTGCTGACCATCTGACCCTCGGGTCAGTGGTTTGAGGCCTTCCTCCACCCGCAGGCACGTGCCTGCACCTCATCCCTGGTGGTTTAGTGGTAGAGCATCACTGCTCTGCTGCTGGGCTGCCCTCTGTTTCTCTTTTTTTGCCTTTTTCTTTGATTCGTTTCTGTCCCTTTCACCCTTTTGCTCTTTTTCTTCCTTTTGGTATTTGCCACCCATTGCTCCTGCGATCCTATGCAGCCCGCCCCCCTTCAGTGCCACTTTCCCGCTACCCGCATTTCCCACCTCCCAGCTGTCCAAGTGGCCCCGCACACTACTTAATGGATGGCCGCTGCGCGGCGGTGATGCTGGCATGACAAAGGCAAGCCCATCTGCGCTCTCCCGCGCCTGGACCAAGCCCACAGCCATGGACCCTGGTCCTTGGACCTTCCACCCAAACGACGCCAGCAGCCTCCTCGACCACAACACCAGACGCCATGCTGCCTGCTGCCACCTCGCATCACAGAAGGATACCCAAGGACCTTTCTCCTGCCAAAACTGCAGCTGCACCCTAGCCCACCTCTGCACTCCACTCCTCCTGCTGCCCAGATGACCAACAGCGCACCGACTGGCTCAGCTGCATCCTCCTTAACAGGCGCTCCCTCCAAAAACACGCCACAGAAATCTGGAACCTCCTCAACTCCGTCTCTCCTGACATCTCCTTCCTCACGGAAACCTGGACAAACCCTAGCTCTGGCCCATACATCGCCACCGCCATCCCCGACAGCTACAAGATCACCCGCTAGGACCGCACCGACCGACCAGGAGGAGGCATCACCATTGTCCTCAAAAACACCCTCCTCTTGACCAACCACTCGGATGATCCAATGACAACCATGGGACACCTCCACCTCCAGATCCAGACCAACCCCAACACCACCCACCTCAGCACCCTAATCTACAGACCTCCCGGCCCGCCCGCCTTCACTGATGCCATCGTCAACTTCATCGCACCCCAGGTTCTCGCATCCACCAATTACATCCTACTATGGGGACCTCAACTTTCACCTGGACTACCCCAATGACCAGAGCACCTCATCCCTTCTGGAGAACCTCACCAATGTAAATTCAAGCAGCTAGTCACCTCTCCAACCCACACAGAAGGACACATGCTCGACCCTGTCTTCTCCGCTGTCATCACCTACAGCCACATCACCAAACTCTTCTGGACCGGCCACCACTACGTGGACTTCACCTTCACCAAACCCACCGTACACCACAGTCCTCACTGGCCCCCTGCCGTAGCTGGAACAAGGTCACTGAAGAACATTTTACCGCCTCCCTCAGCACTACCACACCACCGACATCTGCGCATGCTAATACCTCAGCACGCAACCTCCATCGATGTATCTCCAACTGCTCCGACACCCTGGCACCCTTCAAGAAGGCACCTGGCAAGCAACACTCCAAGAAAGCCAGATGGTTCACTCCCGCCCTCCACGAGTCCGGACACACCTGCAGACGACTCGAGAAGAGATGGAGGAACAGCAAAACACCAGAAACCCACGCAGCCTTCAAAGCTGCCGTCACCGCACACAACCTCCTCCTCAAAACCGCAAAGAAAACGGCCCTCCAAGACAGAATCAACGCCAACGCACACAACAGTAAAGAACTCTTCACCATCGTCAAGGTGTTTGCCGGGACAACCAGAGAGACCACAGATGTCCCACCCTCCCAAGACGTCTGCAACAAACTTGGCACCTTCTTCCACCACAATATCAGGCAGATCTACGACAGCTTCGACACCCAAGACCCTCCCACCACGCCTGACACCACAGCACCCAACAATGCAACACCCCAACAGATCCTGCTCAATTGGACCCTTCTCACCACAGACGGCACACTCAAGACCATGAAGAGGATCCATTCCGGAGCCTCCTCGGACCCATGCCTGCACTACATCTTCCATAGAGTAGCCACCTCCATTGCCCCGAGCTTTGCTGCACCATCAACTGCTCCATCGAGACTGCCACCTTCCCCGATGACTGGAAACACGCAAAGGTCAACCCCCTGCTGAAGAAGTCATCTGCCAACGCAACCGACCTCAAGAACTTCAGACCAATCTCCCTGCTCCCCTTCCCAGCCAAGGTCATCAAGAAGGCCATCAACGCCCAACTCTCCGAGTTCATTGCAGTGAACCACATCCTGGACATCTCCCAATCCAGCTCCCGAAGCAACCACAGCACCGAGACTGCACTCCTCACCGCCACCAACGATATCCGCTCCTTCCTTGACAGGGGTGAAACCGCAGCCCTTATCCTTCTTGACCTCCTGGCTGCCTTTGACACCATCTCTCACTGCACCCTAATCCCAAGACTCCATGACACCGGCATCCGCAACAAGGCCCTTGACTGGATCCACTCCTTCCTCACTGGTTGAACGCAGCGAGTCAGACTCCCTCCGTTCCTCTCAGAACCCACAGATAGCTGCGGAATGCCCCAGGGCTCCACCCTGAGCCCCACCCTCTTCAACGTCTACATGGCCCCACTCGCAGCCATCGTCAAGAAGCATGGACTCAACATCATCTCCTACACTGAAGACACCCAGCTGATCCTCTCCCTCACCAGCGAACCCACAGCCACCATAAACAACTTCCACAGTGGGATGAAGGCCGTTGCCACCTGGATGACAGACAGTTGCCTCAAACTCAACAAGACTGAAGTCCTCTTCCTGGGACCCACCCCCACCGTTTGGGACGACTCCTAGTGGCCCGTCACATTGGGAACCCCCGCACCCCACGGACCATGCACGAAACCTCAGCATCATACTGGACTCCTTGCTCACAATGAACCGCCAGATCAACGCCGTATCCTCACCATGCTTCCACACACTTTGCCTGCTTCGAAAGACATTCAGATGGATCCCCATCAAATTCAGAAAGACTGTCACCCATGCACTCATCGGCAGCAGACATGACTACAACAATGCACTCTACGCCTGCATCATTCAGAAACTCCTCAGGAAACTACAGAACATTCAAAATGCTGCAGCCAGACTGGTCCTCAACATCCCCCGCTGCAGCCACATCAGTGAACACCTTCGAGAACTCCACTGGCTCCTAGTCAACAAAAGAATCACTTTCCAGCTCCTCACACATGCCTACAAAGCCCTCCACGATGCAGGACCAGCGTATCTGAACCACCACCTCTCATTCCACATACCCACCAGACCCCTCTGCTCCCCCCAACTATCTCTGGCCACCGTCCCACGGATCCACAAGACTAGAACCGGAGGAAGATCCTTCTCTTACCTCGCCGCCAAGACCTGGAACACCCTACCTCTCCACCTCAGGCAATCCCCGTCGCTGACGCAACTCAAGAAGGATCTCAAGACCTGACTCTTCGACTGAACCCCAGCACCCAGACGGATCAGCAGCCTCCACTCAGTGCCTTGAGACGCTCACGGGTGAGTAGCCGTGCTATACACACCCCTGATTAATTGATTGATTTATTGATTGATTGATTGATTGAAAGTTGCAAGTGCTAGGCTGAATTGAAAATGTACTTTAGTTAAAGTCCATAGGATTTACTAGCACTGTAGACATGTATATATGTGTTTTAGCAATTGGTCTGTGGCAAGGTAAACCCTTTGACAGTGTAGTTGGGTGATTTTGGTACACTTTTACTTTACTTCCTGATTATGGCAAGGTTGCTAAGGCGGTGGTTATCTGCATCACTGGGTTTTCTCAAAACCTCAGGGCATCCTGTGACTGGAAAGTAGCATAGGGGGTATGGTGGAGGACAGGTATGGGGTGAAGGTGTGGAATGTCATGTGGGACTGGTAGCTCCTTGGTGGTAGGTATGTGTAGAGGGGAACGAACAACCAGCTTTTCTGGGGGTCAGTAGTAGTTATAATATAATTGAGCAGGGGACAGGTCTTAGGGTGTCGAGGGTTGTGGGAATTGCTGGGATGGGGGCTGTGACTGGGCAGGTACTTACCAGCTGGCACTCGCTGCTCTTTGAGGCATCTCACACAGCTTGTTTCCGGCTGTGAATAAGGACGACTGAAGCTGACTTTTTGGTTTAAACTTCTCAAGCTTCAACCGCTATGAAGCTTGCATTGTTTAAAAGCTATATTAAGTTAACTTATGAGTCAACGGGCCTTGCATCTTCGCACACCTTTAGCCACTAAATAATACTTCTGAAGACCACACCAAACCAACAGAAATTCCAATGACAGTATCTAGGATCAGTGGACAATAAACTCTTTCCCCACCATTTCGTTCTCAGTATATTACATCACATCGTATGTACAGACCAGAATCTCAGAACCACAAATTATATCAAATTGACGACTCAGCATTGGAGGAGCAGAAAGTAACTCTTGGCGATTGCTGCCTTTTCGTACATAGTGGTAGCTGCAAGAACTATTTTGGAAGCTATCTAACAAGGACTGCTTCTACTCTGCGAATGGCTATCACCTGCTGAGTGTTCTGTACCATAAACGAAAGGGATTCCAACACCCACACTAGGGGTCTGGACCTATCAGGTCCTCGAAGGTAGGAGTACAAGCCCTCACAAACCAATGGATCTGGCAAGACAACTTTCTATGTGACACTTGCACTGTACAAAAAACAACATAATTCTTACCTTTTACTCTATGTTGAATTTGTATGTAGCATTACATGCAATGCTAGGGGTCTCAATGCGAATTAGTATGACAACTTTAGATTATATAGTATCTTTTACAATCAAATGAAAGAAAAGGGTGAGACAAGTTTGAGAGATGGTTGGACACATGAACATGTCATATCCTAATGCAAGTCTTTGTACATTTTGAAGTGTTTGAATGTCGATGTTTGATGTGAGGCAATGATCCTAATGTTTATAGAATGTGAATAATATCTGCAATCAGACATTTAGAGTTTGGACTAAAACTTTCAAATTCAAATCTGCTACCAGAAATGTTGAAGACCTCAAGAAAAAAATGTAATGTGAGCGCTGCTTTTAGGATGGTATTTCTTATCAATTTAATTCATAATACATACTTTTCAGATGACCAGTGACTTTTTGAGAATTCAAGAGTTAACTATTCTGCATTTAGGATTGCCAGTTGAGGCCAATTATGATTTTCGTTGTGCTTTGGAATTTACTTGGTCACTCAGAGTATGACAAAAAACATCTATTGTGTGCAAGATGACAGCAAAGCATGAGTACGACTAACACTGCCATGTTCTCGAATTGCCAGGAGGCTTTTCGACAGTGAAAAGGACAACAAAATTACAATTGGCGTTTGGATGTATTTCAATTTAATAAAGGCAGAGTATTAGCCCCTTCGTTTTAGGTCTGTCTTCTGAAAAGGGAATAAACTGGAAAGGTTGATTGTGCATCGTCTATATGGCTTTACAACAAGGCAATGTGGTACCAAAGTGCTCACCACGCACAGCAGCAGATAAAATGCTGCACAACAACAGTAAATGGTATAACATATGTGTTTCTGTCTCAAGTCGCTGCCTGGCGGGCGATTGGGGTATTTAAGGGATGTTGTGATTTGTGTGTTAATGTCCTTGTCCTAATGTATAAAACAATAAAAAGATATATTTTTAAAAGTCACTGCATGGCGGAGTCAGCTCAATGATAAGTATAAACAAAAGAAGGCCTATTTTTAATTCTTTGAGTCACAGTTTACAAATATAGAGTATGATCAACAAGGTTTAGGTGAAGCCGCTGTAAGACTTTTTGAGTTATTTCAAACTTGGCAATAGTGCTAAGATGGGTTCAAACATCAGTTATGCCAATTGCATCACTAGCGCCTCTTTAGAGGTCAGCATTTGGGCTCGGCCATGGCTCAGCACTTACACTGTAATTGCAAATGTGAAATAGGAGACATAAGGAAATATTGAATGCAAACTGACAAAAATGCGTGTGCGTGTTATTCCCCGTTTTATTTTTAGAAAAGTGTACATTCATGAGACGGGAATGAGCATCCAGTGCAAATGTAATTTTTACTTGGGCATTTGTATGCCCAATTTAGCTTACGAAAATTACTTTCTTTTTCTTAAACATTTTCATGGAGATTTATCAACCTTTGCACTGCCACAAAAGAAGTCAAAGTCACGCAATGCAGTGCAAAGCTGTTTCCCTCTACTTTAAGTCGAGGAGGCATTCCATGGGTGGTACTTGAGTGTTCCCACACTAACACCCATGGCTTTTGATGCCAAACCAGATATGCAAATATTGGCAGGTATGGTTTTGTGTCAAGAAATAAAGCTTCCATGAAGCAGGCATTAAGTATGAGAAATGTTTCTATTTCTCCAAACATTTCATATATTTGATTTATGCTGTACTGTTAAACATACATCCAATGTGTCAAATGTTTAAAAGAACTGGTCTGATAATCAGATTTTGAACTGGAAGGGCATTCTTCCAGTTCAAGACCTATGCTAGACAGCATGCGCGCACTATGGCGCAAAGGTGCCTGCATGGCACTAGGCAGTCTGTTTGGGCACTAGCACATGAGAAGAGAGCAGCAGGCCATATTTAGTAAATATGGCTGTGCTTGACATTCTCCTCCTAGCATATTGTGCTTTTTTTTTTTTTTTGTAAATCCACCTCTTAGTGTATTGAAAGGGCCGCACCCATAAGTTCTAGACTGTTCTATAATCCCACTCAGATGCTTCTTTTCGTAGCATGAAAGTGTAGAGAGGAGAGAAGTCCTTAAGAAATCAATCAATTAGCCAAGAATTCACTTGGGTACATAATAACTCACGGACAACTTTCTAAGGTTAGTTAATTTATTATAAAGCCAGGAATAACTGAACATAAAGACACCTCAACACAAGAGTATATAAGTACAGAGGAATCAGCATGAAGCCAAATATGTGCATCCAGTTTAGAAGGTGCAACATAAGCAACACAATTAGTTCAAGCAGTAAAATACAGAAAGTCAGGAAGTATGAGTCCAAATTTCCCTGCATCAAGGGTTGGTGAATAAAAAGCATTACATCTATCCCTACTCTAACACACAGGTGACATCCCTAAATAAGCATTTTCAGGAGGAAGTATTAAAAGGAGTCAGTTTGTGGAATCTTCCTAAGAAGTCTCTTCCCCGATCAATGGGTCAAGTAGCATAAAGCTACCAAAGACAGAGCTCGTTCTAAGATGCTCTCTCTTGGAAGGCAAGGTGCACTATCCCTAATTCCAACATACAATTATTCTCAGGTGGCACTCCCATGCTGCACTTCAGATCACAATATAAACTACAAGTGGTTCCGTTTGGTAGAATCAAAAATTTCTTTTGTGACCTCAATAATTCTTGAGAAGGATTCAAATGAGAAATCAATTACCATAATATCCACACAAGTGCCTCAGTACGGGCATATTGACCTGACATGTCCCTTCTTACAAGGACGCTTCCTTAACCGTTGTCATTTTCTCCCCCAGAAATTTGCCATAGTCGTAGGCATTTTTAAGGGAGGTTGATTAACTCTTCCATAACACGCGATTGAAACGGAAAAAAAATCTTTACCTGCGGGTGCAGCAGCGCGAGTTGGTACGGGTGCATTGTGATTCCCAGTTTAACGAGATACACCACTCGTTTGGGTAAGCACTTTCAATCTTCACACCATTCTCACTGAGCACTGGTAAATGGTATACCTTGATGGTTACATACATCATTTTTTAACAGATTTTCCATATTTCGGGAAACTGGTCTCACGAACCTAGGGAACACCCCATCGGAAATATACGGGTCCTATATGTAGGACCGATGGAGGTGGAGACTTGACTGATGCCCTATTACTGAAACCATAAGGTGAGTGCTTGTTCTCTTAGACCTTTTAAGACAATATGTTTCATAGATCAGAATAAGTGACTGTTATATACGATTTATCCACAGATAATCGACCATACATTGACGATTTTCTGTAGTTGAAGTTAGCCTTCCGCCACTACGTTCCTATCATAATTGGAGGAGTTGAATCGTCTTTAATTTTGGAATACTGGGGTGAGTTACCCTCCGGGGTACTAATCATGCCTTATACTATTATATCATATTACATGCACACACTTTTCTAATATTCGCTTTCCCTTCCCTTCCTTTGGTGTTTAGGCTGACACTAGGTTTTACCTTGTCCTGAGGAAGACCCTACTTGATGATTCCAAAATCACACATATACCGGGGTTGAAACGTTGATGTAGTATTCTCTCATGTCCTGAGTCACTGTAACCATAAACTCATAGACATTGCGGGTTACTGTTGAAATTCAAAATAGGACAGAGACTTTTTATGTTTATGTTGTTGTCTTGTTTTGTATGAATTTGATATAATTTTGGTTGCTCCACTATCTGTCACACTAGTCACCAATTATTGTGCTATTGTTATTACGTTATTATTTGTTGAATTTTTGTTTGTCAGCCGATTGGAAAATGTGAAAATTTGATATATAAAAAATCATTTTTGACTAAAAGGCAATAAGGAATGTTCCTTTACTGTGAATTCTTGTTGTGTGCATATTATGGTAATTGATTTATCATTTGAATCCTTCTCAAGAATTATTGAGGTCACAAAATAAAATTTTGGTTCTACCCAACGGAACCACTTGTAGTTTATATCAATATTACCCAGGTTCCAAGGGACACAGGGTCACCCCATTAACTTCAATATACCACTTCAGATCACACCATCCACCCTGGGCAGAGTCCTGAAGAAAATGTTCCACGATGTTGACGTTGTACCTTCTTCGATACAGTTTGTCCTTGGTCCTCAGGCCTTCTACTCTGTGAAGCACAACGACTTTCCTTTAGGGACTCAAACCACACGATTGTAACTTCTTCTCTACTTGCCTGACTAGTAAAACAAAGACATTATTCTATCTAAACGAGCGCTTCTTCACCTGCAACACAAAACGTGAGAAAGAAAATTCCACAGCACACATGAAATTCAAACTGTCATTCCTAAAGCAAGAGTTTCAGGGACTAGCAATTCAGGCCTATGAATTTTATTTAACATAAGAAAACAGCATAAAAGCTTTACGAATTCACAGAACATTAATGTATTTTCAACCAGTAATTTTACCTATATATAAAATAACATAATTAGTGGACACATTTAAAACAAGAATAGGTGTCAGTTGCACAACACAAGTTCTTCATGTTAATATTTCCTGCTAGTTACATTCATTTTCTACATTGATTATCCATGTTACTTGCCAATGGCCTAATATACACCACGTATTCATGTTAATACATTTCAAAATTCTAACACTTCACTTTAATGAAACAAGTGATTATATGAGGGTGAACTCTAAACGTGATCATGATGCACCCCTACAATTTAAATGAAATTTCCGCTTTTTCAGTATCATAATGATGTCCACAATACAGGGCTCATTCAGTCCACTTCCGGAGGTGCTGATTCAGGTATACCTAGAACTCCAAGATGTGGGATTAATGGGGATTACCAGTGGAATCCCAAGTTTCCCACAAGAAGAAATTACCTGGGGAATCAGTAAATCTAGGTGTAATTCCCTGGTAATTTTACATTCCTCTCCACTGGCATTTATTCACCCCCTGTAGTTTCAACTAGATATTATGTCTGCTTTGCCAGACAGAATCCCTGGAAGAAACACACAGGGTCCATGGATTTACCAGGCATCTAGCAATCCCCGAAAACAGAGGTGAAGAACCTCGGAATCTGGTTCGACTCCAAACTGACTTTTGATAACCAGATTCGGAAGGTAGCCGGGAAATGCTATGGGGCAATGAAAACCTTGAGGAAGGTTATTGACCTGCTACCTTCTAAGGCCAGAAAGACCATAGTACATGCAGTAATCACTTCCCAATTGGACTATGGGAATGTATTATACCTTGGCGCATCCAAAAAGGCCTATCCAAACTGCAGAGGGTACAAAATGCGGCTGCTCGCTTGGTTCTCAGCCTCCCAAGGACTGCGAACACGAAGAAGGCCCTGACAACCCTTCACTGGTTGCCAGTGGAAAAGAGAGTCATGTTCAAGGCAATGTGCTATTGCCACCGCATTCTATCTAATAAGGGTCCGAGCTACCTTCAGCCACTATTGACTAATTACACCCCAGGGCGCAGTCTAAGATCCTTGGGGAAGGCACTGGTGACAGTGCCAAGAATATTCAGAGCACGAATGGGGGCCCGCTCTTTCAGGTACCTGGCAGCAAAAACTTGGAACACTATGCCAATTGACATAAGAACTGAACCAAGCGAAAGTATCTTTCGCAGACAATTGAAGACCTGGATGTTCACAAAAACTGTGTAAATACAGCTTGTCGGGCCCGCAGGGGGCAGCAGTAGTCTCACTAGCTATGTCTCAGCGCGGGGACACACCGGGCGGTGTAACCATGCGCTCTACAAATGAATAAATAAATAAATCACCATGGGTCCAATAACTTGTTTACCAGCCCTATAAGGAATTCCTACGACCTTCTAAATCAGCCTCCTAAAGTGAATAAGAAAAACGATTAAAAAAATGGATGCAGGGAAAAGTATGAAGACATTAATGTCTTAGACCCCCTTCTATTACAGGGTCACCGAGCATAAAACCCCAAGACTGATTGAGAGTGATGTAAGTGCAGAACATTTTATCAAAAGAAATTCCCATTGTATGAGCTTACTTGGCTGGCTGGACAGTGCTTGCAGGATGGCAAATCATGTGCGGGTGGAAATGTTCATGTATAAATCAATTATTTTAACTGGGATGAAGTCAAGCAAGTGATAATAAACATGGCCACTTTAATAAACACACCCTGTCAGTGACTGGGGCTGTAATTGTGTTCAAAGTTTACCTCAGAAAGTACTCACTTAAAAAAGAAGCTTTTAGAGGTCGCCGGCAGTCCTAGGCTAATTGATGGAATTTCAGGTCAGTTTTTCTTAGATGAACTCTTTCAACTGATGTCATTTGAAAATATTGTTTTGCTCTTCCCAGGAACAGAATATTTTGTCCAAAATAAGACAGTATTAAAATATCGATGATGGGCAGTAAAGAGAAAAGGGAGGATTGTTGGAATGAAAGTATTGCCTCAGCCTTATTGTGATCCTGTGTCATTAGTTAATACCACAGACTCAACCATATAATTTGAGAACCTCACAAATACACGCCTATTAATTGATACACGCAAATGCAATTCTCAGTGGCCATGGCAGGGGACCATAAACACAGCAGGTTTCTCTATAAGGAAAACAAAGGAGCCAGCATCTTTTTTAAACCGGGGTGTCTATGGTGTTCTACGAATGCCGATCCATACCAGATTTTCAGTATAACCACTCACTTTGTAAATGATTCTGACATTCACATATTACTCTCCACCATGATAGAAAAAACTGTAGAATTCTTATTTTTGTTTAGCGCAAATACATTAATGTTAAATCCTATAGATTCAATTATAGGTGGACAAGTTCTAGGTTTGGTACCTTGTTCCTTTCCCAATATTCCCATTTGTATTAAATGTATAGTACCTAGTTCGTTATCTCTTATGAAACCTTAGATGATAACATTTAAAGCCTGGAACATCAAGAAGTTTGAGACTTTTTTTGAATAATTTTTCACTTGAAAAAGTCAATCAGAATTAGTTAAATGCAATACCCGAGGTTTAAATCTATGAACATTATCTTCTTGCTATCACTTATGATCATATTTGTTAGACCTGATCTCCTTGGTCTGGTCTTCCCCCAAACAATTTGGCTTCACCCCTCCTGTTTTCTGAAATTAATTTTTGTTGGCATTAGGACTATTTGCACTTTACCACTGCTAACCGGTGCTAACATGTGTTAACCACTGCTAACCAGTGCTAACATGATTGTGATCTCTCCTTAAAACACACAGGGGGATATTCTCAAGAACGAGTGATAATTATCGCAAAATTAGCTTAACGCAACTTTGCACATCGCAGTCTATCGCGGGAAAATAACGCTGTGTTAACGTTGTATTCACAACACGGCGGTACCATGCGATAGTCTCATGCTAACGCGCAAAATGTCCGCAAAAACATTACCGGGACGGCGATGAAAACCCAAACCCGAACGCGAAAAAAGTTGCGATGGGCCCAAACGCGATAAGACAATCAGCGAAAAGCAGCGCCAGGCCTGCAATTCCCACACGTCAGGCGGGAAAAACCACAACAAAAGCACCAAAAAATAACACAAACAAAAAACAAACTACAGCGACGCACAATGGAGGCAGCCGGAGCAGTGACAGAGGACGGCCAGACCCCACAAGCCCCCCGGAGGAGCAGGCTGGTGCCTCGGGGACAGGGAAGGGCAAGGAAAAGAAGAAGAGGAAGACGTGGTTCAGTCTGCAGGAAAACAGGATCCTGATCATGGAGGTGGTAGAACACCATCAACATCTGTTCGTCACCTCCACTGTGTCATTGGCAACAAGAAATGGAATATGGCAGTCCATCGTGGACAAGGTGAATGCAGTCGGAGTGCGGAGGAGGACAATTGGAGAGGTCAAGAGGCGCTGGAATGACGTGAAGCGCAAAACCAAGCAGAAACTCGCCAACAACCAGAAGGCAGCAATGCAGACTGGAGGTGGGAGTCCAGCGCCACAGGAGGAGCTGGATGAGATGGAGGAAATGGTGTCCACAATCATCAGTGGGGAGACGGTGGCAGGAGTCGGGGGACCGGACACTGCTCAACATGACCCGACACAACAGCAACAGGGTGAGTAACGACCAGGGACTGGGGGGACGGGGTGAGGTGGGCACAATGGCACACATGCACAATGGAGTATAGCACACTGCACACCCACAATGACTCTGGATCATGTCCCTGAACCCCTTGGCACACTGCAGCACACATAGCAACTGCACGTAGGCCCCTGTCGACTATGTGCCCAGAGGAGTCCCTCCACACATCACTCATCTCACTACCAACCCATGCACATGTGCTGAACCCAGCAAAGATGCGGATCCGTGAGCCACACTGACAATGCAAGTGACACCACATGACGATTAGCATGGCTGCAGTCCGATCACGATGACATGGTGCACGCCACCACACTGTGGTGGCGGAGTGTGGACCACATCCGTAGAGGAGCAGGCCACACTCTGACACATCCACCTGCACAGACAACCTCTGACGTCAACTACACATCTGCGGACAAACCATGCCCCAGAGTCCCAACTGCCACCAAGACCCAAATCCACCCTAGTCTGCAACATCTCAGCACTGTATGGGCACAGATGTCAAAGGCACACCGCCTGAAAGGGACAAGGGGCAGCCAAATCCGAGCTGCAGGGGCGACCCCCCAAAATGCAGCACACACACATGAGATTCAGAGCACATCAGCATTGACAACAATGTGGTACAGACTGCAACACGTTAACAACAGGACAGAGGACACCACAGGTGCTGCCTGTGTGTAGAAACTTGCCAATCAAATTTGGCATAGCAAGGAAATGTGAGATGTCAATGTACAGGCACAAACACATATCCGTGATGTTGTCGAAATGTCCACTGCCCGCATCAAATAGGCAGCACCTACTGGACAGCCACAATGTACATTGCCATGCAGTCTGTATGTGAACTTGTACAATGCGTCAACACACATGTGAACACGATGTAATACTGCATCTCCCCTTCACATTGCAGAGGGAGCATCAACACCTCCTGCAGAGCAGCCCCACCAACTCTTCACTGATGACAGGGAGGACACCTCCGACATCAACACCGAAGCCCTCCAAGACCTCATCGACTGCCTCGGCACCCCATCTCCAGGAGCAGGGCAGCCCAGCTGCATCGAGGAGATCCCACCCCCTGCACAGACCACACAGCAGGACGCACCTACCACCCCAGCCATCTCCCAGGACCCCCACGAACAACACATGGCCTTCCAACGCCGTGTGTTGGAGGCCCAGGAGAAGATGGCCAATCAGGTGCGGGTGGGGTTCGACCTCATGGCAGCCAAACTTGATGCCATATATGGGTGTCTGATTCCCATTAGGGACCACATACAGTCCCTGACGGACACCCACAGTCCGCTCCATGCTCTCCATCGATCCATGGCTGACATCGCTGGAGTCATGATACTGAGACAAGAACAACTGTCCAGTCAGAGTGGCTCCAGCGATGTCAGCCGGGAGTTGGTACAGATGCGGGGGCACATGGAGAACATGGAGCGGATGACAGCGGAAAGAATGGCTGCCACGGCTGCACACCAGCGAGTTGTGGCTGGGACCTTCCATGCCCTGCAGCACATCACCATGGCATTGCTGCCTCAAGGCCTTGCACAGATGAATGCTGCTGCTGCTTCTACCTCCACATCTCCACCCACTGATGTGTCAGTGCCTCGCAGTGCGGCAGGCAATCCACCTACGGCCCCTGATGAGTCAGTGGCACACAGTGCGGCCGACATACCACCACCACCCACGTGGTGTGAGGCACATGTGACATCAGAGGACGAAGATGCGGGTGAAGCAACCTTACTGGTACGGAGGAGGCAGTAGCATTCATCTCCGCCATATGGCCTGTTCCTGCTTGGTCCTGCCCTTTGCATCATCAACTTTCACTGTCCCCGATGCACTCTCTGCGACACTCACCTTGGACCTCGACATGGACTGCCATATTCTGTTTGGTTGCCAATGACACAGCGATCAGACTGCAGACTGCACTCTTCCTCTTCCGTGGTACCTGTCATTCCCTGAAGGACTCTGTTTGGCCCTCCACGGGCCGAATATGTGAAGTGGGGTTTGCATGGCCCTGTACTGCTCCAGATGCACCACTCGATTGGATGTGAATAAAACATTCTGATTCGCACAGATGTGTCATGTCTTTGATCATTCAAGTATGGATGAATGTAGGGTCAGTGATTCCCCCTTACGTCCATGTTGCTCATGTCGTGGGACTTGTGTCACAGGGTGCAACATTGCCGATTGCGGGCCGTGTGGTGCAGACACAGCAACAGAGACACACGCATCAGTTGGTTTCCTGTGCAGGCCAGATATGAACCATGCCCAGATGCAAGGGATATTTGTTCACACCCCTACGCTGGCCTGGCGTACGCCGAGCCAGCCCACTCGGCGTACGTATAAAGGGGACGACGACGACGCAACGTGTCCAAGTTCTTCCCCAATGCCTGAGGTGACATGGCTGCGTCTGCCTGCCATATGACGAGGCTCAATCAGATAGGGTCCATGACTTGCGTTGCACGGAGTCGGTGGCACCAGTTACACTGCGGCCGGCACGGGCCTACCGCCACGGGACGGTGACTTTCTGTGCACTGAGGTAGGGGCACCTAAAGTGCTGAGCGGGTGCAATATCAAGACCCAGAATCAAGTGTGCAACCTGGTGGACCGCAGTGGAGGCCTGAGCCAGCGGGCAGCACGGGCCTACCGCCACGTGGCGTGGCGTTGCCTCGCGGTTCACAGAGTTAGTGGCACCTATGGAGCTGAGCAGGTGTGCAGCCTGCGATGATGACGTGTGCACTGATATGATCTCTGCCATTGCAAAATCAAGACCCAGAATCAAGTGTGCGACCTGGTGGACTGCGGTGCGTGGCTGCATGATGTGGAGGCTGCCAGGGTCACGGGACCCCGGCTTGGAGTTTGCACAGGCACGTGGTGGGCCCTCTTGGAGACACGCCGGTGGTGGAAGGTGAGCAGTGAGGCCTGTGTGCGCAGAGGTGGGCAATCCCCGCTGGGCGGCGGGAGGGGCTGGGGTGCAGCAGCCTGTGTGCGCAGGGGCGGCCAAGCGATGTTGCCGTGTGCAATGATATGTACTCTGCCATCATTAGCTGTGGACTCTGTTTCAGATGAGGGACCTGGTGGACTGCAGTGTATACCGGCACGTGGTTGGAGACACACCGGTGGCAGCAGGTGAGCTGTGAGGCCTGGGTGTGCAGTGTCGGCACTGTCTCTCCCTGTCCCTCTCTTCCTTTCACTGTCTCTCTCTCCCTCTCTTTCTCTATCTTTCTCTCTCTCACTCTCCCTCTCTTTCTTTCACTGTCTCTCTCTCCCTCTGTTGCTCTCTCTCTCCTTCTCCCTCTTTCCTCCTTTCTCTCTCTTTCTCTCTCTCCCTCTCTTTCACTCTCTCTCTCTCTCTCTCTCTCTCTCTCTCTCTCTCCATTTCTTTCTCTCTCTCTCAGTCCCTTGTTGGGCGCATGACGCACCTTCTTATCATCAATTTTGTCTTGCAGGTTTTGACTTGCAGATTGTCCAGAGGAGACCCGCCATGACTCTTCCACTTATTGGTGTTGAGTTAAATTTGAATAAAATAATTATTTTTGGAATTTTATGATGTATGAATGTTTTTCCTTTTTCTGGCCACTCTTGAATGTTAATTGTTGTACTTGTGCGACATTAGGCGAATTGTGGTGTTCATGTATTTGTAAGGTAGATGTGAGATATCTTTGTCTGGGGGGGTGCCCGGGGTAGGGCCCCTGGGGGGTGGTCTAGGGGAGGGGGGCCTGGGTGTGGTGGCGGTGGGTGTTGTGGCCCTCTTGGGGCTCCGAGCTGCATGATCAGTGGCTCCATGGCATCTGTTGTTCTTCAGGTGTGGCTCTGGGCTGGGCTCCCTTTCATGGTGCAGGTTGTCGTCCGACTTAACACCAGGTAGGAGCAGGTGTTAAATCCCTGCTGCTAACGCGCCTTATCGCATGTTTTTGATTCTTATCGCCGAGCTGGCTGGTCGTTGAGAATGTTGCGCAGTGGTGTTTCCGTGGCTTTTTGCACGGGAACGCCTACTCTGCATCTCATTAGCATTAGTTGCCGGAGTCGTCCGTGGCGATGTTTTTTGCGGCTGCTATTGCAGGTAAACTGGCGATGTCGGCTGTTAGCACCAGCTTGTGAACAGGGCGATGAATCTATCGCCACTTTGGCTGCGATAAAGTGCCGCTAACTCGGCGATAAGCCCTTGGGAATATGCCCCACAAAGTCTCTTTTAACACTTGGTTAAAATGGGTCAGTGACATTAGAGGAGCTGCCAACATTTCTCTTCAGCACTCACCTTGGAAGTCTACCCCCCAAACCCATTAGGTCACCCTAGACGATTACTGCGCCACGAATAAACCCCCTTAGACACAACTGTGCTTTACACTCCTCCAAAATCAAATCTTTGCGAAGACCTTTCATCCTCATAAACTGTATGCGCCCCTCTGGAACTATATTACGCTCATCCCTAATTTGCCCACTGCAAGTCCCCTTGCACCCACGTGTCTATATCATGTCCCGGCTCAACTTGTCCATATCATAATAGTACTTCTGTGAATGTATTGGTGCTTAATCCTCTACCATACTTGTCTATACCTCTGCCTTTGTACACACACCATTACCTTAATAACCAAGGTCTCCCTCAAATGCTCACAACTTTCGCAAATATCTACCAAACCCCATCGTTTATGCGCCCGCAGTAATTTAGACTACTACCAATGGTCCGGCCCCTATCTAATGGGCATGCATAGACGAGTTCCTGCTTCCCCTTTGACTTTTCTTTCCCACTTTTGTTTTATTTTCTTTGGGGCATTTGTTCTCTGTATACATAACTTGATATCTTATCTGATGTTCTCCACTAAGTTTGCGTTGTACTATATTGTATCATTGTTTTATAATTTTGTACTTTTTGTATCTCAATATAAAACCCAATAAAAATGTTTTGAATCAAAACATGGGAAAATTGTTTGGCACATTTAATTTACTTATAAGTCCCTAGCATTTGGTACTACATTGTACCTTGGGCCTGTAAATTAAATTTGAATTGTAGGCCTGCATCACTCATTGTACCATCTACCACAGTAGCATTTGAAACCACGTTTCGGGCCTTCCATTGCCGCCTGTAGTGCAGTTTTGAACTGCCAGTCGACCCGGCAAAATAAACCTTTTGCCAGGCCTAAACCTTCCTTTTCAATACATAGAAGTCACCTCTAAGGTAGGCCCTAAAAAGTCCATGGGACTGGGTGCACTGTGTCTTATAAGTGTTAACATTTGATTTAGGACAGGAAGAATTGTCATATTTGAACTCAAATGAATTGTAATTAAAAATCTTCTTCATGCGTAAAGTCGGACTTTAAGTCACAATTCTGAAAATGCCACTTTTAGAAAATTAGCATTTTCATGCCCTAACCATTTGGTGTCTGCTGCCAGTGTTCTTGGTCACACAACTGTGAATGGTTTAGCTGTTGATCTTTGTGTATTCCTCCCAGTGATAGTGAGACAAAGGGGACTAGGGGTTGGCAGGATGATCCATCTGGCCTAGATTGCTGGGGGCGGAGCTGTTCCCTGCCCCACTTACATTTCAAAGGGCCGTCTCCAGCACACACACACACACTCACACAAAGGAACCTGAGACTAGTCTTTTGTCACCCCAGACGTCTTGGAGCCTTCAAGGGGGGGAATGGAAGAATGTTCCAGAACCACGTGTGGGGGCAGCCTAGAAGATGCCCCCACTTCAAAGACTGCCACCAGGTATAAATATTGGAAGTTCAGAACGCTTTTTCAGTGCACTCCTAGACTTGTGGAAATTACAGAAGAAGGACTGACTTGTTCCCCAGTGGACTGCTCTGCCGCTTGAGTCCTGGCTTGTACCCAAGAGCAGGGTCGACCCCCGCCCATGCCCAGGGTGCTGAGGTCAGGTGCCGCAATGGCCTGTCTGTCTACAGCCGCACAGCAGTTGCCATCTGAAATGATTCTGGTAAACTGCCCTTAAATCTTTTTTTCCAGCTGCTTGCATCTTGTTTGTAAACCCCAATCATCTCACTCCTCTCTCTTTTCCCCTTTTCTTATATTTCTCCACCACCAGGTCTCTCAGCTTACTAAGCTAACTGAAGCTAGGGTAATATTTTTTCTCAAAAGATATAGTGGGCACTAAATTTGGTTTTTCCTGGTGCGCTAACTGTGCAAAGGCCGTCTCCGCCCCAGAGGACTGCCCTGCTGCTACCAGAGGACTGCCTTGCTGCTCAAGGCCTGCCCTGCTCTCTGAGAAGGAAGACTGGAGTTGCTCCCTTCATACCAAGCTATTCTGAGTGACTCCAAGGGTCAGTTGACTGACCTCCTGTTTTAAGATACAGGGACACAACAAACTCCAGAGGCCTCCCTGCAACTGCCCAGCTGACTTGTTGCAACTGGACCTGCGTGGACCTGCAACTGGACCTGACTGATCCCTGTTGGCCTCTGCTGGAGTAAAATCCTGATCCTCAAGAGGTGTCTCCCCAGGTCTTGGACCCTTGTGTGATATAAGAGTTCACTCTTCATTAAACAAATGTGAAATCCGGAAGTTTTGGGCTCTTTGTGACCGTGAACAGGTCCATACACTCCGAGACTCTGCCGACCTTGATGACCACCAACGGGAAGCTCTGGGAACCCAACTCTTCATGATAAAGCGGCCGCCAGCAATGACCGACAATGCAAGATCTGCACTTTGTGCTACAGCAATGACTGCCCTTGCTGACTGCCAACATGAAGCTCCATCAACGACCATCTGTGGTGCATGACCAGATCTTCATGCATATGCAACGACCATTCGCGATGCCATGCCTGCTCTTTGTGCAACAGCGACAACCATCAATGGCACTCTCACTGCTCCTTGTGTCCTCCTCCACTGCAAACACAACTGCTCATGCTGGACTTTGAGAAGGTAACAGAGACTAGCCTGGTCCGTGTAACCGGCCCAAGCTCCATCGTAGTCGGCCTGAACTTGT
The DNA here is from genome assembly GCA_963921515.1 of Calotriton arnoldi. Classification (NCBI taxonomy): domain Eukaryota; kingdom Metazoa; phylum Chordata; class Amphibia; order Caudata; family Salamandridae; genus Calotriton; species Calotriton arnoldi. The sequence goes on along the minus strand of CAWUFW010003189.1, from coordinate 1,413,346 downwards.
TACTTTCCCCCAGTCTAGCATGACCAGATGACTGCAAGTTTATATCTACCTAAATCTTTGAAATGTAGTATCTCCGGCTCTGCAGATTGGATTCTGTCATTCTGTTACCATTTTATTTATTAAAATGTACTCTATTTTTCGAAATTGGTTTGGAATTGTTCTTGTGTTGTGTTTTCACTTTGTTACTATTTATGTGCTGCATAAATACTTTAAACTTTGCCTCTAAGTTAAGCCTGACTGTTTTTGTGCCAAGCTACCAGACAGTTAAGCACAGGCTAATTTGGTGACTTTTGTAGTTCACCCTGACATAGATTGGGGTTGCTTTTATACTCCTCAACCAATAACCCACTTTCTTACAATATCTGCACTATATATTTGTTCAGAAGTATAAATAGCACCCTGGGACTCATCTGCAATACTTGTGTAAATATATAAAGCCAGCAGAAATATTTATTTTAAAGTCCTTTACACTCTGACTACTGGTCATCCTTTACACATTAGATAAGTATAAGGTTAAAATGTTAATTATTAAAAATACCTTGGAAAAAGTGACATCATTTTCATTAACCCTGAGCCGAATGGTTTTGAAAATAAATTCTTCTCCATGAATAATGATGTTAAATTTCAGCAGTAGTGTTATAACGCACCAGCATTGGATTGAGGTACTTAAATACCAGCCCCATGGTATTTACTAAATATGGCAAATATTCCTATTCGAAGTTTTTAATCAGAAATGAGTCATGACAGGCAGAATTCAGTGCCTACCCCAAGAAAGTGCATAAGTCTGCACTTATCAGTCTAGTTTAACCTTCTAAAATAACCTGGGGGAATTGTGGGTGTGCAATACGAATATCACCTTGTAATTACCCAATGCAAACTGGAGCTTGCAAAGGCATCAGAATTGTGCCCCATATTCGTCCAATATTTGGCAGATTTAAATTAGATTGTAAGACTTTCATAGAAGAGGTAGTCACCGTTTTCCACGCCTTAGCATTATTAGCAATTAGGCATTCTCAGCACTCTCCTCCAGACTAAATCCAATTTATGGAGCTCCTGTTTTTCTAAGCTCCAAACATAACAAAGCACACCGTGCCATCAGCACCTGAAGCAACTAAAAGCCACTCTTTTATGAGCTCCTGCAAGATATTTGCTTTGTGACTCTCCTGGAGTGAATAAGGTAAAGGCGAGTGTTCTACAGAAAAGAACCAGACATGAAAGAGATGGAGAAAGAATTGAATGTTGTTTTTTCCTCAGATGAGAAAAGCAGATTGGATCCGAGCCCTTTTTACAACCCGAGCACAGGTGATCATCATCTCTTCTGTCAAAAGCATTTTCCTCAACGAAGCTTGAACAATGAACCTATGATTGCAAGGCTCAGCTCTGATTGAAAGATATAGCGGATATTAATCAAAAGATCAACCCGGACTTCTTCTGCATTCATTTATCTATCCTATGTGAAGGGGCGAGAGAGGTTTAAAAGCCAATTACTCTCGTTGTGATAGGTACGGGGTAGCAGCCAAGGCAGGGCCACAAAAAGAATGAGTGGGGAGTGAGTAGAGCACGCTGATTGGTACATTGTCCCTTTCTTCAAACAAAAGTTCACACCAGAGTTTAGTAAGTGCTCACTTTAAATTCTGAGCGAAAGATGTCGCAGTTAGCAAGGTGCAGACATCCCTAAGCATTTAATACGTGCTACCCATCCTAAACCATGGACAGGTACACATTTTAGACATTGTTTTGATTTGCATAAATTTGAATAACAAAAATAATAACATTCTCCGTCATTGAATCTGAAAGCCAGAGAGCAGATATGACTGAAATTGTCCTCTCACTGAATGTTGGCTATGTTTGCACTGCTAGGAGCCACTGTGGTAGGAAGCATCTAAGGGCATCTATGGTGAGCAGGTCTCAATTGCCAAGCCCCAAAATTGCCATTAAGACATTCTATAGCCCACTCTGGGTTTAGCATAGAAGAAGATTTAAAGATTAAGGCCCTGATTTACAAGAAAATGTAATAACATATCATTCTCGGAAAGGCAGGGTTAACCTAATTTCCTCCAAGGATCACATGGAGGGACTGCCACTGTTTTCAGAGGATTCTGTGAAATCGTTTCCTAAAGTGACACTAATCAGTACGGGCTCAAAAAGAATGAGATATAAGCAGGTCAATTTGGCATCCAAACTCTTGCATAAATTCAGGCATTATTTCAAAATTCACAAAGGATTTGGTTTTTCACAGAAGATGTATGTCATATCTATAGCACAAATATGACAATGTGTTTGATTAAGCTGACAGGAGGGTGAGATAAGACTACAGTGGAGGGCATTAGAAAGAGAGAGAGGGCAAGAAAAAAGAGAGACTTGTACAGGCAGCCAACTCCCTAAAAAAATAAATACATTTTAACACCCGGTCCTGGTGGATGAGGTCCCCAGGGCTGAAATCGGCCTGGGTAGGGGGACTGCGTGGCCCTATCCCGAGGCCGATGTCGACCAGGGGCTCATAGGGCCCGGCCATTATCCAATGGTGAGGGGGGGCATACGGCCACCCCTACCCGGGCCAATTTTGGCACTGGGGACCCCATCCCCCGGGACCGGGCGTTAAAATGAATTTATTTTTAATGGAGGGGTTGGCCGCCCTGGGGCCCTGCCTTAAACAAATGGGGGAGGGGTGCTGCACAGCCCCCTCCCCAGGCCAATTGTGGCCCTGGGGACCCCATCCCTGGGGCCAGGCCTTAATTCAATGTGGAAGGGGGGCCGCGGGCCCCCCTCACCATTTCCATGTCAGCCAGGGGGCCCCATTCCATGGGGCCCGGACATTATCCAATGGGGGAAGGGGGCCCTGTGACCCCCCCTCCCCAGGCCGATTTCAGACTCGGGGATACCATCCCCAAGGGCCCAGCCATGTCTCTTGGGTGCCCCCAGTGCACCCAGTGTGCTATGGGACCGCAGGGGGGAGCTCAAGGCCCCCGCAGTTCCAGCTTGCTCCCGACTCCTGCGGGAGCTGGTATTGCTCCCGCAGGCAGGGAGCTGCTTGAAATAGCAGCTCCCTACATGCGGGAGCAAAGGTTTAATCTATTTCTCTGCACGCATATTTGCATGCAGGGTAGCAGATGAAAGCTACGCTTTCTACAAGCCGAAGCTGTTTGACAGCTCCAGCTTGCAGAAAGCGGAGTTATGTTTGCTTTTTTTTTTTTAAACTGTTTTTATTGATGAAAACCACAAACAGCACAGCAATGCTTCCCATTCCTGTCATGCATTTAGATATACAATCAGTGTAATTCAGTAATACATGCATGTTATGACATAGAGACTCGTTATTCTGACATCTCTGCTGCGGCAACACATGTCCCATACATATCAGCCTCACTACGGCACAACTCCAGTGTTGGAGACAGGCAAATCTCCCCTCTATATGCATTCCATGCTGCCCATTTACAGTCCCATTTCTTAGGCGATTCTCTGTATTTAAATACGTCTTTTTCGGCTTCCGTGGCGCTGTCCATGTCAACCACCCAATCTCTAATTCGTGGCATCTCCCCTGACCCCCATTTTTGTGCAATGTTACGTTTGGCGATTGCCCATCCAAGTGAAACCCATGTCTGCTCGGTCTGGTTAAGGTCGGTGGCGTCCCATTTGTTTAGCAGGCACAGTTGCGCGGTGACCATTAGTTTCTTCCCCCCGGCCCTCTCCAATTTTTCAGCGATACCGTTCCAGTATGACTGGATGACTGGACATGCCCAAATCGTGTGGAAGATAGTCCCCTCTTGTTGACATTGCTGAAGGCAAAGGGAATCAGCCCGCCTGCCCATCCTGACTAAGACTCCGGCAGCTAGGTAGATTCGATGCAGGACTTTGAGCTGGACCAACCGCAGTCTCATGGGAATGGCCACCTCTCTATGGGAAGCCAAGGCGTCTCGCCAATCTTCCTCCTCAAGCTCGCCTAGATCTGCCTCCCAATGCTGCCGCAGGCGTACTAAGAAATCTGGGCAGTTATTAATCAGTTTTTTATATGTAAGGGATATGGCCTTTTTGGTCATGGGGTCCAGTATCAACCTATCTTCCAGTGGGGAAGCCTCAGGAAGTGGGTCGCCCCCTGGTATTACAGTTTTGAGCGCGTGACTGAATTGTAGGTATCTGAATGTTTCGGTTTGTGTGAGGTTGTATTCTTTCTGACGGTCGGCGAAGGTGGCCAGTCCCGTGGACCTCCACATGTCTCCCACCGTGGAAATGCCGATTAGATCCCACTTATCAAAGCCGGGACAGGTACTCAATCGGCCCAGTTGCTCGGGTTCCCAGAGTGGGGTCGCACGTGTAATTCTATTATGCCAACCCATCTGTTTGTTGACCCTGTGCCAGACTTCTATTGTGCGTGCTGTCGGTCCCGTGAGGCCTAATTTCATGGGGTTCGTATAGAGTGCTATGTTATACCCTCCTCATCCCATGAGCCACCAGTCAGTACGGAAACTTAGGTCCACCCGCTCCCCGTGCGCTCAACGGTTAATCGCAACCAGCTGGGACGCCTGGTAATACGACCTAAGGTCGGGTAGTGCAATTCCCCCATCATACCATCCCGCATGTAGCTTTTGTTTTGCAATCCGAGGTGCCCGACCGTCCCACAACAACGTGCGTACGGCACTATCAATACTGGGGAAATAAGCCTCCGGAATCCTATCAGGGGTATTTTGCAGCACATAGAGAAAACGCGGCAGCGCCAGCATTTTAAAAAGGGCTGCGCGTCCCAGTAGAGTCAGGGGGAGAGAGCGCCAGTGTTTGACGTCAGCGCGGAAGTGCGTCAGGGGCCCAAGTAGATTTGCTTCATAAAAGCGGGCTTGGTCCGTAGTTATAAAAATGCCTAGATATCGGAAGCCCTTCGGTGCTACTGGGATCTCATATTCCCGTGGGTTACGCGGTGGAGGGCTCCACAGCGGAAATAATTCTGATTTAGACCAGTTTATCGTGTACCCTGAATGGTTGCCAAATATTCGGAAAATATGAAGGATACGATGGAGGGAAGAGGTCGGAGAGGCCATATATTACAAGATATCATCCGCGTATAATGAAATTCTATCTTCATGGTCCTCTGTCCATTTAAGACCGCGAATCTGAGGGTCTCCCCTCACCCAGATCGCTAGGGTCTCCAACACAAGGGCAAAAATTAAGGGCAATAGGGGGCATCCCTGCCGAGTCCCCCTTTCTAGTTGAAACTCTCTGGAAGTATGACGGTTCATGACTACTTGGGCCATCGGGCCAGCATACAGTAATTTAACCCACTTTATAAAGTTGGGCCGAATCCCATTCTGTCCAAAACGGCAAACATGTAGTTCCAATCGACGGTGTCAAAGGCCATTTTGGCATCAAGAGACAAGAGGGCCACGTCTTCCCCAATGGTGTGTTGTCTACCCAGCACCCCGTGCAGGCGCCGTAGATTCAGCACGGTGTTCCGGCCTGGCATGAATCCTGACTGGTCCGGGTGTATTAGCCCGGTAATCAGCAGGTTGAGTCTATTTGCTAGTATTTTTGCTAGTATTTTAGCTTCAGCTGTAAGCAAGGAAATAGGCCTGTATGCCTTGCAGTCATTGGCTGGCTTGCCTTGCTTGTGGATAACCACAATTGAGGCTAGTCTGATATTGTCTGTCAACAGTCCAACTTCATAGCTTTCGAGATACATCTGGCAAAGGTGAGGCGTTAATTTGGAAGCCATGGATTTGAAGTACTCAATCGGGAGCCCGTTTGGTCCCTTAGCCTTACCCGACCTGATATCCCTGATGGCTAGTTGGATTTCCTCTTGCGTGGGTTCACCCTCAAGGGAGTCCCTATCTACTGTTGACAAAGGGGGTACATTGATAGTCGAGAGAAGTTCCCCCGCTGCTTTAAGCGAGACTGTCTCATTAGACTTCTAAACCGATTCAAAATAGGTCGCCATTGTTTCTGCAATCTGCTGGGGGTCAGTGATTTCTTCCCCCTTAGGCCCCAGCAATTGGTGCACCCACTGTGATGCTTGCTCCCTTTTTTCCAGCCAGGCAAGAAGCTTATCCGTTCTCCCCCCATGTTCGTAGATTTTATGGCAAGTCGATTTTTGTTTTGCCTTGGCTGCCTTCGTAAGAAGCTATTTGTAATCCAAGGTCTTGACTGCAAGCAATTGCTGCACCTCACTGTCAGGGGACTGTGCTAGTGTCATTTCCCCCCTTAGGATATCGTCCTCAAGTTGGTCCATTTGTTTCGTTAATTCCCTCTTGTGACCCACCATAAGTGAAAGGGCCCTCCCCTTGATTACCGCCCCAAACACACCCCACAGGATTTGGGCTGAAGTGACCGAACCAATTTTCCTTGAAATATAGCTCAGTATCTTTAATTAACGCCGCCCTGATGTGTGGTATTTTGAGTGCCCAGGGATTTATGGTTAGGGAAGGTCGTTTAGTTGAATGCCCCACTGTCATCTTAGCAAAAATGGGAGAGTGATCCGAAATTCCCCACGCCAGGCAGCGGGCCTCACTAAATTCAGAGAGATCTTGGGTGTGTGTGAACATATAATCTATGCGTGACTGACTATTGTGGGCTCCTGAATGCAATGTGAATTGTGTAGTCGTTGGGTTAAGCTGTCGCCAAATATCCGTCATGCCGAGGGGCGATAAGAATTCAGCAAATGTTGACCCAGAGACTGGGTCTCTTCACGGGGGTAGACAGTCCAATGTGCCATCAATTGTGAGATTAAAGTCCCCCCCAACTACCAGGGTACCAAATGGTAGTTCAAGGATAAGTGTGCTAAGATCTTGCAGTGTGGAATGCTGTAACCCGGGGGGAACATAGACTGAAAGTACATTAATTGTTCTGCCTTCCCAGGAACCAGACACCGCAGCGAATCTGCCTTGATCATCAGTCCAGGTTCTCTGAACTATATAAGGGCAATTTTTCCGCAGGAGCACCCCTGTCCGGCGGGAGCCTGAAGTAAACCCAGCATGCGCGATCAGCTGGTAACCCCATCTACCAAGTGCTTTACAAGTGTTACCTATCAGGTGGGTTTCTTGTAAAAAGGCCAAGTCTGGTGCCCGCCTCTTAAGGTGCTGAAGGACTATTCCTCGCTTGAGTTTATCCCCCAACCCGTTCACGTTCTATGGTAGGAACTTAAGTTCTGCCGGTGACCCCATTGGTGAAGAGATAGCTGTGAAGCATGTGTGTCAGCGTCGGAGTGATACGTGATTGTATGTATTGCAATGGAGGATGATCTAGCCCCCCCTTACGAGAGTCATATGTCAGTTGTGGCCTTGTGCTAGTGCAGCATTGCTGTGTGAAACTAAAACTACAAACAAAACTAAACCCCCTCCCTTCCGTAACTCCCTCCACCCCCTCCCTGCCTCCTTGCATAGCGGAGTCTGGTGACCCGCTTCCCCAACCTTGCAGAGTGCCCGTCGCCCTCCCAACCCTGAACTGGGGAGTTATGTTTGCTTTTGCTTGGCGGGTACTATCAGTAGATACGTGAGTGTCTCAGTGGGTTTGTGAGTGGGTACATGAGTCTGTGAGAGGGTCTGTGAGTGATTGCATGAGTTTCTCAGTGGGTCTATGAGTGAGTGCATGAGTCTCTGAGTGGGTCTGTGAGTAGATGCGGGAGTCTGGGATTGAGTGTGTGAATGGGTCTGTAAGTGGTTATGTGAGTGTCTAAGTTGGTCTGTGAGTGGGTACGTGAGTGTCTGAGTGGGTCTGTGAGTGGGTGCATGAGTCTCAGATTGGGTGTGTGAGTGGGTGCATGAGTGTCTCATTGGGTCTGGGAGTGGGTGTGTGAGAGTCTGAGTGCTCTATCATTTGCCCTTTTCTGCTCTGTTTTGCCTTTTCTGCTTGTTTTTCTGTTTTCTGTTATGCCTTTTACTGCTTGTTTTTCTCCTCTCTGTTTTCCCTCCGCTACTCTGTTTTGCCTTTCCTGTTGTTTTTGCATAACACCTGCTCCATAAATTAGTCTTTCACTACTGTCTAATCCTAGTAGCCCTGTGAATCATAAATCTTGGAATACTGGTTTAGAAGCTGTCATTATGCAGATGACATCTATATTTCACAGAGCTCCTTGAAATATATTCCATATTTTAAGAAATTTAATAATTGTATAGCCCACATCATTAGATGGATGCAGGACAATTGTTTAAAGCTAAATACAGAAAAAACGGAGGTGTTTCTATTCGGTAAAAACACCTCATTATGGAACAACTCCTGGTGGCCAGAGGTCGGCAGACCATGCCCATCCCCAGTAAGGAAAGTAAAAAGTCTGGGAGTTACTCTATATGATCAGCTATCCTTATCTGAGCAGGTTAATCTCATTACATCTTCCTGCTTCTACACTTTGAAGATTCTAAAAAGGTCTTTCCTTTTATCCCGATGGATCTACAGAAAACAGTGATTGTAGCTTTGGTATTATCGAAGATAGATTATTGTAACACACTCTATTTGGGAGCAAAGAAGTAGACCCTAAGGAAGCTACAGTCACTCCAAAATGCAGCAGCACGTTGACTGCTCAAAATTCCCAAATTCAGTCCTGTTTTACAAAGTATTTGGATCTGCTTTGGCTGCCGGTGCAGGTGAGGGTTAAATTTAAGTCCTTGTGCATTGTTCACAAGGCCCTCTATGGCGGCGGCCCTGCTTACTTTAACAAATTCAACAGATGGTACGTCCCACGATGCAACCTTTGATCATCTACTGCTTGTCTGTTGAACATCCCTAGGGCAAAGACTGTAAAACGTTGGGGGGGGGGGGGGTAGGAGCTTTTTCCATCTGGCCTGTAAACTTTGGAACACCTCACCTCTTACATTGAGGATCCAAACCAACAAACAGATGTTCAGAAAATCTTTAAAAACATAGTTAATTGTACCTAAGCTTGAAGCCTGCGCTTGCCTCTCTGTTCGATCACAAAGGCAGCCCCAGCGCTAAGACGCCTTGTCATTCATGCACTTTATAAAACTTTCTTTCATTCATATTTTATTATTCCATCTAAAAGAATACGGCTACCTAAGCATATAACATATGCTGAAAAAACGAATGTTGTAATGAAGTTTTGGTTAGGTTTGGTTGTAAGACCCTAATGTCTGCCCATGTCAGTGATGTCCTCACTGATGACATTTGATATGTCATCAGTTATAGCATCAATGATGCTATTTAACATCTTGTAAGTGATGTAATATGTAAGGTCGTAAGTTTAAGGGGGTTTTAGTTAAAGGAGCTCTTCGACCCTCCTGACACTAATGTCTCCCCAGAAGTATGTAGTAATATGTTAAGTTACTGACACTAATGTGTCTCCAGAAGTATGTAGTAATATGTTAAATTACCGTTTGCACATACTACAACCTGTTGGGTTGGCACTTTTGGAGTTTCCGGGATGCTTTTTATATATGTTCCCTGCTGCCAACTGTGGTGAGGCTTTGTTGTTTGCATTCCTTGCTGGGGGTCTTGTGGCACCAGCTCCTCTATGCTCTCCCTGCAAGAGCATGGTCTTCATACTGGTATAGAGAGGTCTAAGATTGTATGGATCATCAAAAATATATGCACTTCCTGCTGCCAAAAGGTTAGGGGAAAACCAAAAGCAGCCATGAGTGATACAGAGGTATTTCATGAGGAATGAAGGTTTTGTACAGCCAGTAAGCTTAGGGTGAGAGGTGGTGCTTAATAGTCAGGACGGGCTTAAGTGACTAGGAAAAGATTTGCTTGATAGGTGTGCAAAATAAGTCATTAACTGGGGGAGGATGCACCTTCAGGAAGCTGGCTAGCAGTTCTACCTGAGGGCCTCTTAGTTGCCATCATCAAAATAGATGTATTGCGAACAGTGATGCAAATATTCTTTTCTCTAGATGAGTGTGGATGAGGTCGGCACTCTGAAAGAAAACAGACTGACTAGCAGAAGAAAAGAGCCTATTGAGTGTTGTTAGAGAATAAGGGGAAGAAGTGGTGATATATTTTCTTTTAAAAGGACACCTAAACAGACCCCATCAGTTAGATCCTTTTTAAGAGTAATTGGTGATCTTGGAGTAAGACCTATCCTTTTACTTTGTTTGAACTGTCCTTCTTAGCATCAGGCTGTTCACCTAAGTTTAAAAAGGGTGAGGACTTAGACATTACAGATGCCTCTGCTGTGCCAATTACTTTACCTGATTACCACAGCAGAAGCAAATAACTGAGTACTTTTAGGTGCCATCCTTTCTGTCTCCATTATTGCTTAATGTACTACTCCTGGCTTTCTTTGATTGCTACTTTAAATCAATTGGATGTATAAGTAGGGTTAGCTGATGGTGCAGTGGAAAAATGGGTGGAGATCAGCTTGGGCAAGGGTAAGTAAATATAATGGAGGCCCAGTGAGTGAAATTAGATGTTTCTGGTTTTTCAAAAAGTCTTATTGCTTGTCTAGCGCCTTGAGACCCTCACAGGTGAGTAGCGTGCTTCACAAATCCCTGATTGAGTGATTGATTGAATAGATTTTAAGCAAATTTGAGATATCAGAGGGGGAAGCAGCCTTTACAACGTGCCGTTACCACACAATAACTTTACCATGCATCTATTACAACACATATGCCTTTACCACGGGAAACAGCAATTATAAAGAGGTCCTTTCCATGCACTACCTTTACCACACATCCTTTACCATGCATATGCCTTTATCACGCATGTCTTTATCATGGAAATTGTCTACCATGCATATACCTTTACCACGTATGCCATTACAAGCAAAATATAAGTATAACACAGGCAAGTGTATATATATATATAACGGTTTCATGGACATTATAGTTAGGCTCAGATTTCACTAGTGCAAAACCAGAAAAATTAGTAAATTAGTATACTAGGTGTACATCTAATGAGTGTTACTATTTCTAACATATATTATGTGACTGGCTGTGTGACTGTGTGCATCTGTGTGTGAGTAAAAATCAGAGTGGCTGTATCGGGGTGTGAGTGTGTGTGTGAATGGCTGGGTGAGTGAGCAGATATGTGAGTGCTTCTATGGAACTGTGAATGGGGATGTAAGTGGTTGTGTGAGTGTGTGAATATGTGAGTCAGTTGTATGGGAGAGGGAGTAGTTGCATTGCCATGCTGTAAAAGTGAGTGAGTGGGTATGTGAGTGGCTGTATGCATGTGTAAGTAAGTGTGTGAGTAGCTGTGTGGGTGAGTGAGATGGTGTGTGAGTGGGTGTATTGGTGAGTGAGTTGGTATGTCAGTAGCTGTGTGGATGAGTGAGTGGTGATGTGAGAAGTTCTGTGTGTGGGTACTTGGGTGTCTTAGTGACTGTTTGGGTGAGTCAGTGGGTGTCTGTATAGCTGTACGAGTGAGTGACTGGGTGTATAAGTAGCTGTATGGGTGAGTGAGTGGTTGTTTGAGTGGGTGTTTGGTTAAGTGAATTAGTGTGACTGGTTGTATTGGAGAGTGAGTAACTGTGGGAATAGGTGTGTGGGTGAGTGAGTGGATATGAGAGTGCTTGTTTGGATGTGTGAATGGGTATTTAAGTGGTTGTGTGGGTCAGTGAGTGTGTGTGTGAGTGCTTGTAGGGGTAACTGACTGACTGTATTGTGTGGCTGGATGAGTAAGTGAGTGGGTGTGTCAGTGACTATAGGTAAATAACTAGGTGTATGAGTAGGTATATGGGTGAGTGTGTGGGCATGTCAGTGCCTGTACAGGTGAGTGAGTAGTTATATGAGTGGATATATGATTGAATGAATGGATGTGTTAATGGCTGTACAAGTGAGTGGGTTTTTGTGTGAGTGCCTCTATGGAGAAGTGAGTTGGTGTGTGAGTACTAGTATGAATCTCTGAATAGGTATGTGAGTGGTTCAGTGGTTGTGTCAGTGGTCATTCAAGAGGTTGTATGGGGTGTGAGTTGGTGTATGAGAGTTTTTTGGATGTTGTAATATGTGAGGTCATAAGCATTGCATTGTGGGGGCGTAAGGTATAGTTAGCTCAGATAACTTTAACTGCTGAATTTCACTGGTTTTGTACGAGTGAAATTTAAGCCTAACTATAACATCCGTGAAACCTTTGGTTTTTGTCAGTCAATTTATAAGATGTTTTTAATTCTCTTTCCTAACTATAACGTCCTTGTAACCTTTGGTTTTTTTCAGTGAATTTCTAAAGTTTTTCTAATTCTATTTTCTAACTATAATGTCCCTGTAACCTTTGTTTTTTTCAGGGAATTTGAAAGGTTTTTCTAATTCTGTTTTCTAACTATAACATTCCTGTAACCTTTGGTTTTCAGTGAATTTCTAAGGTTTTTCAAATTCTATTTCCTAATTATAATGTAACTGTAATCTTTAGTTTTTAAGTGAATTTCAAAGTTTTTAAAAAAGGTATTCTGCAAGTTTAATCTCTCTCTTGGTGTTAGTTTTCAAAGTGAATTTAATTAATATTTTAAAATTATATTTCATCACTATAACATTGCAGTGACCTTTGTTTTTTAGAGATTTTTTAATCTTTTGTACCTAATTGTTATAAAGTGAAATGTTCTTTTTACTTTCATTTTTTTAAAATAATTTGTAAGGATAGGTAATAATATGGTAATAATTTAATCAAATTGTAGCATTTTTTATTTTTGGGAATTTTACATTGTGTTCCATTATTATTACTTTTTGAGAGTGTGTTACTATATATTTAACTTACTTTTAAAAAGAGAAATTGGGTGTTTGGTCGTTAGGCATAAACTTCCTTATTTTATTTGTGAACAGTCCCTTTTTGTAACATAAGTATTATATGTGTAAAACATGTATTAAATTGAGTTGTGTACAAATAATATTTTGATTAAAGTAGTTTTCTTTTTTTTATAAAAAAATTAAGTTGAGTACCGGTTGTGGTTCACCACGTTGGGTGCGCAAACCCGATATATGTTTACAATAGTAAAATACATATATACATAATGTACATTTTGAGAGAAGAGGTTCCCTACTAAATGAAAACTTAATATTACATTGATGTAAAATATTTTTATTATGTTTTCACCAATTTTACGAATATGCTGCTAATTGGCGCACCTGTTTTTTTGGAGCCATGATAGAGACGTGGCCTTGCTTAGTTTTAATAGCATAGAATATATATATATGTGTATATGTGTATATGTGTATATATATATATATATATATATATATATATATATATATATATATATATATATATATATCAAAACAAAACCCTTTCAGGCATAGAGTGACGAATAAATTATGCAAAAACAGAAGCAGAGCACTCTGGGTAGTTCTCAAGTTTAGGTGGAAAGCAGCTCCAGTAAGAGCACTCTCAACACCAGCGACACTCTAAATTTGCTCACCTCAAATGTCTGCTTTTCTATCAAAGTTTTTAAGCATAGGATTAGCGCAGTGCTATCCTCGCCGAGATAGAAAGGGACAAAGTCTTTTGCCATCTATACAGCAAAGTCTTTAAGCATAGGACTAGCACAGTGCTATCCCTGCCGAGCTGTAAAATGGCCAAAGCCTTTTACCACTCCAGGCACAGTATTACAGCTTTGGATTGGTAAAATACCATCCAAGCCAACCTGAAATGAATAAAAGCAACCCCTATGCTTAAAGACTTTGCTGTATAGATGGCAAAAGACTTTGTCCCTTTCTATCTCGGCGAGGATAGCATTGCGCTAATCCTATGCTTAAAAACTTTGATAGAAAAGCAGACATTTGAGGTGAGCAAATTTAGAGTGTCGCTGGTGTTGAGAGTGCTCTTACTGGAGCTGCTTTCCACCTAAACTTGAGAACTACCTAGAGTTCTCTGCTTCTGTTTTTGCATATATATATATATATAGGTTTTAAATGCTGATTTTAAGGGAAGTGATTATCTAACAGAATACTGAAACAAATATGAAGATATATTAAAGTTATTTTAAAAGTGTTTTTAGGTATATTACGGAGTCGCGACTTTGGCTTGATTTTTAAAAGTTTTAAATATGGCAGTATACAATATAAATGTGTGTCATAGTTGAAAAGGTTGGTATAAAATATGTAATAAATAGTTTTTCATTTTGAAATTGATGCTTTTAAATCAGATTTAATACAGTTTACGAATGTGCGACGTAAACACAATACAAGCGCGACCTGTCGCAATGTTATGTGACATGAAAAGAAAGCCTCTAATTGCTTAAAAAAGCTTTCAATTCTGTAAGAAGGAGGTTCAAACCCCTTTTTTCTTTTTTTGAATGTGTCACTGGAGCTTGACACATTTTTGTATTCTCTCCAGCTTTTTTTTTTGGGGTGTTTTCTTCACCTTTGGATCACAAGGAAGATGGCATCTGCTGGAGTAGAGCATGAGGAGGAGATGGAAGATGTTGACGAGCAGAAGAAACCAATAAAAAAGCATAAAGAAAGCAGTGCCTGGGTCTTCTTCACCATCCCTGAAGGTGAGAAGAAGGTGAATGAGAGAAAGGTTACTTTCTCTCCATGTGGGAAGGTTCTGTTAAGAGGGTCGCAACGCAAATATTCATGAGGGACAGCCTCCATGAAAAAACATCTCTAGACAATACACTCCAGTCGTCTTGCCAAAGAACAAACTTCAAGAGAGAGAAGAGAGCAAGCTGCATGCGGGGAGTTGGCTCAACCAAGTACTTTTTCTGCAGCTCTACTAACCTCTCCACAGCCCCAGACATTTCCTCAGTTGGCAGACGCAGGTATACATTGCAGGAAATGTCAAAGCATTTTGTGTGTTGGCGATCAGTCAATTCTACCATCATTACTTTGATCAAGACACACAAGTGTTAGTTTTTTTTTACGTTTTCCTGTACCAAGTTTGAGGTTTTGCTGCAAGGCAGCAGGTTCTCATATATTTTTTCTAAAAAATTTAAAAAACACCCCCAAATAAACAGTTTATAAAAAAAAAAACAACACTGTTAAAAAAAAAGCGGTTCTTCTAAAACTACCTATTCTGGTTTAAATAAGAAAAGTGTTTTGTTATATGTACGTTTTTTCGTAGTGCATATTCATGTTGTTGAACGGTTTGGTGTGTGAGGAATTGTGTATATTAGCTTTTCACTTTGAGTATATGAGTGATTGCATAGAGGTGTGCCAGAGTATAGAAATTGTGTATGAGTGACTAACAATGAGATTAACTATAGAAAAGATTGATTGAGTATATTACTATGTGTATTGGAGTTGAATGGGTGTTTTAGTAGTTGTGTGTTTGGGTGACAAGTGTTTAGGTCAGAATATGGCTGTCTGAATAATGTATGAGTGCTTCTATTTTTCAATATCAGAGTGTGTGAATACATGATTAAGTGAGAGATTATGTATGAGACAAATGGAACGGGTGTGTGACTGTCTGTGTATGTGACTGTATGAGTTAGTAAGTAGGTGCATGTGTTCTTATTTTGGTGAGTGAGAAAGCGTACAAGTGATGCATAAAAAAATAAGTGATTTTATGAGTAACTGAATAAGTGAAAGAATGGGTGTATGACTTAGTATGTAGGTGACTGAAAAGGTGTATTAATGACTATATACCTAACTCAGTGCATGTTTAAGTATAGGAGAAAGATGATACATTAATCTTTCAATAGATAAGTGAATGAGTGAGTAATTAAGTGAAGAACTGCGTGATAGAGTAGTTAAAAAATTGTATGCCTAAGTAAAAAACCGGGATCACTTATTGTATACATCAGGAAGTGGGTGTCTGAGTAAGTAAATTCATGTGTGAGTGGGTGTGTGATTACCTGTATAAGTGAATGAGTGAGTTAGTGGTTGCACATGTGTGAGAGCTGTGGCAGTAATGGAGTGTGTGAGGGACTAGCTGTGCAACTACTGGTATGGATGACGAAGTTATTGTATAAGTAGGTGAATATATCAGTGACTGACTGAGTGGGTGTATGGATAGCTCAGTGGGTGTATTAGAGTTTCTATAGTTGGTTGGATGTGTATATGAATGATTGCATGTGTTACATGTGCCTACGTGTCTGGCTGGTTCACCTGTTTGTGTAGTGTTGTACTACATATCTGGATAAGTGTCTCAGTTCCTATCCAGAGTTTTATATTCTATATGTAGTAAATACTTTTAGTATATTGCTGGGTGTGTTTGTGTCTGTCTGGTTCTGTAAATCTATATGCAAGGAGTGGAATAGATTGTCTCTTGGGTGTGTCAGTCATTAGTCACTTGTTTAAGTGAGAATGTGACTGCTTCCTTTAGCGCTAGATACAGAAGAGTTGTGTCTGTGCATCTGATTGAAGGTGTAGACGCTTCAAATGCTGTTTGAGGAAATATATTAGTAGCTCCGCCCTTTCATAACTACTTACATAAAACGCAACTGAATGTAGAGCAGTGGATGTATAACTAAGTATATGTATGTAAAACTGTGCATGTACATGTCACAACCTTCTAACTACATGCCTTTGCTTTTAGACACAAACTAGTTTACCTATGGCGTAGCTACAGCTATGTTTGAGAACACTTTTAAGTAGTGGAACAGCAGGTTAAGGGTTGAGAAGGGGTTTCAAATACCAAGTTGGACTAGCTGTAGAAGTACATGCTGAGACTTAAGAGCACTAGGCCTGCAACATTTTGAAACAGCTACTTGTCTGGATGGTTCACTTGCTAGTGTTGGAGCTTTACTACATATCTGGGTATGTGTCGCAGTTCTTACCTCGGGTTGTCTTTCTATATGTAATGAAGTCTTTCAATACACTGCTGGCTCTGTTTCGGGCTGTCTCGTTCTGTTAATATGTATATAAGGAGTTACATGGATTGTTTCTTGGATGCATTAGTTACTAATGGGTTGTTAAGTAAGATTCTGAGTTCCTCCATTAGCACTAGATACATACGAGTTGTGTCTCTGCATATCAGTAAAGATGTAGAGGCTTGAAACACTGTTTGAGGGAATATATTAGTAGCTTTGCCCTGTCATAACTCCTTACATGACATTCAACTGAATGTAGGCCACTGCATGTATAAGTCAGCTTATGTGCCTAAAAGTGTGCATATACCTATCAAAAACATCTAACTACATGTGTTTGCTTTTATGTACCTACAGTCTACCCTATGGCCTAGCTACAGGGTACCTCAGGGTTGACTTTTAAGTAGTACTACAGCAGATTGAAGCTTGTCAAGGAGTTTGAAATACCAAGTCGGCCTAACAGTAGAACTGTATCTACAGGCTAAAGTGTACTAGGCCTGAGACATGTTGGAAGGGCTACTTGTCTGGAGGATTCGCTTGGTAGTGTCAGACTTTTACTGCATATCTGGATAACTGTCTCAGTTCCTATCTGTACGTTTAATTCAAAATGTAGTTTCACTTTTTTACTGTTCTCAGCTTTCATACTACTTCACCATACACTGTGGTCTGTATGTAGCTTCATCTTCGAACAGTGGGGTAAAAACAATTCATGGATTGTAGAAAAAAAACAGAAGTGCACAGAACATCATCGTAAATGTTTTACTATACTACCCACTCACAACAATTCCCTAATCCCTAATCTATGTTTACTCTAATAATGAAAAGAAATGCATCTGAAAACATTTTGTACTATTATTATACCTGGTAAAATAGTTTGAAAAAATATTTACTATTCTTGAGTTCTGAAGATGGTTTTCAGAATATTATTCCCACGAGGCCAAATCATGAGGCAGAGAGTAATTATCTATGCTAATATAATCCAATCCACAGTTCTTGTTAAGGACATCACCCCTGAAAGTCCAAATGATGTCCTCAAAACTTTGGCTGCAGAAACAGCAGGTAAGAATTTATTTTGTAGTTTAGAAGGCAATCTCACTTTGAATTTAAGATTGGTAACATTGCAATGTGTTCATCCACTGATACTCTTTAAAAACACAGTATACTGTCCAGATGTTATATTAGCTCATCATGAAAAATAATAGTCAGTGTATATAAATTCTTCCTGGAACAGATATTTGTCCTGCTTTGAAGTTTGAAATTTCTGTTTGTAGTTTTGTTGCATCTGGTCTACATTGTTGTAGCATTAAGATGAGGTATTTTCCACTTCTTTGCAATTGCAATGTAGACATCATGTCTATTCTACAATTTGAGCAGGTCATATTTTGATTTGCTGTTTTCATCAATTTGTCAAAAGACACTGGGGCATATTCTCAAGAACGTGCGATAATCATCGCCAAAATAGGTTAACGCAATTTTTCACATCGCCGTCTATCGAGGGAAAATAACTCTGTGTTAACGTCGCATTCCCAACATTGCGGTAACATGCGATAGTCTCCAGAGAACGCGTCAAATGTCCGCGATAAAATTACCTGGACGGCGATAAAAATCTAAACCCGAATGTGAAAAAAGTTGTGATGGGTCCAACTGCGATAAAAAATTCCGTGATGAGCAGCGCCAGGCCTGCAAGTCACACAAGTCAGGCGGGAAAAACCACTATAAAAGCGGCAAACAAAATCACAACCAAGACACAAACAACCGAGAAGCACCATGGAGGTAGCCGGAGCAAGTAAAGAGGACAACCAGAACCTCACAACCCCCACGGAGGACCAGCCTGGGACCATCATTGGGGAGACGGTGGCAGGATTTGGGGGACCGGACACTGCACAACATGACCTGACCCAATGGCAACAGGGTGAGTAACGACCAGGGACTGGGGGGACGGGGGAGATGGGCACAGTGGCACACATGCACAATTAAGTATAGCACATCTGCGGACAAACCATGCCCAAGAGTCACAACTCCGACCAAGAGCCCAATTTACCCAAGTCTGCAACATCGCAGCACTGTATAAGCACAGAAGTGAAAGGCACACTGCCTGAAAGGGATAAGGGCCAGCAAAATCAGAGCTGAAGGGGCAACACACCCACAATGCAGCACACACACATAAGAATCAGAGCACCTCAACATTGACAACAATGTGTTACAAACTGCAACACTTTCACAACAGAACAGAGGACACAACTGCTGCCGCTTGTGTGTAGAAAATGGCCATTCGCATGTGGCATAGCAGGAAACTGTGAGATGATAATGTACAAGTACACCCTCACATCCCTGATGGTGCAGAAATGTCAACTGTCCCGCATCAAATTGGCATCTCCTCACAAACAGTCACAATGTACATTGTCATGCAGTCTGTATGTAAACTTGTACAATGCGTGAACATACATGTGAACACAATGTCAATCTGCATCTCCCCTTCACATTGCAGAAGGAGAATCAACACCTCCTGCAGAGCAGACCCAACAACACAGCACTGATGTTGAAGAGGACCACAACAACATCTACACCGACGCTCTCCAACAGCTCATGGACATCTCCGGCACCCCACCTCCAGCAGCAGGGCAGCCCAGCTGTATCGATGAGACCCCACCCCCTGCACAGACCACACAGCAGGACGCACCCACCACCACGGCTGTCTCCCAGGACACCCACGACCAACACATGGCATTCCAACGCCGTGTGTTCGGGTGCCAGGAGAAGATGGCTGACCAGCTGCGGGTGGGGTTCGAACTCATGTCAGCCAAACTAGATGCCATACGTGGGTGTCTAAGTCCCATCAGGGACCACTTACAGTCCCTAACGGACACCCACTGGCCGCTCCATGCTCTCCAACAATCCATGGCTGACATCGCTGGAGTCATGACTCTGAGCCAAGAACAACTGTCTAGTCAGAGTGGCTCCAGCGATGTCAGTCGTAAGTTGGGACACATAAGGAGAATGATGGAGAGCTTGGAGCGGATGCAGGCAGAAAGAATGTTTGCCATGGCTGCACACCAGTCAGATGTAGCTGTGATCCACCATGCCCTGCAGATCCTCGTCATGGCATTGCCACCACAAGGCCTGGCGCGGATGAATGCTGCTGCTACTACTCCATCCACACCTCCGCCCCCTGAAGTGTCAGTGCCACACACTGCGGCAGACATTCCACCTCCGGCCCCTGATGTGTCACTGCAACACAGTGATGCAGACAAAACACCACCACCCGCATGTGAGGCACCGGACACATCAGAGGACGAAATCCGTATTTGTAAAGCGCGAACTACTCACCCTTACGGGTCTCAAGGCGCTGGGGGCCGTCGTGGAAATTAAGTGAGCTATTGCCCAGAGTCACATGGTGCTGAGCTGCCGCCGGAGCCGGGGATTGAACCGTGAGCCCTGTGCTCCGAAGTCAGCTGCCCTGGCCGCTGCACCACACCTCGCCTCGCCGAAGAAGATGATGAATTGGGCTTTGTGGTAAGAATGAAGTTGCAGCATTCATCTCCGCCATATGGCCTGTTTCAGCTTGGTTCTGCCCTCTGCATCATGCCCTGGAATAACTCCTTCCACTGTCCCCCTATGCACTCAGCGACACTCACCTTGGACCTCGACATGGACTGCCATATTTGGTTTGGTTACCAATGACACAGCAAGCACACTGCGGACTGAAGTCTTCCATTCCCGATGAACTTGTCATTCCCTAAAGGACTCCGGCTGGCCCTCCACGGGGCAACATTGCAAAGTGGGGTTTGCATGGCCCTGTATTGGTCCAGCTTCAACACTCCACTGAATGTGAATAAAACATTCTAATTCACACAGATGTGTCATGGCTATGCTCAATCAAGTATGAAAGTATGGATGAATGTAGGGACAGTGATTCCACAAAAAGGTACTCCCTGGGTAATGCTATCAGTGCGCATGTATGGCCGTGACCCAGATAGGCAGTGAGACACACATTGTCATTCAAACCAACACTCATCACAGTTGAATACAAGTGAAGGTGCATAGACTTTATTAGCATATGCGTGTCAGTACAGGCAAGATTAGTGCCACAACATGCAGACCAATGGAGCAGTATGTTAGAATGAGGAACGTTGTCAAGCGCCGCTGACCACTCCGGGGGAATGCCTCACCTTTCACAGGTGTGTGTTGTTCAGCGTTGTTGTCCGCTCATGTATTCGGAGTCCAGGCGAATGCAGCCATGTCCACTGTTGTCATGGGATATGTGACCAGATCTCCAAGATGCAACAAGGTGTTGGGACATGTGCAATGGGTTCCAATCTGTTGTGGCCGCAGGTACGTAGTTACTCATCCATAAAAGCGATTGCAGCTTCGTAGGCTATCATTTCCAACATGAGCTCGTTGTGGACTTCATCAAACAGGACGGCGAGGCCATCCATTAGCAGGTCCGGACAGATGTGCTGCGTCCACCCCCTTTCACCAATTAGCACTACTGCCCAATAGGGGAGCGGTTCAATGTGGTCACTGCACACGAGGAGTTGTGCAATCTCCCAGGTCCAGCTGCCAGCATGTATGCCAAGTATCAAGGCATCCCATAACCGGGTATCACGGTGACACTCCTGGTCGTGGGCCAACAGGGGGTGCACACACGTGAAAATCCAGTTCAGCTACCGTCCTGTTGGATAGGCAGACATCCATGGACCACTTGTATATGCACGATCGACAATGCAACACAGGCTGAACGCAGGTGACGTTGGCAAGGCGGAAGCTTAGCCAGTAACTGATCCGCAGCACTGCCAATGGCAGTGCCCCCGGTAAATGCAGCATACGTGCACAGTACAGTTCCACGTGACAGGGGTTGTGCATGTGTCCGGGATGTTCTGCCATTGCGTTAGTGGCTCTGGTTGAAGCTGCACTGTTCTGACCTGCGCCAGTTCTGTGGATGAAATGCCACAGCTCGGATCAATTAGTTGTTTTAGTGTGCAACGGTTGTAGGCCTGGGATGGTGTGGGAGTAAGTGTGAAGGCCATTCCATGCAAGATACCTTCGAGCAAGGACTTCTGTGTGTGGGGTGTGTATACGTTGGTCTTTTGTCGGGCTGTGCGTAGTGTGTGAGTCGACATCAGCTGCTATAGTATCTGTCAGGGTGTGCCGGGCACATGCAATTCCGAGGTCGGAGGTGCAGATGTGCTTCCGCCTGATAGTTCAGACAAAGGAGCTTTCATCCCTTATGTTAGTTTCTCATCTGCTTGCATTCAGGAAATGTGAAGTGGCTTGTTGGGGGTGGGGTGGGATGTGTGCGACTTTGGGATTCATGTTTGACATGTCTTGCATGTGGCAAATGTGCGGCATCACTGTGTGTTACGTTGCCTCACAGCTGCTCCTCCCTCCCCAGAGCCTATTTACTTGTGCGCTCAGCGTGGTTGCATCACTTGCACTCCTACGGCACACCATTGTCATGCCTGTCTGCGCATGTCCACAAGCCTGACAACCACACTGTGATG
The DNA here is from genome assembly GCA_963921515.1 of Calotriton arnoldi. Lineage (NCBI taxonomy): Eukaryota > Metazoa > Chordata > Amphibia > Caudata > Salamandridae > Calotriton > Calotriton arnoldi. The sequence continues at coordinate 1,391,236 of CAWUFW010003189.1, read as the reverse complement.
TTGTCCGTTGAGGGTGGGCGGCCACCTGAGTGTAGGCCTATGTTAAGGATAGGGCAGACACAGATGTAGAGTCCATGCGTGGCTGAACTCACGCTGCGAGTAGGACTAGGCATTTGGCTCTTACTGCGGCATTACAGATACACACAACACTTGGCATGTATGAGCCAAGACCCCGAGCGGTCTTGCGCTCCTTCATTTCTCCGTTCGTGCGAGCCCGCCCTCAGGGTGCATGCTACATTGCAACATTGTCGATTGCGGACAGGGTGGCGCCGACACTACAACAGAGACACACGCATTAGTTACTTCCTTGTCCAGGCCAGAACTGAATCACGCCCAGAGCCCCGGGCAAATCCTTCACACCCCTTCGCCGGCCTGGCGTACGCCAGCCCAGCCCACTCCGCTTACGCTTACAGGGGGGGACGACAGAGCTACGTGTCCAAGGTCTTAGACACTGCCTGAGGTGACATGGTTGCATCCGCAGTCCAAAGCACAAGGTGAGGTGGTAGGGCCCTGGCCCATCATGCATACCTAATGACCACAAGGACACACTTAGATAGATAGTGGAACTGGCTACGGGCACGTGCGCCCGGCCACTTTTTATTGCCAGGGTCACATGTCCAGTGACGCCTGTGCTGGATGGGTGTGGGGTGAGAGTAAGCCAGCACTCAGGGAGTGGTTGGTGTTGGCAACAACTAGAACAGTGATCTTCGTATTACACACACAGATTCTATCATAAAGGGTCCATGACTTGCAGTGCACTGAGGTAGGGGCACCAGATCTGGAATCACGCACAAAAGATTCAAACATAAAGGGTCCATGACTTGTGGTGCACTGAGGTAGGGGCACCAGAGATGAGCGTGCTCATGCGAAGTGATTGTTAATCATTGTGTCCCTTCGGGATATTCCCGCTGCAGCTGCAGTGGGGTGTGGTACACCTGCCTCATCTTCATCATCATCGTCCCAGGTCTTCCCCACTGCCTGAGGTGACATTGTCGCGTCAGCTGTCCACAGCACAAAACTCAATCATAAAGGGTCCATGACTTGCAGTGCACTGATGTAGGGGCACCAGATCTGGAATCACACACACAAGATTCAAACATAAAGGGTCCATGACTTGTGGTGCACTGAGTTAGTGGCACCTGAATCTCTCAGCGGGTGTGCAGCCTGCGATGATGGCGTGTCCTTGCAGGTCAGGATTGGATTCGATATGTGTGAGCCCTGCTGACCGCAGTGTAGGCCGGAGGCAGCGGTCAGCAAGGGCCCACAGCCACGTGGCGATGACTTGTGGTGCACTGAGTTGGTGGCACCTGAAGCGCTCAGCGGGTGTGCAGCCAGCGATGATGGCGTGTCCTTGCAGGTCAGGATTGGATTCGATATGTGTGAGCCCTGCTGACCGCAGTGTAGGCCAGAGGCAGCGGTCAGCAAGGGCCCACAGCCACGTGGCGATGACTTGTGGTGCACTGAGTTGGTGGCACCTGAAGCGCTCAGTGGGTGCGCAGCCTGCGATGATGCGTCGTCCGGGCGGGCCGCACTGGAAGCAATGTCTGTTGCCTACTGGACTGCGCCATAAATAAATCAAGACTCAATTTGAATTGTGAGCCCTGCTGACCGCAGTGTAGGCCGGAGGCAGCGATCAGAAAGGGCCCACAGCCACGTGGCGATGACTTGTGGTGCACTGAGTTGGTGGCACCTGAAGCGCTCAGCGGGTGTGCAGCCAGAGATGATGGCATGTCCTCGCAGGTCAGGATTGGATTTGATTTGAGAGCCCTGCTGACCGCAGTGTAGGCTGCAGACAGTAGTCAGCACATGCATAACTCCACGGTGCTGTGCCGCTGGGTGCGCTGGGGGCCTGTGTCGCCGACGCCAGCGATCGGCTGCGGAGGCTGGCGGTAATGGTGGCGGACTCGTGGCAGGGTGAGGGGCGCCTCCCTGGCAGACGCGTTGGCCATCCAGGAAGTGAACCACGCCCAGAGCCCCGGCCTATTTATTCACACTACTACGCTGGCCTGGCGTACGCCGGCCCAGCCCACTCCACTTATGCTTACAGGGGGGGACGTCACGGATACATGACCGAGGTCTTCCCCACTGCCTGAGGTAACATGGTTGCGTCCACTATCCACAACACTACAAACACCAGCAGTATATGTCCACATGGACATGTCTGTGCTCTGCATACTGTAGTCTGTCCAGCACATCACCGCCACACTTGGCATTGTGTACATTCTTATTCATGGGTGACTTGCCTCCTTCACATATACTTGGTTCCCACCTCTCCCCACATTCTGCAATTGTGTGGCTGAGGGGCCATGCCGTTTTGGGAAGGTCAGCTATCTTGTTCTGCGCTGCCTCGGTGGTAGTCCGGGAGGGGGGTCCTGGGGGTGGTGGCGGTGGCTGTTGTGGCCCTCTTGGGTCTCCGAGCTGCATGGTCAGTAACTCCATGACATGTGTTGGTCTTCAGATGTGGCTCTGGGCTGGGCTCCCTTTCATGCTGCAGGTTGTCGTCCTGCTTTACACCAGTAAAAGGCAGGTGTTAAATCCCTGCTGCTAACGCGCCTTATCGCCTGTTTTTGGGTCGCATCGCGGATCTGGCTGGTCGTTGAGAATATCGCGAAGTGGTGTTTTCGTGTGTTTTTGCACGGGAACGCCTACTCTGCATATCGTTAGTGTTAGTTGTCGCTCTCATCCGTGGCGATGTTTTTGCGGAGGGTATCGCAGGGAAACTGGCGATATTGGCAGTTTGCACCAGCTTGAGAATAGGGCGATAAATCTATCACCACTTTTGCCGCGCTTAAGTGCCGGTAAGTCGGCGATAAGTCCTTGAGAATATGCCCCACTGTTTTGCAATCTGGTAGTGTTGAGTACAGGAATCGTTCTGCATTTATTTCAGTGGTGGATGTAAATGAACAATCTTCACAGTCATGGTGCCATTTGTAACTCAGTCCAAATAAGTCATCAATATTTACTTCTTCTTGTTCTAAAACTCCAAGCATTACCATTATAAATTCTTGTGCGTCCTACTGCATGTTGAGAGTAAATGTTCCTGACCCATTACATATATCCAAAAGATGTCGAATGTCTGAAGCAGAATGTACTTTACTTCATTCACTGAGTAACTGTTGGAGTAAATTGTACAGTGCAGAACAGAACCTTTTTTCGTGGTTTTGTTCAAATTGATTAACAAGATGTGGTAAATGAAACACTACATTGAGAATCACATTTGCATAGCACTTGGTACCTGAACTGTTCTCTAACTGGTATCCTACAATATCACCCTCACTTTCTACTTTTTTCTTCTTTGTGCCTTGTACCTTGTCTTTTTTTTATCTTGAAATCCAGTTGAGTGTTGTGTTTGTTTACATTTTGGACATAGTATACGTTTCTGATAGATAGGGTATTGACCTAAATGAGGAACATATAGACTTCTTCACCGATTGTATTCTCTTACACAACTTCCATCAGCACTAACTTTTTTCTCATGAAATTCAATGAATATGAACCGGACAATGTTCTTACTCGAGACAATGCAACATATGCCATTCCTTCTTTAAATACACTACTACAGATATTCACAAAAGCTCTGTCAATACTTAAACCTTGAGATTTCTGGATAGCTACAGCATACGCTGGGGACACTGGGAACTGCTGTCATCTGACAAACAAGTCCTTTACAAGCAAAAAACGCACAACACAATGCCCAATCTGCTTTACTCCATTAATCTAATCAAATTTCACAACTAAAAATTCTATCTGATCCCTGTTTGGAAAATTAATGAAATCAACAACTTTTCCCATAGCACCATTTTCTAATCCTTCCTCTACATTCAAATTGCTGCGCAAAATAACTCAACAATCTTTACACATGCGTAAATACTTCTCTAATCCTGCAGTCTTCGATACCGACTTTTCTAAAGAATCCAATTTTGTTTGTAGTTTTTCAGATATGAGTACTTTTGCTCCCTGGTGTTCCATTTTATCAATAGCAGTAATTTCCAAAATGTGTTGCTTTTCCAGTTTTAGTAGTTCTTCATTAATTAAAGTTGGAACACTCTTCCAGTGTAGGCATTAAACAAACTATGGATTTGTCTTCTGCAAGCATATTGTACATTAGTTGTGCTGGTGTCTTCTCAGATGTAAGCAGTTTCTTAATTAGTCAATTTTCCAAAGTTAGTTTACCATGTTTTATGAAAATTCCTATTCTTGTGTCCTTAAGGATATTTCCATATTCTTCTTCAGTTGCTTGTCTCATATTCTTTACTAGTTACTTGCATTCAAAGTTTAGCCAAATGTTTACAATTCCAATACTTTCCAAAGAATTACTTGCCTCATTGTGGAGAAGTGTTTTTAATACAGGTTGCCCTTTAACAGGAGGCAATTGCAATAGGTCCCCGAAAACAATTAAATGCTTTCCCCCAAACAGCACGTCGTACTCTGTATTTAAAATCTTTTGCATTCTCAAGCGTACAAAGGCAAGCATTAAGTTTGACACCATCATTACCTCATTGATGAGTAAAAGCTTCAGTTTCTTCAGTATTCTTGAAACTTCATGACAAGCTTCTCCAGATAACTTCTGGTATTCCAGTTTATTATCATGTTCAACATGTAGCATAAGTAGTCAATGTAAAGTAATTCTTTTAATGTTGTGTGCTGCTAATCCAGTTGGTGCTGTTACTACACAGGATACATTTGATTCTGTACTTTTCTGCAGATAACTCATCACTTTAATTAAGAACCTTTTTCCTGTGTCAGCTTGACCACTGATGTGTAATAGGATAGGTTTAAAAGATGAGAATTGACATTGTTTCTTGACATGGAGGAATCCATGTCCTATTTTTTCTTTCACTTGTATATATATTTCTTTTCTTTCGGTGTTAAGTTGTGCCTCTGACTGTTCAAAGTCAATAGTGTACTGTTTTTCTTGCTCAATTGCAGTTTCCACCTCATTTATGGCTATTGCTGCTTCATTTTGCATAATTGGTTGTCCAAGTGGATCGTGAGTTAATGGTCCAGAACTTTCAATACTTTGTGAACGTCCTCTAGCTATTTCTGCTGCAATAGTTTCTTCTTGTACAATCTCATCATTTAACATTTTCAAATAGATAGGAAAAACTGAACACTGAATACTGTCTTATATAGCGTTGAAAGAATCTTCATAGCAGTCAACATCTCCAAGTAATTCTGTTTCAGCACACAAAGGCTTGAACAATTGCAGAAGTGTTAAATAGAAAAATTCTCTCTTATCAGGAGTTTGGCAATTGAGTTTTCGATGGTTAAATAAATTTCCTTTGGCATGTTTGACCAAACATGTGTCACATCCAATTACTGCATATGTTTCTTCATCTATATTTTCTGTAACATTCCTTTTCAATATGTAGTGTAGATGTAGAATCCTACTTGGATAGTATGTATCCAACATATTTGTTTTGACAATATCAGTGTTTTCTGGCTGAAACTCTGCTAAGTATTGGATTTCTGGGAAAGACTTTAAAACTCGGTTGCATGTGCTAACTAGGCCTAGGCTTAACCAAACGATTCCTCTTGACTTTGAGAATAAACTGGCCGAGCTCAACAGATCCAAGCACTCATAGGATCCTATTTCTCTATGGGAAAGCATCTTCAAGCTGAAGCTGTACAATTTTTTGCTTAGACTCTTTTCACAGAAATCTCCTCCCACTTTCATTTCTGACTTCTCTGATTTTGTAATAAATGATGTGATGTAATGAGCAACAGCAGTTGAGTTATTTGCAACAAACTGAATATCCATGTTTGCATTCCACATTTTTAAAATGACTGGATTATAGTCATAAATATATTTTGAAGCTTCTGTTCTTCATAAGTTGTATGTATTTTTGGGAAATTATGTTAATGTATTTCTTAATGCTGAGAAAAAGCTGTTTACTCTTCCTTGTGAAATAATAGGTCGTGGGGCTCCAAAATGACATTTTGTCTAACATTTCCCTTTGCATCTATATTTCTAACTGCAGTATTTTCAACATCTATGACTTTGAAACCGTAAAACCTTTTGTCTCAAGTTATTTTCTCCACCTTCTATCGGGATGTCACAGGTAATATATTGTTCAATGAAAGACAGAACAGCTTCATCACTATCTCTTCCGAATTTTGATGCATTCTTTATCCATAGTAGCATGTGTATATGAGGAGCACTCTTTTCGCCAAATGAAATCAGTTACCTCTGCAAGAGATAAATTACTTTTATTGCAGATAAATGACATCATAGCTTGAAACCTACGGTTAAAATATCTGCAGACATTGGTGGGATCCAAGGAGCAGAGTTCTCCAGCTATCTTCACTTCAATGTTCTTTATATTTGAATTTGCTTCTAGTAAGAATTCAAGGAGGTCATTGCACACATACTCAGCACAACTGAGTATTAGAAACCAAGTAGGTGCATCTAGGTTTCTCAACATGCATTTTAGTTCACCATGAAGATGATACCAATATTCATTGGCACCACGTTGGCACACCATCAAATTGATTACGTGAGATTCCAAGTTTTCATCCCTTTGTTCAACTTTGTCCATCAATTCTCTCACAGAAAGATTTTGTAGATGAACTCCTGCTTTTAATGTATGGTTCACCGAATATGAAAGTACAGACAAATCACTCTCAAAGAGAAGATGAAATAGATAGGGAATGCACTGCCGAAATCTTGAATCTTTAGAGTATAATCTTGTTGACCGGTATTCAGATGCTGGAATCCATACAGGTCGGTCATCAAATCCTCCATCCTCTCCAGTGGAGAAAAGCTGTGGAAAACAGTGAGCTTCTAAACTTTTCTCCCATAGACTCATGGGAGCTCCTTTTGCTACTTTCATTTGAAATATTTCAATGGTGTTACAGATTACTTCTTTTGAATGCAGAGAATGAATGCTATAATGTTCATAAATCTCCTGTGATCTGGCTTTATCCACATTTTCAATTTGGCCACTTAAAAGTACTGCTTCATCCTGTACATATGTTGTATCTTCATGAACATCTACATTCTTATAATAAACATTACTTTGCACCAGGCATAATGTTGCATTTCTAACTTTACAAATATCTACTAACTCTTGCCAGATTGTTTTATTCTTTGTAAGAACACCACTAGTGATTAATTATCCTCTCTGTCTACACCAATAGTTTTAATATGCTGCTTAAAATCTAAAGGTAAGCTAGATGTAAGTATACAACCCTTCCTTTAAGGTTTTTTGTAAGTCAGTTGGTGGCAGTCTACCTGTCTTAGGCTCCATACAAACTATGGCCTGGAATAAGTGTACAGATTGGATTAGAATAGACTTATAAACATTTAAATCTGCCAGTTCTTGAGGAATAGGTACCAACTCTAAGTTGTTATGTACTGTTCTAGCTGGCATTTTGTTTTCTTCAAATTTGTTGTAACAGTAATGACATATAACTTGATCACTGGACAAGTCATATCTTTCCTCTACAAATAAATAAACAGCAAATTGTTGCCACTTATCATTATTTTCTTATCCACTCTTTAAATATAAATCAACTTTCCTAGTTTGACTTTTGTAGTGAGTGCGCTACAACAAATACAAACACAGTTTATTTTTCAGAGGAAACCATGTTAAACTTTGTCATTTCTTCTACAACGTTATTAAAAGTAATCTCCCTATCATGTTCTACAACACCTACAGATATCAAGTCCTCACTTTCCCTACACTCCTCTTCAGGACCATAGAAACAAAGCTGTAAATGATCACAAACTTTTCTACATCTGCTACTGTACCATGCAAGAGAGCTGTATTAATTTCTCCTAAACATAGTCAGAGGCTATCACATAGTAAAGTCTACTAACTAACTTTTGCATTTTGCACAGCTAGCATTCTAAAATGACAAAAGGTGCTGTGGCACACTTTCTTTGATAAACAAGCTAGAGAATGTCCCTGTAAGTAACTATACTTTCTCATTTTACACTATTCAAACATTTTTGTAAAATATCAATAGATTCTTGCTGAATACTACAGAAACTACTACAATTCCACTTGTATACAGGAGCTTGTGTATGCCTTCCCTGTACGTCTTCAACTATCACTTTTTCAACATTCCTAGCAACTATCTCTTCTTTTCCAATGGGACTACCATCTTTCACCTCATAACATCAAACAGTTGTTTCAAGTGCATGCACTGTGTTCTCTTGCAAATAGCTTTCTTCATTAAAGAAAGGCTCAGTACTGGAAGTATGTTTTCATTGACCAATACATTTTACAAAAGTTAGTTCTGTGAATAATCCTTTTTCTCTGGCTTTTCTTATTTATACAGAGCACTGTTTTATCCAGTGTTCTCATTCTGTTCACTATTAAGATATATAGTTTTTGCTTTAAAGCAAATGCTTTATCTACAACAGTTTCTATATGTTGCTTTTGTTTATAAGCTGCTGATCTTCTCTTACAAAAAGAACATTGATGGATGGAATGCTGAAATAATGTAAAACATTCACCCCCAGTACAGCGATCTGGGGCTAAATCCATCGCTTTTTTTTGCATACCATGCCATTCCAGTTTAGTCCCAGCCATATGCAAATCAGTCTTGGCCCTGCTCCCCATAGGAACAGTCCAGCCCGAACTTCCAGGCCAGGTCCTCCCTGGACTGGAAACAAGCATCCTGGGACCAGCTTCAGGGTATCACCCCTCATCAGCCAGGATAGCTTGACTCTAGTGGCATGGTGAGTATGGGACCAATGTCTGGGCATACCTTTCCCACGTAGGGCAACAATTGCAAAAAGAACCATAGATGGGCGGACTGCTGAAACAATGTCAATAATTCACCCCCATTACAGAGATCTGGACCTAAATCCATCTTTTTTGAACACCATGCATTCCAATTTGACCCAGCCATATGCAAATCAGTCTTGACCCTGCTCCTCATGGGAACAGTCTAGCCCGAACTGCCAGGCCAGGTCATCTCTGGACCAGAAAGAAGCATCCTGGGACCAGTTGATGGGGGGGTGATACCCCGAAACTGGTCCCAGGATGCGTGTTTCCGGTACAGGGAGGACCTGGCCTATATTAGATCTTTATTACACATCTGGATAAATGTCTCAGTACCTATCTGTTATTTTTATATGTAGTATGGTCTCTTAGTACATTGCTGGTTCTATTTCTAGCTGTTTGTTTTTCTAACTCTATATATAAAAAAGCTATATGGATTGTATGTTGGGTGTATTACTCGCTAATGAGTTGATTCAATGGCAGTGCCACTGCCTCTAATTAGCACTAGATATATAAGAGTTGTGTCTCTGTATGTGAGTGAAGGTGTAGATGATTGAAAGACTATGTGAGAGGATGTATTAGTAGTTTTCCCTTTCATGTCTATTTATATGACATTAAATATAATGTTGAATATTGGATGTATACCTCAGGATATGCAATAGGAAGTGTAGATATATGTATTCTAAACTACATGTCTTTCCTTTCATCCACATACAGTTTACGACCCTATGGACTAGATACATGTACCTTACTGATGACTTTTAATTAGTACTACATAAGTTTAAGGCATGTCAACTGGTTTGAAATACCTAGTCGGCCTAGCTGGAGAACTGCACACACAGGCTCAAGTGTACTAGGCCTGCAACATGTTAAAGGACTACTTCTCTGGAAGGTTCACTTGGTACTATAACATCTTTAGTACATACATGCATAGGTGTCTTTGTTGCTGCCTGGGATGTTTTTTCCTGTTTGAAGTAAAGTCTCTTAGTAGACTCCTGGCTCTGATTCTAGCTCTTTGGCTCTCCAAATCTATATATCAGGGATGGTATGGATTGTCTGTTGGATGTTTCAGACACTAATGAGTTATTTCAGTGAGAGTGTCACTGACTCTATTAGCACTACATAAATAAGAGTTGTCTCTGTGCATGTGAGTGAAGGTGTAAAAGGTTCAAAGACTGTCTAAGAGGATGTATTGGTTGCTCTGCCTTTTCATAGCTACTTACATGTTATTCAACTCAATGTAGAACACTGGATGTATAAGTCAGCATATAAATCTAAAAGTGTACATCTATCTGTATAAAACTTCTAACTACATGTCTTTGTTTTTATGCTGATACAGTTTACCCTGTGGCCTAGCTAGAGACTACCTTTGGGGTGAGTTTTAAGTGCTACTACAGCAGTGTAAGGTTTGTGAAGTGCTTTGAAATACAAAGTCAGGCGAGCAGTAGAACTGCATACACAGGCTCAATTGTACTAGGCCTGCAACAAGTTTAAAGGGCTACTTGTCTGGATAGTTCACTTGGTACTATAACAGCTTTTGTAAGTACATGAATAAGTGTCTTCGTTCCTGGCTGGAGTTTTTTTCCTATATGTAGTAAGATTTCTTAATACATAGTTTGCTCTGAATCTAGCTGTTTGGTTCTCCAAATGTATATGTAAGGGGTAGAATAGATTGGCTCTTGGGTTTTTGACTCACTAATGAATTGTGTCGTAGAGAGCATCACTGTCTGTATTAGCGCTAGAAAAATAAGAGTTGTGTCTATGCATGTGAATGAAAGTTTAGATGCTTCTAACACTTTCTTAGAGGATGTATTAGTAGATTTGTCCTTTCATAACTACTTAGATGTCATTGAAGTCAATGTAGTACACTGGATGTATAAGTCAGCATATACACCTTAAAGTGTGCCTCTACCTTTCAAAAACCTCTACCTACATGTCTTGGCTTTTCTGGAGATACAGTTTACCCTGTGACCTAGCTACAGGCTACCTCAGGTGTGAGTTTTAAGTAGTACTACAGCTGGTTAAGGCCTGTCAAGTGGTATAAAATACCAAGTCGGCCTAGCTGTAGAACTAAACTCACAAGCTCAAGCGTAGTAGGCCTGCAACATGTTGAAAGGGCTACTTGTCTGGATGGTCCACTTGGTACTATAACAGCTTTAGTACATTCATGTATAAGTGTCTTTGTTCCTGCCAGGTTTTTTTTCTTATATGTAGTAAATCCTCTTACTACATTGCTGGCTCTGAATCTGGCCACTTGCTTCTCCAAATCTTTATGTAAGGGGTGGCATAAAATGCCTCTTGGGTGTTTGACTCACTAATGAGTTATTTCAGAGAGAGTGTCAATGGCTGCATTAGCGCTAGATGGATAAGAGTTGCCTCTGAGCATGTGACTGAAGGTGTAGATGCTTCAAACATTTCCTGACAGGATGGATTAGTAACTCTGCCCTTTCATAACCACTTAGATGTCATTGAACTCAATGTAGCACACTGGATGTATGCATCAGCATATACACCTTAAAGTGTGCATCTACCTGTCAAAAACCTCTACCTACACGTCTTGGCTCTTGTGGAGTTACAGTTTACCCTGTGGCCTACCTACAGGCTACCTTAGGAGTCACTTTTAAATAGTACAACAACAAGTTAAACATTGTCAAACAGTTTTAAATACCATGTTGCCCTACTAGTAGAACTGAATACACTCGCTCAAATGTACAAGGCATGACACATGTAAGCACTAACGCATCATGCACATACTCTCTATTACCAGCAGCTACTGCAAGTACACCACTGAAGTAAAACCTTTCACATGAATAAAATATACCATTTGCAGATAAGGTACCAAAACTGTATAGAGCACATACAAATATTTACTAACCCATTTACAAAATGTTTAATCATCTAATTTGAAATGCAAATTTCAGAACACAAGTCTCATTACTGTTGAATAGTTTATTATGCAAAAGCCTATCTATGATGGTCTTCACTTCCATATATCAATTACTTTTCAAATAGTTGACTAGTTCTACATCCACTTCACTTAATCTATAAAGAAACATTTAAAATAATTTACAAATATATCATACATAATATAACTAGTACTTTAGATTATCACTTATCACAGCAGTTTATATATATAGATGTGTGTATGTATATATATATTCACTGAAAAAACCATAGGTTTCAGGGACGTTATAGTTACAAATTAGCATTTAAAAAACCTTTGAAATTCACAGAAAAAACCATAGGTTTTAGGGACAGTTATAGTTAGTTGGACATTGCACTCGTACAAAACCCGTGAAATTCCCCTTTATAGTTAGTCCAGCTAACTATAACTCGCGCCCGCAATGCACTGCTGATGACGTCACATATTACATCACTCATGACATGGTCAGTGACATCACTGATGACATCACTGATGACATCTCAAATGACATCACTGATGACATCACTGATGACATCATCCAGTGACTGTGTGTTTCTGTAAAGTTTATATATTTTTAATATATATAGGAAAAGACGTATTGAAGAATGAGTGGGTGTGTAAGTGTCTGTATGGATGATTTAGTAGGTGCGTGACTGACTCTATAAGTGAGTGATTTAACGTATCTTACTGAATGCATGGGTTAGTGACTAAACTGGGTGAATGTCTGTATCCGTCTGTCTGTTGCTGTGTAAGTGGCTGCATGTGTTTGTGAATAGCTACATGAGTGTCTATATGAGTTATTGAATGCTTGTCTGAGTATCTGTATGGGTGCCTGAGTGTTTGTGTGGGAGGGGTGTGTGCAACTCTGTGCATAAATGTGTGAGTGGGTGATTCACTGGGTGGATGGTTTCAAGAGTGCAACTGTGATAGACTGTATGGGTGGGTAAGTGTGTGTAGAGAGTGTGTTAGTGAGTGAATGTATGTCCCAGTGGTACATGTGTGAGTAACTACATATGTGAAAGGCAGTATATATGTGTGTTGGAGTATATATATAGCTATAAGCGAGAGTGAGTGATTGTGATAGTGGCTGTATGGATGAGTGTGTGCTTGTATCAGTGATTGTATAAGAGCGTAAGAATGTGCTACTATTTGTATGAGTAAGTGAGCTGGTGTGTGTATAACTGTATAGGTGAGTAAATGGTAGTGTGTTTAATTATTTGCATGACTGACTAGGTGTGTGAGTACCTCTATGGATGAGTGGCAGTGTTTGAGTGTCTATATAGGAGTATGAGTGCATATGATAGTCCTGTACTGAGTGACCGTAAGTATGAGTGACTGTACGGGTGAGTGAGTGGATGTGTGCGTAGACTAAGAATCAGTGAGTGGGTATGTAGTTATTGGTGTTGGAGTGTCTATGGTTTTGCGAATGGCAGTCTGTATTTTAGAGTGGGTGTATCAAAGGTTATATTAGGGTGTGAGGAGGTGCATCAGATTATCACGTGGATGATGTCATCAGTGATGTCATTTGAGATGTCATCAGTGATGTCATCAGTGATGTCACTGACCATGTCATGAGTGATGTAATATGTGACGTCATCAGCAGTGCATTGCTGGGGCGCGAGTTATAGTTAGCTGGACTAACTATAACGGGGAATTTCACGGGTTTTGTACGAGTGAAATGTCCAACTAACTATAACTGTCCCTAAAACCTATGGTTTTTCAGTGAATTTCAAAGGTTTTTAAATGCTAATTTGTAACTATAACGTCCCTGAAACCTATGGTTTTTTCAGTGAATTTCAAAGGTTTTTTAAATGCTAATTTGTAACTATAACATGTCTGAAACCTACAGTTTTTTCAGTGAATTTCAAAGGTTTTGTAAATGACAATTTTTAAATGTATTAATTGTTATATAAATTTTTTTCATACTGATTTCCAAATTTTTTAGAAACAATTTTTTTTTACATATTTTTTTTTTTAAATTACATTGTAATTACATTATACATTACATTACAAAAAATACTTTCTCAGAATGAATTACTTTAGTTTAATTAATTGCACATAGGCAATAGACTTTTAAGTACAGTAGTTACAGTTGTTGCAATGGGCAACACATTTTCAAACACAATGCAACATTCAGCTCAATGTGAATTTCTAGTTAAATGCAATTAGTTACTTTATGGATTACTTTTCTAACCACATTACTGGATCCTAGATTCAGTCCTGGGACATCTCCTGTAAACAGTTGAGTAAAAGCGTTTTGGTTACAGTCGTGATTTTTAAGGAATATTATTGTACTTTAAAAGTTCACACTTAGAAACTTTTTCTCATAGAATCACCAATGTTATCCTATGGAAGGAAATTCACTTAGAAGTTAAAAACTGTTATCGTTACTTTTTCTTACTCAGTGTTTGATCCTGGATCCAGCACTGGTGCATCTCCTGTAAACAGTTGAAAGAATGCGTTTAAGTCATACAGGCGATTTTTAGGAATATTTGTAGTTTGTGAAAATCGACACTTTGAAACTTTTCTGCTGAAAACCAGACAATGGATTCCTATGGAAGGTTACTGGTAAGTACGGTTAAAATTACTTTTCAGGATCAGTACTGGGCTGAAAGATGCAGCACTGAGGTCTCTCCTGATAACAGGTGAGTAAATCGGAATTCGTATTTCGGGTGATTTTAGAGGAATATTTTAAAGTTCCAAAACTCCACACTTAGAAGAATTTCCAAGTGAAACCAGTCAATGTTAGCCTATGGAAGGAAATTCAAGTTACTGGTAAGTACGGTTAAAATTACTTTTCAGGACCAGTACTGTGCTGAAAGATGGTCTCTCCTGATAACAGGTGAGTAAATCAGAATTCGGATTTCGGCTGATTTTAGAGGAATATTTGTATGTTTCAAAAATCAACACTTAGAAACTTTTTCAGCAAAAGCAGGCAATGATATCCTATGGAAGGAAATTCAAGTTACTGGTAAGTACGGTTAAAATTACTTTTGAGGATCAGTACTTGGCTGAAAGATGCAGCACTGAGGTCTCTCCTGATAACAGGTGAGTAAATCGGAATTCGTATTTCGGCTGATTTTAGAGGAATATTTTAAAGTTCCAAAACTCCACACACAGAAGAATTTCCAAGTGAAACCAGTCAATGTTAGCCTATGGAAGGAAATTCAAGTTACTGGTAAGTACGGTTAAAATTACTTTTCAGGACCAGTACTGGGCTGAAAGATGCAGCACTGAGGTCTCTCCTGATAACAGGTGAGTAAATCAGAATTCGGATTTCGGCTGATTTTAGAGGGATATTTGTATGTTTCAAAAATCAACACTTAGAAACTTTTTCAGCAAAAAGCAGTCAATGATATCCTATGGAAGGAAATTCAAGTTACTGGTAAGTACGGTTAAAATTACTTTTGAGGATCAGTACTGGGCTAAAAGATGCAGCACTGGGTTCTCTCCTGATAACAGGTGAGTAAATCGGAATTCGTATTTCGGCTGATTTTAGAGGAATATTTTAAAGTTCCAAAACTCCACACACAGAAGAATTTCCAAGTGAAACCAGTCAATATTAGCCTATGAAACAAATTCAAGTTACCGGTAAGTACGGTTAAAATTACTTTTCAGGATCAGTACTCGGCTGAAAGATGCAGCACTGAGGTATCTCCTGATATGTTTCAAAAATCAACACTTAGAAACTTTTTCAGCAAAAAGCAGGCAATGATATCCTATGGAAGGAAATTCAAGTTACTGGTAAGTACGGTTAAAATTACTTTTGAGGATCAGTACTGGGCTGAAAGATGCAGCACTGAGGTCTCTCCTGATAACAGGTGAGTAAATCGGAATTCGTATTTCGGCTGATTTTAGAGGAATATTTTAAAGTTCCAAAACTCCACACTTAGAAGAATTTCCAAGTGAAACCAGTCAATGTTAGCCTATGAAGGAAATTCAAGTTACCGGTAAGTACGGTTAAAATTACTTTTGAGGATCAGTACTGGGCTGAAAGATGCAGCACTGAGGTCTCTCCTGATAACAGGTGAGTAAATCGGAATTCGTATTTCGGCTGATTTTAGAGGAATATTTTAAAGTTCCAAAACTCCACACTTAGAAGAATTTCCAAGTGAAACCAGTCAATGTTAGCCTATGAAGGAAATTCAAGTTACCGGTAAGTACGGTTAAAATTACTTTTGAGGATCAGTACTGGGCTGAAAGATGCAGCACTGAGGTCTCTCCTGATAACAGGTGAGTAAATCAGAATTCGTATTTCGGCTGATTTTAGAGGAATATTTGCACAATGGTGAAGGGAGGGGCGGGGCCTGAGGTGACATCTGTGCAAACGCGCCCCGTGGCGCGTTCTAAGTTGGGGGATTAAGTCCCCTTGAATCATGAGGGTCCCTACGGGCCAACTAGCCCACCAGGAACCTCCAGTATGCGCCAGGAGGCTGCGTTGCAGAGACATTTACAGAGGCCACACCCCTTTTACACCTCTCTGCAACGCAGCTCTGTGGCGCTTTCTGGACGTACCTGTTGGGCTAGTTGGCCCCCAGGGACCCTCAGGATTGAAGAGGATTTAATTCCCCATCTTAAAACGCGCCACGGGGCCTGTTTGCACACATGTCACCTGAAGCCCCGCCCCCTCCCTTCACCACTGTGCGAACGCGCCCCGTGGCGCGTTTTAAGTCGGGGGATTAACTCCCCTTGAATCCTGAGGGTCCCTGGGGTGCAACTAGCCCACCATATACCTCCAAAAAGCGCCATAGAGCTGCGTTGCAGAGAGGTGTAAAAGGGGCGTGGCCTCTGTACACCTCTCTGCAAGGCAGCCCCTGGCGCATACTGGAAGGTTCCTGGTGGGCTAGTTGGCCCCAGGGACCCCAGTATTCAAGGGAGTCGTTCCCCCTCTGCAAACGCGCCAGGGGCGCGTTTGCAGAGTGGTGAAGGAAGGGTCGGGGCCTGCGGGCCCAATCGTTTTTTTTTTTTCCTTCTGAAGGGGGCTGTGTGGCCCCCTTCCTTTCCTATTTTTAGGCCCTGGGGACCCCATCCCCCAGGGCCTTTCCTACCTACTAAAATTAAAATTAAAAAAAACGAGAAGGGGCCGCGTGGCCCCCTTCCCTGGGCCTGTATTGGCCCCGGGGACCCCATCCCCGGGGCATGGCCTCTTTTTTTATTTGGAGGGGGCTGCGTGGCCCCCTCCTCAGGCCATTAAGGCCCGGGGACCCCATCCCCGGGGCCGGCCTTGCACTTTTTTTTTTTTTAAATTTTTGTTACTTTGGGGAGGGGGCTGCGTGGCCCCCCTCCGTGGCCTCTTATGGCCCCGGGGACCCCATCCCCGGGGCCTGGCCTCTCGTTGGGGACTGTGGGGGTCCCTAAACCCCCACAGTCCCGCCGGCTCCCCGTGTCCTACGGGAGCCGGCATTGCTTACACATGGGGAGCAGCTAACATGCTGCTCCCCATGTGGAAAGCAGTCGGCTTTGGATATTGGAAGAGAGAGCAGGTTTCCTGCTCTCTCTTCCAATATCCAAAGCAGTTTGCAATGACAGGACGGGAGCCGCGAGGCTCCGTCCTGTCATTGCAAACAGCAGTGTCCCGGGGTAGGCACCCGGGACACTGCAGGAGCCGGCCCTGGGGGTGTTGGTCCCCAGGGCCATCAAGAGCTCCAGGAGGGGGCCGCGCGGCCCCCTCCCTACATTTGAAAGCCCGGGGAGGTGGTGGTCCCCGGGGCTCTGGGAGTCCAAAACGGACCCCCATTTTAATTTTCTTAGTGCCCCGGGAGGTGGTGGTCCCGGGGCATGTGAGGGCTGGAGCCCCCACACAGGTTTTTTTAAATAAAAAGAAGCCCGGGGAGGTGGCGGTCCCCGGGGCTTGGAGGCCCTAGAGGCCCCCACACATAAAATTAACCCCCCAGCATGCCCCGGGACTTGGCCCACCCGGGGGCCAGTGCTATCGAGCGCGGAGACCGCGCTTCGATTTTTTGGCAGGGTTCGCGCTCCCTGAGCGCATCCTGCCGATTTAAAAAAAAAAAAAAATTTTTGCCCAGGGGTCCTTGTGGGACCCCTGAGCAGACCTAGGGGTCAGGGTGTTTCTACCCTGCCCCCTTTGTGCGCTTTGCGCACTTGTTTCTGTCCCTCGGTTCTACCGAGGACAAAATGGCTGCCAACACTTCCTGGTTTGGAGTGTTGACAGCCAATTAACATAAAGCTCGTGCTCGGGAGGATCCGCGGCCCTAGATATCACTATCTTTTTACTTTTGATTTTCTCAGCAACTACTGAACGGATTTACACCATTTAACAAAAGGGTTCTTTCTGAACCAAGAACTACCTCTTTGCCAAATTTGGTGTAATTCCGTTCAGCAGTTCGGGCTGTAGCTGTGTCTAAAGTTTCCTATGGAAAATTGCATGGGGAAAACGCGTTTTGGGACCCCCTTTTTCTCGGCCCCCGCTTGACGAATCCCCGAGACTTTTAGGGTAGGAGCGGACCGGAGCGGGCCATAAAGTTTGAAAATTTTGCGAAGATACGTCAACCGGCAAGAGAGTTATTTCAAATAGAATGTCGCGGATTTCCTATGGATAATAGGTTGTAACTATAACTATCTACTGGCGACCGCCAGTAGATAATATATATATATATATATATATACATATATTACCTACTGGTATAGTTAGGACCTAATTTCCAGTGGAAAATTTTTTTTTGACTTAGCTATAACTTTGGCATTGTTTGACCAATCTTCATGAAATGTTCCAAAGAAAGTGTCAAGGTAGGTTCTGGTCATCTTGAAAAGTTTGGGGGTGATCCGTGCGTTGGGGATTGAGGAATAGGGGTGCAAGAAAGGGTGCGTTTGTAATGTTAATTTCCATAGGAACGCGTTGGTGAACCTACAGCCCGAACCGCTGGACGGAATTATACCAAATTTGGCAGAAAGGTAGATGTTGTTACGCAGATTGGGCTTTTTGTTATTTGATGCAAATCTGTTCAGTAGTTTTTGAGAAATGTAAGCTGCAATTTATAGATATATCTCTGGTCGCGGATATTTTGTGACAGTTTCGTGATGAATCGCGAATGCACACGCCAACGGGAATGATCTGATTAGCTGGACGCAACCTGAACAGAAAGTTGCACCCGCCATTTTATCATCCGGGAATGGTTACCAGGGCTGAAAATTTGTGTGAAAGCAGACATAAGGGGTCAGGGTGGAGATACTCTGACCCCATGTTTGAGAAATGGGTGTGTTAGTGACACAAGTTGTGTGTCCAAAATAGATTTTTTTGATCATTCACGATGATGCTGCGACTGCCAGCGCGGCCCCCCGTGTACCATCACTGGGACATTGCGAATATAATGAAAATATAAAATATATATATTTATACACACTCACCGGTCACTGTCACACACTCATGTACACACTCACAAAATCACTCGGACACTTATACAGCCATTCACATATCCACTCACACACTTATACATCCAGTCACATACCCACTCAGATACTCATGCACTTGCTCACATACCCATTCAGGTACTTATGCACCTACTTACAGACTTACTCAGAGAGTGATGCACCCATGTAGAGACCCACTCAGAGACTCATGCACCCACTTACAGACCCACTCACATACTCACATATGTACTCACAGACCCACTTCCACTAAGACACTCATATACCCAATCACAGATCCACTGAGATACTCATACACTCACTCATACACCCATACAGTCACTCCCACACTCAGTCACAGACCGTTTCAGAGACTTATGTACTCAGTCAGTTACTCATACACTCAGAAACTCACACACCCACTCAGAAACTCACTCATATATACACACCCACTCACTCACCCATTCAAGGCACATGCATCCACTCACAGACCCACCTGACACTCGACCTCCCAGTCACAGACCCACTCAGACTTTCATGCATGCATGCATTCACTCACCCACTCAGAGACTTAGCTCTCTCTCACAGACCCATTGAGACACTCATACACCCACTCACAGATCCACTCAGACACTATGTCCACTCACAGACTCACTCAAACGCTCACACACCCATACAGTCACTCACAAAGTCACTCATAGACCCACACAGAGACTTATGCACCCAGTTAGTTATACACTCAGATACTCATGTAGCCATGCACAGTTGCACTCACAGAACCACGCACTCACTGACAGAACCACTCAGACACTCATGCTGCCAGTCATAGACCCACTGAGAGACTCATGCACTCACTCACAAATCCACTCAGACACTCATGCACCCACTCACTCACCCATTCCGACACCCACTTAGAGACTCATGTATCCACTCACAGATCCAGTCAGACAGTCATATACTTACTTCCAAATGCACAAAGGCACTCATTCAGCTACTCAGAAATTGAGTGAGAGACTTACACAACCAATCACAGACCCATGACGACACTGATGCACCCACTCATAGTTATACTAAGGCAGTCATGCATTTTATTACAGAAGTATTGATAGACTGATGCATTGTCTCACATATCCCCTCAAATACGTATACAGTGGATGAGAGACTTAGTGATACAGTGAAACATGCAGTCATAGATTACACTCAAAAAGTTTGCACTGTGTTATAGAGATTTTAAGGGAGTTGTACATGCTATTATATAGTCATTTAGGTAGTAATGTGTTTAGTCTGTTGGTTATAATACATTTTGAAGGTATAAGTTTTGAATGTGGTGGTGACAATTGAATGTCTACATTTATTTTGTCATTTTGCGATGTATTCGTGGTGACCGCAGCTACTGCTATCATCGTAATGCCCAGTGTGACTGCGAAAATGGAAAATCGGTTTAAATTATTGTTTTTGTGCAAACTCCCTACTAACATATGACTTTAAACAGTGCAGTAATAATTCCCTAGCGTCTAAAATACTGTAAAATGTATGCATATATGTGTTTTGCACCCCCTAAAAACAGCACGCTTGTCGCGGTTACCGGAGTCATCAAATTCACTGAAAAAACCAAAGGTTACAGGGACGTTATAGTTAGGAATTAACATTTAATAAACCTTAGAAATTCGCAGAAAAAAACAAAGGTTAGAGGGACATTATAGTTAGGAAATAGAATTTAAAAAAAACTTGGAAATTCACTGAAAAAGGCAAAGGTTACAGGAACGTTATAGTTAGGCTGACATTTCACTCATACAAAACAAGAGAAATTCATCAGTTACAGTTAGCTGAGCTAACTATTACTTGCGCCCTGGCAATGCACTGCTTATGACCTCACATATAACAACACACATGGCATGGTCAGTGACATCACTGAGGACATCTCAAATGACAACACTGATGATTTCATCCACAGAATCTCTGACTCACCCACTCACGTCCCAATATAACCTTTGATAGCCCCACTCCAACTCCAACTTCCACACTACCATTCTCAAAACCATTGACACACCCATGCCAGTACTTACATACCCACTCCCTGATTCATAGGTCTACACACACATCAACTCAGTCACCCATACAGCCACTCATATACCAACTCACTCACTAATACAGCCACTGATATATCCACTCACACACCCATGCAGCCACTCACACACTGTCAGTCACCCATAGAGCTACTCACACACCAAATCACAATCACATAGAGTCAATCACACAGCCACCTATTCACCTATGCAGTTATACACACACCCACTCACTTATTCATACAGATACTAACAAATACTCACTCGCCTATTCTGTCAGTGACACAAGCACACACTCACCCATACAGCCACTCTCACAATCACTCACTGACACATACAGTCACTCATATACTCCTACACTCACCTATACTGTCTTCCACATATGCATACTCTTCCATTAGGCCTGTTAGTGGCCCCTACAATACACCCATAGGATGGCCCCTTTTAGCTTTTTCTTTTTCTATTCCTCAGAGTAGTGAAGAAAGGAAGGGCCTGGCATCCGAAGACCTCTTAGCAATCCCACCGTGTGGGACTTACTGGAGGTAACAGGAGGGTTAGTTGACCCCCAAGGACAACCTTGGGGGCCAACTACCCCTCCTATTACCTCCAGTAAGTCCCACACAGTAGCATTGGTAAGTACTCATAGCAGGCCATGCCCCCCTTAACCACCAGTCTGCAAACGCGCTCCCCAGTGCACTCTTGGATGGAGAGTGAAGTCCCCTTCACTGCTGGGGATGGTTAGGGGCCAACTAGCCGACCTGTTACCTCCAGTAAGCCCCACACAGTGGGATTGCTGAGAGGTGGACAAAGGCCATGCCTCTTTTGTCCACCCCACTGCAAACGCGCCTCCTGGCACACTCTTGGTTGGGGAAGGAAGTCCCCTTACCTCCTGAGGGTCCCTGGGGGCCAACTAGCCCTCCTGTTGCCTCCAGTAAGCCCCACACGGCTGGATTGCTGAGAGTGGTCTGAGGCCACGCCCCCTTTTTACACCACTCTGCAAACGCACCACCTGGCGCACTGCTGCTCAGGGGATGAAGTCCCCTTCAGTTCTGAGGTTCTCAGGACACAAGAGGACCTCATCACCCCACCAGCAGTGCGCCAAGAGGCGCGTTTGCAGAGTGGTGTAAAAAGGGGCATGGCCTCGGACCACCTCTCAGCAATCCCACTGTGTGGGGATTACTGGAGGTACCTGGTGGTCTATTTGGTCCCTAAGGATCCTTAGGATTGAAGGGGACTTAATCCCCCAATTCAGAACGCGCCAGGAGGCGCGTTTGTACAGTGGTTGAGGGAGGGGGCGGGGCCTCCGGCGAGATGCCGGCTTTTCCTTTTTTAAAATATTTTAAGACGGGGGCTGTGTGGCCCCCTTGATTTTTGTATTTTTGGGCCCTGGTGACCCCCTCCCCAGGGCCTGATCATTTTTTATAAAAAAGAGAAACAGGAAGGGGGCCGCGTGGCCCCCCTTCCTTGGGCCACTATAGGCACCGGGGACCCTATCCCCCGGGGCCTGGCCTCGTTTTTATATATTTTTTCCTTTTACCAGGGAGGGGGGCCATGTGGCCCCCCTCCCCTGGGCCACTTCTGGCCCCAGGGACCCCATCCCCCGGGGCCTGGCCTTGTTTTTTCTTTTCTTTTTCTGGGAGGGGGGCCGCGTGGCCCCCCTCCCCTGGGCCACTTCTAGCCCCGGGGATCCCATCCCCTGGGGCCTGGCCAGCCTGTTTTTTTGTGGGGGCACCATGTGGCCCCCCTCCTGAGGCCAACTATGGCCCCGGGGAACCCATCCCCCGGGGCCCGGCCTTATTGTTTTTTTTTTTAAATCATGAAAAGGAAGGGGGGCGAGTGGCCCCACTCCCGGGCCACCTCTGGCCCCTGGGACCTCATCCCCCAGGCTGGCCCTCAAGTTGGGGACCATGGAGGGAGCCCCAATGCCCCCACGGTCCCTGCCAGCTCTCCGCCTCCTGCGGGAGCCGGCATTGCTTTTGGACAAGGGGAGCTGCTAACATGCAGCTCCCCTTGCCCAAAAGCAATTCTGCTTTGCTTCTTGGAAGCAAAAGCAGGTTTCCTGCTCTTGCTTCCAAGAAGCAAAGCAGTGTTTGCTATGGCAGGGCGGGAGCCGTGCTCCTGCCCTGCCATAGCAAACGGCAATGTCCCGGGGGTGGGCACCCCGGGACATTGCAAGAGCCTGCCCGGGGGGGTGGCGGTCCCCAGGGCCATGGAAGGCTCCACGAGGGGGGCCGTGCGGCCCCCCTCCAACATATGTGCAAAGCCCCAGGGAGGTGGCAGCCCCGGGGCTGGGGGTCCGCTACAGACCCCCAAATTTAAATTACTGTATGCCCTGGGGAGGTGGTGGTCCCCGGGGCAGTGTGAGGGGGGCAGGAGCCCCCACCCACACTTTCTTTCTTTTTTTTAGAAAGCCCCGGGGAGGTGGCAGTCCCCAGGCTGCGGGGGGGCACGAGGTGCCCCACAATTAAAGTCAAAAGCCCCAGGGAGGCGGCGGTCCCCAGGGCAGCATGGAGGGAAGGAGCCCCCCCACGCATTTCATAAAAACACAGCCCCGGGGAGGTGGCAGTCCCCGGGGCTGTGTGGGGGCTGCGTGCCCCCCCTGCATATTATAAATAAAGCCCTGGGGAGGTGGCAGTCCCCGGGGCTGCCGGGGCCCCAGCACCATTATTACATATTGCCCCCGGGACCTGGCCCACCCCGGGGCTTTAACCGCTTCGCCGCGATCGAAATTCCGCCCAGGTGCTTGACATTCCGATCGCGGGTGTGGTCGTGACAAGCTCAGCTCGTCATGCGCACAGCGCAACCGCGCAGCATGACGAGCTGAGCTCGTCATGAGCATCGAAGGGGTTAAGAAAACAAAGTGCGGGATACCGCACTTTATTTTTTTTTAACATTTTCGTCCGCATTCGCACACCCAGCACGACTCCGGCCGAATTTTTTTAAAAAAAAAGCTTTTTTTGGGCCTAACTTAGACCAAAAGTCTAACTTTACTACTACTAAAGTTAGGCTTTTGGTCTAAGTTCAGACCAAAAGACTAACTTAGACCAAAAGTCTAACTTTAGTAGTAGTAAAGTTAGACTTTAGGTCTAAACTTAGACTTCAGTTCTGAACTTAGACTTTTGGTCTAAGTTTACCTTTGTGAATCAGGCCCAATGTTCGTACTTACGGCCACCATGTTAGTGTGTAACTTTAATGTAACGTTTTATCCAAAATGGCAGTACCAATGTCTCTCCTTATGGCTTTGTTACAAGGTTAAGTGCTGCTATGAAATTTCTTCTCTCAGTGGGCACAGAGTCAATTAGCACCAACAATAATGCACACGCTCTCCCTGGCCACATTATTACAATCATGTGAACACAGCTTGGTGTGCCAGATACTCCTCACTGCAACCGCTCAATGTGGTCAGTGTGAGCATGTGCATTATTAGTATTGGTGCCAATGGTTTTTGTTCCGATCAAGTGATCGGAATGAATCTGTTGAACCTGCTGTGTCGACAAAAAAATATATATATATTTAAACTATGCAGGTGCCTCTGTCTTAATTAATGACAACAGGGTGAACAGAATGGAAGTATTTCTATGGCTCCTTATATTTGTTTTTTTTAAAACATAGTCATTTTACGAGTTACGGGAAATCGTGAATCTACAGACCGAATTCGTGAAATTGCTCGATGACCCAGGCAAAACTTGCTTTCAGATTGGATACTTTTGGACCCCACCCATATACATGCACGCCACACCCAAAAACATTTAGGGCAAGATGTATCAAGCATTTTTCCAGTCGCAAACGTATCGATTTGCAGAATCGGGCCATTTGCAACCAGTAAATGGCATTCTGGTATGTATCATTACCAAATTGCGATTCTGTAACCTGTTACTGAATTGCATTCTGGAATTGCAAATACATACCGATTCAGTATTCGGAAGTGGCTTGTATAGGGTGTCCCTTCCTAATACCAAATCGTAGTGGTATGTAAGAATGTTTAGTGACCGAAATCCGGTCACTAAACATTCACATTTTACCACCTACTTTAAGTAGGTGGTAACTCATTTACCATCGGAAAGGGGCCCCCAAGGGACCCCTTACCCTTTGTGAATGTGGGCGGCAACAGTTTTCTAAGACCTGGCAGTGGTCCCACAAATCACTGCCTACTCTTAAAAAATTAAAAAGAAACATTTTCATTTTATTTTACATGCACCCTGTTTTCCTTTAAGGAAAATGGGATGCATTTAATAAAATATTGCTTTATTTAAAAGCAATCACAGACATGGTGGTCTGCTGACCCCAGCAGGCCAGTATCCCTGTGATTTTAGTGATTCCTAATGGGTTGCAAATTGCAACCTACCTCATTAATATTCATGAGGTAGGTTGAATTGCGACCCACTAGGAATTGCTAAATTAAGCTCTGTGAGTTTCATACATTAGGAATAGTAATTGCCTAATTGCGATTCGAAGAAAATCGCAATTAGGTAATCTCTATTCACAATATTGATACACCTGGCCCTTAGTTCTCTACTGAACTCTGTTCAAAGAGGATCCAGAAGGAGTGCTTGTCTGATTTTTGGAAAAATGGCAGAAGCTTTAACCTCTCAGCAGGAAAAAGATCCACAGGTTGTTCAAGAGGAGGAGGAAGATGTTTGGAAACAGTTCACTATCTCTCCAGGTGAAAAAAGTGACTGCGAAGTAAGTCAAATGTACTTTTTGTGGCAAGCAGTTGTCAAGAGGGACTCTCACTGTACTAGCAGCATGTGGAAACACCTCAAGACAATACATGATAGAGTATACAATAGGATGATGTGGGAGAGAGCTGGTGCCTCAGGGGAGTCCAGCTCTGCTACATCTTCTGGACAACCATTTTCTACTCCACAAGTAACCATACCCGCTACCTGTGTAGAACTACATGGCATGGCCATTCACTGTGCAAAGTGCCACATGCTTGCTGCACTTAAAATCTCTTCTGTTCCTTAGATTTCAACACAGTCAAAAAGCATCACTGTTAGCTTTTTTTTGTTCCTCCAGTTGGTTCATAATGTTTTTTGAAAAATGAAGCAAGTTTTTCTTTGCAATTGCCTTTTCTTACAGTTTTTGTACCCTGTTTAGTTTTTGTTTAAGAAATAAAAAAACAACAAAAAAACTGTTAAAAAACCTTTAAAAAACAAAAGGTTCTTTTTAGAACCACCATTTGTCCAATCAAAGAGCTGACTCCCTGTTTTTATTGTTTCAGTGTGTGCCTTTGGGTGTATCATGTATGTATTAGTGTGTGCCTGCATGTGTCAGTATATGCATCAGTGTGTGCCTGGATATATCAGTGTGTGCCTGGGTGTGTTAGTATATGCATCAGTGTCTGCCTGGGTGTGTCAGCATATATATGAGTGTGTGCCTGGGTGTGTCAGGGTATGCATCAGTGTCTGTCTGGGTATGTCAGTGTACGTATCAGTGTGTGCCTGGCTGTGTTAGCATATATATGAGTGTGTGCCTTGATGTGTTAGTGTATGCATGAGTGTGTGCATGGGTATGTCAGTGTGTCCTTGGGTGTGCCAGTGTATGCATCAGTGTGTGTCTGGGTGTGTCAGTGACTTCATTAGTGTCTGCCTGGGTTTGTCAGTGTATGCATCAGTGTGTGCCTGGGTGTGCCAGCCCATCCGTCAGTGTGTGCCTGGGTGTGTTGGTGTATGTATCAGTGTGTGCCTGGGTTTGTTAGTGTATGCATCGGTGTCAGACTGGGTTTGTCAGTGTATATATGAGTGTGTGACTGAGTGTGTCTGTGTATGCACCAGTGTGTGTCAGTGTAGGCATCAGTGTGTGCCTGGGTATCTCAGTGTAGGCATCAGTGTATGCCTGGGTGTTTTAGTGTATGCATCAATGTGCGACTGGGTGTGTCAGAGTATGCATCAAAGTTGCCTGGGTGTGTTAGTGTATAAATGAGTATGTACCTGGGTGTGTCAGTGTGTACATAAGTGTGGGCCTGGGTGTGTTAGTGTATATATGAGTTTGTGCCTGGGTGTGTCAGCTTATGCTTGAGTATCTGCCTGAGTGTGTCAGTGTATGTATCAGTGTGTGCCTGGGTATGTCAGTGAATGCATCGGTGTATGCCTGGGTGATTTAGTGTATGCATCAGTGTGTTCCTGGGTGTGTCAGTGTATGCATGAGTGTGTACATAGGTGTGTTAGTGCATGTATGAGTTTGTGCCTGGATTTGTCAGTGTATGCATCAGTGTGAGCCTGGGTGTGTCAGCATATGCATGAGTGTCTGCCTGGGTGTGTCAGTGTATGCATTAGTGTGTGTGTGGGTGTGCTAGTGTATGCATCAGTGTGTGCCTGGGTTTGTCAGTGTATGCATCAGTGTACGCCTGGGTGTTTTAGCTTGACTGGGTGTGTTACTGTATATATGAGTGTGTGTGCCTGGGTGTGTCAGCGTATGCATTAGTGTCTGACTGGGTATGTCAGTGTATGCCTGAGTGTGTGCCTGTATATGTTAGTGTATGTATGATTGTGTGCCTGGGTGTGTCAGTGTATACATCAGTGTTTGCCTGGGTGTGTTAGTGTATGAATCAGCGTGCACCTGGGTGTATCAGTGTATGCATGAGTGTGTACCTAGGTGTGTTAGTGCATGTATGAGTGTGTGCCTGGGTGTGTCAGTGTATGCATCAGTGTGTGCCTGGGTGTGTCAGCATATACATGAGTGTCTGCCTGGGTGTGTCAGTGTATGCATCAATGTGTGCCTGGGTGTGTTAGTGTATGCATCAGTGTGTGCCTGGGTGTGTCAGGGTATTCATCAGTGTATGCCTGGGTGTTTTAGCAAATGCATCAGTGTGTGACTGGGTGTGTTAGTGTATATATGAGTGTGTGCCTGGGTGTGTCAGCATGTGCATGGGTTTCTGCCTGGGTGTGTCAGTGTATGCATGAGTGTGTGCCTGGGTATGTCAATGTATACATCAGTGTGTGCCTGAGTGTGTTAGTATATGCATCAGTGTTTGTCTGGGTGTGTCAGTGTATGCATTAGTCTATGCCTGGGTGTTATAGTGCATGCCTCAGTGTGTGCCTGGGTGTGTCAGTGTGTGTATGAGTGTGTACCTAGGTATGTTAGTGCATGTATTAGCGTGTGCCTGGGTGTGTCAGTGTATTCATAAGTGTATATCTGGGTTTGTTAGTGTGTGGATGAGTGTGTACCTGCATGTGTCAGTCTATACATCAGTGTGTGCCTGGGTGTGTTAATGTATGCATCAGTGTGTGCCTGGGTGTGTCAGTGTAAGCATCAGTGTGTGCCTTGGTGTCTCACTGTATGCATCAGTGTATACCTCTGTGTGTCAGTGTATACATGACAGAATGTCTGGGTGTATTATTGGATGCATTAGTGTTTGAGTGGGTGTGTCAGTGTCTGCATTGGTAAAGGCTTGGGTGTTGTTACTCTTTACAAATTTTTAATCCTCCTTTGGCGATCACAGTACTTTTAATTCTTCTCATCACATGCCCTTCATTTATATTTCCATTTACTTTTTGTAAACATCCTACTCACTTTCATCCACCTTTTATACAATCATGCCTCTTCTAACAAATTGTATTTAAACTACACCAGAATTCACATACCTGTTAAATGTGTTTGGTGGTCTGTATTCTTGTTTCTCAGCGTCTGTTAGAATCTCTTCTCACTGAAAATGCACACAAAATAAGCAAGAGACTGGTAGACCACTTTCATACAAGGGAAGCATTAATGAATGGCAACCTTTTCAACTTTGCTTTTAAGGTTACTCTGTCAGAAAACAAATCACAACATCCCTTTCATATTTAACTTATGGTTTTTCCCTTCTAAATCTTCAGCATTGTTAACCATTTCTAACACTCCTCTAAACAAGGCCCAATTTGGTGGGGGTTTTGAGCAGAATCGCGGATCCGCTGCGCCACTCAGTGCGACCCCTGTGTAATTTCGTGCCAGATTCACAAATCTATACAGGAGTCCAGTAAACCATGTAAAATTGTACTACTATGAGTTTGCATCTACATTTTACTTTATTGGATAGTTCTGATTTAGAAAATAATTCCTCCATAATAACGAATGTGTCTAAACCACTCTACTTTTACGTCTGAAAGTACAGTCTCTTCAGAACCCTTGCTCCCACAATATTTTAGCTCAGTTTCCAAAGCAGCCCCATTTGGAACACTCTCTTGTACCAATTAGTCAAATGTTCACAACCCTTTTTGTGAGCAGCATAATAGCTTCAAGTTCAACTGTAGCATGTATGCTTGACTGTTTGGAAATTTAATTATATCCAAAATAGCATAACATTTTATTCATTTTTCCTAAGCCAATCACATATCTACTTCATTTCTGCTGAAAATCTCTACCTAATGTTAGCTACCTGCATAGTTACACCATCCAATGAAATGTGTTCTTTTTTAAATTAGATGCTGCCCTCCACTTTAACTGCCTTTCATTTTGAAAAATGTCTCATTCAACTCCAGCCTTCTCCTGTGTGCTATTCCTTCTTGCCTTCAAAATGGTTAGAGTGTGGACTGTGGGTCATTGCTTTGTGTTTTGGGCTAGAGAGTGTGCTAGAAAGAGTGGCATTGACAAGGACTTGGGTTTTCCTAATGTGGACATTACTTGCGTTGGTCAGAGATGGTTAACCCCTTTGCTGCTAGGCCTTTTCCCCCTGTGCTAAGCCTTTTTTGGGCTTTTTAAGGTAGTGCACGCTTAGGCCCCGTAAAGTTTTGTCCACATTAGGTATCCATGCCAAATTTGCGTCCTTTTCTTCCAACGTCCTGAGGATTCTAAAGGTACCCAGGTCTTGTGGATTCCCTTGGAGGGCACAGAGAAAATAGCCAAAATACAGCTAAAGTTTGGATTTATTGGGAAAAATCCAGAAAGAAGTGCTGCTCAAGAAAGCATCTGTTTTTTTTCCCTGCAAATGCTATCAATGGCTTTGGTTGCACTTCATGTTTAACATCATGGATGAGGAAATGGTGCCTAACCTGCACTTTTGGTTATGGACATTTCTGTGAGTCCGGCACCAGGCTCTACGTTCCGGTCATGTTTCTACTTTAAATAGTCCACCTTCCTTGACAGTCAATATCTAGACCAGTAGGAGCAGGCAGTTGACTCAACTTGACCGCAGAGACCATCCTTCTCCCAAGACCATTTACGCCTCCATTCAGAACCACTAACTTCTCTTGCAAGACATACTGAGCATTTTGCTATGAGACCTTCTGCCTTGAGAAAGCCCTTGGCCTGCCGGCCATAAGGATGAAACACGTGTCGGCTGTTTGTTTAATTTATTTCTGGCAACCAATAAATACAGTATACCACATCAAAAACAAAATTGGATGTTGGATTTTGTACCCCAGGAACTCACGTACATAAACCGGGCACCAACCTATCATATGTTTTGAATAATCTACTTTAATCCAGTGGCCCTTGGGTGAAGCCACCTGATAGGCACGTGTCACATCAAGAATTGGGTCCTGTCCCCATTGTGTGTGAACCCAGGCAGCACCCACCCCCTTAACTAGTTAAAGGTATCAATGAAGGGTTTGTGGTACTAAAATCACCATCTCCCCAGTTTTCAGGAACAGGCAGACGTTTGTAAGAAAACTAACAATTTCTACACAGTTCAGTCATTTTAGTGGGACATACCCTATTTTTCCTATTTTTTGTGCTTTCAACCTCCTTCCAGTTAGTGGTAGAAATGGGTGTGAAACCAAAAATGGATCCTGGAAAGGTATACATTTGTTAAAAGTGGTGAAATTGTGAATTCAGCAAGGGGTCATTTGTGTAGATCTTTCACGATTTTCCTATAGAAAATAACAGCTAAAATAAAAAAATATTGAAATTGAGTTGAAAAAAATCCCTTTGTGTCTACGTTTTCATCTGCAACAACTTCTAACTATGGGAGATTTTCAAAAGCAATATACTGTTTGTCTGCTGGACCCTTATGGTTGAGGTGATATATACGGCTTGTAGGTTCTCTAAGAAACCGAGCTACACAGAGCCAATAACTGAATCGCACTTTTCAATGGTTTTTCATTGTGTACAGCAATTAATTGGGTAAAATATAAAGAGTGAAAAATAAGTACCAAGTAAACCTATGTATTTCAAAAATGGGCAGTGGCCGTTTGCACATCTTTGAATTTGTGGGTACCCATACTAGCATGTGAATTATAGGGCATTTCTTAAAATGACTTCTTTCTTACACACTGTCTTACATTTGGAAGGCAGAAATGCATAGAAAGACAATTGGTAATAACACTTGTTCTGTGATCCCCTAAGTCTCCCGATAAAAATGGTACCTCACTTGTGTGGGTAGGCCTAGTACCCACAACAGGAAACAGTCCAAAATATAATGTGTATACATCACATTTTCCCACTGAACACTGACCCTTTTTTTGCAATGTGCCTGCTGTGGATTTTGGGTCCTAGCTCAGCCAGCACCTAGGTAAACCTAGAAAAACTAGACACCCAGGGAAATCCAGGATGGGGTGACTTGTGTGGCTCTCACTAGGTTCTGTTACCCAGAATCCTTTGCAAGCCTCAAAAGTTGTAAAACAAAAACATTTTCCTCACATTTCTGTGAGGGAAAGTTCTGGAATCTGTGGGGAGCCACAAATTTGCACCCACCCAGTAGTTCCCCAAGTCTCCTGATAAAAATGGTATCTCACTTGTGTGGGTAGGCTTAGTGCCCACGACAGGAAACGGGCCAAAACGCAATGTGGACACATCTCAGTTTTCCACTAAAAAGTGACGCTTTTTTTGCAATGTGCCCAGCTGTGGATTTTGGGCCCTAGCTCAGCCAGCACCTAGGGAAACCTAGCAAACCTGTAGAGTTTTGAAAGCTAGACACCCAGGGGAATCCACGATGGGGTGACTTGTGTGGCTCTCACCAGGTTCTGTTACCCAGAATCCATTGCAAACCTCAAACTTTGTAATACAAAATTCCTCTCATTTCTGTGATGAAAGGTTTTGGAATCTGTGGGGAGCCACAAACTTCCACCCACCCAGCATTCCCCAAAATCTCCCAATAAAAATGGAACCTCACTTGTGTGGGTATGCCTAGTGCCCATGACAGGAATCGGCCCAAAATGCAACATGGACACATTACATTTTTCTACTGAAAACTGACGCTTTTTTTGCAATGTGCCTAGCTGTGATTTTTGGGCCCTAGCTCAGCTGGCAGTTAGGGAAACCTAGCAAACCTGTAAAGTTTTTAAAACTAGACACCAATGGGAATACAGGATGGGGTGATATGTGTGGCTCTCACCAGGTTCTGTTACCCAGTATCCCTTGTAAACCTCGCACTTTGTCAAAAAAACACATTTACCTCACACTTCTGTGAAGGAACTATCTGGAATCTGCTGGGAGCCACAAACGTCCACCCACCCAGCATTCCCCAGGTCACCCAATATAAATGATACCTCACTTGTGTGTGTGGGCCAAGTGCCCGTGACATGGAAGAGCTGTATGTGTGTCAGAATGTTTTAAGAGTGTCTGTACGGGCACCAGAATGGGCTTGAGAGCATCTGTGTGTGTGAGCGGGTATTAGAGTGTTTGTCTAGGTGTCACAGTCGGTGTGAGAGTGTCTGTATGGGTGTGTGAGTGGGTGTGAGAGTATCTGTATGGGTGCCAGAGTAGATGTTGGAGTGTCTGTCTGGGTGTCACAGTGGGTGTAGGAGAGTCTGGGTGTTTGACTAGGTGTGAGAGTGTCTGGGTGTCACAGTGGGTGAGGGTGTCTGTATGGGTGTCAGTCAGAGTGGGTGGTGAGTATATATAATTTTTGTGATTTGCAGCAAGCCCTGCGGACCCATTGCAGATTTACATGGGGGGTCTACGCAGAGCCCGCGATGGATCCGCAGTTCTCACGCGTGGCAAAAAAAGATTTCAGGCATTTTGCTGCTCATTGTACATGTTTTTCCCACATCCATAACACACACATGGGCTCATGAAAGCTCTAACCTGACCCCTTCATTTAGTTTACTTGCTAATTTTCAGCCCTGGGGACCGTTTCCTGATATATAAAATGGTGGTCACAACTTTTCTATCAAGTTGCGGCCAGCCAATCATGACCTTGCTTTGGTGTATGAATTCGCGGAGCCAGCGTCGATGGATGCACAGATCGTCTTTGTCCCTAGATATATGAATTTCTTTTTCCTTTAAAATCTCAGGAACTGTTGAACGGTTTTACACCAAATAACCTAAAGCATGCTTTCTGGACCAAAAACTACCTTTCTGCCAAATTTGGTGTAATTCCATTCAGCAGTTCGGGCTGTAGTCATGTTCAAAATCCCTATGGGAAAATGCATTTTGGGACTCCACCTTTTTCTCAGCCCCCACTTGACAAATCACCCCACAACTTTCAAGATGGCAGGTGTGTAGTAAGTGACGTACTAATTTTGAAAGTTTTGTGAAGAGTTGTCAAACGGCGCAAAAGTTATGGGCAAAACAAAAAAATGCTTTTCCAATGGAAACTAAGGGCCTGATTTAGATCTTGGCGGATCAGGTCCTGATGCTGCTTTTTCAACGGTTTCACCGCCTGCCTACTTGATGGTCTGCACGCCATACTTAGATGTTCATGGATGAAAGACTGCCAGAGTCCCTCCAACTCCACCAAGATTTTTCACCCGTGTCGAAGGCGTCATAGGCAGAAGCGGCTGTCGGTGGGACTCCAACCAAGGTTACTGCCGAGCTAATCACGATGTGCCTTTCCATCAGGGCAACTGATATAACTGATGGTTATATGGCGGCCGCTGCGCGGTGAGGTGAGCGACCCTTGACCTCTGGGTAGGTCGTCCCCCCATCCGCACAGCGCCACCTGTGCGTCCAGCTCCCTGCTGCTGCTGATCTGAGGCCCTCCTCCACCCCCAGGCTACCACCTGCGCCTCATCCCTGGTGGCCAGTGGTAGGCCGTAGGTAGGTTCTTGTCGTTGTGAGCGTCACTGTTACTGTCTTTCCCCTCTATATTTGTGCCCCCACTGTTTTTCCACTGTTTTGCCCTTCCGTTCGGTGCCCCCACTGCTGTGACTGTTTTCGTTCTGTGCCCCCACTGTCTTTCCACTGTTTTTGCCCTTCCGTTCTGTGCCCCCACTGCTGTGACAGTTTTTCGCTCTGTGCCCCCACTGCTTTTCCACTGTTTTTGCCCTTCCGTTCTGTGCCCCCACTGCTGTGACTGTTTTTCATTCTGTGCCCCCACTGTTTTTCCACTGTTTTTGCCCTTCCGTTCTGTGCCCCCACTGCTGTGACTGTTTTTCGTTCTGTGCCCCCACTGTTTTTCCACTGTTTTTGCCCTTCCGTTCTGTGCCCCACTGCTGTGACTGTTTTTCGTTCCGTGCCCCCACTGCTTTTCCACTGTTTTTGCCCTTCCGTTCTGTGCCCCCACTGCTGTGACTGTTTTTCGTTCTGTGCCCCCACTGTTTTTCCACTGTTTTTGCCCTTCCGTTCTGTGCCCCCACTGCTGTGACTGTTTTCGTTCTGTGCCCCCACTGTTTTTCCACTGTTTTTGCCCTTTTGTTCTGTGCCCCCACTGCTGTGACTGTTTTTTGTTCTGTGCCCCCACTGTTTTTCCACTGTTTTTGCCCTTCCGTTCTGTGCCCCCACTGCTGTGACTGTTTTTCGTTCTGTGCCCCCACTGCTTTTCCACTGTTTTTGCCCTTCCGTTCTGTGCCCCCACTGCTGTGACTGTTTTTTGTTCTGTGCCCCCACTGTTTTTCCACAGTTTTTGCCCTTCCGTTCTGTGCCCCCACTGCTGTGACTGTTTTTCGTTCTGTGCCCCCACTGTTTTTCCACTGTTTTTGCCTTCCGTTCTGTGCCCCCACTGCTGTGACTGTTTTTCGTTCTGTGCCCCTCTGTGCCCCTTTTGATTCCTGTACCCCTTCGCCCTCCCGTTTCCCGCCACTGTGTCCCCTGCGGCCCTGCCCCCCTCGCTGACCACCCGCTGCCCCTGCCTCCCGCCTCCCAGCTGCTCCTCCCTCCCACCTCCCCATATATGGCGGCCGCACGCAGTGGGCGCGCCGCTGGCGCGCCTAAGGCAAGCCCGTCTGCCCCCGTCCGCGCCTGGACCGCGCCCAGTGCCAGAACACCTGGCCCCCGCATCCGCCACGAAGACCACCTCCGATACGACGCCAGCACCCTCATCGCTCTCAACCCAGGACGGACCTCCACCTGCTTCAAGGCCGCCCCGAAACGCACCCATGGTCCCTTCACCTGCCGGAACTGCAGCTTCACCTGCCTCGGAGAGCCCGAGACTCCCGCCAAGAAGGACCTCAACCATCTCCGGTGCATCCTACTAAACACCCGCTCCGCACGCAAACACGCTGTCGAGCTCTGGGACCTACTCGACACCTCATCACCGGACGTCGCCTTCCTGACAGAGACCTGGATGAACGAATCCTCTGCACCCGACATCGCCATAGCCATCCCCGACAGCTACAAGATCACCCGCAGAGACCGCACCAACGGAATCGGAGGAGGAATCGCCATCGTCCACAAAGACACCATCAGGGACTCGAACAGCACTGACGACACTCTCAGCACCGCCGAACACATGCACTTCCAGATCCACACGGATCCCAACACCACCGTAAGAGGCACCCTCATCTACAGACCCCCGGACCCCGACCCCAGTTCAGCGACTCCATCGCCGACTTCATCAGCACGCACGCCCTGACCTCCACCGACTACATCCTCCTCGGAGACCTGAACTTTCACCTGGAGAACAACAACGACAGCAACTCCTCCACCCTGATCGACAACCTCGCCAACCTCGGACTGAAACAGCTCGTCACGACGCCGACCCACATCACCGGACACACGCTTGACGCTCATCTTCTCCTCAAGCTCCCACGTCTCCTTCAGCCACACCTCCGAACTCACCTGGACCGACCATCACTGCATCCACTTCACCTTCCGGAAACCCGCCGCACACCACCGCACCC
The DNA here is from genome assembly GCA_963921515.1 of Calotriton arnoldi. Lineage (NCBI taxonomy): Eukaryota > Metazoa > Chordata > Amphibia > Caudata > Salamandridae > Calotriton > Calotriton arnoldi. The sequence goes on along the minus strand of CAWUFW010003189.1, from coordinate 1,355,229 downwards.
TACAGATCCCCCGCAGATGCTGGAGCAAAGTCACCGAAGACCAACTCCAGACAAACCTCACACTCAGCCCACCCAACGACCCCTCCAACCCCGACGCCGCCGCCCGCAATCTCAGACGATGGATGGACGACTGCGCCAACACCTTAGCCCCGCTGAAAAAAACAACCTACAAAGACACCAGCAAGAGAGCCAGCTGGTTCACCCCGAACTCCTAGCATCCAAGCGCACCTGCCGGAAACTGGAGAACAAATGGCACAGCGAGAAGACGCCGGACAGCCGCGCAGCCCACAAAGACGCCATCCGCAACCACCATCACCTCATCAGGTCCGCCAAGAGGACCTCCTTCAAGGACCGCCTCGACAACAACGCACACAACAGCAAGGAGCTCTTCAGCATCGTGAAGGAGCTCTCCAACCCCAGCTCCAACGCCAACGACATCCCGCCGTCGCAAGCCCTGTGTGATTCCTCGCCACCTTCTTCCACCGCAAGATCGCCGACATCCACGACAGCTTCGACTCCCGGACGACCCCAACAGGCCCGACACATCAGACCCGCCGCACCCCATCGACCACGACCCCCTGACAGCCTGGGTCAACGTGAACACCGAGGACACAATCAAGGCCATGGGCACAATCCACTCCGGCTCCCCAACAGACCCTTTTCCACACCACATCTTCAACAAAGCCGGCAGCTTCATCGCACCCCACCTGTGCAACGTCATCAACCTCTCCTTCGAGACCGCGACCTTCCCAGAGAACTGGAAACACGCCGAGATCAATGCCCTACTCAAAAAACCCAAGGCGGACCCGAGCGACCTCAAGAACTTCCGGCCCATCTCCCTGCTTCCATTCCCAGCTAAGGTCATCGAGAAGATCGTCAACAGACAGCTCACCCGCTACCTCGAAGATAACAGCATCCTGGACCCCTCCCAGTCAGGATTCCGCAGCAACCACAGCACCGAGACCGCCCTCATCGCTGCCACAGACGACCTCAGGATCCTGCTGGACAACGGCGAGACGGCGGCCCTCATCCTCCTGGACCTCTCCGCCGCCTTCGACACTGTCTGCCACCGCACACTACGCACACGCCTCCATGAGGCAGGGATCCGAGACAAGGCCCTGGATTGGACCACCTCCTTCCTTTCCGGCAGAACCCAGAGCGTCCGCCTCCCCCCATTCTGATCCGAAGCCTCCGAGATCATCTGCGGCGTACCCCAGGGATCTTCCCTCAGCCCGACACTGTTCAACATCTACATGGCTCCACTCGCACGCATCGCCCGACAGCACGACCTCAACATAATCTCCTACGCCGACGACACTCAACTGATCCTCTCCCTCACCAAGGACCCCCTCACCGCCAAATCCAACCTCCACGAAGGAATGAAAGCCGTCGCCGACTGGATGAAGTGCAGCCGACTTAAGCTGAACACAGACAAGACGGAGATACTCATCCTCGGCTCCAACCCATCAGCCTGAGACGACTCCTGGTGGCCCTCGTCACTAGGGGCACACCCGACACCAACCGACCACGCACGCAACCTGGGAGTCATCCTCGACTCAACGCTCACCATGACCAAGCAAGTCAACGCAGTCTCCTCCTCCTGCTTCAACACCCTCCGCATGCTCCACAAGATCTACAGGTGGATCCCGACAGACATGAGAAGAACAGTCACCCAGGCCCTCATCAGCAGCAGACTCGACTACGGAAACGCCCTCTACGCAGGAGCCCCGACCAAGCTCATCAAACGACTGCAAAGAATCCAAAACGCCTCTGCACGCCTGATCCTCGACATTCCACGCCACAGCCACATCACCCCCACCTGAAAAACCTGCACTGGCTCCCCGTTGACAAGAGAATCTCCTTCAAACTCCTGATCCACGCACACAAGGCACTCCACAAAACCGGCCCAGCCTACCTCAACAGTCGACTCTCCTTCTACGTTCCCAACCGTCAGCTCCGCTCCGCCGACCTCTCCCTGGCCACCGTCCCGCGCATCCGGAGAACCACCACCGGAGGCAGATCCTTCTCTCACCGCGCCGCCAAGATCTGGAACACCCTTCCCCTCAACCTACGACAGACCCAAGACCTGCTGACCTTCAGGAGACGACTCAAGACCTGGCTATTCGACCAGTAGCGGCAACACCCCCCTCCTCTCCCTCAGCGCGTTGAGACCCTCGCGGGTAAGTAGTGCGCTTTACAAATCTTGTGATTGATTGATTGATTGATTGATTGGCAGGTAAACCTCCTACTTTGAGTTGGCAGTATCGAACGAAATTAGGTATGAAGTTATCTTTTTTTACTGTTTTTCACTTCCATTTCCATCTTGAACCCCATTGTCCAGGTCCCTCCTTTGCTGCCTCGACTTCACCATGATGCCAAACAACTCTTGTCACTGGGATCGAAGGTAAGCTACTTCTACAATTGTCATACAGTAAATCGTGTGTTTACAATTGTTGGAGCCTTGTGTTTTTTTACATTGGTCTTACATACAATTTTTTTCCGAATGCAGTAGTGTTCATTTTACAACTTATCGAGGTAAAATGAACACACCTTTATTGGCACATTAAAAAAAGGTTTGCCTGTGCGTGCGCAATCAATGTGTAAGTTTTTTTTGTGGCATGCAAAATGTAAAAAAAGGGGCATAACACATTACCTTTTTTAGAAGCAACACAACCCATGTTTATTGACACATTAATAAGTAGTACTTACCAGTCTCCACTCCACCAGAGACTCACTTCATCTGTAAACCGCCACTAGGACAATGCCAGCACAATAGGGACATCAAAATAGGCTTGGTGAAAAACCCACGGCCTGACAGCAATGGCATACTGTCAGCCAGCAGACGAGACCGCTGTGTCGGAGGAGGTGAGCTGCTTACATAACGGAGTGCGTTTCAGCAGCACACATCTAAATATTGCGGGTGGAACACCGTTGACTCAATGGAGAACTTGAATCCGCCGCCCCGGAGTGATGGCAGTGGTACCACCAAGATCTAAATCAGGCTCTAGGTCATAACTCTAACTGCCTATTGGCGACCAGCAGTAGGTGATATATACATATATATATATATATATATATATTCACTGAAAAACCATAGGTTTTAGGGACAGTTATAGTTAGTTGGACATTGCACTCGTACAAAACCCGTGAAATTCCCCCGTTATAGTTAGTTCAGGTAACTATAACTCGCGCCCCGCAATGCACTGCTGATGACGTCACATATTACATCACTCATGACATGGTCAGTGACATCACTGATGACATCACTGATGACATCTCAAATGACATCACTGATGACATCATCCAGTGACTGTGTGTTTCTGTAAAGTTTAAATATGTTTAATATATATAGGGAAAGGCGTATTGAGGAATGAGTGGGTGTATAAGTGTCTGAATGGATGATTTAGTAGGTGCGTGACTAACTCTATAAGTGAGTGATTAAACGTATCTTACTGAATGCATGGGTTAGTGACTAAACTGGGTGAATGTCTGTATCCGTCTGTCTGTTGCTGTGTAAGTGGCTGCATGGGTTTGTGAATAGCTACATGAGTGTCTATATGAGTTATTGATTGGTTGTCTGAGTATCTGTATGGGTGCCTGAGTGTTTGTGTGGGTGGGGTGTGTGCGACTCTGTGCATAGATGTGTGAGTGGGTGATTCACTGGGTGGATGATTTCAAGAGTGCATCTGTGATAGACTGTATGGGTGGGTAAGTGTGTGTAAGAGTGTGTTAGTGAGTGAATGTATGTCCCAGTGGTACATGTGTGAGTAACTACATATGTGAAAGGCAGTATATATGTGTGTTGGAGTATATAAATAGCTATAGCGAGAGTGTGTGATTGCGAGAGTGACTGTATGGATGAGTGAGTGCTTGTATCAGAGATTGTATAAGAGCGTAAGAATGTGCTAGTATTTGTATGAGTAAGTGAGCTGGTGTGTGTATAACTGTATAGGTGAGTAAATGGGTGTGTGCTTAATTTTTTGCATGACTGACTAGGTGTGTGAGTACCTCTCTGGATGAGTGGCGGTGTGTGAGTGTTTATATAGTTGTATGAGTGCATATAATAGTCCTGTACTGAGTGACTATAAGTATGAGTGACTGTACGGGTGAGTGAGTAGATGTGTGTGTGTAGACCTAAGAATCAGTGAGTGTGCATATAGTAATTGGTGTTGGAGTGTCTATGGTTTTGACAATGGCAGTCTGTAATTTACAGTGGGTGTATCAAAAGTTATATTAGGGTTTGAGAAGATGCATCAAATTATCACATGGATGATGTCATCAGTGATGTCATCAGTGATGTCATTTGAGATGTCATCAGTGATGTCATCAGTGATGTCACTGACCATGTCATGAGTGATGTAATATGTGACGTCATCAGCAGTGCATTGCGGGGGCGCGAGTTATAGTTACCTGAACTAACTATAACGGGGGAATTTCACGGGTTTTGTACGAGTGCAATGTCCAACTAACTATAACTGTCCCTAAAACCTATGGTTTTTTCAGTGAATTTGTAAGGTTTTTTAAATGCTAATTTCTAACTATAACATGCCTGAAACCCATGGTTTTTTCAGTGAATTTCAAAGGTTTTTTAAATGCTAATTCCTAACTATAACATGTCAGAAACCTATGGTTTTTTTCAGTGAATTTCAAAGGTTTTGTAAATGACAATTTTTAACTGTATTAATTGTTATATTTATTTTTTTGATACTGATTTACTACATTTTTTTAAACTATTTATTTTTAGATATTTTATTTTTTAAATTACATTGTAATGACATTATACATTACATTACAAAATATACTTTCTCAGAATGAATTACTTTAGTTTAAATACTTTGCAAATAGGCAATAGACTTTTAAGTACAGTAGTTACAGTTGTTGCAATGGGCAACACAATTTCAAACACAATGCAACATTGAGCTCAATGTGAATTTCTAGTTAAATGCAATTAGTTACTTTATGGATTACTTTTCTAACCACAGGACTGGATCCTAGATTCAGTCCTGCGACATCTCCTGTAAACAGTTGAGTAAAAGCGTTTTGGTTACAGTAGTGATTTTTAAGGAATATTATTGTATTTTAAAAGTTGACACTTAGAAACTTTTTCACATAGAATCACCAATGTTATCCTATGGGAGGAAATTCACTTAGCAGGTAAGTAGTGTTATCGTTACTTTTTCTTACTCAGTGGTGGATCCTGGATCCAGCACTGGTGCATCTCCTGTAAACAGTTGAAAGAATGCGTTTAAGTCATACAGGTGATTTTTAAGGAATATTTGTAGTTTGTGAAAATCGACACTTTGAAACTTTTCTGCTGAAAACCAGACAATGGATTCCTATGGAAGGAAATACAAGGTACTGGTAAATACGGTTAGAATTACTTTTCAGGGTCAGTGCTGGGCTAAAAGATGCAGCACTGGGTTCTCTCCTGATAACAGGTGAGTAAATCGGAATTCGTAGTTCGGCTGATTTTAGAGGAATATTATAAAGTTCCAAAACTCCACACTTAGAAGAATTTCCAAGTGAAACCAGTCAATGTTAGCCTATGGAAGGAAATTCAAGTTACTGGTAAGTACGGTTAAAATTACTTTTCAGGATCAGTACTGGGCTTAAAGATGCAGCACTGAGGTCTCTCCTGATAACAGGTGAGTAAATCGGAATTCGTAGTTCGGCTGATTTTAGAGGAATATTATAAAGTTCCAAAACTCCACACTTAGAAGAATTTCCAAGTGAAACCAGTCAATGTTAGCCTATGGAAGGAAATTCAAGTTACTGGTAAGTACGGTTAGAATTACTTTTCAGGATCAGTACTGGGCTCAAAGATGCAGCACTGAGGTCTCTCCTGATAACAGGTGAGTAAATCGGAATTCGTAGTTCGGTTGATTTTAGAGGAATATTTGAACAGTGGTGAAGGGAGGGCGGGGCTTCAGGTGACATGTCTGCAAACAGGCCCCGTGGCGCGTTTTAAGATGGGAATTAAATCCTCCTCAATCCCGAGGGTCCCTAGGGGCCAAGTAGCCCACCAGATACCTCCAGTATGCGCCAGAGAGCTGCGTTGCAGAGAGGTGTTCATAGGCCACGCCCCTTTTGCACCTCTCTGCAACGCAGCTCTGTGGCGCTTCTGGGCGTACCTGCTGGGCTGGTTGGCCCCCAGGGACCCTCAGGATTGAAGGGATTTAATTCCCCATCTTAAAGCGCGCAATGGGGCCGGTTTGCACACATGTCACCTGAAGCCCGCCCTCCCTTCACCACTGTGCAAACGCGCCACGTGGCGCGTTTTAAGTTGGGGAATTAAGTCCCCTTGAATCCTGAGGGTCCCTGGAGTCCAACTAGCCCACCATGTACCTCCAAAAAGTGCCACAGAGCTGCGTTGCAGAGAGGTGTAAAAAGGGGCGTGGCCTCTGTACACCTCTCTGCAACACAGCCCCCTGGCGCATACTGGAAGTTCCTGGTGGGCTAGTTGGCCTCAGGGACCCCCAGTATTCAAGGGGATTCGTTCCCCTCTGCAAATGCGCCAGGGCGCGTTTGCAGAGTGGTAAAGGAAGGGGCGGGGCCTGCGGCATGATCGTTTTTTTTAAATGCTTTTTCTGCCCAGGGGGTCCTTGTGGGACCCCCTGAGCAGACCTAGGGGGTCAGGGTGTTTCTACCCTGCCCCCTTTGTGCATTTTGCGCACTTGTTTCTGTGCCTCGGTTCTACCGAGGGACAAAATGGCTGCCAACACTTCCTGATTTGGAGTGTTGACAGCCAATTAGCATGCAGCTCGTGATTGGGAGGGTACGCGGACCCTACTCGGCCCTAGATATAGATGTGACTTTACTTTTGATCTTCTCAGGAACTACTGAACGGATTTACACCATTTAACAAAAAGGGTTCTTTCTGAACCAAGAACTACCTCTTTGCCAAATTTGGTGTAATTCCGTTCAGCAGTTCGGGCTGTAGCCGTGGCTAAAGTTTCCTATGGGAAAATGAATGGGGAAAACACGTTTTGGGACCCCCTTTTCTCGGCCCCGCTTGACGAATCACCCCAAAACTTTCAGGGTAGGAGCGGACCGGAGCGGGCCATAAAGTTTGAAAATTTTGCGAAGATTCGTCAATTGACGCAAGAGTTATTTCAAATAGAATGTTGTGGATTTCCTATGGAAAATAGGTCCTAACTATAACTATCTACTGGCGACCGCCAGTAGATAAATATATATATATATATATATATATATATATATATATATATATATATATATATATATATATATATATATATATATATTCACTGAAAAAAACAAAGGTTACAGGGATCTTATAGTTAGGAAATAGAATGAAAAAAACCCTTAGAAATTCACTGAAAAAAACAAAGGTTACAGGGATATTATAGTTACACTGACCTTTCACTCATACAAAACCAGAGAAATTCAGCAGTTATAGTTAGCTGAGCTAACTATAATTTGTGCCCCCACAATGCACTACTTATGACCTCACATATTATATCACTGATGACATGTTCGGTGACATCACTGATGACATCTCAAATGACATCACTGATGACATCACTGATAACATCATCCAGTGACTGTGAGTGTTTTTAAAATGTTTATGAGTGTAAAATATATATACCAAGGTGTATTGATGAATCAGTGGGTGTATGAGTGCCTGTATGGATGATTCAGTGGGTATGTGACTGACTTTATAAGTGAGAGATTAGGTGTCACAGTGAATGTATGGGTGAGTGACTAGGTTCTGAGGATGTCTGTATCAGTCTGTCAATTGGTGTCTAAGTGGCTGTATGGGTTGGTGAGTGGGCACGTGAGTGGCTATATGGGTGATTGATTGGTTGTCTGAGTACCTATATGGGTGTGTGTGTATCTGTGTGGGTGGGTGAGAGGGTGTGTGACTGCCTGCATGGATGAGTGAGTGGGTGAGTCAGTGGCTGTATGGGTTAGTCAGTGCATAAGTGAGGGGCTGTATAGGTGACAGAGTATGTGTATGGCTATGACGTTGAGTGAATGGATGTGTCAGTGGTATGTGGGTGAGTAACTGCATATGTGAAAGGCAGTATAGGTGAGTATTGGGGTATATGAGTGACTGTTTGGGTGAGTGAGTAATTGTGAGAGTGTCTGTATGGGTGGGTGTGTGCTTGTGTCAGTGACTATAGGTGAGTGAGTACATGCTAGTATCTCAATGAGTAAGTGAGTTGGTGTGTGCGTATCTGTATAGGTGAGTAAGTGGCTATCTGATTGATGGTATGGGTGAGAGAGCAGGTGGTGTGTGAGTAGCTCTATGAGTGACTGACAGTGTTTGAGTGGCTGTATGAGTGTATGAGTGGATATGTCAGTGGTTATATTAGTGAGTGAGTGGGTGTGTGAGTGGATGTATGGGTGAGTGAGTAGATGTGTGTGTTGACCTTTCAATCATTGAGTGGGTGCGTAAGTACTAGTATGGGTGTGTCAATGGTTTTGACAATGGTAGTGTGGAGGTTGAAGTGGGTGTATTAATGGTTATATTGGCATGTGAGTGGGTGAGTCAGAGATTCTGTGGATGATGTCATCAGTGATGTCATTTGAGATGTCATCAGTGATGTCCCTGACCATGTCATGAGTGATGTAATATGTGAGGTATGAGCAGTGCAATTGCAGGGGTGTGAGCTATAGGTAGCTCAGCTAACTATAACTGCTGAGTTTCTCTGGCTTTGTACGAGTGAGATGTCAGCCTAACTATAACGTCCCTCTAAACTTTGGTTTTTCAGTGAATTTCTAAGGTTTTTTAAATGTTAATTCCTAACTATAACGTCCCTGTAACCTTTGTTTTTTTCAGTGAATTTCTAACTTTTTAAATTCTATTTCATAACTATAACATCCTTGTATTATTTTTCTATAATTAGATATTGATTCTATGATTAGGTAATTGATTGAACTTTCCCCTTTGTATAAATTTGCTGAAAAAAGTGCATCTGGAATGCATTTTCTGTCTTTGCGGTGACACCGAAAGTCACGATGACATCGGTAGTCGCGAATACAGCGTGTTTTTGGCAAAGTGTTAAACACACATATAGACATGCTTTATTGTAAGTTTGACTCTAGGTATTTAGTAAGATATTGATTTAACTTTTTCCTTTGTATAGTTTGTTGAAAAAAGTAAATTTCCCATCCTTGCGGCGGCCCTGGTAGTTGCAAATACTGTGTGTTTTTAGCAAAGTGTTAAACACATATATAGACATGTTTTATTGTAACTTTGAGTCTATGTATTTAGTAAGATATTGATTTAACTTTCCACTTTGCATACATTTGTCAAAAAAAGTACATCTAAAATGTATTTTACTTCTGCGCGGCGACACTGGAAGTCGGGAGGACCTCGGTGGCCCGAATACCGCGTGTTTTCAGTGAAGCATAAAACACAGAAATAGATATATTTACATAAGTTTGAGTGTACCTGTCTAGTAACATATTGGTTTAAGCTTCTTTTCTCTACGCATTTGTCAAAAAGAGCAGTTCCCAAAAATAACATTCCATTTTCATGGTGACGTCGGAAGTCGCGACGACGCAGGTACTCTCAAATAGCGTGTGACTTGCAAATACAGACATTTCATTGGTTTACACACTTTCCTTCATGAAAGGAAGTACACACCCATTTCTCCCTTCTTGAACTTTCAAGGTACTGGTTAGTTTATTATAGGAGCTGTCCTAAACTGATTTTCTACAACCACAAATGAAGAGACAAAGAATAGCTTGGTGTTTTTTCACTATTCCATCTGGTGAATCGAAGACCACAGCTAAATTGGTGAGGTGCATCTTGTGTGAGAAGACATTATCTCGAGGCACAGCAAAAAAATATTCCTTTAGTACAACAAGTATGCTTTACCACTTAAAAACATGCCACAGGAAGCAACTTAAAATTGCACAAAGAGAGAGATGGAGAGGGATCATCAGCCTCCATTCCTCCAGCCCCTGCTACTGGTGACAAAGTTCCACCTGAAGTGGAGAGAAGATGCAGTGAAATGTCACCAGACGTAAAATATTTTGCTACCTTCTGCATGGACTGTAACACCATTGTAGCAGCCGGGGGGCAGTTTTTAGATGTAATTTTACAGAATGTAAAAAGCCATAACTGTAATTTGTTTTTGCTTTTTTATTGCAGGACTTCAAGCACAATTTTTCAGTTAGTGCTTACAATTATGTTATTTTTATTGCCATTTTATTTTTGAAAAAAATACAAAAAAATGAAGAAAGATTTAAAAAAAAATACAAAATCAGTTTAAAAAAATGCTTCTTTTCAGAACCGCCTTTTCTGGTTAAAAAAAAGATACATTGAATGAATGAATGAGTGCATGAGCGGTGCATGGATGTTAGAATGAGTACATGAGTGATGCATGAATGATCGAATGAGTGCATAAGTGATGTGTGGATGCTAGAATGATTGCAAGAGTAGTGCCTGGGTGAATCTATAAGTGCATGGGTAATGCATGGGTAATTGTATGACTTCATGGGTTGTACCTGGATGACGCCACTCTTGTATTGTATTGTATATAGAATTTATAGAGCGCACTGTGACCCTACGGGTATCCTGGCGCTTGAACACGTAGGAACAGTTATCTTAGAGTGTGAGAATGGTTACAAAATAAGAAGCACTGAATTACACCCTGGGAAAGAGCCAAGTCTTCAGTCTCTTTCTGAACGGCAGTAGATCATCTATCTGTCTAAGTTCGGTTGGTAATTTATTCCATGCCGAAGCTGCTGCAACGCTGAAGGCTCTTCCACCCGATCTGACCCTTCTGAACTTGGGTACTCTCACCAGTTTAGCTGAGGAAGAACTGAGATTGCGTGAAGGGACATACCATACAAATCTGCTCTGTAAAGGTTTAGTCCCAATGCCATGTAGAGCTTTAAAAACTATACACATTGATTTAAATTGCACCCTCTGTTCAACTGGAAGCCAATGAAGCTCAGCCAAGGCCTGAGACGAAGAGGACTGGCGAGATCTTACAGTGCCAGCTTAGCTGCCATTGACTGAATTCTCTGTAGTTTCTCCATCAAATATTTAGGAGATTCCAGCAATAGAGCATTACAGTAATCCAATTGGCTAAGGATAATGCTTCTTACTACCAGCGGCCTAGCCTGCTTAGGCAGCAGTGGGAGAATTATTCGTAGCACCCTCATCAGAGCAAAGCACTTCCCAACCGTCTGGTTCACTTGGGACTCAAGGCTCAGTTTACAATCAAAACTGATCCCTAGGTTACGAACTACCTTTGTCGGGGTCAAAGGGGCTGTCACCGGTAGTGGCCAAAACCCGGTGGGTAATGGATAGGGAACCTTCCCCACTGAACAGCACAGGATCTCAGTTTTTCCCCATTAAATTGCAGATAATTGTTTTGAAGCCAAAGAGCCGTGTCTTGCATACAATAATGAAATTTTTCAAGTGAGATTGCCTGACAGCCTTCCAGAGATAGAATCAACTGGGTATCATCAGCATAGTTCATTAGACTGATGTTATGTGACTTGATAACAGCCACAAGAGTCTTCATATAAATATTAAACAAGATAGGGCTGATTGCAGATCCCTGTGGTACCCCATGTTGGACTTTCCTATACATGGATTGATACGGGGGGAGAGCAACCGCCTGTTCTCTGTCTGAGAGGTAGGATTGAAACCACTTCAGTGCCAGTCCACTCACACCTGCTCTGGCAAGCCTGTTCAAGAGTACCGCATGGTTAATCCGTATCAAAGCGGCGGACAGGTCCAACTGAATCAAGATGGTAGCTTGTCCCCTGTCCGCCCGCATTCGAAGATCATCTAATACTGGTTACCAAGGCAGTCTCTGTCCCATGTCCAGGACGAAAGCCAAACTGCACGTCCTCCAGTTTATCATTGGTTTCTAGAAACTGAGAAAGTTCCCTGCTAACCAGTTTTTCTATGATCTTCACTGGGTAGGGCAGCAATGAAATAGGATTATAATAACTCTTGGGGGCGTATTACCTGCATCCTGGGTAGAAAGCATAATTTTACCCATTTTTAAAAAGGGGGATAGAGGGAAGGCTAATTGTTACCGCCCAATATCTCTTCTTGATTCCACCTCTAAACTGATGGGCCGAATAATGTTGGAGAGACTAGAAAACTGGGCTAATGAGAACAAAATTTTAACAGAAGCACAGTATGGTTTCAGAAGAGGTATTGGGACGGTAGAACAATGTGTAAACTTAGAGTTATTAATATGGAAGTATACATTAGCCAAGGAAGGGGCGCTACATCTTTGTTTTGTTGATCTTACCAGTGCTTTCGACCTTGTTAACCATGCCAAATTATGGCAAACATTGAATGGACAAGAGGCCCCAACCGATATAATTGTATATCTATCTCAGATAAACTCTTTTGTAACATCTAGGGTACGGTTCGGCAAACTGGGGGAATGTACACCTGATTTTAGGGTCATGCGTGGAATTAGACAGGGCTGTGTTTTAGCGCCCCTTTTATTTTCCCTATATATTAATAATGTAGACCCCTTTTTACAAAAATTAGCTGTAGATGCCCCAAAAGTTGGAATGCGCACCACCCCTGTATTATTATATGCAGACGATGCTGTCCTAATATCAAGGACTGCAAACGGTCTGCAATGTCTAATCGAAAACTTCACCCTGTATATGACTGAAAAGGATTTACAGTTAAATTTGAAAAAACTTTTGTCATGACATGTGGGAGTAATAAGTCTAAGACTAGACAACACCATGTGGGTGGGGTTTTTATAAACAGAGTTTTAACTTTTTCATACCTGGGAATGCTTTTTAATTGAAGTGGCACTTGGAATATGCATATTGAAACATGTAAAATGAAATTCCTAAGAATTACAGAGAGTATTTTTAGATTTTCCGTGAAAATAGGAAACAAACCAACATGCGAAATTTTAACCCTCTATCGGAGTAAATGTGTCTCAGGGGTTTGTTATGGGGCTGCTCTCTGGGGGAGACCAAACACCGCCTCCCTACAAACTCAAGAAAATAAGTTTAAAAAAAAATTGTTGGCAGTTCCTAGTGCGACAGCAAACTATATAGTTCATAAAGAACTAGCTGTACCATACCTATGCGATACAATAAACATGGCAGGCCTTACATTTTAGCAAGGGGTGTGGGCAAAAGATGAAACAAAATTTACAAAAGATTTAATTATGAATTGCCTGGCCCTTGACCTAAGTAGGAAGATACCTTGGCTGGAGTACATTTCTAATCTTTTAATATGCTGTAAAGTAGACTTTGATAGAAAGAATCCCACTCTTATCCAGGAGCTGAATAAAAGGGAATTGAAGCAGAGATATCTAAATGCCCTGGAATACGATAGAGAAAGGGAAGCCAGCCAAAAACATAGGGGCCGATTCCGATCTCGGCCGGTAGGGCTTCGAATCGGATTCGGCTTAACCGGATCCGATTCGGAGCCCTATTTCCCGACCGATCCGTACGCGAGTCCGGGCGAGCGAGTACGATGCGTATTCGCCGACCGACTCGTCCGGGCGTCCCGACCGCTCCGACCGACTCGATCCCGGCTCGAACCGCACCGACCGACTCGCACGGACACGACTCGCACCGCGCAATGGAGACGTTCCCCGGCCGGGTAAGTACGATGCGAGCCGCGCACTCCGGCTCGAAAGAGCTGTCGGAGCCGTACTTTGGGGGTCCGTGTCAGACCCCCTGTACGCGTAGCCGCGCGAGTCGCACACAGGGGGGACCCATGGGTCCCCCTACCTGTGCGTGTACTGGCGCGATCCGCTCGCGCAGTACACGCTGTAGGGGCGCACTGGTCCGCATCGCACCCATTGAGTCAATGGGAGCCCGCGTACGCGTTGTACGACAGGCTCCCATTGACTTCAATGGGAGTCCGACCGACTTCGAGTCCGATGGCATACGTGCGCATCGTACTCGTTCGGTCGGACTGCACGGGTCCGATTCGGTCGGAAATCTCTCCGGGTCCGGCTCGGTCGGGGAGATTTCCGGCCCGAATCGGAATCGGCCCCATAGTGTTGTTTCTTACTGCAAACGACCACTTATGAGGGGCACACAGTTATATTTAACACTGGTAAGAAACACCCAACATAGATTTTATTTAACTAGGCTAAGGCTGGGTACATTACATCATGTAGTAGCATTTCCCAGAGTGGATAAGTGGTGTTATAAATTCCCGAGTTGCCCATGTGATGGAAGGTCTCCGCAATCCACGCTGCACTTTATACTCTTTTGTAGTTTTTATAGGGATATTCGGAAAGTAGTATTAAAACCCCTTTTTTTATCAAATATGTTTTTTAATTATAAACATGCTTTTAACTTTGTATGTAGTTTGGAAGATGTGAAAGCTATGAATACGGTTATTCGATTTATACAGCTTGCAATTAGGAAAAGAAAAGATTATTCACATTTGGACGCATTGGTATATGAAAACCCCTGACGACTATTTTTAGCTTTGTTCTTAATTGTCCTCACTGATAGGTAATGGCACTTTGCACTTTATGCATTTTTAGCACTTTACCTTCCCCATTTGGATGCCCTGCTATATGAAAAGCATAATAATTATTTTAGATTTGTGTCTAATCCTCCACCTTTATAAGTAGTGGTACTCTGTACCTCATGTATTTTTATGTATTTTACATTTATTAGTATTTTGTGTACTTTTATGATAGAGTATTTTGAACATATTTTTAATGTATAGTATTATGCTTTTACGCACATTAGTGTTTAACCATTTATGTAATGTGATGTATTGTTGGACTGTTTAATTGATATCCTTCGATTAGTATGCTTTTTATGGTGGTATGTTTTTTGCACCGAATAAAGCTGATTTTGATTTGATTTTGATTGGATGAGTGCATAAGAATGGCATGGGTAATTAGATAACTGGATGGGTAGTGTCTGGGTGATTGGATGAGTGTATGGGTAGTGCCTGGGTGATTGGATGAGTGTGTGGGTAGTGCCAGGGTGATTGGATGAGTGTCTGAGTAGTGCAAGGGTGATTGGATAAGTGTCTGAGTAGTGCCTGTATAATTGTACGACTGGATGGGTAGTGCCTGGTTAATTAGATGACTGCATGGGTAGCGCCTGGATAATTGGATGACAGCATGGGTAATATCTGGGTGTTTGGATGAGTGCATGGGTAGTGCTTGAGTGATTGTGAGAGTGCATGACTAGTGCCTGGGTGATTGCATGAGTGAGTGGGTACTGCCTGCGTGATTGCATGAGTGTAAGGGTGATTGAATGAGTGACTGAGTAGTTCCTTGATTATTGGATGTCTGCATAGGTAATGTCTGGGTAATTAGGTAAGTGTATGAGTAGTGCCTGGGTGATTGTATGAGTGCATAGGTAGTACCTGTGTGATTCTATGAGCGCAATTGCCAAGGACACACTGTGAATACAGTGTGTTTTTGACAAAGTGTAAAACACATATATAGACATATTTTTACATAAAGTTTCAGTGTAGCTATTTAGTAAGATACTAATTTGATTTCCCCCTTTGTATTCATTTGTAGAAATAGCTAAATCAAAAATGCATTTTCCTTCTTAACAGCAACACCGGAGGTCGTAATTATGTCAGAAGTCACGACTACAAATGACAAAGTGTAAAACAGATATATAGACATATTTTACTGAAAGTATAGCTGTTTAGTAACATAATGGTTTAACTTTATTTTAACAACACATTTGACAAAAACAACAATCGGAACTCATGAATACAACATAACTACCAAACAAAGAAATGTTATTCACCCCTCAAACTACCCATTGTCACCCAAACTCATTTTGAAAATTGTGCTGCTTTTTAACTTTTTTGGCTATTTCTACCTCCGGGCCCTGCTCCTGGTGATAAAGTTCCGGCTGAAGTGGAAGGAAGATGCAGTGAAATGTCACCAGAACTAAAGTGTTTTGCTACCTTCTGCATGAACTATAACACCACCGTAACAGCTGGGAATCAGTCCGTGGATCTAATTTTCCAGAATGTGAAAAACCATAGTTGTTTTTATTTCAGCAGTTCAAGCGCTGTTATAAAACGTAAACCAAGAAAACTGTATTAGGATTTCATTTTGAACATTAGGCAACCAAAACAAGATACAATGGTGAAGTGAAAAAGAGACTTCTTAGATGCATCTTAAGACTG
Source organism: Calotriton arnoldi (assembly GCA_963921515.1). Taxonomy (NCBI): domain Eukaryota; kingdom Metazoa; phylum Chordata; class Amphibia; order Caudata; family Salamandridae; genus Calotriton; species Calotriton arnoldi. The sequence continues at coordinate 1,339,115 of CAWUFW010003189.1, read as the reverse complement.
CTGATATGTTACTACCATCCATTCTGCATCTTTGTAGCATGACTATGGCATATTTCCCATATGTTTGTAATAATAACATACACCTAAGTTCTAATCTGCAATTTGGACAGGTCATATCCTGATGGGCGTTTTTGCTTACATTTTTAAATTTTTAAATTTAAAATTTTTTAAAGGCCACAGCTTTACAATGCGGTGACGTCAAATAGAGAAGTAGTTCTGAATTAATTTCAGTGCTACAGGTGAATTCAAAATGTTCACAATTATTGTTCCTTTTATAACTTAAACCAAATAATTCATTGATATGCACATCCTCTTCCTCTAATAGTCCTAGCATTACCATTAAATATTCTTGAGCAACCTGCTGAACATTTTGAGAAAACACTACTAGTCCAGTACACTACTCTACCTTTTAGACCTTTCTGCAGCTCTGTTGGTGTTAACTTGCCTGTCTTTGGCTCCATAACGACTATAGCCTGAAATGGATATATATTTTGGATAAGAATTGACTCATAAACATTTAAAACCTTGAAGTGGTTCTGGAATAGGAACCAGTATTGACTCGTTATACACAGCTCTAGCTGGCATTTTATTATCCTCTAATTTATTGTAACAATACTTACATGTAAGTTACTGTGTGAACAAGACAAAGCATTCCTCTACAAATATGTACACAGCAAACATTTCTTCATTATTTTCCTTTTCACTTTTTGAATACAAGTCAACAGTCCGTGTTTCAATCTTGTAGTGAGTGTGTCGACAACATATACAAACATACTCTGGTTTTTCAGAGCACACTGTGTTAAATTCTGTAATCTCTTCTTCAAAGCATCAACTATAATATCTGTGTCCTGTTCTGCAACTCCTCCTGTTATCAACTCTTCATTTTCTGTAGAATCCTGTTCTGGACAAAAGAAATGAAACTGCACATCATCACAAACCTTTTCTACCTCTGCCACAATACCATACAAAAGTGCTCTATTCCTTTCTCCTAAACACAAACCAGGAATTTACACATAGTACAACCTCCTAACTAAACTTCGCTTTGTTGAGAGGTGTACAGCTTACATCCTGAAATGATGAAAGGTGCTTTGCTACACTATCTTTGATAAACAAGGAACTGAGTGTCCCTCCAAATTTGTATGCTTTCTAACCTTGCAAGGATCCCATTCCTGAAAATTACTTATTTTGTGTTTTAAACTTCACCTTGGAAAGATATGTAGACATTGTATTGGTATATCAATGGATTGCTGTCAAATACTACAAACAATACTACAATACCATTTGTATACAGGGCCTGACTACGCCTTCCCTGCACCTCTCCTGCAATAACTTGTTCTACATTTCTAGACATCATCACCTCTTTTGCTAAAGGAGTGCCATTCTTTATTTCATAACATTGTCCTCTTTCATCAATAGCATGTACTAATGTGTTATCCTGCAGCTGGCTTTTTTCATTAAAGAAAGGCTCTGTAGTAGAGTATGTATCCATTCGCCACTAAAAACTGTACAAAAGTTACTTCTATTGACTAATCTTTTCTTCTGGTTTTGTCTCCTCATGAACAACACTATTTTTGTCAAGAATCTTCATTCCATTTATAATCAAAATGAAAAGCTTCCTCCTCACAGCAAAGGCCTTATCAACTACTCCCTCAACTTGTTCTTTCTGTTTCCGTGCCTATCTCCAACTTCTATACTTCTTCATTTTCTCAGTACATTTACAACCACTCTACTTTGAAACATCTTGGCTCTGATTTCCTTAAACTGCTTCTGTCTCCTGGTTAAGGTGTATCCATCTTTGTTACATTTTTTTCCTATTCTTTTAATATAGATTTTGTCAACTCTTATTATTTTTCTTAGTTTGGTTTTTATTTACATTATTTTCATATCTTTGCAAGTGTACAGATATACTTTTAAGAAATGACTTTGTCCTCTTACCAGTAGCTGTTTTTTCTTTCACCAATTTTTCTGCATTGTTCTCCTTTTGTGTGTCAGTTCTGCAGAGTTACTGTAGCTGCTTCTGTTGCATTTTCCTCCGAGCATTTGTAGGCATTCTAACTGTCTGTAGTTATGTATATATTGTTTTGTAAAAAGAAAAGTATATTTTAATTTTTACTCTAGCCAACGTACCAACTACTTTACCACTGACTTACACATAATACAAAAACAGTTTTCATGGTATGTTGCAGTTTTAAATCTACAGATAAACCTAGCTACATAACTACATGCACTTACTTCAACGTACCAAACAAAAGCAAAACACTAAACTTTATTTATTAGTTACTTTTTAATATGATATGATAGCACCCTCTCCTACAACACAGCTGCCCCATATCTCAATTCTCACTTATGCATAGAGAAAGACCAGTTTATCCCTTCTGTAGTCAATTTTAAAATGAACATCAACAAAAGTGTACAAGTACATACAGTGTCTCAACACTGTAAATTCAAAAACACAACATAAGAGCTATTTGTGTGCCTCTCTACCGCTGTGCAACTGGTGTATTTAGTATCTCAGTACTTTTCTACTTAAATGTATCACATTTTTAAAAAAAAATGAAATTTGGGAAATGGTGCATATACAAATCTGCACATTAATCTCTATCGGAGCATATAGCTCACTAATTCTTCTGAGTACATGCAAAGAGTGTGTGACAGGTTTCATGTATAATACACCAGATGGCTCTAAAAGACTACATATTCCACACTAAAGCTTGTAAATACATGTGTTTGTGGTTGAATACATCAATACTCCCTGGATGATTGAATGAGTGCATAGGTAGTGCCTAGCTGATTCCCTCAGGATACAGGTAGTGCCTGGATGATTCCCTGAGTATATGAGAACTCCATGGGTCGTTCCATATCTGCATAGTTACTGCCTGCCTGTTTGCATGAGTATATCACTACTATCTGGGTGTTTGGATGAGTGAATGAGTAGTGCCTGAATGATTAGATAAGTGCATGACTAATGCCTCAATAAATCAATACATGCATAGATAGTGGTTGGATGATTAAATTAGCTCAACTCTAGTGCTTGAATGATTGCAGAAGTGCATGCATAGTATATAGGTGATTTATAGAGTGCATGGATAGTGCATACGTGATTGTTTAAGTGTATACATAGCACCTAGCAGATTGGATGAGTGCATGAGTAGTGTTTTACTGATTGGATGAGTACATGGCTACTGCTGATGTGTTTTTGGTTGAGTGAAAAGGTAGTGCCTGGGTGTTTAGATAAGTACATGGGTAGTGCCTGGATAATTGAAAGAGTGCATCAGTAGTGCCTGGCTGATTAGATGGGTGCATGACTAGTGTCTGAATGATTGCATGAGTCCATTGTTAAACTTTGATCGATTGCAAGAAAGCAAATGTACTACTGGGGTGATTGTATTAGTGCAACAGTATTGCCTCAGTAATTGAATGAGTGCATAGGTACAGGGTGGGTGATAGGTTCACTGCAATGGTACTGCCTGCATAATTGGATGAGTGCATGGGTTGTTCCTCAGTATTTCCGTGAGTGCATAGGTTGTAATTGGGTGTTTGGATGAATGCATGGGTTGTGCTTGGGTGTTTGAATGACTGCATAGGCACAGCCTTGGTGATTGTATAAGTGATTGGTTAGTGTGTGGGTGATTGTATGAATGCATGGGTAGTGCCTGCATAGTTCAATGACTACATAATTAGTACCTGCGTGATTGCAAGAGTGCCTATGTAGTGCCTGGGTAATTGAATCAGTGCATAGACAGTGCATGAGTGAGTTGATGAATGCCTTAGTAGTGACTGACTGATTGGAAGAGTGCCTGGCTTACTGTGAAAGTGCCTCCATTGATGTTCAATACATAACAGTTGTGACTATATCTATGACTCATTGTTTAAGTCCTCCTGTCAGTATGAAACTACCTGTTTCAGTGTATTTATCCTTTTCTACTGAGCTATGTGTGAGTGAAGTCTAGATATCATACTTCATATATAATTGGATGCATGGCAGGCCTGGGCATAGTTCGCGGAGTTTTGCTACGCGGAACTCCGCGGAGTTACAAAAAAACTCAGCGAAGTTCCGCAAGTGGCGGAGTGCAGTGCAAACTGCAGTTTGTGCTGGTATTCCTGCCGCTCGGATAGAAATTCTAGCCGAGCGGGAGCTCGCGCTCGCGAACTTACCGTTCGCGATCGCGAGCAGGGAAAAAACTCTGCTGCACATTGAGAAGCGTAGTTTTCTGCACTCCGCGAGCTCTGCAGAGTGCGGAGTGCAGAAAACTCTGCAAACTCCACGAACGGAGCGAAGTTCACCGCCCAGGCCTAATGCATGGCTGTCTAGGAGCATACAATGTTCTGTTACTCAGCATGCACATGCATAGGTAAGTTTCTAAAACTGAAAACAACAACTCTCACTTTTTCAAAGCACAAAACCTTTTCTTAATGGCATACTTACATTATTTCTCAAATATTTCTTTTGTCTTTAAAACATATATTAAGCATTTCTCAAAGAAAAGTTGCACACCAAGTGAAGCTAGCACAAGAATTCTCAAGAGTTATTCAGTACTATTAACCTTCTCAATTTTAAACAGAGTATGTTTAAAGAAATGCACCACCCTCAACATATACATGAAATTTTCAACAGCCTTAAAGAACATAGATCATCATTTAAACATATATGTGATTTCATAAAAAATATACACCTCCAGGCCATCTTTCCAAAAATATATAGTTCTCTACATCTTTAAGTAAACTCAAGAGTCTCATCATACTTATAACTATCTGCAACCAGAAAAACCATATCTCACCATCTAAACATATGCAAACCGGTCATATAAGTTAAAAACCACATTGACAAACACTCCTTTATACATACCTAACGTGTTACTACTTCATAATTCATATACAGGCACAGCACATTTTCTTATGTTTTATTCATGACTACACTACTCCTGTTTAATAATATGAGTAAAAGTAATACAGTTCCCAAAATGCAAATAGCATAGTTCTGTCCGTTCTGCACATGATGCTTAGACATTAAAACATTGTCGGTTTTTAAAGGCATTGCTCATGGTAACTTTGAACAATACTAACATCTTAAACACATACCCTCTGCCAGATACATTTCATCTGATATTTTTTTTTCACATCACTCTGATACTCTTTTTTATCAAACTCCCATATACATCTGCATTTCTAATATGAATTTTTTTTTAAATTAAAAAGGTATATACATACCAGTGAATTGAGTTTGTAGATTATATTGTTGTTTTAGCTCTTTCTGGATAGTTTTAACACTGTTAAAATTTGTAAAAACTAAGCACAAGAATGGAACACCACTCTCATAGAAAGCAACTACAAAATTGCAACCTCTTCAACTTTACACTCTATGATCATGAGAAAGGCAGCAAATGAAATGATGTCTTTCATTTTAGACTACTGTATTTCCACTTGTGAATGGGTAGCATCTGTTAACCCTTTCCCTCTCTTTCAAAACGAGGTTCCTGTCTCTGTGTGTTTGCAATGTTTTTGCGATGATCGTGGAGTAATCGTGAAAAGAAACATAGTCCTGAGTTGGAAATTAAACTTTGCCATTACTTAAATTGTGTCATAACTCCACATCTTTAAAAAAAATCTTATGTCTCTTTAACACCCTTCCCCCCAAATACACTCTCAGCTTAGTGTACCTAGCAACCCAGTGGAACCAGTAGTTCACAAGTTCACAGCACATTCTAGAAGGAATATGCTACTTCAAAAAGAGATACAGCAGGTGTGGTTTACTCCACATATTCAAAAGCATGCCCATGTCTGTATTACATTTCTTTTTTTAAACAACAGCCAGCTATTGCATTCAACACACTACCTAATTGTAATCACTCACATTCTGACAGCATCCAATGAAATATATCTTTAAAAATAAAACCTCCATTTCAACTGCTTTTCATTTGGAAAACTACCTCATTCAGCTCCAGCCTTCTCTTGACTGCTATTGCTCCTTCACTTCAAAATGCTTAGAGTGTGGATTGTGGGTCACAGCTATGTCTATTGAGCTAAAGAGGCTGCAAAAAAAGAGAGGTATTGACAGGGACTTGGGTTTGCCAAATGTGGAGATTAGTTGGCTTGGCTAGAGAGGGTTACATTTCATCTGTTGCTAGCTTTGGTTAAAACCATTAAGGACTGCCAAGCTCCTCACCGCATGATTGTGCACTGTGGTGGCAATGACCTAGGCACATTGACTAGGGTAGGGCTGGAAATCCTAATGAAGGATACCTTTACAGAACTGATGTCACTTTCCCTGACACTCTCTTGGTGTACTCTAATATATGCCAAAGAGAGAAATGGAAGTGGTCAAATCAATTCTGTCCACAGATTGACAAAGCCAGGAAACATGTTAAAACTGTTTCTGCTGTCCTTAGAGACCATAACATGGGCTCTATCTACAACAACAACCTACGTCTTAACATGTATGGAATCTATAGAAGTGATGGAGTTCACTTTACAGACAAAGGGAACAGGGTGCTTCTAAGCAACCTGAAACTCTGCATACAGTCTTATCTATAGCTGTATTATACACACTTTAAATACAAAGGCTCTTGCCAGAGCCACCCAAAGGCACAAAACTTTGTTCATTTTCTTGTTTAATAATAATTTATTTAAAATTGTTTGAAATTTGTGACCACGTTGCGATGATTGCAACCACATTGCAAAATCGCAAAATAAAAGCAGATATTCAACGACCACCACCACTTTAAAAAATGTTAACTTTAAATTTTCATTCTATTACAATACACACATTATTAACTACATCACTGCTTAAAAAACATGTCTGTACACATATTTTTCCAGTAAGTTTTTTTAAAACTGTGTTTGAACCCTATTTCCCGTCTTTGCGATGATGCCAATAGTCGAGATGACTTTGGTCTATCAATGGTTCTGTAATGAACTGCGTGACTGTCTCAGTGCAACTATGACTGGGTGCATCAGTGTCTCAATGGATCTGTGATTTGGTTGCATGAGTGTCTCAGTCGATCTGTGAGTAAGTGCATGAGTGCCTTTGTGCATTTGAAAGTAAGTATATGACTGTCTGACTGGATTTGTGAGTGGATACATAAGTGTCTAAGTGCTTGTCTCAGTGGGTGAGTCAGTGGGTGCATGAGTGTCTGAGTGGGCCTGTGACTGAGTTCATAAGTCTCTCAATGGGTCTATGACTGGGAGTGTGAGTGTCTGAGTGGTTCTGTGAATGGGTACGTGGGTCTCTGGGTGCAACTGTGAGTGGGTGCATGAGTCTCTGAGTATATGAGTGACTGGATGCATAACTCTCTGAGTGGGTCTGAGAGTGAGTGTGTGAGTGACTGTATGGGTGTGTGAGTGTCAGAGTGGGTCTGTGAGTGGGTGTATGAATATCTAAGTGAATCTGTGAGTGGGTGTTTTTCAGGATCTCAATGGGTCTGTGAGTGAGAGAATAAGTCTCTGAGTTGGTGAGGTAATGGGTACATGCCGGAGTGGGTGAGTTGGTCTGTGGCTGGTAGGGCAAGTGTCTAGGTGGGTCTGTGAGTAAATGTGTAAGTCTTTGAGTGGGTGAGTGAGTGGATGTGTGTACATCTGAGTGAGTATATGAGTGGATGTGTGAGTCTCTGAGTATGTGAGTGACTGAATGCATAACTCTCTGAGAGGATCTGTGACTGAGTGTGTGATTGACTGTATGGGTGTGTGAATAGGTGTATGAGTATCTGAGCTATTTAACCACGATTGGCGTGAAACCACTGCAAAATATCCACAGCCAGAGATATCACCATATAGTTTGGATTTCATGTCACAAAAACTACTGAAAGATTTGCACCAAATAATAACAAGCATTTGCAATGCAATAGGTCTCGCATTTGCAAGAGTTTGAGCTATTGGCATTGTAAATGACAATGCCTTTTATTTATGTGTTGTTTTTAAAACAGATAAATAAAAGGCATTGTCATTACAATGCCAATAGCTTAAACTCTCGAGACCTATTGCATTGCAAATGCTTGTTGTATTTTAGTAATTGTTTTCTATAGTGCTTACGACGCCTGGCCTCCCTTCATAGCACTTTGCTCATTGGGCTCACACCATTGGTCATTATCTGTGGGATGTACGGACTACTTTACCGAGGGTGTTGTGGGTTCTCTCAGTAAGGATTTCTTAGCAAATGAATTGGCAAATGGTGTATTAGGAACCGCATTGTAACATTTTTCAAACCCTAATTAAAGACTGTTTTGCAAAGAGGGCCGACATAAAGCAATTTCGGCAGCCAGTTGCTGCCAATGCAGATTGCAGAATGTTGCTGCAGTGTGCATCGGAGCAATCAGTTGTTGAGCACGTTATGCAGGCTTCAACAATAGACATATTGCGCATTCGTTGCTAGTAGGGAGGCAGACTGCTCATGAGCGCCCCTAGCTGGTGCTCAATGCACGCTACATTTAGAGAGAACACACTCAGATTGCATGGTGTCCTCGAGCATGAAGACAGCAAACCGAGGCAAGCTGCAGTGATCACATCACATCTGGTAGTTGGTGAGGCATGCACACCTTTCAGCACTAACACTGCCAGACTGGACAAGAGGAAAAGCAGAAAGGAAAAGAAAAGATGCCAGGTGTTTACCTTCAATGCTCCTAGGACCTGCACCAGCATCTCATCCAGCGCTACCGGACCCCAGACCCCATCCCCCTCCCACACTCCACTCCAGGAAGGAGCTGAAGCCATCTGTTAGTAACACCTTGCCACAAGCTGCCACTCAGATTCCTGAGCTCCCGCTCTCACCCATTCCACCCCGGAACTGCACCACCCCCTTGCCGCCCGGCCATCCCTGCAAACCCCATCCCTGAGTCCTTCCACTCTCCACTGAACACTTTGACCATGGCGCTGTGCCCCCGCTGTGTCCTCTCCCTACTACCCCTTCTTCTACACTACAAACCAACATTGTGTACCGCAACCCAGTGCTTTCTAGTTGAGGTTCTGCTGTGTAGTACGCCTCCCTAATCCACTAGCACTCGTCACCTCACCTCTCCCTGCCGCCCGTTCCCAGCCGCCTTCTTCCCCAAGCTGCCATCTTGGAGAGTCGGCACGCAAATGTCTCCATGGAACACAGACACGCCGTGAGCGTGCACATCAGCTGTCCGGGCAAGTGCACATCAGAACGCGCCGTGAGCATGCACATTTGCTGTCTGGAGATCGCCAGCAAAGACCAGCGTGACGGCGGCCGCATTGGCTGCGAGGTACACCGATCACCCTGTGAGCTCTGGGGACACGCTGCAGGGCATCGCGTGAAGCATGGCGGAACGACGGTAAGGTGGGGGTGGGTGGGGGGTGGCAGGCGCATGGCTGACTGACACTGGAGGGGGTGCAAGGACAGCTGGGGAGTGCGTGCAATGCGGCTGGAGAGGACGGAAGGGGGACAGGAGATGTGCACATCGCGTGCCTGTACGTGCGTGTTCACATTTCCAGTCCGGCCTGCGCGTGCACAGCTCCTGTCTCCCTTCCGAAGCAAGTCAGTGACAATAGATCTCGCTAGCGACAGCGCTTCGCGCTGCGTCGCCAGGCGAGACCTAAAAAGCACAATCTACGTAACAACATCTACCTTACTGCCAAATTTGGTGTAATTCCCTTCCAGCGGTTCGGGCTGTAGGTTTGACAACGTGTTCCTAGGGGAATTACCATTACAAACACACCCTTATTTCACACCCCTATTTCTCGGTCCCCACTGCATGGATCATTCCTTTTCATGACACACAGAACCTACTTTGACACGTTTTGGGGAACATTTCATGCAGATTAGTCAAATGACATCAAAGTTATAAGCAAGTCAAAAAATGCTTTTCCTATGGAAACTAGTTCCTAACTATAACTACTTACTTGTACTGGTATATATATTCACTGAAAAAAACAGAGGTTACAGGGACATTATAGTTAGTCCTACATTTTACTCACACAAAACCAGTGAAATTCAGCAGTTATAGTTACCAGAGATAACTATAACTTACATCCCCACAATGCACTTCACATACTACATCCCTCATGAAATCTCAAATGATGTCACTCATGACATCACTGATGGCATCACCAAGTGAGTGTAAATATTTTTAAGCATTTATAGCTGATAAAATTATACTAATGTATAACAAAAGTTAAAATTGAATACTAGATGCAGTTGTACAAAGTGATACTCCCTTTAACATATATAATGTGAATGATAGTGTGACTGTATGTATCCTTGTGTGTATCAGTGTGAGCAGCTGTATCGATGTATAAGTGGGTGCGTGAATTGCTGTGTGGGTGAGTAAGATTTTATTATTTATTTATTTTATAGTTTTATAGAGCGCGAAACAGACCCGTGAGGGTATCAGAGCGCTTTACAGGATTAAGGGTGGTATACAAAGTGTTAGGAAGGGAGGGACCAATTGGGTAAAATAGGTGGATACATTATACAAGAAAAAATCACGCAGTCTAAGGTCCCGGCTACATATGGGATAAAAATTAAAACAGGTAGATACATTATAAAAGAAGGCACGCAGCCTCAACTCTTGGGTGGGATGCCCAGGAGTGCAGGAATAGGTATCATCCGTAGAAGCCGTGGATAATGCCGAGGTGGAGGGTGGAACATGTCACTGAGGTGATTGTAATGTAATCGTTAGATGAGGTATTTGCCCATTAAGAAGGTTTTGGTCTCCTTTTTAAAGTGTGCCAAGGACGGAAGTCTTCTGATGGTGGGTGGGAGAGAGTACCAAATTCTTGGAGTGGCCCCAGAGAAGGCCCGATTGTAGGTTCTTTTTCTTCCGGAAGCGTGCTGGTTGCAGCAACAGGTCTTTGGCAGATCGGGAGTTTCTGGCTCCTCCGGATATCACGAGATTTTGGGCAAGAAATGCAGGGGAATTGGAGTAAAGAGCTTTGTGAGTGATGCAGGCCAGTTTAAATTGGATTCTGGCCTCTAGGGGAAGCCAGTTCAGAACTTTGAGGTGGGGAGAGATGTGGTTGAATTTCTTTGAGCCAGTTAGGAGTCTGGTGGTGGCGTTGAGGCAGCCTTTCAATGGGGCCAGAGAGTTCTTGGGTAGCCCTGCGAGAGTAGAGCATCCATATTCTAGTCTGGAAATGACTAGTGCCTGGATTGCCGTTTAAAGGTCGGAAACATCGAGGAAGGGTTTTAGATTTCTTAGGTAACTCAGGTGGAATCTGGCCATTTTGGCCATCAAGTTTATATGGCCACGCATGTTCAGACTGCCGTCAAGGGTTATTCCAAGGGATTTCGCAGAGTCAACAATGGTAGGAGGGCAGTTTAGTGCTGTGATGGTCTTGATCCATTCCTGGATGTCTGGATTGGTTTTGGGTGGGGAGATTAGAAGAAATTCAGTTTTATTTGCGTTAAGTTTAAGCTGGTTGGCGGTGAGCCAATGGACTGTCAGCTTCAGGGCCTCATTCAGGGAGAAAATGTCCTCAGGGGAAGAGATTTTGATGTAGATCTGTGTATCGTCGGCGTACATAAGGTAGGAGATATTGGCGGTACGTAGCACCTCGGTGAGTGGTTCAAGGTAAAGATTGAAGAGGGTAGGGGAGAGGGTTGATCCTTGGGGGACTGCAACCGTAACCGGAGAGGGAGCGGATAGATTACCATTGATGAGGACTCTCTGTGAGCGATTTTGGAGGAAGGATCTAAACCATTCAAGGACGGTGCCATCCAAACCCATCCTGAGTTTGAGGCGTTCAAGGAGAATTTTGTGGTTAACCGTATCAAAGGCAGAAGATAGGTCTAGGAGGATTAGGAGACAGGTTTTGCATTGGTCGAGGGCTTGGAGGGCGTCATCCATGATGTGGAGGAGGGTGGTTTCGTGCTGTGTCCAGGTCTGAACCCGGATTGGAAGTCATCTAGAAGGTGGAAGTTGTTGATGTGTAGGCTCAGCTGCTGTTGCACACATTTTTCCAGAACTTTGGCTAGGAGTGGGATGTTGGATATGGGTCTATAGTTGTCAGCGGAAGCAGGGTCCAGCGTAGGTTTTTTTAGGATGGGGACAACTTGGCCAGCCTTGAGAGAATCAGGAATTGAGCCCTGAAGGAGGGAGGCGTTGATTATTGAGGTCCAGGAAGGGATGATAGCCTGAGAGGCGGCAGCTAGGCAGTTAGAAGAGAGAGGATCATTGAAGTGATTGTTCGGGTTTAAGGAGGCCAGAATTCTCGAGATAGAGTGTTCTTCATAGATTTTAAAGTTGGACCAGTGCGCTTGGTTTTTGGGTGAGGTTTGGGAAGACAGCGCGGAGAGAAGAGGTAGAGCTGGCAGATTTAGATTTTGGTGGTGAGTTGCGGATTTAAGTTCATTTCCTAGGGCAGAGATTTTGTCGCAGAAGAAGGATGAAAATTCCTCGCTTGATATTAGGGGTTTAGGTGTTTCTTTGGAGGTTTTCGCTAGTATGTTGGATTGGTGTTTGACCAAGTCGAACAGCTTGCGAGGTCGATTTTTGGCGTTCTCAAGTTCAGTTCTGAAGAATTCTTTTTTAGAGTTGAGGATTTTCTTATTGTAGGCATTTCTGGCCTGGCGGAGAAGTTTTAGATGGGCTGCTGATGGGTGTTGTTTCCAGTTTCGTTCAGTCTGTCGAAGGGATCTCCTCTCCTTGTTGAGGGATCCATTGAACCAGGGATTCCTGTCTTTGATCTGGGTTCTTTTTAATTTTAGTGGAGCCAGGTCATCGAGAATGTCAGATATAGTTGAGGAATAATGATCCGCTAGGTTGTTGACCGAGGTGCACTGAGGGGGGGGAGGCCGGTCTCACAACGCGCTGCCAGTTTCCCGTGATCAAGGTTCTTGTTGTCTCTAACCCATCGTTTGGGAATCATGGGTTGTGGTGACCATGTCTTGTGGGTGCTAGGCAGGAGGAAGGTGATGGCGTGGTGTTCTGACCAATCACAAGGGTCAATAGAGATAAGTTTGACCGCTGATTCCTTAGCAATGATCCAGTCTAGGGTGGCACCTTTTGAATGAGTAGGGAGAGAGCAGGCTTGGGTAAGGGCTTGATCGGCCAAGAAGTCTCTGATGGCGTTGACCTGAGGGTCCTTAGGATCGTTCCAATGCAAGTTGAAGTCACCAAGGAAAATGTCATTAGAGTTTGGAGAAACCTTGGCTGTGATGATTTCCATGAGGAGGTCCGTGAAGGTGTCATTCTTGCCTAGGGGGTGGTAAAAGATGTGAAGTCTGCACAGTTGGGAGGTGTTGTTGGAAATGGAGAGTGCGAGGTATTCGCAGGAGTCTGTAGGGTCCACCGGCAGTTCCGTAACAAGGAGGTTAGAGCGGTAGATGCAGGCAATGCCTCCCCCTTTTTTCTTTGAGTGCCTGTCCATCCTTACGATGTTGTAATTGGGCGTGACTAAGAGGACGATGAGGATTCCTTGAGCCAAGATTCAGTCAAGATCGCTATGTCCGATTTATGTCTCAGGATGAGGTCGGCGACATCAGATGCATGCTTTACAGCTGACCGGCAGTTTATTAGGAGGCCGGCTAGGGAGGGGTAGGAGTGAGTGTTAAGGGTAGATACAGAGATGGGAACTCTAGCTAGGTTGCTATTGACCACCCCTCTGACGCGGAAGGTAGCAGAACTGTTAGGGTTGGTTGCAACCGTGCAGATAGGGTGTTCTTCCCTCAGGTCTGAGGGGCATGGGGTTGTCAAGGCAGAATCGTAGCTAACGTGGAGGTCAACCACTTCTTCCTCCGTGAGGTCTGACGGGTTAAGCGTGCCAGGGGTGGGTTTGTAGGTATGGAGGAGGGCAAGAATTTCCTCCTCCGAGAGGTGGCAGGGTTGCTTGCAGGGGCGCAAGTGTCTCAGGGATAGTGGTAGTGGGTGAAGGAGGGGCTTAGTGTAGGGGATGTGGGTCGCGTTCTGCGAGATCCAGAGATTTGAGAAGGAGAGTTCGGTGAGGTGAAGGAGGTGCTTTAGGTCCAGAATGGACTTGTGGATGCTCAGTGTTAATTCGGTGGCTCTGCGGTGGAGATTATCAATATCTCTAAGAGAGGTAGGTTCTGGCAGGCAGGGGGCCAGTTGCATGTGAGCGATTCTGATAGAATGTGCTGGTAGCCTAGAGGTGGGTTCCGGCGGGCCGGGGGCCGGTTGCATGCGAGCGATTCTGATGGAGTGTGCCAGAAACCTAGTGGTGGGGCTAGGTCGATCAGTGTCCCTATGAGAGGGAAGATCTTGCAGGCCGAAGGGGTGAGAGCGATTCTGTCGGACTGAGTTGGCAGCCTAGTGGTGGGGCTAAATCGACCAGAGTCATGGGCCCTAGTAGACGTCTCAATACCAGTGTTGTGGGCCCTAGTAGATGTTTCAGTAGCCCAGAGTGCGGGAAGATTAAGCGGGCAGGAGGGTAAGGGTTTGGGGACGCTTCTGATGGCAAGTGCTGGTAGCGTGATAGCAGGGCTAGGTTGGCTCGAGATGTGGGCCCTAGGGGGAGTTTCGGAAGCCGACGGAGAGGAGCGCTTGTAGGCCTAAGTTCAGTGGTATGGGTGCGCAGTGGTTGGCATGCGTTGGTGACAAGGTAGCAAGGCAGGGTCGCTCAATGACATGGTCACTGGCAGGTGTGGTTAGAGAGAGGCTAGGTACACTTGGCGGATTGGGCGAGAGGTGGAGCGGTGGGAGCGTGGACTGGGAAGGGATGTGAACATATTTTTTAAGGAGGGTGAAGAGGTCTGCAAATTTGATGAGGTCTTTGGGAGGCCCTTGAATCAGGATAATGCCGCTGTTGTACAAGGTGATGGTGAGGTTAGCACGCAGGTTTGCATATGGAGTGATCATGAGTTGTTTTCCGTGAGGGATGTTCCTGGCTTCCTGTACTTTGAGGAGGCTCGAGAAGGCATTGCGCCAGAGAGATGTTTTCCTGGAGTGGAAGATGAGGTCGTTAATGACAGTGCCCTTGTCCACGCAGAGACGAAAATCAGATATCAGGGTCTCACGATGACTTAGATGACAAGATGGTGATGACAAGATGGTGTGTGAGTGGCTGTACGAGTGAGTGAGTAGGTGTGAGAGTGGCTCTATAGAGGAGTAAATAGTTGTATGAGTACTGGAATAACTCTGTGAATGGGTATATCAGTGGTTGTGTGGATGTGTTAGTTGGCATACCAGAAGTTGTATGGGGTGTGAGTACGTGTATGATTTTATCCAATGTATGTCTGTTTTTTAAATGTAACTCATTGTCAAACATATATACGAAGGTAAGTGGCTGTGAGAGTGCCGGTATGGGTGTGTGAGTGGGTGTATAAGTGGTGAGTAGAAGAGTTAGTGGGTATGTGAGAGAAACATGAGGGATTGTGTGTGTGAGAGATTCTTCAGGGATGAGTGAGTGGTTGTGTTAGTGGGAGTATTAGTATGTGAGTGGCTGTGTGAGTATCTGTGTGTGAGTGGTTGTGTAAGTGACTGTAATGTTGAACGAGAGGGTGAATGAGAAATTGTATGGGGGAGTGTGTGGTGCATCAGTGCTTGTAAATGTTGAATGAGAGGTTAAATGAGTTGCTGAATGGGTGACTGAGAAGGTATATACGTGTTTGTATGAGAGAGTGAGAGGGTTTATGACTGGCAGTATGAGTGTACAAATGTATGTGTAAGTGGGTGTATGGGTGAGTAAGTAGGTATGTGAATTGTATGGGTGAGTGAATGGGTGTGTGAGTGACGGTATGGGTGAGTAAGTGAGTGTAAGAGATGAGTTGTATTGGAGAGTATGTGTTTGTGTCAGTAACTGTAGACTGCATGTGTTACTATATGTATGAGTAAGTATGTGGGTGTGCGAGAAATTGTGAGTAAGTGAGTAGTTGTATGAGTGAGTATATGGGGAAGTGAATAGGGTTGTGAGTAGCTGCATGGTGACTGATTCAGTATATGAGTGCCTATATGGATGTGTGAGTGGGTATGTAAATGTCTTTATGTTTGTATTACTGGATGTATAAGTGCTTGTATTGATTAGTCAGTATGTGGATAAGTGACTTTATATGTGAGTAAGTAGTTGCTTTTGTGGCTGTGTGGTTGAGTTGATGTGTGAATGGCTTTATGGAAGAGTGAGTACAAGCATGAGTGATGTATGTGTCTGTGAATGGGTATGTCATTGGTTGTATGACAGTGGGAGGGGTTGTATAAGATGCTGTATGGTGTAGTAGTCAATGTGTCAGTAGATCTGTGGATAATATCGACAGTGACATCATTTGAGATGTCAAGAGTGATGTCATTTAAGATGTTATTAGTGATGTCATCCGTGATGTCACTGACCATGACATGAGTGATGTAATATGTAAGGTCATAAGCAGTGCATTGTGGGGGCATAAGTTATAGTTATCTCTGGTATCAATAACTGCTGAATTTCACTGGTTTTGTGTGAATAAAATGTAAGACTAACTATAACGCCCCTGTAACCTTAGTTTTTTAAAGTGAATTTCTAAAGTTTTTCAAATTCTATTTCATAACTATAACGTCCCTGTAACCTTTGTTTTTTTAAGTGAATCTATAGGTTTTTTTAAATAGTAGTTACATTTGCAGAGTGGTGAAGAAAGTGGGCGGGCCTCTGTTGAGCTCTTAGCAATCCCACTGTGTGAGTACTTATATGACCTTGACAAAGGCTGTTTACAGCTGAACATGTCGGAGGGGCTGAGTTACATGTAACTAATAATATTTATGCACACGCATCCTGGAGTGCCTGCTTTTCTTTAAGCGTTGGCCAGATTTAGAGAGAAATATATATGTATATATGTATGTATATCCATTTAATGTGTGGATTTAGCTTTGTTTTCTCTTAGGGTGGGCATTCAATTTTTGTCTTTTATATCTATGTAATTATACATATCGTTTTTCACAAGTTGTGTTGTATATTTGTTTTTCCTATGGCATTTTAAAATGCCTATCTTTTTCATTATGGCACCCATATGAGACGCAGTCGGTCCGTTTTTATGTTCATGTAATCACCAATTATTTATCCCACTGTGTCTGTCAGGAGGTCATGTGATCAGGGCCGCCATGGCCGAAATTGTAATTCTGCATTAAATAAACTGCACTGAATCTGTTCTGAGTATATATATACACATATATATATATATATATAAATATATATATATATTCACTGAAAAAACCATAGGTTTTAGGGACAGTTATAGTTAGTTGGACATTGCACTCGTACAAAACCCGTGAAATTCCCCCGTTATAGTTAGTTCAGGTAACTATAACTCGCGCCCCCACAATGCACTGCTGATGACGTCACATATTACATCACTCATGACATGGTCAGTGACATCACTGATGACATCACTGATGACATCTCAAATGACATCATCCAGTGACTGTGTGTTTCTGTAAAGTTTAAATATGTTTAATATATATAGGGAAAGGCGTATTGAAGAATGAGTGGGTGTATAAGTGTCTGAATGGATGATTTAGTAGGTGCGTGACTAACTCTATAAGTGAGTGATTAAACGTATCTTACTGAATGCATGGGTTAGTGACTAAACTGGGTGAATGTCTGTATCCGTCTGTCTGTTGCTGTGTAAGTGGCAGCATGGGTTTGTGAATAGCTACATGAGTGTCTATATGAGTTATTGATTTGTTGGCTGAGTATCTGTATGGGTGCCTGAGTGTTTGTGTGGGTGGGGTGTGTGCGACTCTGTGCATAGATGTGTGAGTGGGTGATTCACTGGATGGATGGTTACAAGAGTGCATCTGTGATAGACTGTATGGGTGGGTAAGTGTGTGTAAGAGTGTGTTAGTGAGTGAATGTATGTCCCAGTGGTACATGTGTGAGTAACTACGTATGTGAAAGGCAGTATATATGTGTGTTGGAGTATATAAATACCTATAAGCGAGAGTGTGTGATTGTGATAGTGACTGTATGGATGAGTGTGTGCTTGTATCAGAGATTGTATAAGAGCATAAGAATGTGCTAGTATTTGTATGAGTAAGTGAGCTGGTGTGTGTATAACTGTATAGGTGAGTAAATGGGTGTGTGCTTAATTTTTGCATGACTGACTAGGTGTGTGAATACCTCTATGGATGAGTGGCGGTGTGTGAGTGTTTATATAGGTGTATGAGTGCATATAATAGTCCTGTACTGAGTGACTATGAGTATGAGTGACTGTAAGTATGAGTGACTGTACGGGTGTGTAGACCTAAGAATCAGTGAGTGTGTATATAGTAATTGGTGTTGGAGTGTCTATGGTTTTGACAATGGCAGTCTGTAATTTACAGTGGGTGTATCAAAAGTTATATTAGGGTGTGAGAAGATGCATCAAATTATCACATGGATGATGTCATCAGTGATGTCATCAGTGATGTCATTTGAGATGTCATCAGTGATGTCATCAGTGATGTCACTGACCATGTCATGAGTGATGTAATATGTGACGTCATCAGCAGTGCATTGCGGGGCGCGAGTTATAGTTACCTGAACTAACTATAACGGGGAATTTCACGGGTTTTGTACGAGTGCAATGTCCAACTAACTATAACTGTCCCTAAAACCTATGGTTTTTTCAGTGAATTTGTAAGGTTTTTAAATGCTAATTTCTAACTATAACGTGCCTGAAACCTATGGTTTTTTCAGTGAATTTCAAAGGTTTTTAAATGCTAATTCCTAACTATAATATGTCTGAAACCTATGGTTTTTTTCAGTGAATTTCAAAGGTTTTGTAAATGACAATTTTTAAATGTATTAATTGTTATATTTATTTTTTTGATACTGATTTACTACATTTTTTTAAACTATTTATTTTTAGATATTTTATTTTTTTAAATACTTTGCAATTACATTATACATTACATTACAAAATATACTTTCTCAGAATGAATTACTTTAGTTTAAATACTTTGCAAATAGGCAATAGACTTTTAAGTACAGTAGTTACAGTTGTTGCAATGGGCAACACAATTTCAAACACAATGCAACATTGAGCTCAATGTGAATTTCAAGTTAAATGCAATTAGTTACTTTATGGATTACTTTTCTAACCACAGGACTGGATCCTAGATTCAGTCCTGGGACATATCCTGTAAACAGTTGAGTAAAAGCGTTTTGGTTACAGTAGTGATTTTTAAGGAATATTATTGTATTTTAAAAGTTGACACTTAGAAACTTTTTCACATAGAATCACCAATGCTATCCTATGGGAGAAAGTTCACTTAGCAGGTAAGTAGTGTTATCGTTACTTTTTCTTACTCAGTGGTGGATCTTGGATCCAGCACTGGTGCATCTCCTGTAAACAGTTGAAAGAATGCGTTTAAGTCACACAGGCGATTTTTAAGGAATATTTGTAGTTTGTGAAAATCGACACTTTGAAACTTTTCTGCTGAAAACCAGACAATGGATTCCTATGGAAGGAAATACAAGTTACTGGTAAATACGGTTAGAATTACTTTTCAGGGTCAGTGCTGGGCTAAAAGATGCAGCACTGGGTTCTCTCCTGATAACAGGTGAGTAAATCGGAATTCGTAGTTCGGTTGATTTTAGAGGAATATTATAAAGTTCCAAAACTCCACACTTAGAAGAATTTCCAAGTGAAACCAGTCAATGTTAGCCTATGGAAGGAAATTCAAGTTACTGGTAAGTACTGTTAGAATTACTTTTCAGGATCTGTACTGGGCTCAAAGATGCAGCACTGAGGTCTCTCCTGATAACAGGTGAGTAAATCGGAATTCGTAGTTCTGCAGATTTTAGAGGAATATTTGTATGTTTCAAAAATCGACACTTAGAAACTTTTTCAGCAAAAGCAGGCAATGATATCCTATGGAAGGAAATTCAAGTTACTGGTAAGTACGGTTAAAATTACTTTTCAGGATCAGTACTGGGCTGAAAGATGCAGCACTGAGGTCTCTCCTGATAACAGGTGAGTAAATCGGAATTCGTAGTTCTGCTGATTTTAGAGGAATATTTGTATGTTTCAAAAATCGACACTTGGAAGAATTTCCAAGTGAAACCAGTCAATGTTAGCCTATGGAAGGAAATTCAAGTTACTGGTAAGTACGGTTAAAATTACTTTTCAGGATCAGTACTGGGCTGAAAGATGCAGCACTGAGGTCTCTCCTGATAACAGGTGAGTAAATCGGAATTCGTAGTTCGGCTGATTTTAGAGGAATATTTGCACAATGGTGAAGGGAGGGGCGGGGCCTGAGGTGACATCTGTGCAAACGCGCCCCGTGGTGCGTTTTAAGTTGGGGATTAAGTCCCCTTGAATCATGAGGGTCCCTGGGGTCCAACTAGCCCACCCTGTACCTCCAGTATGCGCCAGAGGCTGCGTTGCAGAGAGGTGTACAGAGGCCACGCCCCTTTTACAACACTCTGCAACGCAGCTCCGTGGCGCTTACTGGAGGTACCTGGTGGGCTAGTTGGCCCCAGGTACCCTCAGGATTGAAGGGGATTTAATTCCCCATCTTAAAACGCGCCACGGGGCCTGTTTGAACACATGTCACCTCAGGCCCCGCCCTCCCTTCACCACTGTGCAAACGCGCCCCGTGGCGCGTTTTAAGTCAGGGGATTAACTCCCTTGAATCCTGAGGGTCCCTGGGGTGCAACTAGCCCACCAGCTACCTCCATTAAGCGCCACAGAGCTGCGTTGCAGAGAGGTGTAAAAGGGCGTGGCCTCAGAACACCTCTCTGCAACACAGCCCCTGATGCATACTGGAGGTTCCTGGTGGGCTAGTTGGCCCTCAGGGACCCCAGTATTCAAGGGAGTCGTTCCCCTCTGCAAACGCGTCAGGGGACGCGTTTGCAGAGTGCTGACAAGGAGGGCGTGGCCTCCGGCGCGATGCCGGATTTTTTTGTTGATTTTTTTTAAAAAGGGGGCTGTGTGGCCCCCCTTCTTTGTAATTATTTTGGGCCCTGGGGACCCCATCCCCCAGGGCCTGATCCCCTTTATTTTTATTTTTAAAAAAGGTACGGGAAGGGGACCGCGTGGGCCCCCCTCCCGTGGCCAATTTCGACCCGGGGACCCCATCCCCCGGGCCTTTGCCACCTTATTATTTTTTTAAAATTTTAATGGAGGGGGGGCTGCGTGGCCCCCCTCCTAAGGCCTCCTTAGGCCCCGGGGACCCCATCCCCCGGGGCCGGCCTTTATTTTTTTTTTTATTATTTTTGGGGAGGGGGCCGCGTGGCCCCTCTCCCGGGCCACTACTTGCCCCGGGGACCCCATCCCCGGGGCTGGCCCTATCCTTTGGGGTCCGTGGGGGACCCCAACTCCCCACGGACCCTGCCGGCTCCCCGCCTCCTGCGAGAGCCGGCATTGCTTTCCACATGGGGAGCTGCTAAGATGCAGCTCCCCGTGTGGAAAGCAATCGTCTTTGGTTTTTGGAAGAGAGAGCAGGTTTCCTGCTCTCTCTTCCAAAATCAAAGCAGTTTGCTATGGCAGGACGGGAGCCGCGAGGCTCCCGCCCTGCCATAGCAAACTACAGTGTCCCGGGGGTAGGCACCCCGGGACACTGCAGGAGCCGGCCCTGGGGGTGGTGGTCCCCAGGGCCATCAAGGGCTCCAGGAGGGGGCCACGCGGCCCCCTCCCTCCATGTTCAAAGCCCCGGGAGGTGGTGGTCCCGGGGCTCTGAGGTCCGTAACGGACCCCCATATTTAACTCTTTAGTGCCCCGGGGAGGTGGCGGTCCCAGGGCGTGTGGGGGCTGGAGCCCCCACACAAGTACTTTATAAATAAAAAAAGAAGCCCCGGGCGGTGGCGGTCCCGGGGCTGCGGGAGGGCCAGAGAGCCCTCCCGCACCATTTGTTTTTAAAGCCCCGAGGGGTGGCGGTCCCCGGGGCTTGGGGGCCTTAGAGGCCCCCATTCATTAAAATTATAACCCCACGCATGTCCCCGGGACTTGGCCCACCCGGGGGCCAATTAACAACAAGCGCGGGAGACCGCGCTTCGTTTTTTTTTTTTCGGCGGGATTCGCGCACCCTAAGCACATCCCGCCGATTTTTTTTTAAATACTTTTTTCTGCCCAGGGGTCCTTGTGGGACCCCTGAGCAGACCTAGGAGTCAGGGTGTTTCTACCCTGCCCCCTTTGTGCGTTTTGCGCACTTGTTTCTTTTTTTTTCTCGGCGGGATCTGCGCACCCTAAGCGCATCCCGCCGATTTTAAAAAATAAAATGCTTTTTCTGCCCAGGTGGTCCTTGTGGGACCCCTGAGCAGACCTAGGGGTCAGGGTGTTTCTACCCTGCCCCTTTTGTGCTTTGCGCACTTGTTTCTGTCCCTCGGTTCTACTGAGGGACAAAATGGCTG
This sequence comes from Calotriton arnoldi, assembly GCA_963921515.1. NCBI lineage: Eukaryota > Metazoa > Chordata > Amphibia > Caudata > Salamandridae > Calotriton > Calotriton arnoldi. Next base: position 1,316,912 of record CAWUFW010003189.1, on the reverse strand, counting down.
CCAACACTTCCTGATTTGGAGTGTTGACAGCCAATTAGCATGCAGCTCGTGATCGGGAGGGTACGCGGACCCTACTCGGCCATAGATATATATGTGATTTTATTTGTGATTTTCTCAGAAACTACTGAACGGATTTACACCATTTAAGCAAAAGGCACGACACTGAACCAAGGGCTACCTCTTTGCCAAATTTGGTGTAATTCCGTTCAGCAGTTCGAGCTGTAGCCGCGATGAAAGGATCCTATGGAAAAATGAATGGGAAAACGCGTTTTGGGACCCCCTTTTTCTCGGCCCCTGCTTGACGAATCAACCCGAGACTTTCAGGGTAGGAGCGGAGCGGAGCGCTCCAACAAGTTGGAAGATTTCGCGAAGATTCGTCAACCGACGCAAGAGTTATTTCAAATAGAATGTTGCGGATTTCCTATGGAAAATAGGTTTTAACTATAACTATCTACTGGCGACCGCCAGTAGATAATATATATATATATATATATATATATATATATATATATATATATATATATATATATATATATATATATACATATTATCTACTGGCGGTCGCCAGTAGATAGTTATAGTTAGGACCTATTATCCATAGGAAATCCGCGACATTCTATTTGAAATAACTCTTGCGCCGGTTGACGAATCTTCGCGAAAGCTTCCAACTTGTTGGGGCGCTCCGCTCCGCTCCTACTCTGAAAGTCTCGGGTTGATTCGTCAAGCGGGGGCCGAGAAAAAGGGGGTCCCAAAACGCGTTTTCCCCATTCATTTTTCCATAGGAACCTTTAGTCGCAGCTACAGCCCGAACTGCTGAACGGAATTACACCAAATTTGGCAAAGAGGTAGCCCTTGGTTCAGTGTCGTGCCTTTTGCTTAAATGGTGTAAATCCGTTCAGTAGTTCCTGAGAAAATCAAAAGTAAAGTCACATATATATCTATGGGCGAGTAGGGTCCGCGTATCCTGAGCGCACCCTGCGCGCACCGTCCTGATCACGAGCTGCATGCTAATTGGCTGTCAAGTGGCTGTCAACACTCCAAATCAGGAAGTGTTGGCAGCCATTTTGTCCCTCGGTAGAACCGAGGGACAGAAACAAGTGCGCAAAGCGCAAAAGGGGGCAGGGTAGAAACACCCTGACCCCTAGGTCTGCTCAGGGGGTCCCACAAGGACACCCTGGGCAGAAAAGCATTTTTATTTTTTTAAACGGCGGGATGCGCTTAGGTGCGCGGATCCCGCCGATTAAAAAAAAAAGCACAAGAAACAAGTGCGCAAAACGCACAAAGGGGCAGGGTAGAAACACCCTGACCCTAGGTCTGCTCAGGGGTCCCACAAGGACCCTGGGCAGAAAGCATTTTTTTTCAAAATCGGCGGGATGCGCTTAGGGTGCGCGGATCCCCAGATTAAAAAAAAACACAAGAAACAAGTGCACAAAACGCACAAAGGGGGCAGGGTAGAAACACCCTGACCCCCTAGGTCTGCTCAGGGGGTCCCACAAGGACCCCCTGGGCAGAAAAAAGCACAAAAAAAAAAAAAAAAGACCGGCATCGTGCCGAGGCCCGCCCCCTCCCTGCAGCAGTCTGCAAACGCGCCCTCTGGCGCGTTTTAAGAAGGGGAAGTAATTCCCCTTAAATGCTGGGGGTCCCTGGGTGCCAACTAGCCCACCAGGAACCTCCGGTATGCGCCAGGGGGCTGCGTTGCAGAGAGGTGTACAGAGGCCACGCCCCTTTTTACACCTCTCTGCAACGCAGCTCTGTGGCGCTTTTGGAGGTACTTGGTGGGCTAGTTGGACTCCAGGGACCCTCAGTATTCAAGGGGACTTAATCCCCCAACTTAAAACGCGCCACAGGGCACGTTTGCACAGTGGTGAAGGGAGGGGCGGGGCTTCAGGTGACATGTGTGCAAACAGGCCCCGTGGCGCATTTTAAGATGGGGAATGAAATCCCCTTCAATCCTGAGGGTCCCTGGGGCGAACTAGCCCACCAGGTACGTCCAGAAAGCGCCACAGAGCTGCGTTGCAGAGAGGTGCAAAAGGGGCGTGGCCTCTGAACACCTCTCTGCAACGCAGCTCCCTGGCGCATACTGGAGGTACAGGGTGGGCTAGTTGGACCCCAGGGACCCTCATGATTCAAGGGGACTTAATCCCCCAACTTAAAACGCGCCACGGGCGCGTTTGCACAGATGTCACCTCAGGCCCCGCCCCTCCCTTCACCATTGTGCAAATATTCCTCTAAAATCAGCCGAACTACGAATTCCGATTTACTCACCTGTTATCAGGAGAGACCTCAGTCCTGCATCTTTCAGCCCAGCACTGATCCTGAAAAGTAATTTTAACCGTACTTACCAGTAACTTGAATTTCCTTCCATAGGATATCATTGACTGGTTTCACTTGGAAATTCTTCTAAGTGTGGAGTTTTGGAACTTTATAATATTCCTCTAAAATCAGCCGAAATACGAATTCCGATTTACTCACCTGTTATCAGGAGAGACCTCAGTGCTGCATCTTTCAGCCCAGTACTGATCCTGAAAAGTAATTTTAACCGTACTTACCAGTAACTTGAATTTCCTTCCATAGGATATCATTGACTGGTTTCACTTGGAAATTCTTCTAAGTGTGGAGTTTTGGAACTTTATAATATTCCTCTAAAATCAGCCGAAATACGAATTCCGATTTACTCACCTGTTATCAGGAGAGACCTCAGTGCTACATCTTTCAGCCCAGTACTGATCCTGAAAAGTAATTTTAACCATACTTACCAGTAACTTGAATTTCCTTCCATAGGATATCATTGCCTGCTTTTTGCTGAAAAAGTTTCAAAGTGTCGATTTTTGAAACATACAAATATTCCTCTAAAATCAGCCAAAATACGAATTCCGATTTACTCACCTGTTATCAGGAGAGACCTCAGTGCTGCATCTTTCAGCCCAGTACTGATCCTGAAAAGTAATTTTAACCGTACTTACCAGTAACTTATATTTCCTTCCGTAGGAATCCATTGTCTGGTTTTCAGCAGAAAAGTTTCAAAGTGTTGATTTTCACAAACTACAAATATTCCTTAAAAATCACCTGTATGACTTAAACGCATTCTTTCAACTGTTTACAAGAGATGCACCAGTGCTGGATCCAGGATCCACCACTGAGTAAGAAAAAGTAACGATAACACTACTTACCTGCTAAGTGAATTTCCTCCCATAGGATAACATTGGTGATTCTATGTGAAAAAGTTTCTAAGTGTCAACTTTTAAAATACAATAATATTCCTTAAAAATCACTACTGTAACCAAAACGCTTTTACTCAACTGTTTACAGGAGATGTCCCAGGACTGAATCTAGGATCCAGTCCTGTGGTTAGAAAAGTAATCCATAACGTAACTAATTGCATTTAGCTAGAAATTCACATTGAGCTCAATGTTGCATTGTGTTTGAAATTGTGTTGCCCATTGCAACAACTGTAACTACTGTACTTAAAAGTCTATTGCCTATTTGCAAAGTATTTAAACTAAAGTAATTCATTCTGAGAAAGTATATTTTGTAATGTAATGTATAATGTAATTACAATGTAATTTAAAAAATAAAACATCTAAAAATAAATAGTTTAAAAAAATGTAGTAAATCAGTATAAAAAAAAATAAATATAACAATTAATACATTTAAAAATTGTCATTTACAAAACCTTTGAAATTCACTGAAAAAAACCATAGGTTTCAGACATGTTATAGTTAGGAATTAGCATTTAAAAAACCTTTGAAATTCACTGAAAAAACCATAGGTTTCAGGCTTGTTATAGTTAGGAATTAGCATTTTAAAAACCTTTGAAATTCACTGAAAAAACCATAGGTTTCAGGCCTGTTATAGTTAGGGTTTAGCATTTAAAAACCTTTGAAATTCACTGAAAAACCCATAGGTTTTAGGGAAAGTTATAGTTAGTTGGACATTGCACTCGTACAAAACCCGTGAAATTCCCCCGTTATAGTTAGTTCAGCTAACTATAACTCGCGCCCCGCAATGCACTGCTGATGACGTCACATATTACATCACTCATGACATGGTCAGTGACATCACTGATGACATCACTGATGACATCTCAAATGACATCACTGATGACATCATCCATGTGAGAATTTAATGCATCTTCTCACACCCCAATATAACTTTTGATACACCCACTCTAAATTACAGACTGCCATTCTCAAAACCATACACACTCCAATACCAATAAGTACATACCCACTCACTGATTCTTAGGTCTACACACACACATCTACTCACTCACCCGTACAGTCACTCATACTTACAGTCACTCAGTACAGGACTATCATATGCACTCATACACCTATATAAACACTCACACAACGCAACTCATCCATAGAGGTACTCACACACCTAGTCAGTCATGCTAATAATTAATCACACTCCCATTTACTCACCTATACAGTTATACACACCAGCTCACTTACTCATAAAAATACTAGCACATTCTTACGCTCCTATGCAATCACTGATGCAAGCACACACTCATCCATATAGCCAATCTCACAATCACACACTCTCACTTATAGCCATTTATATACTCCAACACACATATATACTGCCTTTCACATATGTAGTTACTCACACATGTACCACTGAGATATACATTCAATCACTAACACACCCATACACACACTCACCCACCCATACAGTCCATCACAGACGCACTCTTGAAACCATGCACCCAGTGAATCACCCACTCACACATCTATGCACAGAGTCACACACACCCCACCCACACAAACACTGAGGCACCCATACAGATACTCAGAGAACCAATCCATAACCCATATAGACACTCATTTAGCTAGTCAGAAACCCATGCAGCTGCTTACACAACAACAGACAGACGGATACAGACATTCACACAGTTTAGTCACTCACCCATGCATCCAGTAAGATACGTTTAATCACTCACTTATAGACTCAGTCATGCACCTACTAAATCATCCATTCAGATGCTTATACACCCACTCATTCTTCAATACGCCTTTCCCTATATATATTAAACATAGTTAAACTTTCCAGAAACACACAGTCACTGGATGATGTCATCAGTGATGTCATCAGTGATGTCATTTGAGATGTCATCAGTGATGTCATCAGTGATGTCACTGACCATGTCATGAGTGATGTAATATGTGACGTCATCAGCAGTGCATTGCGGAGCGCGAGTTATAGTTAGCTGAACTAACTATAACGAGGGAATTTCACGGGTTTTGTACGAGTGCAATGTCCAACTAACTATAACTTTCCCTAAAACCTATGGTTTTTTCAGTGAATATATATATATATAGATATATTACCTACTGGCGGTCGCCAGTTTCTTTTCAAAAAGCGTTTTTTCTTTTGCCAATATCTTTGGCGCCGTTTGACGAATCTTCGCGAAATTTTCAAAACTAATGACCAGCTCCGGTCAGCTCCTGTCTTGAAAGTTTCGGGGTGATTCGTCAAGCGGGGGCTGAGAAAAAAGGGTGGTCCCTAAACACGTTTTCCCTATGTTAATTTCCGTAGGAAATTTTGGAACAGGCTACAGTCCGAACTGCTGAACGGGATTACACCAAATTTGGCAAAAAAGGTAGCTCTTGGTTCAGAAAGTGCCCTTTTTTTAAATGGTGTAAATCCGTTCAGTAGTTCCTGAGAAATTCAAAAAATAAAAATGTATATATCTGAGCACCGAGGAGAATTCGCGAATCCTCCCGTGCATGAGCCTAATTCTGATTGGCTGCCAGTACTCCAAACCAGAATGTGTTGGCAGCCATCTTGTGACTCGGTGAGTGAGTCACAACAAATCAGTAGAAAAAAAGATGAAAAAACAGAAAAGGGGGCAGGGTAGAAACACCCTGACCCCCTAGGTCTGCTCAGGGGGTCCCAAGAGGACCCCCAGGGCCAAAAAAAGCATTAAAAAAAAAAATCATCCGAATTCGCGCTGGCTGTGCGTGAATCCAGACGGAAAAATAAAAAAAAATGAAGCGCGGGCTTTCGCGCTTTATTTTCCTTAAACCCCCGGGTGGGCCAGGTCCTGGGGGCAATACCCAATTATGTAGCGGGCCCCTGCAGCCCCAGACACTGCCACCTCCCCGGGGCTTCATTCATAATGTGCGGGGGCACGCAGCCCCCCCTGCAGCCCCGGGGACCACCACCTCTCCGAGGCTTATTTATAAAAAAAATGCATGGGGGGCTCCTGCCCCCCTTGCTGCCCCGAGGACTGCCACCTCCCTGGGGCTTTGATATTTAAATGCAGGGGGGCACATGGCCCCCCACAGCCCCAGGGACTTCCAGCTCCCCGGGGCTCTGATTTAAAAAAAAAAAATTGGTAGGGGGGCTCGAGCCCCACACATGTCCCGGGGACCACCACCTCCCCAGGGCATACATAAATGAAGTGCAGGGGTCCGTTACGGACCCCCAGGCCCCAGGAACCACCACCTCCCTGGGGCTTTAAAGAGTTGGGAGGGGGGCCATGCGGTCCCCCTCTGTGAGCCCTCCTTGGCCCTGGGGACTGCCAACCCCCCAGGGCCGGCTCCTGCAATGTCCCGGGGTGCCCACCCTCTGGACATTGCCGTTTGCAATGGCAGGGCAGGAGCACGGCTCCCGCCCTGCCATAGCAAACACTGCTTTGCTTCGTTGAAGCGAGAGCAGGAAACCTGCTATCGCTTCAACGAAGCAAAGCAGTGTTTGCTTTTGGGCAAGAGGAGCTGAATGTTAGGAGTTCCTCTTGCCCAAAAGCAATGCCGGCTCCCGCAGGAGGCGGGGAGCCAGAAGGGACCGTGGGGGCATTGGGGCTCCCCCCATGGTCCCCAACTTGAGGGCCGGCCCTGGGGGATGGGGTCCCTAGGGCCAGAAGTGGCCTGGGAAGGGTGCCACTCAGCTCCCTTCCCTTTAATTTATTTGTTAATTTTTTTTTTAAATGGAAGGCCGGCCCCGGGGGATGGGTCCCGGGGCCATAAGTGGCCATGGGAGGGGGCCATGCGGCCCCCCTCCCGGCAAAAATTTTAACAAACGAGGCAAGGCCCAGAGGGATGGGGTCCCCGGGGCCAGAAGTGGTCCAGGGGAGGGGGGCCACGCGGCCCCCTCCCAGCAAAAATAAAATTTTAAAACGAGGCCAGGCCGCGGGGGATGGTGTCCCCGGGGACAATAGTGGCCCAGGGAAGGGGGGCCACGCGGCCCCCTTCTTGTTTTTTTTTTAATAAAAAAATGCTCAAGCCCTGGGGGATGGGGTCCCCAGGGCCCAAAAACTGTTCAGAGAAGGGGTTGACACAGCCCCCTTCTAACAAAAAAAACCCAGAAGCCGGCATTTCGCCGGAGGCCCCGCCCCCTCCATGCACCACTCTACAAATGCACCTCCTGGCGCGTTTTGGGTTGGGGGAGGAAGTCCCCTAGAATCTTATGGGTCCTTAGGGGCCAACTAGCCCAGCAGGTACCTCCAGTAAGCCCCACACAGTGGGATTGCTGAGACGTGGTCATAGGCCACGCCCCTTTTTTACACCACGCTGCAAACGCACCTCTTTGCGCACTGCTGGTGGGGCGATGAGGTCCTCTTGTGTCCTGAGGACCTCAGGACACAAGTGGACTTTATCCCCCGAGCAACAGTGCGCCAGGAGCTGAGTTTGCAGAGTGGTGTAAAAAGGGGGCGTGGCCTTTGAGCACTCTCAACAATCCAGCTGTATGGGGCCTAGTGGAGGTAACAAGAGGGCTAGTTGGCCCCTAAGGACCCTCAGGAGGAAAGAACCAAGAGCGCGCCAGGAGGCACGTTTGCAGAGTGGTGGAGAAAGGGGGCGTGGCCTGTGTCCACCTCTCAGCAATCCCACTGTGTGGGGCTTACTGGAGGTAAGAGGTAGGCTAGTTGGCCCCAAAGGACTCCCAGCAGTGAAGGGGACTTCAATCCCTATCCAAGACCGTGCCAGGGAGCGCGTTTGCAGAGTGGTGGGCAAAGGGGGCGTAGCCTGCTATGAGAACTTAGCAATCCTGCTGTGTGAGACTTACTGGAGGTAATAGGAGGGGTAGTTGGCCCCCAAGGATGTCCTTGAGGGCCAACTACTCCTCTTGTTACCTCCAGTAAGTCCCACACAGTGGGATTGCTAAGATGTCTTCGGATGCCACGCCCCTTTCTCCACCACTCTGCAAACGTGCCTCCTGGCAGACTACGGGATGGGGGATGAAGTCCACTTTACTCCTGAGGGACTTTGGGGGCTAAGAAGCCCTCCTGGCACCTCCTGTAAGTCCTACGCAGAGGAATTCCTGAGCGCTGGTCGGAGGCGCAGCACACTTTCTCCACCACTCTACAAACGCGACTACTAGTTAAAGAAGCATTTGCAATGTAATAGGTTTCGAGTTAGAGCTATTGGCGTTGTGAATGTAAAAGTTTTTTACTAATGTTTTATGGTGTAGAGTGGATGTACGTTGTGTGTAGTGGAATTATGTGGTATGTTGTGCAGTGAAATTATGTGAATAGAAAGTATACGGTATTTAGTGTATAGGAATTATGTGGCGTGGGATTATGTGTTTTGGAGAGTAATTATGTGGTATTGTAGTCTGTGTTGTGGAGTGGTAACCTCAGGTTTAGTCTTCCTCGTTTCCATAGAAGCTAAACTATAAACTCAATGAGACACAATAAAAGAAGGAACCACTGAAGAGCACTTCTGGACCTAGTCGGAGGTATGAGCAGGGCCACTGGAATTATGTGAGTGTTCAGCTGCACCAATTTTCACATAATTAAACATTTTCTACATTTGCCAAATATTCCATCATCTGCTGCCTAATCTGCAGATTTTAACAAAAAAAGCCTTGTTTCTAGCTTAAACGGCTCAAATGTTCCCAAAAATGCAGCGTCATGATTTGCAGCGTGGTGGAAGGCCCTTTGCACAGCTGGAATGGTCATGTGTTACTTATTGCAAAATGTGGGTGTTAAACTGGTACTAATGGTGCACAAACCTCTCTTCTTTCTGTGCCTCTCTTGCCTCTTGCTCCATTTCTCTTGCTTCTTTCTGCACCTTTCTTCTTCTTTCTGCACCTCACTGTCTTCTTTCTGCACTTCACTTGCCTCTTTCTGCACTTCTCTTGCCCCTTTCTGCACCTCACGTTCCTCTTTCAGCACCTCTGTTGCTTTTTTCTGCAGATCTTTTGCCTCTTTCTGCACCTCCCGTGCCTCTTTCTGCACCTCTCTTGCCTCTTTCTGCACCTCACTTGCCTCTTTCTCCACTTCTCTTGCTTCTTTCTACACCTCTCTTGCCTCTTTCTGCTCATCTCTTGCCTCTTTGTGCATTTCTCTTGCCTGTTTCTGCAGTTCCCTTGCCTCTTTCTGTACCTCTCTTGCCTCTTTATGCACCTCACTTGCCTCTTTCTGCACCTCACTGTCTTCCTTCTGCACCTCTCTTGCCTCTTTCTCCACTTCTCTTGCCTCTTTCTGCACTTCTCGAGCCTCTTTCTGTACCTCTCTTGCCTCTTTATGCACCCCTCTTGCCTCTTTTTGCACCTCTGTTGCTTCTTTCTGCACCTCACTTGCCTCTTTCTGCACTTCTCTTGCTTCTTTCTACACCTCTGTTACTTCTTTCAGCAATTCTCTTGCCTCTTTGTGCATTTCTCTTGTCTTTTTCTGCACTTCTCTTGCTTCTTTCTGCACCTCTCTTGCTTCTTTCTGCACCCTTCTTCCCTTTTTTGCATTCCTCTTGCCTTTTTCTGCTGTTCTCCTACCATTTTCTGCACCTCTGTTGCCTCTTTCTGCACCTCACTTGCCTCTTTCTGCACTTCTCTTGCTTCTTTCCACACCTCTGTTGCTTCTTTCAGCAATTCTCTTGCCTCTTTCTGCACTTTTTTTTGCTTGTTTCTGCACCTCTCTTGCGTTTTTATGCACCTCTGTTGCCTCTTTATACACCTCACTTGCTTCTTTCTGCAACCCTCTTGCCTCTTTCTGCACCCCTCATTTCTCTTTCTGCACCTCTCTTCCCTCTTTCTGCACCCCTGTTCTCTCTTTCTGCACCTTTCCTGCCTGTTTCTGCACCTCTCGTGCCTCTTTCTGTACCTCTGTTGGTTCTTTCTGCACTTCTCTTGCTCTTTCTGCACCCTTCGCGCCTCTTTCAGCACCTCTGTTGCTTTTTTCTGCACTTCTCTTCCTTCTTTCTGCACCCCTTCTGCCTCTTTCTGTACCACTCTTGCCTCTTTGTGCACCTCTTCTACCTTTTTCTGTACCACTCTTGCTTCTTTTTGCACCTCTGTTGGTTCTTTCTGTACTGCTCTTGCTTTTTTCTGCACCTCACTTGTCTCTTTCTGCACTTCTCTTGCTTCTTTCTACAACACTGTTGCTTCTTTCAGCAATTCTTTTGCCTCTTTCTGCACTTCTCTTCCTTCTTTCTGCACCCCTCCTGCCTCTTTCTGTACCTCTCTTGCCTCTTTGTGCACCTCTCCTATCTCTTTCTGCACTCCTCTTGCCTCTTTCAGCATCTCTGTTGCTTCTTTCTGCACTTCTATTCCTTCTTTCTGCACCTCTCCTGCCTCTTTCTGTACCTCTCTTGCCTCTTTGTGCACCTCTCCTACCTTTTTCTGTACCGCTCTTGCTTCTTTATGCGCCTCTGTTGGTTCATTCTACACTGCTCTTGCTTCTTTCTGCACCCCTGTTCCCTCTTTATGCACCTTTCCTCCCTGTTTCTGCACCTCTCTTGCCTCTTTCTGTACCTCTGTTGGCTCTTTCTGCACTTCTCTTGCTCTTTCTGCACCCTTCGTGCCTCTTTCAACACATCTGTTGCTTCTTTCTGCACTTCTCTTCCTTCTTTCTGCACCCCTCCTGCCTCTTTCTGTACCTCCCTTGCCTCTTTGTGCACCTCTCCTACCTTTTTCAGCACCCATCTTGCCTCTTTTTGCACCTCTGTTGGTTCTTTCTGCACTGCTCTTGCTTCTTTCTGCACCTCACTTGCCTCTTTCTACACTTCTCTTGCTTCTTTCTACACCTCTCTTGCCTCTTTCTGCACTTCTCTTGCCTCTTTCTGCACTTCTCGAGCCTCTTTCTGTACCTCTCTTGCCTCTTTATGCACCCCTCTTGCCTCTTTTTGCACCTCTGTTGCTTCTTTCTGCACCTCACTTGCCTCTTTCTGCACTTCTCTTGCTTCTTTCTACACCTCTGTTGCTTCTTTCAGCAATTCTCTTGCCTCTTTGTGCATTTCTCTTGTCTTTTTGTGCACTGCTCTTGCTTCTTTCTGCACCTCTCTTGCTTCTTTCTGCACCCTTCTTCCCTTTTTTGCATTCCTCTTGCCTCTTTCTGCTGTTCTCCTACCATTTTCTGTACCTCTGTTGCCTCTTTCTGCACCTCACTTGCCTCTTTCTGTACTTCTCTTGCTTCTTTCCACACCTCTGTTGCTTCTTTCAGCAATTCTCTTGCCTCTTTCTGCACTTCTTTTGCTTGTTTCTGCACCTCTCTTGCGTCTTTCTGCACCTCTGTTACCTCTTCCTACACCTCACTTGTTTCTTTCTGCACCCCTCTTGCCTCTTTCTGCACCCCTCTTTTCTCTTTCTGCACCTCTCGTCCCTCTTTCTACACCCCTGTTCCCTCTTTCTGCACCTTTCCTGCCTGTTTCTGCACCTCTCTTGCCTCTTTCTGTACCTCTGTTGGTTCTTTCTGCACTTCTCTTGCTCTTTCTGCACCCTTCGCGCCTCTTTCAGCACGTCTGTTGCTTTTTTCTGCACTTCTCTTCCTTCTTTCTGCACCCCTTCTGCCTCTTTCTGTACCTCTCTTACCTCTGTTGCTTCTTTCAGCAATTCTCTTGCCTCTTTCTGCACTTCTCGAGCCTCTTTCTGTACCTCTCTTACCTCTTTATGCACCCCTCTTGCCCCTTTTTGCACCTCTGTTGCTTCTTTCTGCACCTCACTTGCCTCTTTCTGCACTTCTCTTGCTTCTTTCTACACCTCTGTTGCTTCTTTCAGCAATTCTCTTGCCTCTTTGTGCATTTCTCTTGTCTTTTTCTGCACTTCTCTTGCATCTTTCTGCACCTCTCTTGCTTCTTTCTGCACCCTTCTTCCCTTTTTTGCATTCCTCTTGCCTCTTTCTGCTGTTCTCCTACCATTTTCTGCACCTCTGTTGCCTCTTTCTACACCTCACTTGCTTCTTTCTGCACCCCTCTTGCCTCTTTCTGCACCCCTCTTTTCTCTTTCTGCATCTCTCTTCCCTCTTTCTACACCCCAGTTCCCTCTTTCTGCACCTTTCCTGCCTGTTTCTGCACCTCTCTTGCCTCTTTCTTCACCTCTGTTGGTTCTTTCTGCACTTCTCTTGCTCTTTCTGCACCCTTTGCGCCTCTTTCAGCACCTCTGTTGCTTTTTTCTGCACTTCTCTTCCTTCTTTCTGCACCCCTTCTGCCTCTTTCTGTACCTCTCTTGCCTCTTTGTGCACCTCCTGCACCTTTCCTACCTTTTTCTGAACCCATCTTGCCTCTTTTTGCACCTCTGTTGGTTCTTTCTGTACTGCTCTTGCTTTTTTCTGCACCTCACTTGTCTCTTTCTGCACTTCTCTTGCTTCTTTCTACAACTCTGTTGCTTCTTTCAGCAATTCTTTTGCCTCTTTCTGCACTTCTCTTCCTTCTTTCTGCACCACTTCTGCCTCTTTCTGTACCTCTCTTGCCTCTTTGTGCACCTCTTTTACCTTTTTCTGTACCAATCTTGCTTCTTTTTGCACCTCTGTTGGTTCTTTCTGTACTGCTCTTGCTTTTTTCTGCACCTCACTTGTCTCTTTCTGCACTTCTCTTGCTTCTTTCTACAACTCTGTTGCTTCTTTCAGCAATTCTTTTGCCTCTTTCTGCAATTCTCTTCCTTCTTTCTGCACCCCTCCTGCCTCTTTCTGTACCTCTCTTGCCTCTTTGTGCACCTCTCCTATCTCTTTCTGCACTCCTCTTGCCTCTTTCAGCATCTCTGTTGCTTCTTTCTGCACTTCTGTTCCTTCTTTCTGCACCTCTCCTGCCTCTTTCTGTACCTCTCTTGCTTCTTTGTGCACCTCTCCTACCTTTTTCTATACCGCTCTTGCTTCTTTATGTGCCTCTGTTGGTTCATTCTGCACTGCTCTTGCTTCTTTCTGCACCCCTCTTGCCTCTTTCTGCACTCCTCTTTTCTCTTTCTGCACCTCTCTTGCCTCTTTCTGCACCCCTGTTCCCTCTTTATGTACCTTTCCTGCCTGTTTCTGCACCTCTCTTGCCTCTTTCTGTACCTCTGTTGGCTCTTTCTGCACTTCTCTTGCTCTTTCTGCACCCTTCGTGCCTCTTTCAACACCTCTGTTGCTTCTTTCTGCACTTCTCTTCCTTCTTTCTGCACCCCTCCTGCCTCTTTCTGTACCTCCCTTGCCTCTTTGTGCACCTCTCCTACCTTTTTCTGCACCCCTCTTGCCTCTTTTGCACCTCTGTTGGTTCTTTCTGCACTGCTCTTGCTTCTTTCTGTACCTCACTTGCCTCTTTCTGCACTTTTCTTGCTTCTTTATACACCTCTGTTGCTTCTTTCAGCAATTCTCTTGCCTCTTTCTGCACTTCTCTCCCTTCTTTCTGCACCCCTCCTGCCTCTTTCTGTACCTCTCTTGCCTCTTTATGCACCTCTCCTACCTCTTTCTGCACTCCTCTTGCCTCTTTTTGCACCTCTGTTGGTTCATTCTGCACTGCTCTTGCTTCTTTCTGCACCCCTCTGGCCTCTTTCTGCACCCCTCTTTTCTATTTCTGCATCTCTCTTGCCTCTTTCTGCACCCTTGTTCCCTCTTTCTGCACCTTTCCTGCCTGTTTCTGCACCTCTCTTGCCTCTTTCTGTACCTCTGTAGGTTCTTTCTGCACCTTTCCTGCCTGTTTCTGCACCTCTCTAGCCTCTTTCTGTATCTCTGTTGGTTCTTTCTGCACTTCTCTTGCTCTTTGTGCACCCTTCTTGCCTCTTTCAGCGCCTCTGTTGCTTCTTTCTGAACTTCCCTTCCTTCTTTCTGCACCCTTCCTGCCTCTTTCTGTACCTCTCTTGCCTCTTTGTGTACCTCTCCTACCTTTTTCTGCACCCCTCTTGCCTCTTTTTGCACCTCTGAAGGTTCTTTATGCACTGCTCTTGCTTCTTTCTGCACCTCATTTGTCTCTGTCTGCACTTCTATTGCTTCTTTCTACAACTCTGTTGCTCTTTCAGCAATTCTCTTGCCTCTTTCTGTACTTCTCTTCCTTCTTTCTGCACCCCTCCTGCCTCTTTCTGTACCTCTCTTGCCTCTTTGTGCACCTCTTCTACCTTTTTCTGTACTGTTCTTGCTTCTTTTGCACCTCTGTTGGTTCTTTCTGCACTGCTCTTGCTTCTTTCTGCATCTCACTTGCCTCTTTCTGCACTTCTCTTGCTTCTTTCTACACCTCTGTTGCTTCTTTCAGCAATTCTTTTGCCTCTTTCTGCACTTCTCTTCCTTCTTTCTGCACCCCTCCTGCCTCTTTCTGTACCTCTCTTGCCTCTTTGTGAACCCCTCCTACCTCTTTCTGCACTTCTCTTGTCTCTTTCATCACCTCTGTTGCTTCTTTCTGCACTTCTCTTCTTTCTTTCTGCACCCCTCCTGCCTCTTTCTGTACCTCTCTTGCCTCTTTGTGCACCTCTTTTACCTTTTTCTGTACCACTCTTGCTTCTTTTTGCACCTCTGTTGGTTCTTTCTGTACTGCTCTTGCTTTTTTCTGCACCTCACTTGTCTCTTTCTGCACTTCTCTTGCTTCTTTCTACAACTCTGTTGCTTCTTTCAGCAATTCTTTTGCCTCTTTCTGCACTTCTCTTCCTTCTTTCTGCACCCCTCCTGCCTCTTTCTGTACCTCTCTTGCCTCTTTGTGCACCTCTCCTATCTCTTTCTGCACTCCTCTTGCCTCTTTCAGCATCTCTGTTGCTTCTTTCTGCACTTCTGTTCCTTCTTTCTGCACCTCTCCTGCCTCTTTCTGTACCTCTCTTGCTTCTTTGTGCACCTCTCCTACCTTTTTCTATACCGCTCTTGCTTCTTTATGTGCCTCTGTTGGTTCATTCTGCACTGCTCTTGCTTCTTTCTGCACCCCTCTTGCCTCTTTCTGCACTCCTCTTTTCTCTTTCTGCACCTCTCTTGCCTCTTTCTGCACCCCTGTTCCCTCTTTATGTACCTTTCCTGCCTGTTTCTGCACCTCTCTTGCCTCTTTCTGTACCTCTGTTGGCTCTTTCTGCACTTCTCTTGCTCTTTCTGCACCCTTCGTGCCTCTTTCAACACCTCTGTTGCTTCTTTCTGCACTTCTCTTCCTTCTTTCTGCACCCCTCCTGCCTCTTTCTGTACCTCCCTTGCCTCTTTGTGCACCTCTCCTACCTTTTTCTGCACCCCTCTTGCCTCTTTTGCACCTCTGTTGGTTCTTTCTGCACTGCTCTTGCTTCTTTCTGTACCTCACTTGCCTCTTTCTGCACTTTTCTTGCTTCTTTATACACCTCTGTTGCTTCTTTCAGCAATTCTCTTGCCTCTTTCTGCACTTCTCTCCCTTCTTTCTGCACCCCTCCTGCCTCTTTCTGTACCTCTCTTGCCTCTTTATGCACCTCTCCTACCTCTTTCTGCACTCCTCTTGCCTCTTTTGCACCTCTGTTGGTTCATTCTGCACTGCTCTTGCTTCTTTCTGCACTCCTCTGGCCTCTTCCTGCACCCCTCTTTTCTATTTCTGCATCTCTCTTGCCTCTTTCTGCACCCTTGTTCCCTCTTTCTGCACCTTTCCTGCCTGTTTCTGCACCTCTCTTGCCTCTTTCTGTACCTCTGTAGGTTCTTTCTGCACCTTTCCTGCCTGTTTCTGCACCTCTCTAGCCTCTTTCTGTATCTCTGTTGGTTCTTTCTGCACTTCTCTTGCTCTTTGTGCACCCTTCTTGCCTCTTTCAGTGCCTCTGTTGCTTCTTTCTGAACTTCCCTTCCTTCTTTCTGCACCCTTCCTGCCTCTTTCTGTACCTCTCTTGCCTCTTTGTGTACCTCTCCTACCTTTTTCTGCACCCCTCTTGCCTCTTTTTGCACCTCTGAAGGTTCTTTATGCACTGCTCTTGCTTCTTTCTGCACCTCATTTGTCTCTGTCTGCACTTCTATTGCTTCTTTCTACAACTCTGTTGCTTCTTTCAGCAATTCTCTTGCCTCTTTCTGTACTTCTCTTCCTTCTTTCTGCACCCCTCCTGCCTCTTTCTGTACCTCTCTTGCCTCTTTGTGCACCTCTTCTACCTTTTTCTGTACTGTTCTTGCTTCTTTTGCACCTCTGTTGGTTCTTTCTGCACTGCTCTTGCTTCTTTCTGCATCTCACTTGCCTCTTTCTGCACTTCTCTTGCTTCTTTCTACACCTCTGTTGCTTCTTTCAGCAATTCTTTTGCCTCTTTCTGCACTTCTCTTCCTTCTTTCTGCACCCCTCCTGCCTCTTTCTGTACCTCTCTTGCCTCTTTGTGAACCCCTCCTACCTCTTTCTGCACTTCTCTTGTCTCTTTCATCACCTCTGTTGCTTCTTTCTGCACTTCTCTTCTTTCTTTCTGCACCCCTCCTGCCTCTTTCTGTACCTCTCTTGCCTGTTTGTGCACCTCTCCTACCTTTTTCTGTACTGCTCTTGCTTCTTTTTGCACCTCTGTATGTTCTTTCTGCACTTCTCTTGCTTCTTTCTACACCTCTGTTGCTTCTTTCAGCAATTCTTTTCCTTCTTTCTGCACTTCTCTTCCTTCTTTCTGCACCCCTCCTGCCTCTTTCTGTACCTCTCTTGCCTCTTTGTGCACCAGTCCTACCTCATTCTGCACTCCTCTTGCCTCTTTTTGCACCTCTGTTGGTTTATTCTGCACTGCTCTTGCTTCTTTCTGCACCCCTCTTGCCTCTTTCTGCTCCCCTCTTTTCTCTTTCTGCACCTCTCTTGCCTCTTTCTGCACCCCTGTTCCCTCTTTCTGCAACTTTCCTGCCTGTTTCTGCACCTCTCTTGCCTCTTTCTGTACCTCTGTTGGTTCTTTCTGCACTTCTCTTGCTCTTTCTGCACCCTTTGCCCCTCTTTCATCACCTCTGTTTCTTCTTTCTGTACTTCTCTTCCTTCTTTCTGCATCTCTCCTACCTTTTTCTGCACCCCTCTTGCCTCTTTGTGTACCTCTGTAATAGGGCCTTACAGGGGAGGTCATGCCAATCACATGTGTACCCCAACCCATATTGTACACTAATGTATGTAGGTGTTTTCACTGTATTCTAAGTGTCTTTCAGCATAGCACTTGCTCCCGGCTTGGTTAGTCAGAGTCAGTTACCACCAGTACCAGTCAGCAAAAAGTTGGGGGCACAGGATGACTTTGCAACAAGGCCTCTTTCTGCACCTCTGTTGGTTGTTTCTGCATATCTCTTGCTTCTTTCTGTACCTTTCTTTGTCTTACTGGACTTCTGTTGCCTCTTTCTGCATTTCTCTTGCTTCTTTCTGCGCTTTTCTTCCTCTTTCTGCACATGTCCTACCTCTGTAGGCATAGTTAGAAATTAGCATTTAAAAAACCTTTGAAATTCACTGAAAAAAACGTAGGTTTCAGGGACGTTATAGTTAGGAATTAGCATTTAAAAAACCTTTGAAATTCACTGAAAAAACCATAGGTTTCAGGGATGTTATAGTTAGAAATTAGCATTTAAAAAACCTTTGAAATTCACTGAAAAAAACCATAGGTTTCAGGGACGTTATGGTTAGAAATTTGAATTTAAAAACCTTAGAAATTCACTGAAAAAAACACAGGTTTCAGGGACGTTATAGTTAGTTGGACATTTCACTCATACAAAATCAGAGAAATTCGGCCATTATAGTTAGTAGAGCTAACTATAACTCGCGCCCCCGCAATGCACTGCTGATGACGTCACATATTACATCACTCATGACATGGTCAGTGACATCACTGATGACATTACTGATGACATCTCAAATGACATCACTGATGACATCATCCAGTGACTGAGTGTTTCTGAAAAGTTTAAGAATGTTATCTATATATAAGCCAAGGTGTATTGAAGAATGAGTGGGTGTATGAGTGTCTATATAGATGACTTTGTGGGTGTGTGACTGACTGTATAAGTGAGTATTTAAACATGTCTTAGTGAATGCATGGGTAAGGGACTATTCTGTGTGAATGTCTGTATCAGTCTGTCAGTTGGTGTGTATGTGGCTGCATAGGTTGGTGAGTAGCTACATGAGTGTCTATATGGGTTAATGATTGGTTGTCTGAGTACCTGTATGGGTGCCTGAGTATCTGTGTGGGTGGGTGGGGGGTGTGTGACTCCCTGCATGGATGTGTGAGTGGGTGATTCACTGGGTGTATGGGTTCATGAGTAGCTGTATGGGTGGGTGAGTGTGTGTATGGCTGTGTTGGTGAGTGAATGGATGTCTCAATGGTACATGTATGTGTAACTACATATGTGAAAGGCAGTATATGAGGGTGTTGGGGTATAAAAGTAACTATATGTGAGAATGAGTAATTGTGAGAGTGGCTGTCTGGATGAGTGTGTGCTTGTGTCAGTGATTGTATAAGAGAGTAAGTATGTGTCAGTATCTGTATGAATAAGTTAGGTGGTGTGTGTATAACTGTATAATGAGTAAATGGCAGTGTGATTGATTCTTTGGCTGACTGACTAGGTGTGTAAGTAACTCTATGGGTGAGTGGTGGTCTGTGAGTATCTGTATAGGTGTATGAGTACATATATCAGTGGCTGCATTGATCAGTGACTGCGTGTATGAGTGACTGTATGGGTGAGTAGATGTGTGTGTAGACCTATGAATCAGTGAGTGGGTATGTACTAACTGGTATTGGTGTGTCTATGGTTTCGAGAATGTTAGTCTGTATTTTTGAGTAGGTGTATGAAACGTTATCAGCAGTGCATTGCGGGGGCGCGAGTTATAGTTAGCTCTATTAACTATAACGGCTGAATTTCTCTGGTTTGTATGAGTGAAATGTCCAACTAACTATAACGTCCCTGAAACCTGTGGTTTTTTTAGTGAATTTCTAAGGTTTTTAAATTCTAATTTCTAACCATAATGTCCCTGAAACCTCTGGTTTTTTCAGTGAATTTCAAAGGTTTTTTAAATGCTAATTTATAACTATAACGTCCCTGAAACCTATGGTTTTTTCAGTGAATATATATATATATATATAGATATATATAGATATATACATTATATATATGCTTCCTCATGCAGTAACTTCTCCAACCCGTGCCACGGTGGCTCCAAGCACTGACGAAGATCACAGAGGTCAGCAGCTCTTTGGTGGAAAAAAACATTTATTGTAATGCGTTCCAAACTGGCTCACGAAGAACATGCATACAGTGCAAACTACAAAATAAAGTAATTTCTTGTGCCCAATGCATTTCGGCATGCTGCCTTCTACTGGGGCTATATATATTACCTACTGACAGTCGCTAGTAGGTAGTTATAGTTAGGAACTAGTTTCCATTTTTATTTGCCAATAACTTTGGTGCTGTTTGACGAATCTTCACAACATTTTCAGAACTTGTACACACCCAAATGCAGCAGCTTTGTTGAATGTTTTGGAGTGATTCGTCAAGCTGGGGCCGTGAAAGGTGGGGCTTCCAAAGCATATTTTCCCATGCAAGTTCCCATAGGGATTTTAGACACGATAACTGCCCGAACCACTGAACGGAATTACAACAAATTTGGCAGATAGGTAGCTCTTGGTCCAGAAAGAGCCCTTTTTGTTATTTTGGTGTAAATTCATTTAGTAGCTGCGGAGTTATTTAATAAAAAATAATATTGTATAACTTAGGGCGTGGACCCGCTGCAGATCTGCTGCGGTGGATCCAGGAAGTCACACACCACCAGCAAGGTCATGATTGGCAATGCCTAACCAGGAGGTTGCGGCCTCCATTGCAAGAGATTGGGAAATGGTCCTGGGGCCTCAAACATTGAGTGTACAGTGATGGAAGGGGTCAAGGTAGAGGTACCCTGACCCCATTGGTGTGTGAAACCGCGATGGATCTGCGAATCCTGTCATAATTAAAAAAAACATACATGACATACAGATCCACACAGGCACTCACACACCCACTGATATACATACCACAGACACTCCCACACCCACTCACAGACCCACTAAGACACTCACGCACCCACTCACAGATCCACACAGGCACTCACATACCCCCTCAGAGACCCACACATGCACTCACACACCAAACCCACTGACAGACCCACACAGACACTCACACACCCGCTGACAGACATACATAGACACACATCCCTTTTCAGAGATGCATGGAACCACTCACACGCCCACACAGGTACTCACATACCCACTTATAGACCCATTGAGACATTCACAGACCTGCACTGGCACTCACACACCCACTCAGAGACCTATACATCGACTCACACACCAACCCACACAGGCACTCATACACCCACACAGGTACTCACATACCCACTGACAGACCCACACATCCACTCACACACACACTCACACACCCATACAGACACTGACACACATCCACTAACAGACCTACATGGGCACTCACAGATGCACTCACAGTCCCACTCAGGACTCACACATATCTGTAGGCATTCTAAGTTCTCCACAAAAGTTTTAAAAAACTCAGCAGGACTGCTTCTCAATCCTCGGTATATAAGGTTGAAAGGCAAATGAGTGATTTAGGGTGTTGTTTTTCCATGTACATGGGTGGGGTCTTAGTACACCCAATCAGAAGGCAAGGTTTGGGTCTATCATCGAGCGAGCCCGCGGATCCAGTCCTTAGATTCGTGATTGTTCCGAACTCATAATAAAAGTAACTATCTCTAAAAACACACTTTGGGCCCAATTACGATGTTGGACGGACCACCACCGACGGCCTATCATTGGCGGTCCCTCCGACATCAGATGCCGCAGTCTGACTGCTGCATTATGATGCGTGCAGATTTAGGCAGCGGGCGGAATGATCGATTGATGCTTTGCTTCCGACTGGCTCAAGGAGCCCATCGGACAGTCAGTCGGAGCGTAATACTCTACAATAGGGGCGGTGCCTGCTCAGGCACTGCCGTAGGGATTATGATGTTCCTTTTGGACAGCCTTTCCATGGTGGTCCAACGACCATAGAGAGGCTGTTGGAAAGGGACATTGGGGCCCCTGGCAGGGGCCCAGTCCCCCCTGGGCCTCTCCTATTAGGCCCAGGGGGCACTTGTGCCCCCTGAATCAGACATGCACCCTGTGCCAGGCACCACATGGTGCCTGGCACACGGTTCAGAGATATTTCCTAACATGCCCTTGTTCATTGAGACTTGTGTTGCGGCCCTTTTCTGGGCCACAGCACAAGCCTCAATGCAAAAAGGCATGTTTCCGACCACCTACAAGGCGGTCAGATCATCAATCAATCAATCACTCAATCAGGGAAATGTGAAGCGCGCTACTCACCCGGGAGGGTCTCAAGAGGCTAGGGAGTTGCAGCACCGAGTCAGCCGAAAAGCCAGGTCTTGAGGCTCTTCCTGAAGGTGTGCAGAGTAGGGGAGCATCTGATATTGACCAGGAGCTTGTTCCAGGCCTTAGCCGCGACGTAGGAGAAGGCTCTTCCACCCGCTCTGGTTCTGCGGATGCGCAGGGTTTCTGCTTGGGCAAGGTCAGCGGAGCGGAGGATTCTTTTGGGTACGTGGAAGGAGACTCTTTCGTTGAGGTATTTGGGTCCGGTATTGTGGAGAGATTTGTAGGCGTGGGTGAGTAGTTTGAAGGTTACTCTCTACTCGACAGGGAGCCAGTGGAGGTCTCGCAGGTGTTGGGTGATGTGCTCATGTCGTGGGATGCTGAGGACGAGTCTGGCCACGGTGTTCTGGATGGTCTGGAGTTTGCGTAGCAGGCATTTGTTGATTCCAGCATAGAGGGCGTTTCCGTAGTCCAGTCTGCTTGTCATGAGTGCATGGGTGACGGGCTTTCTGGCATCGGGGGTTCCACTTGAAGGTCTTGCGAAGGATGTGGAGGGTGTTGAAGCAGGTGGAGGCGAGGTTGTTGATCTGGCAGGTCATGGTGAGGGAGGAGTAGAGTATAATGCCGAGGTTCCGGGTGTGATCCGTGGGGGTGGGGGGTTGCCAAGGGCAGTGGGCCACCAGGTGTTGTCCCAAGCTGAAGGGGTGGGTCCAAGGACGAGGACTTTTGTCTTCTCTGAGTTGAGCTTCAGACAGCTGCTGCTCATCCAAGCTGCGACGTCTTTCATTCCTTCCTGGAAGCTGAGTCTGGTGGCTTTGAGGTCCTTCATGAGGGAGAGGATGAGGTGGGTGTCGTCAGAGTAGGATACTATGCTGAGTCCATGCTGTCCGACAATGGCGGTGAGGGGGGCCATGTAGATGTTGAAGAGCGTGGGACTGAGCGATGATCCTTGGGGTACTCCGCAGTTTATCTCTGTGGCTTCAGAGAGGAAAGTCGGGAGTCTGATCCTTTGGGTTCTGCTGGCTAGTAAGGAGCGGAGCCAGTGGAGGGCGGTTCCCTGTATGCTGGCGTCGTGGAGTCTGGCTGCGAGAGTGAGGTGGGAGACGGTGTGGGAGGCTGCGGAGAGTTCAAGTAGGATGAGGGATGCGGTGTGACCTTGATCGAGGAGCGTGCGGATGTCGTCTGTGGCAGTGAGGAGAGCAGTCTCAGTGCTGTGGTTAATGCGGAATCTGGATTGGGAAGAGTCGGGGATGGCGTTCTCTTCGATGAAATTTGTCAGCTGGGCATTGACGATCTTCTCGGTGACTTTGGCTGCGAATGGAAGGAGAGAGATGGGTTGGTAGTTTTTTAGGTCTGTTGGGTCTGTAGAGGGTTTCTTGAGGAGGGGCTTGACTTCTGCGCACTTCAAGTCATTGGGGAAAGTGCCGTATTCGAAGGTGGCGTTGATGGTGCGTCGTAGCTCCGGCGCTATGGCGGCTTTGTAGAAGATGAGCAGCGGGCAGGGGTCCGTGGGGGCTCCTGAGTGAGTGCTCTTCATGGTTGTGGTGGTATCTTCGGTGGTGACCAGGGTCCAGGCGGTGATGGTGGGCTGGCTGTCATTGCTGGAGGAAACGGTTGTTTCTGGAGTCTGTTCCCTGAAGTTGTCATAGAGGGCCTTGATTTTCAGGTGGAAGTAGGAGCTAAGCTTGTTGCAGAGGTCTTGAGAGGGTGTGACATTCGTGGCTTCTCTGGGGGGTTTGGTGAATTGCTGGATGATGGTGAAGAGTTCCTTCGAGTTGCCGGAGTTGGTGAGGATTTTGTTCCGGATGAAGGTCCTTTTGGTGGATCTTATGAGTTGGTGGTATTCTGTCATGGCGTTCTTGTAGGTGGTCTGGTCTTCAGTGGTTTTGCTGTTCCTCCATCATTTTTCGAGACGTCTGCAGGTGCGTCTGGATTCTTGGAGGTCGGTGGTGAACCAGGTGGCCTTCAAGGGACGTTGTCTGTCGGGGTTGTGGAGGGGTGCAAGCTTGTCTGCGCAGTTGGTGATCCATCAGTATAGTTCCTTGGCTGCACAGTTGGCGTCGGTTGAGGCAGGGGGTCTTGGATGAGGGTGGAGTTGAGGTGCTCCTCTGTGACCTTGCTCCAGTTCCTTCGTGGTGGGCGTGGCGTGGGTTTGTGAGCGGTGGCAGTGTTGAAAGAAAAGTGTACGCAGTGGTGGTCTGTCCAGAGGGGATGTGTGGTGTGGCTGAAGCGGATGTTGTTCCCTCCTGTGAAGATGGGGTTGAGGGTGTGTCCTGCCTTGTGGGTGGGGGTTGTGATGAGCTGTCTCAATCCAATGTTGGCGAGGTTGTCCAGGAGGGCGGTGGAGTTGGAGTCGCTGAGGTTGTCGAGGTGGAAGTTCAGGTCTCCGATGAGTATGTAGTCCATGGAGGCAATGGTGTGGGGTGCGATGAGGCCGGTGATGGTAGTGGTGAATGAAGCATGAGGCCCGGGGGTCTGTAGGCGAGGGTGCCGTGAAGCGTTGTTCTGGGGCTGGGCTGGATCTGGAAGTGAAGGTGTTCAGTGGTGGAAGGGGAGTCGCTTGTGCGGGAGGTGGAGAGTCGGAGGGAGCTCTTGTGTGCAATGGCGAGTTCTCCTCCTGGGCAGTTGGAGCGGTCCTTCCTCTGGATCTTGTATCCCTCAGGAATGGCAGTGGCGATGTCGGGGGCGGAGGAGGCATTGGTCCAGGTTTCCGTGAAGAAGGCGACATCTGGTGAGAGGGTGTTGAGGAGGTCCCAGATTTCTCTAGCATGTCTGTGCAGTGAGCGCACGTTGAGGAGGATACACTTCAGGGCTTTGGTGGTACTGGTGTCCGGCGTGGGTGCAGCGGTCGTGGGGGTGCAGAGGATGGTGAAGGATTGTCGGCAGTGTCGGCAGGAGAACTGGCCATGGGTGGTGTTCGGCATAGACAGCTGGCAGTTGTTGTTCCTTCATAATTTGGACCGCTGCCTACTTGTCGGTCGGATGCTCATCCGACCGGCATCGTAATGAGGACCATAGAGTTAAACATATCCATGTAAGACTATGTTTATACTGATATAATTACTAAAATCTGAGGGACGTTTATATGCTATTTTAAGTTTTACAGGTTTTGACGAAACCACGATTCCAGAACTACAGGTTCGTTAAGATAATGTTACCCCAATTAGAAACCCGGGCACCCATAGTCGCCTCTTATTTTTTAAGACCGTGGAAGGTCCACGAAACCATAAAATATATATATTTTTTTAAAAGAACTTGTTTTATTGGAGTTACAAAAACAGTAAGTCATTTTCAACATCATGAATTGTGTTTTTTACTTTTAAAATGTATAGTAACTTCAATTGTAAAAATAAAATGAATTTCTACAGTTGCAAAAAAGTATTATTACTACATTGAATTTGTAGATGAAATAGTAGTGCAATTTGTACTAAAAAGAAACTAGGAATTCACTGAAAAAACCAAAGGTTACAAGGATGTTATTCTTATGGAATAGAATCTAAAAAACATTAGAAATTCACTGAAAAAAACAAAAGTTACAGGTACATTATAGTTAGGCTCAGATTTTACACACACAGAACCATAGAAATTCAGCAGTTATATATCATTGAGCGATCTATACCTTACACCCCCACAATGCACTGCTTATGACCTCTCAAATTACATCACTCATGACATGGTCAGTGACATCAGTGATGACATCTAGTAATGGTGAGTGCATTCTACGAGTTTTCGAGGGAGGAGGTGTTCCTGGATGAAGAGAGAGTAAGGGTATAGATAGAGGGATTACAGTTAACCAAACTCATGCCAGAACAACAGATTTAATTCAACTTCCCTTTTTTTGGAGATGGCATTTATGAGGAAATTTTGTACATTGTGTTTTCTGCAGATTTGTTCCTGGTGCAAGCAAGGGCCTTCAAAATGGCACTGCCATTGAATACTTCAGAAAAGCCATTATGTCATGTTATGTTATTTATATTATTATCTAGAACACTCATACACTTAAGTTTCTTTGTGCCAGATGTACGACCAAGGAATTTGCGACTCGCAAATTGCGTCGCAAATTGGTAAGTAGAACATTGTCTGCGACACTGATTGCGATTCCCAATGGGGTCGTGTTGGACTTGGCCCTTTTTGCAGGGTCATCCCTGAACTTTTTGCCTTCCTCCTAGCCTTTTTTTTCTGACATGGTGTTGGTGGTTTTAGGACTCTGGGCACTTTACCACTGCTGTCCAGTGTAAAGTGTGTGTGCTCTCTGTGGTAAACATGGTAAGATTGGTCTACACCTGTTTGGCATATTTAATTTACCTGTCAGTCCCTTGTAAAGTGGTATCTCAGATACCCAGGGCCAGTAAATTAAATGCTACTGGTGGGCTTGCAGCACTGATTGCGCCACCCACCAAAGTAGCCTTTCAAACCTATCCCAGGCCTCTGCCATTGCAGGGCCTGTGCGCGCAGTGTCACTGCCGCTGTGACGTGGCACCTAAAGTGTGTGCCATGTCTGTGACCCCCTTTTACTGCATGTCAGTCACCCCTAAGGTAGGCTCCTAGCTAGCCCTATGGGCAGGGTGCATTGTAGGTAAAAGGTAGGACATGTACCTTAAGTGTGTGACAGGTCCTGGTAGTGACAAACAGCCATTTTGGTTTCTCACTGCTGTGAGGCTGCCCTCCCATAGGAATGCATTGGAGATTCCCTGATCAGTGTTTCAGGTGGTAATTCCTGATATGAGAGGAGCAGCGTGGTCAAGTTTGGTATAATTGGAACAGTAATAATAAATGCTACGCAATGGTGTGCGCAGATTTGTTATCACTATTTTAGATATGCCACTTTTAGAAGTTGGCATTTCTGTGTGCTATGTGCCTGCCTGCCTGATGTCGAGGAGAACAGCATCCTGGACCCGTCCCAGACCGGGTTTCGCAGCAACCACAGCACCGAAACTGCCCTCATTGCCTCCACCGATGACATCAGGACCCTGCTAGACAACGGAGAGACCGCGGCCCTCATCCTCCTGGACCTGACAGCCGCCTTCGACACGGTATGCCACCACACACTACGCACACGCCTCCACGACGCCGGAATCCAAGAGAAGGCCCTGGACTGGACCACCTCCTTCCTCTCCGGCAGAACACAGAGCGTCCGCCTCCCCCCCTTCCGCTCTGAGGCCACCGAGATCATCTGCGGTGTACCCCAGGGCTCATCCCTCAGCCCAACGCTGTTCAACATCTACATGGCACCACTCGCCCACGTCGCCCAACTGCACGACCTCAACATCATCTCTTATGCCGATGACACCCAGCTGATTCTCTCCCTCACCAAAGACCCCCACACCGCCAAAACAAACCTCCACGAAGCTGAACTCTGACAAGACGGAGGTCCTCATCCTCGGATCCACCCCCTCGGCCTGGGACGACTCCTGGTGGCTGACCGCACTGGGAGCAGCCCCAATACCCACTGACCACGCACGCAACCTAGGAGTCATCCTCGACTCCACCCTCTCCATGACTAAGCAGGTCAACGCCATCTCTTCCGCCTGCTTCAACACCCTCCGCATGCTCCGCAAGATCTACAAGTGGATCCCCACCGAAACGAGAAGAACGGTCACCCAGGCCCTCGTCAGCAGCAGGCTGGACTACGGAAACGCCCTCTACGCTGGGTCCTCTGCCAAACTCCTGAAACGGCTGCAACGCATCCAGAACGCCTCTGCACGCCTGATCCTCGACATCCCTCGCTGCAGCCACATCACCCCTCACCTGAGAAACCTGCACTGGCTCCCCGTCAACAAGAGGATAACCTTCAAGCTCCTCACCCACACACACAAGGCACTGCACAACACCGGATCTGCGTACCTCAACAGACGACTCAGCCTCAACACCCCCGCCCGCCAGCTTCGCTCCGCCGACCTCGCCCTTGCCACAATACCCCGCATCCGAAGAGCGACCTCCGGCAGCAGATCCTTCTCCCACCTCGCCGCCAAAACCTGGAACACCCTCCCCATCCGCCTACGGCAGACCCAAGACCTGCTGACCTTCAGAAGACTCCTGAAGACCTGGCTCTTCGAGCAGTAGCAGCACCCCTCCCCCCCCTCAGCGCCTTGAGACCCTCACGGGTATGTAGTGTGCTCTACAAATGCTATGATTGATTGCTTGATTGATTGGAGTGGCTGGGGCTGGTGAGGTGTGTGTGGCTCCAGGAGGGGCAGGGTGAGTCAGCGCTAGGCTGAATAGGGCATCTGCATTTGGAGTAGTGGGTGGAGTAGTCCTCTGACCCTGAATAGGTCTGTGCCTGCCTAGGTGAATGCTGGCTCCTCCCCCCTGTGGTGTGTCTGATGGCAGACCCCCCATCTCACAAAGGAGGGTGTGAGCACTGTACAAAAAGTGCTTCTACACCCCCCAGAACCAGTTGAGACTGGTTCCCCGAAGCCCTGTGCCAGGGCAGACAAAGGAAAACTGGGTATAAATATTGGGGCTGTGACCCCATGAAATTGTTGAGCTGTTCCTGTGCTTACTGGGGGCCTTGCTGCTGCCTGGGCTCCAGGAGGAACCGCCACGAGGGACTGCCTCCCTGCTGGAGGGCCCTGTGTGCTGGCCTGCCTGGACCCAGCTGTGCCCCTTGGACTTTGAGGACTTCTAGCTCCTCGTGAGCGATTTACCTTCGAATTGCCAGGAAGCGAGGAGCTGGCATCGTGCAGCGCGCTGCTGCAGTGATTGCAGGGGGAATCCCGGCGTGGGGACTCCCCTGTGCTGCTGTGGGAAGAGCGGGAGCCCACCCCGCATCTGTGCTCCTCTAGCGGGTGCCCACCCCGCTTTTATGCGTATTTGTTTAGCGGGAGCCCACTCCGCGTTTTGCGGATCAGCGGGAGCCCACTCTGCTTTTTTATGCCTCTGGCGGGTGCCCACCCCGCATTTGTGGTTGTCGAAAGGCGGGAGCCTACCCCGCATTTTTTGTGCTTAAATTAAGGCGGGAGCCCACCCCGCATTGCCCCGGAGAACAGGAGCGCCGCACTTAGCATGCAACGCGGAAGACAGGCAAAGATTGCCTGATCGTGGGCGGGGCCTTGCGGGCGGAAGGAGGCGCAAGGAGAGGAAGTCAGGCAAACACGGTGCCTGACATGAGGCGTGGCTCCCGTTTCAGTGAGGGAAGCCCCGCGTCCACAGAAGAGCCGAGAGGAAGTCGGCGCCTGCCCGAGCAGGGCTGCCGTGTGCCGGTGGGAGCCCTGCGTGTTGCCAGGAAGTCTGCCGGAGTCCCGAGAGAGCGGAGTCCCAGAACAGCCCGGTGAGTGAGGGCGGGACCTGTTGGGGCACCGTGCCAGTGCCTGAAGATGAGAGGAGTACTGAGACGCCCCCGTGAGTGGGGCAGACGTCCAAAAGGGGGCAGCTGTGGTTCAAAGCCCCAGAGGGGGGCTTCCAAGGCACCGTAGTGCCCAGGCTCATTTTTCCCACAGCTGCCCCCCCGGACAGTGGGCAGCTGCAATGGTTGGGCAATTTTGTGTTCAGAGCCCCAGAGTGGGGCTCCCCAAGCGGCACATTGGTGCCAGTTCTGCCAGTGCCATTTATCTTTGGGGCCATATTGTTTTAGAGTCCCAGTGGGACCCAGGAGGCACAGTTGTGCCAGGCCACATTTCCCCAGCTGCACCTCAGGAGCGCAGGCAGCTGCACCACGGGGGCATTTGTGTTTTCCTAAGGAAGGAGTGAGTTGCACCCCACGCCCCAGCGCATCTGCGCAAAGTGTTTCTGCTGCATGGGCAGCCAAGGGGCCAGTGGAAGGCCCACAGCTTACGCCCTGACTATCTGGACATAGGGCATTTGAGCCTCAGTAAAAGGCCAGTTGGCCTGGGGGTCAGGTTTATGTTGGTAGGGCGCAAAGCCCTAATGTGAAATCTACTGCATGATGTGATTTATGCCTACTGTTATTGCCTCAAGGTGATACCTATTGCGTAATGTGTTTATGCTTATGAGGTTATTGCATAATGTGTTTATGCTTATGAGGTTATTGCATAATGTGTTTATGCTGGTGAGGCCTATTGCATAATGTGTTTATGCTAATGAGGTTTGGGCCTAATGTGTTTTATGCCTAATGTGATAATGCTGAGGTCATTATTGTACCAGTAGTTACTGGTTGTGTTTTACGTTTACTACCTGCATTCTGATGGTTCTGACCGTGGCCCGATTGGCCTGGTCCTGTATATAATCCCCTGTAAAATATTGCCTAGTGCCAGTTGGCACAGTGTATATGTGTGGTTATGATCTAATGTGTTTATGATAATACAAAGGCTATTTTTGATATAACCTTGTGTGGAGTTTCTTTTGTGGTGTGCCTAGTGTGTTGCTGCTGTGTGTGTGTGTTGCGCAAACGCTTTACACATTGCCTCTGGGATAAGCCTGTCTGCTTGTGCCAAGCTACCAAGGGAGTGAGCAGGGGTTATCTTCGGTGTGAGAAAATAAAGAAAAACCTCGGCACTCAAATCAGTTCAATTTTGATTCATACGAAAAGAATATTTGTTCAATATTTATTATTTTTTTAAAAGGAACTTGAAAGCGATTCAGAATATCAACATACAAAAAAATTTTGTGGAACAGTTCATAATACCAACAAATCAGAAGTAAAATAAACACATCCAACAGACAGATTTCAACCATATGTTTTTAAAAGCAAATGGCATAGTATTTCAATGATAGAAGGTAGATACTGTAATCCTTCCACATAGCGTTGAACCGACAGCCGACACGTGTTTCGTTTCAAAAGAAACTTTTTCAAGGCTGCAATAAATGCCATAAAAAGAAATCCAATATTTAAAATACAACAGTAAAAAGTGAAACGAGGAAACAAGAATTTATATAATTTCTCAAAAGTAAGAAAGACAAAGGAAAAGAAAGTTTATATGCAGAAAATAAACTGCATTTAAAAACCATAGCATTATAATAGAGTGCAAAGAAAGGACAATTATTTTGAAAATTGCTCCGTGGTAAACCAAAAACCAACCAAAAGTGTAGTCACATGATATACATCATGTACACCAACAAAAGTACAAGTGATAGATAGAAAAGACCCCGAGTCAACCAATAATAGAATTTATATTACATTTGTGCACCACAGTAAAGATTATTCATAGACCCAATAGATATAGAAACAAGAACTAACATAAACAAAACAATATAAAATACCTTCAATAGCTTTAGTAGATGAATTCTCAATGTATTCATAAGAATTCTAATCCTTTCAGCAAAAATGTTTTAGTCCCTGACAAGTATAAATTAAAAGAGAGACAGAACAGTTTTGTAAATAAGTATCCAAAAATAAATAATTAATCTTGTATAGTTAGACTAAAAGAACCTAGTAATTAAGTACCTACTAGAAAGAGTATTTTTGTTCAGAACGAAGATAGTTTCCATAATTTCATAAAAATATTATGATAGGCATCTGAAAAAGAATGATAAGAAAAATACAGATAATGTTCTTTTATAGTTAAAATAACTCGTCACACTGAGCCCACTATCACTAAGCCATTTTTATAATTTAAATAGCTCCAAGTAGTTGTGAAAATTAATGGAAAAAATAATTTACCACCGACATGTTAGTGCATACTAATATACGCCAAAAGCCCGAAAGATATGTGAATCATTTTCACTTCAGTCAAGTATTAAAATATATTTAAAATAAGGCACCTATACAAAATCCCACTACTTTTAGTGGATATTCATTACATAGAAAAACTTACTGATAATTCCACGATGAACGTCGGGCTATGATATGCCCCTAAAAAGAAGACAAAGATGTCCCTATTAGCAAGAGTACAGAGTATTTCACTCCAATATATATATATATAAAGACTAATCTTAAGGATGCAAAAAATGAAATTAAAAGGGAAAAGAAAAAAGCCCCGTTGTTCGTCGCTTTTTATACAATTAAGAAGTCTTTTAAGAGACATAGAACGCAGCAAAAACCTGTTTGTTTTTAAGTGTATTTGTATGTTTCGCCGCCTCTATTATATCAGGCAGTCTATAGCGTTGTTCAAGCATTGCCAAAAAAAAAAAAAAAAAAAAAAAAAGGGCTACTGCCACGCAGAATATATCTTTAGACAGAAACATAAAGATTAGAACGGTAAATCCAGACCCTGAAAACTTTAACACAATGTTGCACAAAACGCGACCTTTAAGAGTAAATAACACCGCTCTAAAAAGGCCTCTTGATTCATAGACACTAACCTGTCCTCGTAGGTTTCGTCGTGTAGCCGAAGACGTTCTGAATGTATTGAAAAACAAACTTGTGACTCTTAGCGCTTCTTTTAAGTGTTTTATCCTCCATTACGTATATCGTGTTCTCAATTATGTCGCTGCTTCCGTTTTTTTCATCAAACTAGAAGAAGGACTAATACAACCAGATTCCTCTTTTTCTATTAGAGAAACGGCAGCCATTACTGGCTGGTGTTAGTTCGAGCACACCATGTGTCATTAAACACATGTACCTAATACTTCATTTGGTCAGGTAGTGAGCAGATTGAGCGATAAAAGTACAAGAATTAGAAGCAACATTCCGAGAGCCTCCCCAAAATTTTTTACGGCCTTGTAAATTAAATCGTGTCCCGAAACCGTTCCAAATAAGTAAGAAAGCAAACCTAAAAACTTCACGTTTCCTTCTTAAAGGATATTTTAATCCATTTCGCACGGCATGTAGTCAAAATAGATTGCAACTACCATTCCTTGCATTAAGATAGAAGAAGGACTGCTACAACCAGATTCCCCCTCTTCTATTTTGTCAAGTGGCGGCCATTACTAGTTGATGTTTATTCGAAAATATTATGTACGGTTAAAACACATATATCTAATATTTTTATCGGTCAAATAATAAACAAGTTGACAAATACGTGCACCAAAGTTAGTAGACTAACTATATTAGTAAATGAAAATAGAAAAAGAAATAGAGGCCTCTAATGTACAGTGATACATGAGTGTAGTGAATAGAAAGCCATTATTAAATAGATATGTATATAGTACCTTTACGATTTTCACAAAACATAAATTTCACATTGTTGAAATATATATCAGCCATACATTTATCACAATATTAGGCATTAAATGACCAAATAATGTATATTATATTGGGTCCACAAGCAGTTAGCGAACATCCTGATCATATTGTATGAACACTTTGGCATATTTTGAAATTTTTAAGTTGAGAAAGCCAAAATATACAGTCTTAACATAAATCGGGCAAAAAGGGCATCTATATGGTAAGCATTTCCATTAATTTCTCAATTTAGGAAAACAGATGTTTTACTTATTGACTATACAGTTGCTAAACAGATAACACATTATCAGAAAAACCCGTCTAGTCCTTCAAGAAAATATGTAGTTCTTTATCGATGTTAATCCCCATTTCTACCGCACGAAGACGAATAATCCATTGTGCTTCGGCTTTCCTTAGACTCAAAATCCTGTTTCCCCTCTACCATCAGTTTGAGTCTCAGCAATGCCATGAAAGCTCAGACCTGTTAGGGTTCTATTTGGATGTTCAGAGTTGTAGTGTAACGCTAGAGGATAACTAGAGTCGTTATTTCTAATTGCCCTCATATGCTCTTGAATTCTCTCCTTAAGCGGTCGTATTGTGCTGCCTATATATATTAATCCACAAATACAGCGTATGCAATAAATGACATATCTGGTGTTACAATTAATAAATTGACGAATCTGATATAGTGTGTTAGTATTGTATTTGAATTCCTTCAATTTATTGCAAGCAAATTGGCACATATTACAATGTCCACATTTGTAAAAACCATCCGGTTTACTAGATAGCCAAGTCTTGTCAGTATGTTTAGGGGGTAAATAACTTGAACATAAAAAGTCCCTTAATGTTTTACCTCTTCTATAGACAATGCTGGGATTAGGTGTGACGAACTTTTTCATTACACCATCTAGAATTAAAAGATGCCAATGCTTCTTCATGATTTTATAAATCTGATGACTATGTATATTATAGTTAGTCACAAGACTGATCTTATCTCTACCTTTCTTTTTCTTTGTAACATTAGATTCTTTCAATATAGAATGTCTGGTCTTCTGTGAAATTCTTTTTCTAGATTTTTTAAGTACACATGTGGAATATCCTCTATTCAAAAGCGTGTTTCAAGATTCGTCAATTCTTGATTGAATATGTTTTCCTCACTACAGTTTCTCCTAAGTCTAATCATTTCTCCAAAAGGAATTGAATTGACCTGTGTAGAGGGGTGGGCACTAGAGGCATGTAGAAGAGCATTACATGCTGTTGGTTTCCTATATAGACGGGACATGATTTTATTGTCCTTAACATAGATTGTAACATCCAAGAATTCAATTTCTGTTTTACTATAATTCGATGTAAATTTTAAATTATAGATGTTGTTATTAAGATAGCCAATAAGAGCTTCAAACTGGTTCGCACTGCTCTGCCCAGATGACAAAAATGTCATCTATATAGCGTGTCCAATAGACAATAAGTCCTGTTAATTCTGGGGGTCCTAGAAGCCATAGATGTTTGGCCTCAAATCTGCCCATGTACAAATTAGCGTAAGATGGAGAAAATTTTGATCCCATAGCCACGCCCATAGATTGTTTGAACCACGTACCTTGATGAATGAAGACATTATTCTCTAAGATTACCCTTGTAAAATCGAGTAACATCTGTGTGTGTTCAAACAAAGTTGCGTCTCTTTGATATAGTGTATCTTTAAGTGCCTGTAATCCCAGATCTTGGGGGATACTAGTATATAGGGAACAAACATCCAAGGTGGCAAAGGATAATTCCTCCATCCATTCCATGTCCTCTAATTTATTAAGTAAATCTCCCGTATCTCTAAGATATGATGGCATATTTTGAACTATTGGTTGTAAGTAGACATCAACATATTCAGACAGGCGTTCTGTAGGAGACCCGATACCAGAGATAATTGGTCTCCCTGGAGGAAAGGGTCCCAACTTATGAATCTTAGGGAGTACGTAGATACATGGTGCGCGAGGTGTTAAAACAAAAAGATATTTATATTCTGTCTCTGAAATCATACCTTGTTGTTTCCAATATATCAACCTAGATTCAATATGTTTAGTGATATCTTTCAAGGGATTATTTGCAAGTCTGGTATATGCCATATCTTCTCTCAATTGTCTCTCTATTTCTTGTACATAGTCTTCATTTTGCATGATGACTATGTTTCCCCCTTTATCTGCTTCCTTGATGATAATCTCTTGGTTGTCTGCCAAGCCTTTTAAGGCTTGAAATTCTGCTTTAGTCAGATTGTATGACTGTTTTGATGGTGTGTTAGACAATTTATCTTCTAAGCAATATAACTCATGGCTGACTACTTTGTAAAAAGAATCAATTAAGTTATCAGCGGGCAAAGTAGGTGTAAACCTAGATTTCGGTTTTAGACCGCTGTCTGTGTCCATATTTGTAGGAATATCAAACTCAGCAAAAGTATCAATGATTGTATGAGAAGAATCATCTAATGATAACAATACATGTACATCATGAATCTCCCTTATTGTTCTATGGCATAATGGTGTAGGAATAGAGCAAGCAGCCACAGGCAAGGGATTCTCATCAAAAAACTTTTTTAATTTCATTTGACGCACAAATTTAAATAAATCAATATGCAGTTTAACAAAATCAGGCTGAGCTGTTGGACAAAAGTTTAAACCCTTAGTAAGAACACTTTTATCCTGTATAGACAGTTGTATAGAAGACAAATTGACAATATTGACATTATCGGAAGCAGTGGGATTACAAGCTGTACTATCACCTAGTTCAGTATTTGTGGAAGCACTCAGTTCTTCGCACCTCGTGATGATGATCTGGTGTTGGTTGCACCCTCTCTTTGAATACCTGCGACGTCTACCCCGCCTTGTTTTTTTGAGTTGACTTTGTTGTAGTTGTTTCTTGTCCCCTTTTGGAAACGTACCATTTCCTCTAAAAAAGAGGAAGAATTGTGATTGGGCAGATGTAAAGCAGTGGACGTACCCGGGTCTCCCTCAATACTAGTAGCACTATGGAGACTCGATAGATCAGATTCACTGTTGGAAACTGTAATTGCTAGTGAAACAGTCGATCCTTCCCTTGCCACTTGTGGAATTTTTGCTTCATCAAATTTTCTTGCAAATGTAAAAACCCTACCGGATTTGTAATCATTCTCATCCCTTTTCAATTTTCTCGTTTTTTTATCCTTAATGTAAAGCTGATGATTAGCCAAAACATCCTTAAGAATTTTATAATTTTTTTCAGTGGCTTCTGGCAAATTGAGCATCTTAATATCATTTTCCAATTTGTCTATATCAGCCAATAGGCTGTTACGTTTTCGCTCCGCATGGCGAATAAGAATATCTATCATCCCATACGATGAGTTTACAATTAATTCCTCCCATTCTTTTATTAAGTCAGGATCCAAGTCCTCAAAAGAGGGAAAGATGATAACTCGTAATCCACGAGGTACTTGTTTAATGTCTAGGTACCTCTTCAAGATAGTAGCATCCCACCATCGGGATAGTTCCTGTTTCCTCAAGCGCTCTAACTTAATAAATTTCTGTTTAAGACCTTCATGTGTATTACTGGGTTTGGAACGTATTGTATTATTAGTTGTACCAGAGATAAGTTCCTGTAGGAGTTTGTCTCTTTCATCATCAAAAGATGTCATACTCAAAATTATTTCAAATTTTCCCTATTATCTCGTAGTAATGCAAAGAACTGAGTGCATCCACACCACACAAACTTTACAATATTTACAAATGGTAGTGGTGGTCTTATTGGTAGCACATCACTCTCTATGTGCATTGAATATTTACTTGCAATATTGGTGCCCCTCAAGGTTTAAGGTTTACACCCCACTACCTATAGGTGTTGTCCACTGTGGTTCATAAGAACTCAGTGGTGATATCAGAAAATAAAGAAAACCTCGGCACTCAAATCAGTTCAATTTTGATTCATACGAAAAGAATATTTGTTCAATATTTATTATTTTTTTAAAAGGAACTTGAAAGCGATTCAGAATATCAACATACAAAAAAATTTTGTGGAACAGTTCATAATACCAACAGATCAGAAGTAAAATAAACACATCCAACAGACAGATTTCAACCATATGTTTTTAAAAGCAAATGGCATAGTATTTCAATGATAGAAGGTAGATACTGTAATCCTTCCACATAGCGTTGAACCGACAGCCGACACGTGTTTCTGTTTCAAAAGAAACTTTTTCAAGGCTGCAATAAATGCCATAAAAAGAAATCCAATATTTAAAATACAACAGTAAAAAGTGAAACGAGGAAACAAGAATTTATATAATTTCTCAAAAGTAAGAAAGACAAAGGAAAAGAAAGTTTATATGCAGAAAATAAACTGCATTTAAAAACCATAGCATTATAATAGAGTGCAAAGAAAGGACAATTATTTTGAAAATTGCTCCGTGGTAAACCAAAACCAACCAAAGTGTAGTCACATGATATACATCATGTACACCAACAAAAGTACAAGTGATAGATAGAAAAGACCCCGAGTCAACCAATAATAGAATTCATATTACATTTGTGCACCACAGTAAAGATTATTCATAGACCCAATAGATATAGAAACAAGAACTAACATAAACAAAACAATATAAAATACCTTCAATAGCTTTAGTAGATGAATTCTCAATGTATTCATAAGAATTCTAATCCTTTCAGCAAAAATGTTTTAGTCCCTGACAAGTATAAATTAAAAGAGAGACAGAACAGTTTTGTAAATAAGTATCCAAAAATAAATAATTAATCTTGTATAGTTAGACTAAAAGAACCTAGTAATTAAGTACCTACTAGAAAGAGTATTTTTGTTCAGAACGAAGATAGTTTCCATAATTTCATAAAAATATTATGATAGGCATCTGAAAAAGAATGATAAGAAAAATACAGATAATGTTCTTTTATAGTTGAAATAACTCGTCACACTGAGCCCACTATCACTAAGCCATTTTTATAATTTAAATAGCTCCAAGTAGTTGTGAAAATTAATGGAAAAAATAATTTACCACCGACATGTTAGTGCATACTAATATACGCCAAAAGCCCGAAAGATATGTGAATCATTTTCACTTCAGTCAAGTATTAAAATATATTTAAAATAAGGCACCTATACAAAATCCCACTACTTTTAGTGGATATTCATTACGTAGAAAAACTTACTGATAATTCCACGATGAACGTCGGGCTATGATATGCCCCTAAAAAGAAGACAAAGATGTCCCTATTAGCAAGAGTACAGAGTATTTCACTCCAATATATATATATATAAAGACTAATCTTAAGGATGCAAAAAATGAAATTAAAAGGGAAAAGAAAAAAGCCCCGTTG
The DNA here is from genome assembly GCA_963921515.1 of Calotriton arnoldi. Lineage (NCBI taxonomy): Eukaryota > Metazoa > Chordata > Amphibia > Caudata > Salamandridae > Calotriton > Calotriton arnoldi. The sequence continues at coordinate 1,279,184 of CAWUFW010003189.1, read as the reverse complement.
TTCGTCGCTTTTTATACAATTAAGAAGTCTTTTAAGAGACATAGAACGCAGCAAAAACCTGTTTGTTTTTAAGTGTATTTGTATGTTTCGCCGCCTCTATTATATCAGGCAGTCTATAGCGTTGTTCAAGCATTGCCAAAAAAAAAAAAAAAAAAAAAGGGCTACTGCCACGCAGAATATATCTTTAGACAGAAACATAAAGATTAGAACGGTAAATCCAGACCCTGAAAACTTTAACACAATGTTGCACAAAACGCGACCTTTAAGAGTAAATAACACCGCTCTAAAAAGGCCTCTTGATTCATAGACACTAACCTGTCCTCGTAGGTTTCGCCGTGTAGCCGAAGACGTTCTGAATGTATTGAAAAACAAACTTGTGACTCTTAGCGCTTCTTTTAAGTGTTTTATCCTCCATTACGTATATCGTGTTCTCAATTATGTCGCTGCTTCCGTTTTTTTCATCAAACTAGAAGAAGGACTAATACAACCAGATTCCTCTTTTTCTATTAGAGAAACGGCAGCCATTACTGGCTGGTGTTAGTTCGAGCACACCATGTGTCATTAAACACATGTACCTAATACTTCATTTGGTCAGGTAGTGAGCAGATTGAGCGATAAAAGTACAAGAATTAGAAGCAACATTCCGAGAGCCTCCCCAAAAATTTTTTACGGCCTTGTAAATTAAATCGTGTCCCGAAACCGTTCCAAATAAGTAAGAAAGCAAACCTAAAAACTTCACGCTTTCCTTCTTAAAGGATATTTTAATCCATTTCGCACGGCATGTAGTCAAAATAGATTGCAACTACCATTCCTTGCATTAAGATAGAAGAAGGACTGCTACAACCAGATTCCCCTCTTCTATTTTGTCAAGTGGCGGCCATTACTAGTTGATGTTTATTCGAAAATATTATGTACGGTTAAAACACATATATCTAATATTTTTATCGGTCAAATAATAAACAAGTTGACAAATACGTGCACCAAAGTTAGTAGACTAACTATATTAGTAAATGAAAATAGAAAAAGAAATAGAGGCCTCTAATGTACAGTGATACATGAGTGTAGTGAATAGAAAGCCATTATTAAATAGATATGTATATAGTACCTTTACGATTTTCACAAAACATAAATTTCACATTGTTGAAATATATATCAGCCATACATTTATCACAATATTAGGCATTAAATGACCAAATAATGTATATTATATTGGGTCCACAAGCAGTTAGCGAACATCCTGATCATATTGTATGAACACTTTGGCATATTTTGAAATTTTTAAGTTGAGAAAGCCAAAATATACAGTCTTAACATAAATCGGGCAAAAAGGGCATCTATATGGTAAGCATTTCCATTAATTTCTCAATTTAGGAAAACAGATGTTTTACTTATTGACTATACAGTTGCTAAACAGATAACACATTATCAGAAAAACCCGTCTAGTCCTTCAAGAAAATATGTAGTTCTTTATCGATGTTAATCCCCATTTCTACCGCACGAAGACGAATAATCCATTGTGCTTCGGCTTTCCTTAGACTCAAAATCCTGTCTCCCCTCTACCATCAGTTTGAGTCTCAGCAATGCCATGAAAGCTCAGACCTGTTAGGGTTCTATTTGGATGTTCAGAGTTGTAGTGTAACGCTAGAGGATAACTAGAGTCGTTATTTCTAATTGCCCTCATATGCTCTTGAATTCTCTCCTTAAGCGGTCGTATTGTGCTGCCTATATATATTAATCCACAAATACAGCGTATGCAATAAATGACATATCTGGTGTTACAATTAATAAATTGACGAATCTGATATAGTGTGTTAGTATTGTATTTGAATTCCTTCAATTTATTGCAAGCAAATTGGCACATATTACAATGTCCACATTTGTAAAAACCATCCGGTTTACTAGATAGCCAAGTCTTGTCAGTATGTTTAGGGGTAAATAACTTGAACATAAAAAGTCCCTTAATGTTTTACCTCTTCTATAGACAATGCTGGGATTAGGTGTGACGAACTTTTTCATTACACCATCTAGAATTAAAAGATGCCAATGCTTCTTCATGATTTTATAAATCTGATGACTATGTATATTATAGTTAGTCACAAGACTGATCTTATCTCTACCTTTCTTTTTCTTAAAAAAAAAAAAATTTTGGGGAGGCTCTCGGAATGTTGCTTCTAATTCTTGTACTTTTATCGCTCAATCTGCTCACTACCTGACCAAATGAAGTATTAGGTACATGTGTTTAATGACACATGGTGTGCTCGAACTAACACCAGCCAGTAATGGCTGCCGTTTCTCTAATAGAAAAAGAGGAATCTGGTTGTATTAGTCCTTCTTCTAGTTTGATGAAAAACGGAAGCAGCGACATAATAGAGAACACGATATACGTAATGGAGGATAAAACACTTAAAAGAAGCGCTAAGAGTCACAAGTTTGTTTTTCAATACATTCAGAACGTCTTCGGCTACACGACGAAACCTACGAGGACAGGTTAGTGTCTATGAATCAAGAGGCCTTTTTTAGAGCGGTGTTATTTACTCTTAAAGGTCGCGTTTGTGCAACATTGTGTTAAAGTTTTCAGGGTCTGGATTTCACCGTTCTAATCTTTATGTTTCTGTCTAAAGATATATTCTGCGTGGCAGTAGCCCTTTTTTTTTTTTTTTTTTTTTTTTTTTGGCAATGCTTGAACAACGCTATAGACTGCCTGATATAATAGAGGCGGCGAAACATACAAATACACTTAAAAACAAACAGGTTTTTGCTGCGTTCTATGTCTCTTAAAAGACTTCTTAATTGTATAAAAGCTGACGAACAACGGGCTTTTTTTCTTTTCCCTTTTAATTTCATTTTTTGCATCCTTAAGATTAGTCTTTATATATATATATATTGGAGTGAAATACTCTGTACTCTTGCTAATAGGGACATCTTTGTCTTCTTTAGGGGCATATCATAGCCCGACGTTCATCGTGGAATTATCAGTAAGTTTTTCTACGTAATGAATATCCACTAAAAGTAGTGGGATTTTGTATAGGTGCCTTATTTTAAATATATTTTAATACTTGACTGAAGTGAAAATGATTCACATATCTTTCGGGCTTTTGGCGTATATTAGTATGCACTAACATGTCGGTGGTAAATTATTTTTTCCATTAATTTTCACAACTACTTGGAGCTATTTAAATTATAAAAATGGCTTAGTGATAGTGGGCGCAGTGTGATGTAGTTATTTCAACTATAAAAGAACATTATCTGTATTTTTCTTATCATTCTTTTTCAGATGCCTATCATAATATTTTTATGAAATTATGGAAACTATCTTCGTTCTGAACAAAAATACTCTTTCTAGTAGGTACTTAATTACTAGGTTCTTTTAGTCTAACTATACAAGATTAATTATTTATTTTTGGATACTTATTTACAAAACTGTTCTGTCTCTCTTTTAATTTATACTTGTCAGGGACTAAAACATTTTTGCTGAAAGGATTAGAATTCTTATGAATACATTGAGAATTCATCTACTAAAGCTATTGAAGGTATTTTATATTGTTTTGTTTATGTTAGTTCTTGTTTCTATATCTATTGGGTCTATGAATAATCTTTACTGTGGTGCACAAATGTAATATGAATTCTATTATTGGTTGACTCAGGGTCTTTTCTATCTATCACTTGTACTTTTGTTGGTGTACATGATGTATATCATGTGACTACACTTTTGGTTGGTTTTTGGTTTACCACGGAGCAATTTTCAAAATAATTGTCCTTTCTTTGCACTCTATTATAATGCTATGGTTTTTAAATGCAGTTTATTTTCTGCATATAAACTTTCTTTTCCTTTGTCTTTCTTACTTTTGAGAAATTATATAAATTCTTGTTTCCTCGTTTCACTTTTTACTGTTGTATTTTAAATATTGGATTTCTTTTTATGGCATTTATTGCAGCCTTGAAAAGTTTCTTTTGAAACGAAACACGTGTCGGCTGTCGGTTCAACGCTATGTGGAAGGATTACAGTATCTACCTTCTATCATTGAAATACTATGCCATTTGCTTTTAAAAACATATGGTTGAAATCTGTCTGTTGGATGTGTTTATTTTACTTCTGATTTGTTGGTATTATGAACTGTTCCACAAAATTTTTTTGTATGTTGATATTCTGAATCGCTTTCAAGTTCCTTTTAAAAAATAATAAATATTGAACAAATATTCTTTTCGTATGAATCAAAATTGAACTGATTTGAGTGCCGAGGTTTTTCTTTATTTTCTGATATCACCACTGAGTTCTTATGAACCACAGTGGACAACACCTTAGGTAGTGGGGTGTAAACCTTAAACCTTGAGGGGCACCAATATTGCAAGTAAATATTCAATGCACATAGAGAGTGATGTGCTACCAATAAGACCACCACTACCATTTGTAGTTATCTTCGGTGTGTAACTCCCTTGTCCTGACTAGAGTGGTGGTTTCTGCCTGGCTTTGGCGCAAGCCTTAGCCAACCAGAAATCACATTTCTAACAGGTCGCAAATTGCATGCCTCATGCATATTAATGAGGCACTCGCAATTTGCGACCCCATTGGGAATGGCTGGCCCTCCCAGGTATGGCGGCCTGCTGGGCTCAGCAGACCTCCATGTCTGAGACTGCTTTTAAATAAGGCATTCCTTAAAGGAAAACGGGATGCATTTAAAAAAGAAAAATGAAACGTTTTCGTTTCATTTTTTAAGGGCAGGTAGTGGTCCCTGGGACCACTGCCTGCCACTAAAAAATATTTTCCCCAGCATTTGCAAAAGGGGAAGGGGTTACCTTGGGGACCCCTTCCCATTTGCGACTGCATTACCACCCTCTTGAAGAGGGCGGTAAATTGCGAGTGTTTTGCGACCGCAATTGCGGTTGCAAAACATTCATACATCAGCCTGCGAGTTGCAATTAGGAAGGGATGCCCTTGGAACGCCCCTTCCTAATTGTGAGTCGCTAAACATTATTTTGAGAGTCTCGCAAAATAGTGTTAGTACATGGCCCACAGTGATTTTGCATGCGCAAACGGGTCGCAAACCTGTTTGCGCATGCAAAATCACGTTGTACATCTGGCCCCTAGTGCTGATGCGGAAACATAATAAGGGTATTAAAAGAACAGACACCGAATAAAATGGGTTAGCAAAAAGAAATGCCTTCAAAGATTTTTGAAAAAGGTAGAGCAAAGGGGTGGAACATAAAGGTGCTGGCATATTGTTCCACTCTCTAGCTGTAACAGAGAATGATTTGTCCAGAACTTTTACTGTGTGGGGTTTAGGAATTTTCAACAGAAACTAGTCGGTAGAGTGAAGGTACATTTGGGAAAGGTGGAGATGAAATTTTGCAGACAGAAGTGTGTGGCAGTGCCATGGATGATATAGTGAATGATTATCAGGGCTTTAAAGAGACTGTGTTTCTTTATAGGCATCCAGTGAAGATGCATGAAAACGGAAGTAATGTGCTCTCATTGATGTACACCAATGATGATACGTGCAGCTGCTTTTTGGAACTGTTGTTCCCTTCTTATGAGTTTTTGGAAAGGCCTAGGTAAGTGAGTTGCTCTAGTCCAAACAGGAATGGACTAAGACAAACCAAACAGGCGCATGATGCTCTGAGCTGATGTAGGACAAGACCATCTTTAAGCAAGTCCTGGCAACTTCAGAAATTTAGTGTTCAGGTTTGATATAGATAACCAAATTGCATACAATTGTGCTCGGAGTGGGATGAGGTTCCATTATATCAGGCCAACTGGAAAGACCCCGTTTCTAAATCTCATTTTTTTTAGATAAGAATCTCATTTTGTGTAGGGTTGAGCTTTAGGAAGTTGGCAGCTATCCAGTGGTGGTCGTGTTGAGAACACAGAATAAGCGAGTTCTGATGAGAAAAAGCTGGGCTGTGAAGGGAAGATTGCTGTGGGGAGAGTCTGAATATTAGCTGTGTATCATCTGCACACATATAGGAAAGGACTCCTTCTGAATGAAGAAGTAATGCTTAAAGAATCATCTAGATGTCAAAGAGAAGCAATAGGTTTGAACCTTGTGGGACACTGCAGCCCATGGGCTTAGGAGCTGGCCTCAATGGTGCAAGAATTATGGTTTGAATTGTAAAAATGAAAAAAGGTTGAATCCATTTCATTTATTGTTGGTCACACTTTAACTTCAGGATTCTAGTCAACAAGATAGCATGGTCAACGGTGCAACACACTTCTTCAGGTTGAATAAGTTGAGCAGGCCAAAGCCTCCACCATCAATGCCAATAGTACATCGTCCAAAACTGACGCTATCACTAGTTCTGTCCTGTGAAAAGGTCTGGAGCATGCTTGGAATGGGTGGAGAAAATTATTGACCTCCACGAATGGTTCCAATTGGTTGAAAATATGTTCCTCTGAAATCTTAGCTAGAAACGACATCAGAGAGATATGCCAGAAACTAATGTGTTTTGAGGGTGAAATTTTTTTTTTTGTTTAATCAGCTTGATCATGGTGAATTTCCGTTGCTGCGGCACAGTCCATTGGTGCAATGAGAACTGAAGATGATGGTCAGACTGGGAACAAGGTGTTTGGCTAACTGTTTCATGACCATAGCCAGACAAAGGCTGTCAGTGGACCGGAGGGCCTGGATGTGGAGAAGATTTCTGAAACTTCCTGCAAAGTGATTTCTCTGAACAGGAATACCACTTGGTTGATAGAGAAGGAGGGGCCAGTCTGAATCATTGGCTTCATATGGGAAGGACTTTCCAGTGTTATCAATGACCCGAACTTCTCAAGTTTAGTGAGAGAACATATAGGCCTCTTGTAATGTTTTCCTGGATACTTACTACATTATTTCAATGTAAAGCTATTTACTTTTTGAGAGATGTAAGATTTATCAAGGTGGAGCAGTAGTTGTTAACAATGTTCAATATTTCTTCTGCATAATCTTGCTTTTAAGAAAGTTTCCACATTTTGCATTCGTACCCTATACAATGTTTCAAAGGTTTATTTTTTTTCAGCTGAAAAGCATAAGCACGCATCAAACCCCCAAAACAAATGCACCTAATTTGCATTCAGTTGAATTGTTGTTTTTAAAAGGAACATTTGTCTGAGAAAATTATTCTAATCTGGAAACAAATAATTGAAACGGCTCAGAGATATTTGAAAAATGTCACATCATAAACAAGTTTCCAATGCTTGTTTTGACATGTCCACTTGGGGCTTGTGTCAACTTAAACTAGACATCAACTCTTTTCAGACAGGAGAAACCATTAAAATATTCAAACAAATAAGCAAATAGACGACCGTGCTGTGTTTGGCTGTTTTTAAATAAAAGGAGACACTGAAAGGAGTGGTCAGGATAGCTGAAAGTGCATTTTTCTCATTCATATATTTGTAGTTCCTATTTACAAAGGATTAACATCTTTAAAGGGGGACGTGATTTACCGTTCTTCTTATCGACCTCTCTGCTCTCTTGTGTTGGGTTGAGATATTTTTGAGAGATAACTAGGTGTGCTTGTTTTTTGGTCTAAATGAACAATATGCTGTTAAAGACAGAGTTCAGGGTTATAAAGGTCATGTTTCCATGTTTTTTCGGTCATCAAAACTCAGTGCAACAATGCTGATTTCCAAGCTACTACTCAACGGAAAAACTTGATCTCCAAGTTAGATTTTTCTTAAAAAGCTGTAACGTGAATTTTTAAGCTAAATAGCATTGGGGTGGCTTAACAAATCTAAGATGGCCGGTGTTCTAGACCGGATCGAAGCATCAATTTCCACTCGGTTTAATACATTTCCCCGTCAATAGTGCAAAATAAGCACAAGGTCGTAATCCGTATTTGCACAATTAATTGGTAAGTGCAGAACCCCGGCACCTTCAAACAATGTGCAACTCCCTTAAAAACTCTTTCAACAAAGAGGGGCTAAGGGCTGGCCTCAGCCGACACATGACACCATATAGTCCGATTACTTAGACTAAAACAAGTCGGAATCCTGTGTCCCACCATAATGTTAAGAACAAAATCCTCCATCCGTAGCTCATCCCCTGCTAGGTTCGGCTCTGTTTACAGTTTGCTGAACATTCTGATTTGGCCATCTGTTGACTTTTGCAACACGACTGCCCTCTAGGCTGAGTTGTGTTTTCATCCCTAGGAACGTGTGCACAGTTCATTAGGGAGCACGCGAGGATTCTTCGGACAAAATGAAGGATTGAGTGTAGATAAAATATTTTTAAGAACAAAAGGAATTCTCAGAGTAAACCAATGTATCTTACTAAATCACAACACAAGCCGGTGGTGCACCTAAAGTAAACAAGAAGCATTATGTTGCCCTACGATTCTTGTTTCTTTCCGGGGAAAGTCAGTAGCGTCAATTTAAAACTGCGTCACCACTTTGGCCATTGCTGGTACTGACCTCTGAGGAGAGATAGTACCACCACTCCATGGAGGCAATGGTCGTTCTTGTTCTGATGAAATGAGGACTACGATGGTATTTATCTAGACCGTGAGTCATAATATTACTTAATTCAAAAACTGATCAGACAGGTGAAAAGGGTAGGGAAAGAAAATGACTCAAGAAGAGAGTGAAAAAGTCATAAAGAGAGCTAGAGTGAGCGCCTGATGCCCTAAAGGTCGGGTCGCAAATCAGTGGGTACTTTGGCACAGTGACTGTCTTGAGGCTCAACCTTGATTTTATGCTGCGACAGAAGTATAAATCTATTGCAGCACAAAATGGCTGTTCAGTAGTATTCGCAGAATCCTTCCTCGTTAATGTTCTGCTAAGGAATCCTATGGAAAGGACTACAAATGCAGGATGGAGACATGCGAGGCAGTGTCGTCTTAAGGATTTTGGGGGCCCCAGGAAAGACATGTTTTATAGGCCCATGTACTGATCAACTTTGAATTGTATTACCCATTTCCTGCTAATGCAAGCCCACATGATGCCCAGTAGCAGCTGCTACCGGACGGGGGTGGTGCGGCGGGGAGGGCGGGGGAGAAGTGGGGTGAAAGAAAAGGATAAAAAAAAAACACTTACCTGAGTACGGCCGGCCATCCAGCCGCTGCCTCTCCTCCATCCTCTTCATCTTCTTCCTGGGGTCTGCAGCAAGAAGCACCCGGCTCCTAGGCTTCCCTAAGCCAGTTGCAATGCTGTCATGCAGCGCTGTGATTGGTCCGAGCGCCGTGGTTCGGCACTCAGCCAGGGACTGGGAGCCTGGGCATGTTCTCCACCCAGGCTGTAATGCAGCCTGGGAGGAGAACATGCCAAGTGCGCATGACTATTTGGCCAGCCTGAGACGGCCGGCCAAACTGTCATGCGCACTTGGAGAGTGCCACCACTCCTTCCCCTTGCAGTGCTCTGTCATCACTGAGCCCAGCCCCACCCGCAGGAAACAACTGAGCCACTGCTGTAGGAAAAATAAAATGATAATAACGTTGCGTTATTATCATTTTATTTTTCCTTTTTTCACTGCTTGATAGCAGTGGTGCGACGCTCCTCTGCCATGGCGGAGGAGCCACCCCTGATGATACCAAACACATCTAAATTATATGTCAAAACTTTACAGCGTCAAACAAAAAAAGATGAAATATGTCTTACCTGGGGACCCAAAAATCCTTATAATGACACTAGGCAGAGAGACAGAGAAAAAGGTAGGCAGAAAGGTGAAGAGGGGTTTAGATAGAGAAATAGAATAGAGAGATTAATTAGAGAGAAAGTTTTCTTTCCCTAGGGGTACCTTGGAAGGCAGGAGTCCTGGGCAATTGCCTACGTTGCCCATGCCTTAAGTTGTCTCTGCTGCAAAGAACAGCAGATCTCATTTCTGCATTTGCAAAATGCATTCGTTGAGTCTCACTAGTTAGCAAAGAGGTCTATTGTATCCAATATATACTTAGAGTAGGTTCAGGTTTGTCCCTCCAAATTTGATGCCTTTCCTTCCTACTTTTGAATTTGTCCCACCCATGGAGCATTTTGGTCTCTTTGTGTTTTGATTTGATGACTTGCATCTTTATATTGATAACATGAAGGGGACTATTTTTTTTATTTTGTTTTCAGCGCCCCATGGGAGTGAATTCCTTTCCTCGCTCTATTTTCTCATCCCCAGGCCTGCTTTATTTATGCATTTTCTTATTTATTTATTGTTTATTTATTTATATGCTAATGCCTATCTGTGAATGCCAGGCAGCAGCACATTCCAATTTGTTCACTCCTCTCGACACTTCTACCTCCCAATCCAGTTTCTTTTTTTTTCTTTTTTTCTCTCTTTTTAATATTTTTGCCATCAGGCTGCTTGCATGCTGCATTTTGCACAGCATCACATCCTGCACACTTAGGGGCATATTCTCAAGGAACTATCACCGAGTTAACGGCACTTTATCCCTGCCAAAGTCGCGATAAAATTATCGCCCCATTCACAAGCTGGTGCTAACAGCCGATACCACCAGTTTACTTGCGAAAGCATCCGCAACAAACATCGCCACAGATGACCCCGGCAACTATCGCTAATGAGATGCAGAGTAGGCGTTCCCGAGCAAAAAGCCGCGACAACACCACACCCCAACATTCTCAACGACCAGCCACATCGGCGATAAGACCACAAAACAGGCAATAAGGCGCGTTAGCAGCAGGAAATTAACACCTGCTCTGACCTGGTGTAAAGTCGGACGACAACCTGCACCATCAAAGGGAGCCCAACCCAGAGCCACACATGAAGAACAACAGATGCCATGGAACCACACACCATGCATCCCGGAGCCCCGAGAGGGCAACAACACCCACCGCCACCACCCGCAGGATCGCCACCCCTCCGGACCCCCACAGAGGCAGCACAGACAAAGACAGCGGACCTTCAGGAAATGCACCAGCCTCACAGACTGAACACCAGACAATGTCAATGCCCACGACAGGCTCAAAAGGACAACCATCCTCCACATCCTGAACATCATTGCCCACAGGCCGACGGTACCAACACAGCGGACAACCAACATCCCTCCGCAGACAAAGCTGCTGGCTGTGCTGCACCTGTTGGCCTCTGGTACCTCCCAACCAACAACCGCCAGAGTCGGAGGAGTCTCACAGCCAGCCCCATCCAAGTTCCTCACACCTGTCCTGGATGCCATCATCAGCCAGGTCCCCCAGTACCTACACGTCCCCCACAATGCGCAGGAACAGCTGGAGACCAAGCAAGGACTATACGCCATAGCTGGATTCCCGCACGTGTTGGGGGCAATCGACAGCACACATGTCCTACTTGTGCCCCCTGCGGACACTGCACACAATTACCCCAACAGAAAGCACACGCATTCCATCAACGTGCAGGCAATAGTGGACCACAGGGGACTCTTCACCAATGTCGTAGCCAACTACCCAGGCAGTGTGCATGATCCCCTCATCTTCCGACAGTCCATCATCAACCAGCGCTTCCAGGATGGCACCTATGGGAATGCACTGCTCATTGGCAAGTACCGAATGAACACACCACACACCTCAACTCCACAAACATGCAAGTCACAACTCTGGCACTGCACACGTCACAAAATCACATACAACATGCCAAACAACATGCTCACCCACCAGACACAACAGCACAACTTACTGTGGCAACCTTGGTTAGCCATGTACATGAGCCATCAACGGCATGGCACCTCAGCCACACAATAGCGGAATGTGGGGAGAGGTGGGAACCAGGCATGTATGAAGGAGGCAAGTGACCCATGAATGAGAATGTACACAATGCCAAGTGTGGCGTGGAAGTGCTGGACAGACTGCAGTATGCAGACCACAGACATAGCCATGTCTACATGCACTGCTGGTGTTTGGTGTGTAGTGGACAGTGGACGCAACCATGTCACCCCAGCCAGTGGGGAATATCGCGGAAATGTAGCATGTGACGTCCCCCCCTGTAAGCGTGTGCGGAGTGGGCTGGCCCTGAGGACCCCAGGCCAGCGTAGGGGTGTGAATAAAAAGCATGTAGCACTGGGAATGCCCAACGCGCCTGCCAGGGCGGCGCCTCCCACCCCGCCACGAGGCCGACGCCGTCACCATGAGTGGTGTGGCCTGCGATCCTGTGCGCCTGCTGCACCCCAGGCTGCTGGTCCCCCAACCCGTCATGCCCGCCCCTGCGCAGCCAGGCCTCACTGCTCACCTGCAGACACCGGCGTGTGTCAAAGAGGGCCCACCACATGCCGGCGCAAGCTCCAAGCCCGAAGCCCGCGACCTTGGCAGCCTCCTCAGACCATCACGGCCTCCGCGACACAGGCCCCCAGTACTCCTTTTTTGTTGACGTACTCCACCGCTGCCTCCGGCCTACACTACGGTTAAGTAGGTCACACATTTGGAACTGAGTCTTGATTACACAATGGCAGAGTACATATTTATGGCATCGTTCATATCCCTATACTCCCTTCGATGTGGTGCCACCAACTCTGTGCATAGCATTCCGACAACAAGTGTCTGTGGGCCCTTGCAGACTTCTGCCTTCGGCCTACACAGCAGTCCAGCAGGCCTCACACCAATCCAATACAGTCCGTAACAGGCAGGACACGGCATCGTTGCTGGCTAAACACCCGCTCAGCTCTGGTGCCTCCACCTCCGTCAACCAGGAATCTTCTCCACATGCCATTTCAAAGCCGTGTTTTAGAGATCCAGGAGGAGCTGGCTGCACAGCGGGTGCCCCGCGCTGACCGCTGCCTCCGGCACCCACTGCGGTCGAGTAGGACACACAATTGGAACTTAGTCTTGATTTGTTCATTGCAGAGTTTATATCATTGTACAGGCCACATCGCTGACTGCATCCCCTTCCGGCTATGGTGCCACTGACTCTGTGCCACGGGAGTCATGGACACTCTCTGGTTGAACGTTGGTGGCATCTGAGTCTATGGCCTGGGGGTTGTCTTCATCATCATGTAGCTGGTACTGACATTGTGGGAAAGAGGAGACTGTAGCATTCAACTCCTCCATATTGCCTGTTTCTGCCCTCTGCATCATGCCCTGGATGGACACCTTCCACTGTCCCCCATAACACTCCGCGACATTCTCCTTGGACATCAACGAGGACCCGCTCAGCTCCCGTGGCCCTACCTCAGTGCATCGCCAGGCACCGTCCCGTGGCGGTGTGCCTGTGCCGGCCGCTGAGCATCCGGGGCCACCGACTCTGTGCAGCTCAAGTCATGGACCCTTGCTGTTTGTACTTTCGACTCCTGATTGTCTGATCACTGTTGTAGTTGCTGCCAGCACCAACCAACCCCTGAGGGGCGGCTTACACTACCCAACACCCATCCAGCACAGGCGTCACTGGACGTGTGACCCTGGCAATAAAAGGGGCCGGGCGCACGTGCCCGTAGCCAGTTCCACTAATCATCTCAGTGTGTCCGTGTGGTCATTCTGTATGCATGTGGCCCCAGGCCATTCCACATTACATTGTGCTGTGTACAGCGTGCACAACCTTGTTACCTCAGGCAGTGGGGTGGACCTGGGACATGTATCTGTGTCGGACCCCCCTGTGGGCATGAGGGAGTGGACCGGCGTACTGCAGTACGGCATAGGGGTGTGGTCATTCAACACGTGGCTCTGGGCGTGGTTAAGTGTAGGCCTTGCCAAGGCAGTAACTAATGCGTGTGTCTCAGGTGTAGTGTCGGCGCCACCCGTCACGCAATATACAATGTTGCTTTGTAGCATGCCCCCGGAGTACGGGCTCGGCCGAGGGGTAAATGAGGGTGCGCAAGCCCGCTCGGGGTCAGGAATCAGACATGCCAACTGTTGTGTGTGTCGCTATTTCTGCAGCATAAGCCAAAGGTCTACCGTCAACCGCATGGCGAGTTCAGCCAGGCATGAACTCTACATCTGTGTCCGCCCTGTCCTTACCATAGGCCTACACACACGTGTCTGTCCACCTTCAGCGCATGACATCACTGTGTCGTTGTCAGGCTTGTGGAAATGCGCAGACAGGCATGACAATAGTGTGCCGTAGGGGTGCAAGTGCTGCAACCGCGCTGCGCACAGTAGTGGATGGGCTCCGGGGGAGGGAGGAGCAGCAGTGAGGCTGCGTAATACACATTGATGCCGCTCACTTGCAACATGCAGTACATGTCATGCAGGAATCACAAAGTCACACATATCACGCACCAATGAACCACTGAGCCTGCCAACACATCATGCAGAACCAACTATTGACTCATGTCTCTCTGCACAGTCACAGGTGACCAAGGATATGCACTCTGCGCTTGGATGATGACACCCCTCCGAGCCCCGAACACACAGGCCCAGAGGCAGTACAATGCGGCCCACAAACGCACCGGGGCATCGTGGAACACACATTTGGCGTGTTGAAGTCACGTTTCAGGTGCCTGGACGTCACAGGTGGGAGGCTCCTGTACAGCCCAGACATTGTGTGCAAGATGATCGCTGCATGTTGTGTGTTGCACAACATATGTGTACGCAGCAAGGCCCCATGGATACAAGTGCCAGATGCACCGGACGATGATGATGAGGCTGAGGCAGGTGGCCCACACCCCACTGCAGCCGCAGCAGGAATTGCCCGTAGGAACACCATCATTGACAATTTCTTCACATGAGCACGTCACATTGTGACAGTCCTTGGCAATCATGGGACAGTACAATATGACCACAGGCACAGCATGTGCTACGAAATGCTTTCAAAATACACATTCCCTGAGTGCATGTCACTCATCTGTACAGCCACATCACTCAGACAAGTGTGAGTGCGACATGTATTGCTGACAATTTTATGATTTGTTCATGGTTGGTGGGTGTGTCAGACGGGCTGTTTAGGGTGTCACGTATTCGGACTGCCAGTTCTGTGTGTCGCAGTTAGTAGGGAATCCCACTCTTCGGCGTTTCACTTGTGTCCAAATTCATTCCATTTTGGCTGCCATTTGTGTCCTACAGGTGACAACAGGGCTCCTTTTGGGGTCAGATATGTACCACCATGATGCAGGGATGCCCCCTGTGGCTCGAGTCCCACAACATGGGCAATATGTACGTAAGCGGGAGTCACTGCCCCTACATTCGTCCACGCTTTCATGGTGGATTGATCATGGTCATGACACGTCTGCGTGCAGGAGGGGTTGCTTGTCCCTCTGCAATGTGAAGGGGCGATGCGGTTTCAATGTGTGTTCCATGCATGTTTCTGCATTGGCGCAGTTTACATGCAGACTGCATGTCAATGTACATTGTGACTGTGAGGAGATGCCTATTTGATGCGGGACAATGGTCATCTGTTCTACGTCACGGATGTGTGGTTGTGCTTGTACATTGTCATCTCACCGTATTTTTCATCTGCTTTTATGCTGCATTTTCCCGCATGACGCGTGGGGATTGCAGGCCTATGGCTGGTTATCGCTGAATTTTGTATCATGATTGGCATCATCGTTACTATTTTCGCGTTCGTGTTTCGCATTTTTTCTGCGTCGCGTTAGTTTTAACACATTCTTTTGACGAGTTATCGTGGGACTATTGCATGGGGCCCCCATGTTGTGGTATAGAAAAACAATGGTCCTAGACTTGTGTTAAATCTTGGTTGACTAAAGCATTCATAAACAGCATATAGTACATATATAGTTTAAATCAAAAATGTACCATTCATTCATTTAAAAAATATATATATATCCTCAAAAGTCCAAGAAAGGCACACACTATTGCTTTACAGGTGACTCTTACTTTATTCGGTCACTTTTACTAATATAACATCATCATATTCAGTATTCAAGAAAGAAGGAAAGGTAGTTGCTCCAAAGGAAAAATGAAGAAAAAGGGGTGCTCGTGAAGTAAGATAGAATATGCAAAAGGGGAATCCAATCAAACAAAACAATAATTCATCATTTTATATACATTACAATTTCATTAGCAAAACTGGTCGTGATTTTATGATGACACCAGTTCTACATTAGGGCCTGTCCAATCGGTAATTCATGATTGTTCATTTTATTCTATTGGCAAACAGCGTTTGTCTGTAAGCGGGTAGGACTGGGGTAATATCAAGTACAGGCCCCGAACAGGGGAAAATGTCGACGTTTCGACCCTAGTGCAATGAGGGCAGTTTGTATCCTCTGCAGGCAGGTCTTCCTCAGGACAGAAAAAAGGGATGGGGGAGCAACTGATCATGGGTGATGCACAGTTAAGGTGCCGCCTCTAGGCATGGATATAAAGATCCGCAAAAAGAATTGCAGCTTGATATCAGCAGGTTATTTTAAATAATGGGTGAGAAAAATCGCCCACAGCGTCTTAGTGATTCATCTTCGCACAGCCCGGGGGAATCCAGCTGGTCTGCTCGAGAAGAATACCACGTTGACACGGAGTTGTTTTCGCGCGAAAGACTGTGATGTGAAGAGTTGCGTTAAGCTAATTTTGCGGTAGTTATCACACGTTCTTGAGAATATGCCCCTTAATTTTTCAGTTACAATTTCAAAATGATCATTCACAATGTTGAAATGGTAAATTAAAAACAAGCATTGGCAAAGCCAACAGAACTCACCTATAAGAGAACTATTGGCTTTGGTAATGTGTTTTAGCCATTATGTACGCCAGTGTGGCTGCTGTTCAGCATGGCTAAAGGTTAGTGACATGGAGTGGGGTGTGGTAGATTCAAGTGGGGTGGATTGGGGTAGAGTGGAATGGGGTACATTGGGGTAGAGTGGAGTGGGATAGATTGGCGTAGAGTGGAGTGGGGGTAGAGTGGAGTAGAATGGAGTTGGGTGGATTGAATTGGTGTACATTGAAGTGGAGTTAGGTAGATGAGAGTGGAGTTGATTGGGGTAGATTAGAGTCGGGTAGATAGGAATAGGGTAGATCGGAGTGCATTGGGGTAGAGTGGAGGGGGATAGATTGGGGTAGATTGGAGTGGAGAGGGGTAGATTGGGGAAGAGTGGAGTGGGGTGGATCAGTGTAGATTGGAGTAGAGTGGGGTAGACTGGAGTGGAGCTGTGTAGAATGTGTGGAGTGGAGTGGGGTAGATTGGAGTGTGGTAGATTGGGTGGATTATAGCAGGGTAGAATGGAATGGAGTGGGGGTAGATTGGGGTGGAATGGAGTGGGGTAGATTAGGGAGTGGTGTAGATTGAAGTGGTGTCAGTAGATTGGGATGGGGTAGATTAGAGTGGGGTAGAGCGGGATAGATTGAATTGGGGTGAAGTAGAGTAGATTGGGGTGGAGTGGTATAGATTGGAGTGGGGCAGATTGGGGTAGAGTGGAGGGGGTATACTGGTGTATATTGGAGTGGAGTAGGGTAGCTTGGGGAATAGTGGAGTGCAGTGGATTGGAGTAGATTGGAATGGGTAGATTGGGGTAGATTAGAGTGGGGTAGATAGGAGTAGGGTAGATCGGGGTAAAGAGGAGTGGGGTGTATTGGGGTAGATTGGAGTGGAGTAGGGTAGATTGGGGAAGAGTGGAGTGTAGTGGGGTGGATTGAGGTAGACTGGAGTGAAGTGGGGCAGACTGGAGTGGGGTGGGGTGGACTGGAGTGGGTTAGCTTGGGTGGATTATAGTAGGGTAGAATGGAATGGAGTGTGATAAATTGGGCTAGTTTGGAGGGGGGTAGATTGGGGTGGAGTGGGTAGATTGGGGGAGTGGGGTGGATTGAAGTGGCGTGGGGTAGATTGGGATGGGTTGGGGTAGATTGGAGTGGGGTGGAATGGGGTAGATTGTGGTAGAGTGGGGCAGATTGGGGTAAAGTGGCATAGATTGTCGTGGAGTAGATTGGAGTAGAGTAGATTTGTGTAGATTGGAGTAGAGTAGGTTAGAGTGGGGGCTTGGGGGAGATTGAATCGAGGAAGATTGGGTGAAGTGGAGTAGATTGGGGTGGAGTGGAGTAGATTGGAGTAGACTGGGGTAGATTGGAGTGGACTAGGGTAGATTGGAGAGGTGTATATTGGAGTGGGTTACATCGGGGTAGAGTGAAGTGGGAATCATTGGGGTATATTGGAGTGGAGTGGAGTGGGTGGGGTCGATTGGAAAGAGTGGAGTGGGGTAGATTGGAGTAGAGGTGTAGATTGGAGTGGAGTGGGGTAGATTGGGGTAGAGTGGAGTGGGTTAGTTTGGAGTGGGATAGATTGGGTGGATTGTGGTAGGGTAGATTGGAGTGAAGTGGGGTAGATTGGAGTGGAGTGGGATAGATTGGTGTGAGATAGATAGGAGTGGGGCAGTTTGGAGTGGGGTAGGTTGTGGTAGATTGGAGTGGAGTTGTATATAGTGGTATGAGTTAGATTGGGATGGGGTGGCATTGATTGTAGTTGGGTAGATTGGGTTAGGGTGGGGTAGATTGGAGTGGAGTAGATTGGAGTAGGGTAGATTGCAGTAGATTGGAGTGGGGTGGATTGGATGGGTAGATTGGAGTAGGGTAGTTTGGGATGGAGTGGGGTAGGGTAGGGTAGATTGGAGTGGAATGGATCAGGTGGATTGGGGTGGAGTGGGTTAGACTGGAGTGGGGTAGATTTGGGTAGCATGTTGTAGATTGGAGTGAAGTGAAGTGGGGTAGATTGGGTAGAGTGGAATGGAGTGTGGTAGATTGCGGTACAGTGGAGTGGGGTAGACTGGGGTAGAGTGGAATGGGGTAGAATGGAGTGGAGTGGGGTGGACTTGGATAGATTGAAGTGGAGTTGAGATTGGAGTGGGGTGAGATAGATCGGGAAAGAGAGGAGTTCAATCATCTCTATCCCTATCTATTTCACCCCACTCCAATCTCAACTCCACTTCAATCTATCCGACTCAGTGGGGTAGATTGGAATGGAGTATAGCGGGGTAGATTTGGGTAGAGTGGGGTGGGGGAGATTGGATGGATTAGAGTAGGGTAGATTGGAATGGAATGGGGTAGATTGGAGTGGGGTAGATTGGAGAGGGATGATTGGAGTGGGGTAGTTTGGATTGGATGGGGTAGATTGGAGTGGAATGGGTATATTGGAGTCTGTTGGATTGGAGTGGGATAAAGTGGGGTGGGGTGCGGTAGTTTATAGTTGTGTGGGGTGGGGTGAGATGGAGTTGAGTCGACTGGGGAAGAGTGGGGTAGATTGGAGTGGAGTGGAGTAAATTGGAGTGGAGTAGATTGGAGTGGGGTAGTTTGGGGTGGTATAGATTGGGGAGGGGTAGATTGGAGTAGGATAGATTGGGGTGTAGTGGGTGGAGTATATTGGATTGGGATGTATTGGGGTAGAGGGGGCTTAGATTGGAGTGGAGTGGTGTAGATTTAACCTGTTGCGTGCGACTGTCGGCCAACGGCCGTCGCGAGCACTACCTCTGTAGTGCTGCAAACGTCCGTTGGCCGACGCGGCCCCGCCCACTCTGCTAAACCGCCGTACCGCGGCGGAATTGCCGCCGCGGTTAAGCGGTTAAGTAGAGTGTGGTAGATTGGAGTGGGGTAGATTGGAGTGTAGTGGAGTGGGGTAGATTTGGAAAAAATGGAGAGGAGTTTGGTAGAGTGGAGTGGAAGTGGGATAGATTAGAGTGGAGTGAAGTGGAGTGGTGTAGATTGGGTGGATTAGAGTGTGGAAAATTGGAGTGGAGTGGGGTAGACTGGGGCAGATTGGAGCAGAGTGGGGTATATTTGAGTGGAGTGCAGTAGTTTATAAAAAGTGCAAATTGTGACAGCAACCCACATGGGGATTATTTATTTGCCTACTAGTCCCAGAATTCCTAGCGAGATAACTCACCTGAAAGCTATTGGAATCTGAAATAAAGGGGATGTTCCAGTGGCTAATGCGAGTCCTTCTTTGCTCACTTTGCCCATGAAGAAGAGCGTCCAGCTTGAAACGCGTCGGCATCATAGTGAGGTGATTGGAGTCACAACCGGAGGCTTTTCAATTGTCAGCTGTATTCCAACCAGCGAGTGCTTCTAACGAAACGGCAACTTTTATTTACATAATGTGGTCCTGCCTGGGCCACGAGCAAGCACCACCACGATATCCCAGTGGGTCTGTGGCAGCCTACATAGGCAGCATTTCACGGAGCAGGTTGGTGCTGCCATATGGAAAAGAACTGTGCGGGACTTTTAATTCACCCTGGTTTATAAAAAGTGCAAATTGTGACAGCAACCCACATGGGGATTATTTATTTGCCTACTAGTCCCAGAATTCCTAGCGAGACAACTCACCTGAAAGCTATTGGAATCTGAAATAAAGGGGATGTTCTAGTGGCTAATGCGAGTCCTTCTTTGCTCACTTTGCCCATGAAGAAGAGCGTCCAGCTTGAAACGCGTCGGCATCATAGTGAGGTGATTGGAGTCACAACCGGAGGCTTTTCAATTGTCAGCTGTATTCCAACCAGCGAGTGCTTCTCACGAAACGGCAACTTTTATTTACATAATGTGGTCCTGCCTGGGCCACGAGCAAGCACTACCACGATATCCCAGTGGGTCTGTGGCAGCCTACGTAGGCAGCATTTCACGGAGCAGGTTGGTGCTGCCATATGGAAAAGAATTGTGCGGGACTTTTTAATTCAACCTGGTTTATAAAAAGTGCAAATTGTGACAGCAACCCACATGGGGATTATTTATTTGCCTACTAGTCCCAGAATTCCTAGCGAGACAACTCACCTGAAAGCTATTGGAATCTGAAATAAAGGGGATGTTCTAGTGGCTAATGCGAGTCCTTCTTTCCTCACTTTGCCCATGAAGAAGAGCGTCCAGCTTGAAACGCGTCGGCATCATAGTGAGGTGATTGGAGTCACAACCGGAGGCTTTTCAATTGTCAGCTGTATTCCAACCAGCGAGTGCTTCTCACGAAACGGCAACTTTTATTTATATGTATATGTATATATATATATATATATATATATATATATATATTCAATGTAAAAAACAAAGGTTAAAGTGTTGTTGTAGGTAGTGAAAATTTCAATAACAAGATAACGTGGATAAGTTTTAGTTACCTCAGGACACAAGTTATAGTTACTAGGGACCAGTTGTACAAAGCCTTTTTCCGGTGCCAAACAGCCAGATTCACAGAATTGGGCCCTTTGTGACCGGAAAAATGCTTTTACAAATGTGCAAAATGCGATTTGGTAACTTGCATTTGAAAGGAGCGTGTTTAAGGCGCCCATTCCATATACCGAATGAGTATGGTATCTATCACTGTTTTCCAACCGAATTCGGGTAGCAAAACAGTAATACTTAACCACCAGTTTAAAACCAGTGGTTCCATGGACCACTGCCTAGTCTTAAAAATTGAAACTTCAAGGATTCATTGTGTTTTTTTTAAAACTGCATTTCGTTTTCCTTTAAGGAAAAGGGGCTGTGTTTTTAAAAAAAAGATTGCTTATTAAAAAGCACTCAGACACGACGTCAGCAGGCCACCATCCCTGTGATGGTTGTGATTCCTAATTAGGTGTGTGTGATATATTCCACTCCACCAGCGAAATTGGTGGAATTTTGGCCACTCTGCATTACGCTTCTAACGCGGGGTTCTGGTCAAATTCCGCAAACTATAGGTTGGCGAGGGTAGGTGGAAAATCTACTCAAGCAGCAAAATCAACCCAATAAGCCCTCTGGTAATCCACATGGTGCCGTTTGTGCTGATTGTTCAGCGCAGAACGAGCTCCCAGCACTAAATCACAGAGTGAGCAGCGCGATGTGCCTATTTCCCCCTGTTCGCAAACTTCTGCGGAATCTCACAGAGTTTTTTTGTAACTTCGCAGAATGCCCAGTCGTATTACTAATGGGTCTCAAACTACGACCTACCTCATTAATTTTCATGAGGGAGGTCGATCTGCGACCCACAAGGAATCCCTAAATGAAACTCAATTAGTTTCATTCATTAGGAATTCCAATTTCCTAACTGTGATTCGGAGAGAATAACAATTAGAAAATCTGTATTCCTAATGTTTGTATATCAGGCCCTAGGTTACTAGAGATAACTATATCTGGTGAATTTCAGTGTTTTATTGTTTTCAGTCTAATACATTACATTGTGACTGAAATTTTCACTAAATATAATGTCAGTTTAAGCTTTGTTTTTTTCAGTGAATTTCAAGGTTGTCTTTGCGTAATGTAATATTTTATTTCCATACGGCCATGAGCGGTGGGGGCTGGCAAAGCAAAAAAACTCAGTTTATGGAAACTAGGTCCTACATATAACTATATAACTACATACTGGTGACCATAGGCAATATACATATATATATATATATATATATATATATATATATATATATATATATATATATATATATATATATATATATATATATATTCACTGAAAAAACCACAGGTTTCAGGGACATTATAGTTAGTTGGACATTTCACTCGTACAAAACCAGAGAAATTCGGCCGTTATAGTTAGTAGAGCTAACTATAACTCGCGCCCCCGCAATGCACTGCTGATGATGTCACATATTACATCACTCATGACATGGTCAGTGACATCACTGATGACATCACTGAGGACATCTCAAATGACATCACTGATGACATCACTGATGACATCATCCAGTGAATGTGTGTTTCTGTAAAGTTTAAATATGTTTTACATATATATATATATATATATATATATATATATATATGCCAAGGTGTATTGAAGAATGTGTGGGTGTATAAGTGTCTGAATGGATGATTTAGTAGGTGCGTGACTGATTGTATAAGTGACTGATTAAGCGTATCTTACTGAATGCATGGGTTAGTGAGTAAACTGTGTAAATGTCTGTATCAGTCTGTCAGTTGGTGTATAAGCGGCTGCATGGGTTGGTGAGTAGCTACATGACTGTCTATATGGGTTATTGAATGGTTGTCTGAGTATCTGTCTGGGTGCCTGAGTGTCTGTGTGAGTGGGTGGGGGTGGGTGACTCTGTGCATAGATGTGTGAGTGGGTGATTCACTGGGTGTATGGGTTCAAGAGTGCATCTGTGAAGGGCTGTATGGGTGGGTGAGTGTGCGTATGGGTGTGTTGGTGAGTGAATGGATGTCTCAGTGGTATATGTGTGAGTAACTACATATGTGAAAGGCAGTATATGTGAGTGTTGGAGTATATAAATGACTATACGTGAGAGTGAGTGATTGTGAGAGTGACTGTATGGATGAGTGTGTGCTTGTATCAGTGATTGTATAAGAGAGTAAGTATGTGTTAGTATTTGTATAAATAAGTGAGGTGGTCTGTGTATAACTGTATAGGTGAGTAAATGGGTGTGATTGATTCTTTGCATGACTGAGTAGGTGTGTGAGTAAGTCTATGGATGAGTGGCGGTGTGTGAGTGTATGTATAGGTGTATGAGTGCATATGATAGTGCTGTATTGATGAGTGACTGCATGTATGAGTTACTGTATGGGTGAATGAGTGGATGTGTGTGTGTAGACCTAGGAATCACTGAGCGGGCATGTACTAACTGCTATTGGTCTGTCTATGGTTTCGATATTGGTAGTCTGTATTTTAGAGTGGGTGTATAAAAGTTTTATTAGGGTGTGAGGAGGTGCATCAGATTATCACATGGATGATGTCATCAGTGATGTCATCAGCGATGAGGTCCTCAGGACACAAGAGGACCTCATTGCTCCACCAGCAGTGCACCAGAAGCCGCGTTTGCAGAGTGGTGTAAAAAGGGGCGTGGCCTCGGACCTCCTCTCTGCAACGCAGCTCTGTGGCGCTTACTGGAGGTACCTGGTGGGCTAGTTGGCCCCCAGTCCCTCAGGATTGAAGGGGACTTAATCCCCCAATTTACAACGCACCAGGGGGCGTGTTTGCACACTTGTTATATCAGGCCCCGCCCCCTCCCTGCACCACTGTGCAAACGCGCCCCCTGGTGCATTGTAAGTTGGGGGATTAAGTCCCCTTGAATCCTGAGGGTCCCTGGGGGCCAACTAGCCCACCAGGTACCTCCAGTAAGCACCACAGAGCTGCTTTGCAGAGAGGTGTAAAAAGGGGCATGGCCTCGGACCACATATATATATATATAGCAGATCTATCATTTTTCTAAAAAAGTTACCAACATTTTTAATTAAATGTATATTTCAATAATTCACACAATGTAATGTTTATTAATATTGATTATTATAAAGATGTTTAATTTGTTTTAATTAAGAAAAAATGTCAGTGACTCTACCTTTTTACATAGTTTTTATTACATTTTATGGGTGAAAAATGTCAAAATAAATAGACACATTGTTTTTTTTTTTTAAAAAGCATGACTTTCGTTTTACATTTTTGGGCACAGAAAATGCAATCATAAAAACAACCACAAGAGGCCTTGCACTCCAGCTCAAGAGCATAGAGCACCAGCTAGGAGTGCTTTAAAAAAATAAGGTAAGTTCTCTTGGGGTCATTGATTTAAATTCCCAGGAGACTTAAGGCCTGATTACGATAGCGGCGGTGAGCCATCGACAGGCCGTTGGTGGCGGTCCGACCACCGACAGCCCTTCGGTCCGACCACCGTATAATGATACTGGTGGTCAGACCCACAACTGTCGGACGCAAGACTGCAGTTTTCAGCCAGGATCATGGATCCCGATGGTGCAGCAGTTGGAGGAGTGTCCCTGAATGGCGGCGGTGCCGAGGAAGGCACCGCTGTTGGGATTTCGATATCCGTTTCCGACAGCCTTTCCATGGTGGGACCCCGCCATGAAAAGGTGGTCAAAAAGCGATCGGGGGGCCCGGCCCCCGGACTTCATAGGACAATGCAAAGTGCCCCTGGGGCACATGTAGTGCCCCCACTTACCTCCATGCACCATGTGCCATGCACAACATGGTGCATGGCACACAGTGCACGGACATGCAGGAGGTGCTGCACAATGGTGGCATGTGCTGCGGCCCTATTCCAAGGCCACAGCATGCCCCTGCCATGCTTCTGCGGAGTTTCTGACTGCCAGCCCAGCGGTCTAATCCAAATACGGCGGTCGGACCCCTGCATGCTCGTTGGGCAGTCTCCCAACCACCACAATAGCAGCCGGCTGTCCGACCACTCGGCATCATAATGATGCCCTTGCTGTTTTTTTTAATGGTGCTTGGGAGCGGCTGGACTCCCTGCAGCTTCCAACAACATTAAAAAAGGCTTGGTGGTATTCCTCCCTGTTCTAAGTGCAGCACCAACCTTAAAGAAATATAAAAAATAAAGCCCTTATAAGGCATTATGGGGTGCTCTTTTAAAGGAGCACTGAATAATAAATGAGCCACTCCTGCCGCACATTTATAACTTACTTTTTAAAAGCATAATTTACTATAGGTGTCCTGGTGCCTACCCGAGACACACATACAATATTTTTATAAGAGTAAGTTCTCTGAGCCTTTCCTGCCCCTGTGGACCCCATCTCCCAGGGCCCCATTTTTTTTAATAAGGGGAATGGGTGCATGGCCCCCATCCCTTAGCCACCAAGGGTCCCAGGGACCCCATCAACCTGAGGCAACTAGATTTAAAAAGAGGAGGGGGCATGCAGCCCCGCCCAAGCCAAATATTGACTCATGAACCCCATCCGCCAAGGCCTCTTGTTTTTTTGTTTTTTTAAAGGGGGGAGGGCATGCAGCCCCCCTCCCCATGCCAAATACAAACTTGGTGACCCCATTCCCTGAGGCCAGTAACTTTTTGCTATGTCCCGGGAGCTTACCCCTGGGACACTCTTTGCTCCCTGCCTGCCACAGCGCGGCGTGGGATTGCTTTACGTATGTTAATAAAATATTACTTAGAAAAATAGATAGTCGCTGAAAAAAACAAAGGTTAAAGTGACGTTATAGTTAGGAATTGTAATTATACCTTACTATACTTTAAAAAAAAAACCTTAGAAATTCGTTGAAAAAAACCCAAAGGTTAAAGGAACATTATAGTTAGGTGAAAATGTCATTTAAAACATAACGTTTTAAGCTAGCAAAACCACTGAAATTCACTAGTTACACAGTAACTCGTGCCCTAAAGGAATTATAACTCACAGCCTCGCCATGCACTGCTAATTACTTCCCATATTATATCACGCAAAACATATTCTATGACACCATTGATAACATCAATGCAACATCTGAAATGACATCATTGATGACAACACTGTGCATTATGGTTATCCTTGACTTTTCTTTGCCAACTTATAATCAGTACTTTGTTTTTACAGTTTCAAGTTCTTTTCTGGCCTTTTGCCTCATTCCATTTTTTGGTTGCTTGAACCGAATAGGCAACTTGATAGGGATGGAGCCTGTTCCCATGTGGAGGTTTGACTTTTGATTTCTTCCCTCTAGAGTTGCAATCTGCCATGACGGTTCCTGTGGACGAAATCCTTCTTAGATGCTCTTCCTTTGCTTGTGACAGGGCTGGCACTTGCTTTGAGAACTTTTTGGCATTCTCAATGACTATTCTTATCTTTGAAAAATGATTTGAAAATGAGCTGGATTTCAGCATTTATTCAATAAGGTTTGCTTTGCCTGTGCCAACAAGGATTGTATTGTTGTCTGTGTTTTTTTCCATTCTCATGTCTTTTTACCATCTGGAGTTCATTCCACTTTATTGTTACGTCTGCCAGATTCTGCGAAACCCATTTGAGGGCTTTGGGAATGATGTACGAAAATTTAAAATAACTAATATAACAACACGAAAATTACAAATCAATTTCAGTTATGTACAAAGGTTAGATGGTTTCTGATAATGAATCTTCATGATTCTTGTTTGCAAGTTAGCGAATCCCAATGTTTGTATATACAATAGTTGCACATTGTGAATGTTGATGACATAACCAAACCAGGAAGTGAGCCAGATGGATTGTTTGAGAAGTGAGGAGAGCAGCAGATGCCCTTTATGAGGATTGATACAGCAACTATCTACATCCATCTGGAAAATGGCTAGCCAACATTTACACGAGAATGGGGTAAGAAAGAGAAAGCTTACATCTAACGATGCTGAATTGTAGATCTTGGTTGAATAATGTGTGGCAGAGAATGAGAATTGTTTTGGCAAATCCTCAATTAAGGTGCCTGAAGCCACCAAAAGAATAATATCGGCCAGATTATATAACCACGTCAATGCTGTGGGTGTCTGTTGGAAAGTGGATTATTAGTAGTGGTAAAAATATATCTACCCCTGGCAATAAGGCCAATAACACAGTCTAGGGCTCAGAATAGGTCTCAGTAAATAATTCCCATGCTCAACCCTTGGTAGCTTGGCTGCGAGCAGGCAGGCTTAACTTCAGAGACAGCAACACCAATTTATACAAATAGGAAAAAATGTTATCCTTAAAATGACACTAAAATGACAAAACTCCAATATAGGGAACCGGAGATGTGCGTTTTCAAAGATTTAGCACTATATAGCACATAGAAACCTATAGTGCCTATTTGAACATCTGGTCGCCAAAGACCGGGACAAAGTCAAAGTTGCTTGGTTGACCGCGATGGAGCCCTGTGGGACTCCCCCTCCCAGTAGGCCTCGGTCAAAGTTTTTACCTTCTGGCTTTTCTGGAGCTCCGGGGTCCCTCAAGACTCTTCACCAGTCCAGGTTCGGTGAGGGGTCGCCGGCTTGACTTTCGACAAGCTCCCGGTCAGACTCTGGAAGTCGGACCTATGGAGCTTTTCAGCGGGGGAACCAGGGATCCAGGTCGGCTTGCGGTTGAAGGTGGGCGGCTTGACACTCGCGGTAGAGACAGTCAAGTTTTCTACCTTCAGAGTTAGAAACTTTCCTAGAGCTTTTTCTGCCGGGGTCCCTCGATGCTATTCACCAAGCTGGGTTCGGTTATGGTGCACTGGCTTGACTTTCGATGAGATCCTGGTCAAACTCTGGAAGTTGGAACTCCGGTGCTTTTCAACGGGAAGAACCAGCAGGGCAGGCTGGCTCACGGTTGAGGGTCACCGGCTTGGCTGTCCAGGTTAAGTCGGTCCACTTATGTTTTTTTTTTTTAAATTTTCAAAACTTCTCCAAACATCTGGAACTTCTTCCTGAATTTCTTCTGGGAGTCCCAAAGTGTCTAAACACAATCTAAGGGTCTTGAAACTCTAAGAGGGTCCTTGAAAGTTTGAGACTCCTCAGTTCCCACAATCCACTTGGACAAAACTCTGACAAATCCACTGGACACACACGAGGTTGGGGATTTTTGGTGGTAATGGTCTAGGTGAGCTCTGTTAACCTGTAGCTTGCACGGGGTCCACTCTGTAGTTATCTTGAAGCCAGTTAGGTCCACTGGGCTGTAGTTACAGATTGTGCAGCAGGCGCAGACAGTCATAGTGCAGGGCCTGGTTGGTGCGAATTAAACTTCCATCATGGACCCTTCTTTTTCTCTTAGTTTCAAGCAGCAGATCTGAGAGGCTCTGCCCCTCTCAGATACTTATTCAGTGTTCTCTGGGTCAAGCTGGATGGCACTCCTGTACAATGAGATGCAGGGTAGCACCCCAGAGCATGACCACTTCCTCCAAAGTTTGGCAAAATGGTCTCCCAGAGAGCACTATTCTTCCAAAATTCAACATGGCAAAATTCTCAGCAGAGGAGCAGGAACTAGCTAACCAACCTCCAGTATGGCTCATTTCCTTAGCTCTCCTCCCCCTGGCATCTGCAAATTCATTCCTTAAGCCAGCCATCTGGCTGTGTTTATAGGGGGTGGAGGTAGATGGACCTTCGCTGTCTCTGCCTGTCCCCTTCTGCATTTGAAGCTGATGCTTTACAACCCCTCCCCCCGCTCTGGCATTCCTGTGTACCGGAGTCCTCTTACAAGAAATAGTCTTTCTCTCTGGGTGCCACTTATCACTTCATCAAAGCAGAATGGCTAATTCTCTTAACTCTGACCAATCCAGGGAGACTACAGGAAGGCTGAATTTTGACTTATAGGCAAAAAAGTCTTATTTTCTGTATATTTTTGGGTAAATTCAACAATATCATATTGTTAGATTTATCAATACCATTCTCCTAAGTCTTTGAATTATATTTTTCGGTTATCTCTATGGGTAGTTATCGGTTCATAAACTATTGCAATGTTAACCTATGAGGCTGGGAATCTACAATGGGGAAAATAAAATGTCCAACTTCTCCAACACACGGGCCTATAACACATCTCTTATAAGGCTCCTGCTTATATCTGCCGGACCCCCCATCCCTGGGACACCTAGGGGAGACTTTAGGGGTTCTGAATAAGCAAATATAATGTAGATCCTCACTCCACAGTGCTCCTAGCACAAAAGTCGATGTTGGGAAGTACTTTACTACAATGAGGGAAGTGAAATGTGCAATTTCTCTATCCCCAGGGCATATAAAACATATTTTATAAGGACCTTCCTTATAAGTGTCTGCCCCCCATCCCTGGGACACCTAGGGGAGACCCTGGGGGTACTTAATATGCCACAACATTGTAGTTTATCAATTTATAAGTGCCCATACCACAAAGGTCGAGTTTGGGCACAATTTATATTTAAAAACAGTCCTGCAACAAAGGGCTGCTTTTCAACTGACCTCAGGCTCTCATCATTGCACACATGCAAGTGCAGAAAGGCCTGCTGGCCTCTAAACTGCCATGCCCTATTATATACTAGAGACTTAAAGGTAGTTTTAATTCCCCTGCAATATTATGTACTTCGGACCTGTAGGGTAGGTCATGCCAGACGGGGGCGTGGCCAGGCGCCGAAGATGGCGGGCGCGTCTCACTAACGCTCCGTGTTGAATCCCTTCATTATCCTGGGCATCCTGGCTGGAAGGCAGATTTTTCTGCCTTGACATACACCCTCCATTCCTATGCGCACCTGCCATGCCTGGCGAGGATTGTCCGGACCCTGAAGACGGCTCGTGGCGGCCCTAGATGGTGCGGCCCGCTGTGATGTGAGAGCCCGGTCCCGGCCGCGTGGTCGGCCGCTGTGAGGCGACCCAGCTCCCTGAACTGCTGCTGTGGCGGTCCCCGTGATCGTTTCGGGACTGCCGCTCGCTGCTGCCCCCTGATTCGGCGGAGCTGCGGCAAGTGCGGCGCCACTTGTAGATCTCCTGAAGGGCGATAGAGGCGTCCCTGGACTGCCAGCGGGGAGTGCCTGCCACGTGGAGCTGTGCCGCTGCTGCTGAGACTGCTGCTGCCTAATGTCTGGGGACGCCTGGAGAGGGCTCCACTGCCAAGGTAGGCCCTATAGATTTATTTGCGGCGTCTGCCCAGTGCCGGAGGACACGGGGGTCAATCGGACCTGGGAACCCCGCCTGGATGCGGCGCGGTAACAGCCGCACGACCACTGGGGGTGAGCTCCTGAGCACCTGCGGCGATACCCGCTCATGCGGTGGGCAGCCACGGGGGTCGGTCGGGCCTAGGGCCCCCACCGGAGCGCATGGGAGAGCGAGCCCGTCGGGCCAGTGGGCCGGATTATCTCATCTGAGGTGGGGAGCCACGAGGGTCGGTCAGGCCTAGGGCCCCTACCGGAGTACGTTGTGGGCCCAGGCAGGCCGGCGAGCCGGATCGTCTCCCCTCAGTGAGGGCCTCGGGGTCGGTCGGGCCCAGGGCCTCACATAAACTGCCTGGGAGGGTCGCGGCGGCTGCCGTGAGGAAGATGGACACGTGGGTCGGTCAGGCCTGGGGCCCCTCACCTGCAGCAGCTGCAGAGGCTGCGGGAGGGTCCAGCTCTCTCCACATCGACATTGGGGATCTGCTGGGGTCGCACGCTCCTTCCTTCTGGGAGGTGGTTCGCCCGCTGTGCTGTCCGCAGTAGCCCGCTCCTGTGTTCTGGAGCCTCGGAGTGGGGTTGGGAATGCGCCACGACACATCCAGCATCCGAGATATACGCCTGGCGGCGAGCTGAGGGGCAGTGGGGCCGAGCACACGTTATCCTTATCGGACCCTCACATTCTCCTGCTCCCACCTCTGACAGAGTGACCACTGTGGCGAAGAGTTGTGTAGTGCTAGCGGTGGGGCCCATCTTGTGGGTGAGGGTCACGGGGGCTTGGCCGAGCCTAGGACATCTCACCTACCCACACTTTGTGGGCTATCGACCGGGACGTCGCCCGGCGGACGTGTCTGTTCTGCGCAAGAACTGCCTTAGAAGTTCCTCTGCTGAGGCTACTGCGGACGGCCCTCTGTGATTTTTCCTGAAGCCAGAGCCTGAGCTGTAGCACCACATATCTGTGAAGATGGGGTGCTCTCTTCTTCTTTTTCTCCGTCTGTTGCCTCCTCTGTGGCCCCTGTGGGGGGAGTCTTGTCGCCCGGAGGGACCCCGTGGTCACTGAACTCACGGTGGGACGCATTGTTGGTTGGAGCGGGACCACCTTGTGGAGAGACCGATCCTAGTCACTGACGAGGCCTCTACACTGGAGAGACCATGGAGGCTTGACGTCCTAGCCTCGCTCCCTATGAGAAGCGCTCAGCAAATCGTCATGGGCCGCCTACGTAACAACACACCCCTCGCGATGTGCCCCTTGGGGGCCAGGCTGGGACATTACTCACGACCCCCGGATCAACAGCTGCGATGACTCCGCCTGATATTGCCACCAAACTCGACTCTGTACTGGCAGCTGTTGAGCGAATTGGCAGCGCCCTGGACTTAACCAGCACCTCCTTGGAAGGCCGAATGGACACTATCACCTCGGACTTCCCGCTCCTCCGGGCGACCAACACAAACTTTCAGACCGGGTTCGTGACGCTGAGGCCACACTGGCAGATCTCCAACCCCGATCCCGGAATTGCTCCTCCGCGCTTCAGGATCTGCTCGACCGGGTTTGCACCCTGGAGGAGAAGGTGGATGACGCGTAGGGTCGTTCACGCCGGAATAATGTGTGCGTGGTCAGTCTCCCTGAGGGGGCGGAGGGACAGGATCCGGAGACCTTCACGGAAGCCTGGATGAAGGAGCTCAAGCCCCCCGGATCGCTCTCCCCACAATTCGTAGTGGAACGGGCCCACCGAATACCTGCTCGCAGGCCCCCCCTGGGGCTCGCCCTCGCCCCTTCTATTTCGACTCATGAACTTCAGAGACAGAGACGCTATTCTACGGGAGCTGGGCAAACACCCTGGCCCTAAGGTACAAAATGTCACCGTCTCTCTCTTTCCTGATTACACGGCTCAGGTACAAAGGAGACGAGCCACCTTCACTGCAGTAAAGAAACAGCTCCGTGACCTGGACCTCCGCTACTCCTTACTCTTCCCGGCCTGCCTGCGAGTTATCAGAGATGGCAATACGAAGTACTTTGACTCCCCCACGGAGACATGGGACTGGCTTGAGGAACAGGGGTTGGCGACGGCACCCAAATCGTCTGATGAGTCCCGACCCCGTGAGCGCCCCCGTGGAGGTAGACGCAGGGGGAGAAAAGCCAGGAGCGTGGGACCTACAGTGGCCATCCCCAGTCCTGACCAAATCAGATTGGAACATCAAGGGGCCCTGCAGGCAATGGCGGCCCTCCAGCCCTCCAGGTCCCCGTCCCCGGTTGACTCTGCTGCCTCTCCGCCCAAGTCCGGAGCTTCCGAATCCACGCCGGAATGGTCCTTAGATGCGGACTTTCTCCCACTCCGGGGTGTCACCCCACAAACTGCAGATGGCATTATTTGACATTTAATTTGTGTTCATGTCAGAACATCATATTGCTTCAGGGCATGTTTTCTTTTAGTACTTTTGTGATGCTCTTTCTCCTGCTCTCTTGGGGTAATTGAAGGGGATAGTCTTTACATTGACTCCTCCCTCTCACTGGTCCATTTTCCCCCGAAGTCCTACAACTACACTAATTCAGTAGCCATGATTTGGCGTAATTGTTTGGGCAGTTCCTCATGTTGGGGTTCCGCTCTTTCCCTGTTGCATGGTTTCTTACCACTCCACCTTATTATTTTTCTCCCCCTGTATGAGTCGCCACCCCTACAGACCTGCTGCGTCTACATCCTTCCCATCCAAGGAGGTCCACCGCAGAAGGGGCCCCACAGCACACGGGCGGGGCACACTCTTCTCACTTGTCCCGATGACAGACCTTAACGTCATAACCTGGAATGTCAGGGGTATCCAAACACCTTCTAAGTGATACGCCATTTACGCCTATTTGCAGCGTCACAAGACGAGTGTTGCGCTCTTACAGGAGACGCACCTGACAACCGTTGAAGCTACCCGCTTACGCCGACGATGGCGTGGCCAGGTCTACAGTACCAACTACTCATCCATGGCTAGAGGGGTGATGATATGGGTTAAGGCGGGGGTTCCATGGGAGGAGAAGGAAGTCCTGACGGACCCGATGGGGCGCTACGTCCTGATAAGCGGCAGACTGAATGGCCAACTGATTTTACTAGGTTCCTAATATGCCCCCAATATAGCACAGGGTACCTTTCTAAATGATCTCTCAGAGATACTGCTCCGGTGGAGGGATGTCCCATGGCTCCTGGGCGGTGATTTTAACGCAGTACTTGACGTCTCCCTTGACCGCTCCTTTCCTCCCCTCACTAGTACTACAGCTTCCTCTAATGCTCACCTTTTAAAAACCTGGCTGGGTAACTGGGCTCTTTCGGACATCTGGCAGGAACGTCATCCTCACTGCAGAGTATACTCATTTTATTCCCCGGTCCATAAGTTACATGTATGCCTTGACCGTATACTTGCATCCGCAGCCCTCCTCCCCTTGATACAGACGACTGATTATCTTGGTCGGACGCACTCGGATAATAATCCCTTGGTGATGCGCCGGGCCTGGGAGGCGCAACCCCCTCCGATTCCGGCCTGGCGCCTGCAGATCTCGGCTCTGGAGGACCCCCTCTTCCGAAGCTCGCTGGAAGCAGCGGTAGCTAGTTATTTTGCACTTAATACCGGTTCCACGGACTCGGTTCTCACTGAATGGGAGGCCTTTAAGGTGGTAGTTCGGGGTCACTGTCTAGGACAGACTTGGAGTATTCGCAGACAATTGGACACCTCGCTGGCCCACATTGAGGGACGGCTGCTCTTACTTGAGACGCAGGTTGCTGCCAACCCGGCACGACAACGGCGCCTAGATGCTGCCCATACCGAACGGGAGGCACTTCTGGACCGCCTGAGGTGCCATAATTATTTGGCGCATTCGATTCATTCACACTCCACTGCGGACAAAGCCGGGAGACTACTGGCTTATTGGATCAGACAAGAACATCCCCAACGCCCCATACATTTCTTACTTGATGATCTTGGTCGGGAGCGCAACACCCAAAGAGACATTCATGCACTGATGACTGATCACTACACTCGCTTGTACGAGACTTTCCTAACGGGCAACGCCCAGGACGTAGGATCCTTCCTGGACACGGTGGAGTTGCCCACCCTAACGATGGACCAATCCCTGGACTCTCCTCTAACTGAAGACGAAGTACGAGAAGCATTGAGTTCCTTGTCCTCTGGTAAAACCCCGGGGCCCGACGGCCTTCCTACGGAGTTTTTTAAAGCCAACGCGGAATACTTGGTGCCGCACCTCCACTCGATGTACCTAGAGGCAATCTCGGAGGGAACTCTGCCCCCAACCATGCGTACCACTAATGTGGTATCTTTGTTGAAGCCTGGTAAGGACCCCGCGTCTCCCGGCTCCTATCGACCGACCGCAATATTGAACTCGGATTATAAGATCCTGGCAAAGGTCTTGGCCAACCGGCTGGCTCCACTGGTCCCTGATCTAGTACACTCAGACCAGAATGGCTTTGTTCCGCAGCGTAGTACGGCCCTGAACCTACGCCGCTACTTTCGGGTGGCGGAATATGCCCCGATCGACTGGCCACGCTCTGGTTGCATGGTCTTGGACCTTGAGAAGGCCTTCGATTCACTGGCCTGGAACTTCCTTTTTGCTGTCCTGGCTCGTTTTGGGGTTGGCCCCTCCTTCCTTGGGATGGTGCAACTACTATACCATAATCCATCGGTTCGGGTTCGGACAGGCCCATAATTTTCGGATCCGATTCGGGTGCGACGGGGAACCCGACAGGGATGCCCGTTGTCCCCGCTTCTGTTTGCGTTGGCGGTGGAGCCGCTGGCGGCCCACTTCCGTGCACATGTCAATATGGGGATTGAGCTACGGGATGGCATACATACCATTTCGCTTTACGCAGATGATCTGTTACTATATGCTCGGGACCTTCGTGACATTCCCCCCTCCCTTGACCGAGCCCTTAGCCATTTTGCGCGTGCCTCGGGGCTACGAGTTAACCTGACAAAATCCATACTTTCTCTGTTCTTAGGAGATACGCCTGATCCGGGCTACATGCTTGGGGGAACGCCTGTGGCCTGGTGCATCGACCCTTTTCGCTATTTGGGGGTCCAGGTGTATTGCACCAAAGCTGACCTCTTCGACGGGAATGTCATCCGGGTGGCCACGGCGATTCGGTCTCAAATGGGTTTCTGTAAGACTCTCCCATTGGCGATATCTGGTAGAATCGCCCTGGTCAAAATGGTGGTTCTTCCCCGCCTTCTCTATTACTTTACCACTTTACCCCTTATCATCTCTCCCCTTCTTCAAACAGTGGGAGAGGGTAGTGCAAGATTTCATATGGGGGACGTCGCGTCATAGAGTGTCCATGGGAAAGCTTTATCTGCCTACTGAGCTAGGGGCCTTGCGGTACCCAATTTCGAGCATTACTACCTGGCCTCCCAACTGCAATGGATTGCCCGGTGGATGTCCTCCCGTTACTTATCAGACACGGCCTCTCTGCAACCTCCGCTGCTGCTGAAAACCCTTTTACAAATTTTCCACCCTTGCTCCAAGCTTAGGCCTCCCGATATTCTTCTTCTTACTGTAGCATACAAATTCTTCCGTAGGTGTCTTTTCCTCACTAGAACCACCGTCCCCTACGCGCCCGCTATCCCACTGTTGGGAACTCCAAGGGGGGACGCCTACACGACGGTGGCTGAGTTACATCACTGGGCCTCGGAAGGGATACAGGATGTGGGGGACCTTTTTCAGGAGGGCACTCTTATTCCATTCCAGGAACTCATAGCGGATGAGAACCTACACCCTGGGCAGTTTCTATTCCACAGAACACTCGTAGCTTAGCTAGCATCCAAATGGGGTACACTCGCCCAGGAACCTCCCACACACCACACTTTGCAGTACCTTCACGTGATGGGGAAAGGGAGACACCTCACGCGCTGGTTCGCATCTTCACTTCGACAACATACGGAGATAGATCTCACCCGACTTCGACTTCATTGGGAGGGGACCCTGGGCAGGGCGTTTACAGATAGGGAGTGGTTGGCAGCCCGAGGCAGTCTGACCCGCATCCCTCGTAACCAGCGATTCAAACAGATACAATTTTTCATATTGCATCAGGCCTACCTTACCCAGCCCAAATCAACAGGTACTTCCTTCGCATAGATGCGGCTTGCCCCCGTTGCCGGCAATTAGATGCCGACATGCTTCATATGCTTTGGGGTTGTTCGGTTCTGACTGACTATTGGAGCGCGGTGACGGTCACCCTCACTACTTGCACCTCACGCACCGTTCCCCCGACTTGGGAGGCCCATGTACTGCACCACTTCAGCAGAAACAAGAACTACAGAGCTGCCACACGATTTATGGACCTGGGTCTCATAACAGCCAAACGCTTGATCACCAAGCGATGGAAATCTCCCCTGCCGCCCCACCCGCTTGCTTGGCGCCGATCCCTGCTTAACTGGGCCAAAGCGGAAGGTGCGGCGCTACGCAGGGAGGACCTACTGGGCATTCGAATGTTTCCCCTGGCACCTCAATGGGATGCAATGGTCTCCAAACTCTTGGGGGTGGACACTGACGCAGGGACCCCGACTACAACACAAAGAGTTATCACTCAGGATATATCCCCCAATGGCGTGAATGCGGTCTAACGCCGACACCCGCTCTGCTTCAACCCCTCTGTCTCAGAGCCCCACTGTCGCTAAGTCTTGGCGGTTTTTGACCCCCCCAGCTACATTGGATGCGGCAGCAGGTCCTGAGCGACTCTCCCCTAACCTTCTTTCACTTTAGTTGTCCTCATTTGGTTGTGCCCTATGTACCCGGTTGAGTTTGAACTGCACTGTACCTGTATTATTCACATGCTACCTGGTGCCGTGATTTGTCAGCACTGCTCTGTTTGAGATATTGCCACACGATTTGATGCACTCACCATACCCTGAATCACCGTTTTCCTGTTGCTAATAGTTATTGTGTACCGTGCCACTGGCAATCAATTTTCTTTCTTTTCCACCGATGACATGAGCGCTGTTCTGACTGTATGCTTTATTGATAATGTGCAACACAAACAGAAAAGGTTAATAAAAACGATTTAAACAAAATAGGGTAGGTCATGCCAATTATAGGGGTACCCTAACACATAGTGTACCCTAATGTGTGTGTGTGTGTGTGTGTGTGTGTTTACTGTGTTTTCACTGTGACAGTGGGTGTTTTCTACATAGCACTGGCCCTGGGCCTGCCAAGGGCACTCTCGGAGTCAGAAAACCAGCATTTAGGGGTCTCAAATGGGGCAGAAAGTGGGGGGACACTGCCATCAGGCCTTGAATTCCAACAGGGTAACCAAGAGGACCACAGAGGAATGCTGGAAAAGTTGGTATGACCTGCGCATGAGGGCAAAAGAAAGGTTGGCAGAGAGAAGATCAGGTATAAACAGAACTGGAGGTGATAGCAGCACTGAACACCTTGAAACAACAATGGGGGAAATAATAGCCACCACATTGAAGCCTGAAACCATCAGTGATGTCAGTTCCATCAGCGGAAATAACTACAGATAAGACTTACATTGTTTACTACATTTGAGTACTCTTTGTCACATAGGACCATCTACACAAAGGACCCCTAGTGGCATTTTTTGCGCTGCCGGAGTTTCACTTTTTTGATGCTCCGGTGGCGCAATGTGCCGCAGCATATTTGCAAGGCTACGCAGAGCAGCTTTGCGTGGCTTTTCATGGCCTTGTAAATATGTGCCTCTTTCATGCAGAGCACTGTGTGAAAGGGGCGTTTCATGGGTGTTGCTGTGAGTGTTCCCATGCAACACCCATAGAATTTGAAGCATTCCCAGATTTATGAGGAATTGTAAACCTGGGAATGTGTCAGATTCTAACACCACCCCAGGGATGGTGTTAGGGAGTTGCAACGAGGTAAAATATCCTTATTTCTCCTTGTTTTTTCCTCTTTCTATGTGTGCTGCAGAATGCAGCACACACAGAAAGAGGAAAACACCTCTTGTGATTGTTTTTGTGGTGTTCCTTCCTGCACAAAAACAATCACTCCTACAACGCAGACACCCTTGCACCATGGAGCAAGGGCACCTGTGCTGGCGCATGGCAGCCCATTTTGCGCCAGCGCAGGGGAAAAGGACAATAATGCACCATATTTCATAGATGCAGAACATTTGCGTCCTAAGCTTTTGACTCGGGGCAGCCTAGCAAGATTCCTTGCGGTGCTGCCCTGCGCCAAAACCTCGTAAATAAGTCCCAAAGTGTGTCAAAAGAGACCCATAAGAATAGAGCAGAAATCTTCCAGTTCACAACCTAACAGAAGTAGAAATGCCAACGAACAGTCAGAAAGCCATGCAAGCATGGCTATGAATATTAAGGGGGATGATGAATTTGCAGATTCAACACCTTCGGCTGAGACTACTGTATTAAGCAAAAAACTCAACTGCTAAAGTGAGAATGAGTACACACCACTCAGTGTATTAACCAAAAACTCCCACTGCAAGGCCATGCACTCTGCAGTGGCATAACAAATGATATAGATAATGCTTTATTTTTGGCTCAACACTTTAGGAAGTGCAATGCTTGGTGAACAAAAACCAATATAAAGCCTTGCGTGAATTAACCAGTGGGTAATTTATGAAAATCTGTACATAATGAATATGAAAGCATATCCCACTTGATATTTCCGATCCTGATGATTTGCTTCACAGAGAACTAGCCAAGGATGGAAAATTACAGAGATTACAGCAGCATCACACGAACACCTTTAGGCTTTTAGACTCTCTGTAGAACGTTTAGTTGCAAGCACATCAGCAATGTTAACAAGTTATCATTTAGAATATATACAAATATTGACTGAAGATTGAGTAGTGATTTGAGATATATGTGTTATTGTTATGTTTTATATTTACTAACAAATAAACATTTTCATATTGTTGTGGGTTTTTTTAAAATAAATTATTTTGTTGTTTTTAATTGTAATTTTATAAATATGAATGTTATTTTTATAACCCTGTAAAGTTATTTATATATTTATATGATAAGTACATTTAACTGGTTTTAAGAAGAAATATACATTTCCATAATTTTGAATGTTTTTAAATATGAAACATTTAATTTAATTATCTTTTTAAATATTTCTAAAATAACAAATGTAGTATTTTATATGTTTGTATAGAAAAGTACTTCAAACTATTATACATAATTTTAAAATACTCACACTATCCAAGTCTCTTTAGTACTTTAGTATCAATGTTTATATATATATATATATATATATATATATATATATATATATATATATATATATATATATATTTATCTACTGGCGTCGCCAGTAGATAGTTATAGTTAGGACCTATTTTCCATAGGAAATCCGCAACATTCTATTTGAAATAACTCTTGCGTCGGTTGACGAATCTTTGCGAAATTTTCAAACTTTATGGCCCGCTCCGGTCCACTCCTACCCTGAAAGATTCGGGGTGATTTGTCAAGCGGGGGCCGAGAAAAAAGGGGGGTCCCAAAACGTGTTTTCCCCATTCATTTTCCCATAGGAAACTTTAGCCACGGCTACAACCCGAACTGCTGAACGGAATTACACAAAATTTGGCAAAGAGGTAGTTCTTGGTTCAGAAAGAACCCTTTTTGTTAAATGGTGTAAATCCGTTCAGTAGTTGCTGAGAAAATCAAAAGTAAAAACACATATATCTGGGCGGAGCCTAAACACACATGTCATCGTGAGATCTGATAGGCTGTCAGCACTTCATCCTGGAATTGCTGGCAGCCATCTTGGGACCAATATAAATGATAGTACCCCATTGAAATGCATTGTAGTGAATCGAAGATTTTGAGGGTTACCAAAAGGAGAACTATAAAGGGTGATAACAGACTTTAGTTACATTAGAATTCATTTGTTGATGGTACCATACTAATTTCAGGAATTGTGGTGTGTTCTAAGGTGATTTTACCCTGTGAAAAACCTTCTGCTGGGATATCATGAATCATGTTTGAGAGAACTATTTTCACATGCTTGTTCCATACAGTTTTGGAAGGTGCTCCAGAAGCTAAAATGATAGCATATTTTCTGTAAATTCACATTATCTTTCTCAGTCATGTGAGAATGAAGTCTGACATTCTCAGTAAAACATGTACATCCAACAATGGCAGAGACTGTCAGTTGATTCCTTTGTGTTCTACTGCAGCTTCCCAGAGTGTTCTAAAGAACAACTAGAGTGCTAACAGCCTTACTTATGACAAAAGTATGGCACACCTGAAGCCATCTTGATTGGAATAAACTGGTAACACTTAAAACATTTAATTTAAAAAGGAACAAAATGATGGGGTTCATTTTGTCATAGAAATTATGGTTAGTGCTGTAGAAAGAAAAATTAGGACATGTTTCAAGTGTGATCTCAAATATCTTCCTGTTATATTTCAACAGGAGCAGCCTGTCAGTTGATGCCTTTGTGTTCTACTGCAGCTTCCCAGAGTGTTCTAAAGAACAACTAGAGCGCTAACAGTCTTACTTATGACAAAATTATGGCACACCTGACGCCATCTTGATTGGAATAAACTGGTAACACTTAAAACATTTAATTTAAAAAGGAACAAAATGAGGGGGTTCATTTTGCCATAGAAATTATGGTTAGTGCTGTAGAAAGAAAAATTAGGACATGTTTTAAGCGAGATCTCAAATATCTTCCTGTTATATTTCAACAGGAGCAGCCTGTCAGTTGATGCCTTTGTGTCCTACTGCAGCTTCCCAGAGTGTTCTAAAGAACAACTAGAGTGCTAACAGCCTTACTTATGGCAAAAGTATGGCACACCTGAAGCCATCTTGATTGGAATAAACTGGTAACACTTAAAACATTTAATTTAAAAAGGAACAAAATGAGGGGGTTCATTTTGCCATAGAAAGTATGGTTAGTGCTGCAAAAAGAAAATGTAGGGCATGT
Source organism: Calotriton arnoldi (assembly GCA_963921515.1). Lineage (NCBI taxonomy): Eukaryota > Metazoa > Chordata > Amphibia > Caudata > Salamandridae > Calotriton > Calotriton arnoldi. Next base: position 1,238,284 of record CAWUFW010003189.1, on the reverse strand, counting down.
TTTAAGTGAGATCTCAAATCCTCTTCTATTTCATTAGAAAATTCTGACATGCAGACTGAAACAATCACTTTCAATACCAGCAGTAGACTTCCAGTTAACTCCTTGGTGAGCAGTAGCTTTACTACAGTGATCTAATGAACAACTAGAGTGCTAACATTCTGAATTTATGGCAAATGTGTGACACATCTGAATGCCTTCTTGATGGAATCAAAGTAAAAAACTGAAAGCATTTCCTACTGAGGAGACTGTAGTAAATGAGGAAATTAGGAAATTCATAACAAATAAGTCTCCCAAGATGGCCACCAGAGAAAAAAAGAGCCCAAATGTAGCACAAATATCACCCAGAGGTAGCCCACGTATAGCCCAATGACAGAAGTGTGCAAAACACTTTTTATTTTTTGTTTTTTGCAGTTTTATATAGTGCAGACTGGTCAGGTATTGGAGTGCTTTACATGAGCATTGGTTACATCACACAAGGACAAATTCATGTTGGTTGACCCCTACACTACCCAAACACCACTGCACTACCCTAAACCCTAAAACACTACCCCCAGCACGACCCCTTCACTACCCAAACACAACTGCACTACCCTAAACTCAAAAACACTACCCCCAGCACGACCCCCTACACTACCCAAACACCACTGCACTACCCTAAACCCTAAATCTACCCCCTACACTACACAAATACCACTGCACTACCCTAAACCCTAAAACACTAGAACCCAGCACGACCCCTACAGTACACAAACACCACTGCACTACCCTAAACCCTAAAACACTACCCCCAGCATGACCCCCTACACCACACAAACACCACTGCACTACCCTAAACCCTAAAACACTACCCCAGCACGACACCCTACACTACACAAACACCACTGCACTACCCTAAACCCTAAAACACTACCCCCAGCACGACTCCCTACACTACACAAACACCACTGGACTACCCTAAACCCTAAAACACTACCCCCAGCACGACTCCCTACGCTACCTAAACACCACTGCACTACACTAAACCCTAAATCTACCCCCAGCATGACCTCCCACACTACACAAACACCACTGCACTACCCTAAACCCTAAAACACTACCCCCAGCACGACACCCTACACTACCCAAACACCACTGCACTACCCTAATCCCTAAAACACTAACCCCAGCATGACCCCCTACACTACCCAAACACCACTGCACTACCCTATACCCTAAAACACTACCCACAGCATGACCCCTACACTACACAAACACCACTGCACTACCCTAAACCCTAAAACACTACCCCCTACACTACACAAACACCACTGCCCTACCCTAAACCCTAAAACACAACGCCCAGCATGACCCCCTACACTACACAAACACCACTGCACTACCCTAAACCCCCTACACTATACAAACACCACTGCATTACTCTAAACGGTAAAACACTACCCCCAGCACGACCCCCTCACAACACAAACACCACTGCACTACCCTAAACCCTAAATCGACCTCCAGCACGACCCCCTACACTACCCAAACACCACTGCCATACCCTAAACCCTAAAACACTACCCCCAGCATGAACCCCTACACTACCCAAACACCACTGCACTACCCTAAACCTTAAAACACTACCCCCAGCACTACCCCCTACAATACACAAACACCACTGCACTACCCTAAACCCTAAAACACTACCCCAGCACTACCCCCTACACTACCCAAACACCACTGCACTAACATAAACCCTAAAACACTAACCCCAGCACAACCCCCTACACTACACAAACACCACTGCACTACCCTAAACCCTAAAACACTACCCCCAGCACGACTCCCTACACTACCCAAACACCACTGCACTACCCTAAACCCTAAATCTACCCCCAGCACGACCCCCTACACTACCCAAACACCACTGCACTACCCTAAACCATAAAACACTACCCCCAGCATGACCCCCTACACTACACAAACACCACTGCACTACCCTAAACCCTAAAACACTACCACCAGCATGACCCCCTACACTACTCAAACACCACTGCACTACCCTAAACCCTAAAACACTAACACAGCACGACCCCTACACTACCCATACACCACTGCACTACCCTAAAGCCTAAAACACTACCCCCAGCACGACCCCTACACTACTGCACTACCCTAAACCCTAAAACACTACCCCCAGCACGACCCCCTACACCACCCAAACACCACTGCACTACCCTAAACCCTAGAAAAGAAACCCCCACCCCATGCCCAATCCCCTTACCTCTCACTCCTCGTGGTTCCTCTCTCCTCGTGGTTCCTGCTTCACGTCGTCTCTGAGGGGCGGTGCACGTCGTTGTGAGGAAACGGAAAAGCCTCTGTTTCCTTACAACGACATGGATTGTCTACATGTTTTAGAACGCATGGTCATTTACCATACATACCTTTACAACAAAATTCGTTGTAAAGGCATGTGTGGTAAATGACCATGCGTTCTAAAAAATGCGTAGTAATGACTTCTTGATGTACAACGCATGCGTGGTAATGCATGCGTTGTAATGGTATCGCAAAGTAAAAAGTCGTTGTAACGGCTGTTTACAGATCGAAGCTGGCCCCTGTTCTTCAGTGAGACGTTTATTTGATTAATTAGGAGGAAGGAATGTGGTTTTTTTACCGAAAAGTGCATTCCCGGCTGTTGTATTGTGAAAGTGTCCGCGTGGCCTGGTTTCACTTCCGGTGAGAGAGTGGAAGAGTCTGTTTGGATCTAAAGGATTTCTGTTGTTGGACGGGGCCGGCGCGACATTGTGGTGATCTCATGTTAATCACACTCCAGCATGACATCACTGGAATGTAGAATGCCCATCGTGGATTCTGGGTTGTGTGATTCCATGTTAGACAGTTACTTGGACACTGCTGAAGCTGTGGCTAATAAACATACCAGTTGAAGTATTCCCGTCTGCTGACCTTCTTTACATGATACTTCACTACAATTTGGCGACGATTTAGCCACAGCAAAGGACCCACGCATCAAGAAAGACATTCTAAAGAAGAGAAGTGAGAAGAGCACATCGCTATGAGGAAAACATCATAAGGAAAGTATGATGCCTGCATATTGTGGTTTGAATGCTCTGAATTTGCGCTGGACTGGCAGTTTATAAAAAAAAAAAGAAAGTGTAAGGAAGCACGCAGTGTTCAAAGAGAGGAACATAATCATTATGCTTGGTTCGGGCTGCGCTTCCAAGTGACTACAGGGTCAGGAGCAGTAAGCCAAAACTTTAGCGCGTTTGTAGAAAGGCCCCCATTTTCAAAGTATCGTCGGATACATGGCGCTAGGCAGTAAATAGATCACCTTGAAAGACTGCACAAAAAAAGATTTGTACATTGTGTGCGCGCATAAGAAGTCATAAGATACAAAGGATATGATTGAAAGTATGCGGGGTGAAACGCGAGGAGAAAAGTGACATTGACAACAAAATTTTTAAAAAAAGGAAACGTAGTTGTGAGGAGACACTCTGCGGTCAATTTCGGTAGACTTTTCGAAACTGGGAAGACATTCTCAGTTAAAAGATTCATCGAGCAGTTGACATTTTTAAACAAGGCATACTGTGCGCGTGAGGAAAAGCGCGAGGCTGTACACAGTGTCAACTCGATTGACAATTGAAACACACACGCGTCAACCTAGCGCGGGGCAGTGACTCTTCAATCCAAGACTGTTGTGTGCGCGTGGTGTCTAGTGCCAGACTCGCACTACTGTCACCCCCACAAGAGCCGCGTGGTGTGTAGTACCAAACTCGCATTACTGTCACCCTCATTACAGCCGGTTGCGCAAGTTTAAACTGAGAAAAAAAACACAGCGTGAAGCCAGAACTTACGTGCAGTTGAAAACCTCACTACATCGTCCTCAGTCCTGGAGTAAGAGAGAAAAGGAGTTGGAAACGATTAGAAGTAGGACTACAGGAAATGGCTTCATGGGTAGAACAACTAGAGAGCTGACCTTAGCAATACCAGGAAGTTGATTTTTTTTACAGTTTCTTACAGAGAAAAAATACTTTTCCACACACAGTCTGAACATACATTCTATTTAAAAAAAAAAAGGGAAAATACTAGGTATTAAAAGAAGCAAAATGAAGGACAAATATTAACTAAAAATAGAGGAAAATATTTTGGAAGGAGAAATACTTACTCTGCACAACCGTGATGTGCACACGCAAATCAAGGTAACTGGACAAACAGTGGGAGCTGATGTATAAGGAGAAACTACTTATCTACAACGCACATCCGTGATGTGCACACGTGAATAGATGCAATATTTGCAAAAATAATTGACTTTTCAACTAGTGATTGATTTTGAATTCTTTGCATTTGTAATTTGAACTTAATATGTATTAGTTTAAGAGGTGACATGGCCACTATGCAGAATGTTAATGCTCCTCCCCATTTCTACAAACTCCTGGAGACCCTCCAGTGGCTTGGAGAAATTGGTACAGAGCTTTCACAAAGTATTTAGGAGCAATTGGAGGAAACAGGTATCGCCCTGAGCGCAAAAGGTTTTTATTAGAGCACAATCTAGGCTTTGAAGGTCAATCCATCTATGAGCATCTACCACCTTATATCATCCCACATGATCAGGAAGATTTAGATGAATATGAAATAGCTGTAAAAAAATTAGAGAAACAGTTTGATGTTCAACCAAGTTTGATAGTTAACAGACATAAGTTTTTTACTAGAGAACAATTACAAGATGAATCCATAGATACTTACGTTGCTGTGTTACGAATGTTAGCGGCAGAATGTGAATTTGAAAACTTCACAGATCAACTCATACGCGATCAGATAGTAGTACGTTGTTGGGATAAGAAAGTACAAGAAAAACTCCTCACCATGAGGAATCCAAATTTAATAGAAACAATTGACATAGTAAAAGGGATTGAAGTGTCACGCAAAGCATTAAAAGAGCTCACTCGCAAGGACACTAGTGGTGTATCGGTTGTGAATGAAAAAACGGGCACTAGACAATACAATAGTTATAAACAAAATCCTAAAAAGAAAGAGTATAAAAGTGGGTTTTTCACACAGAAAAATATTTGTTTTAGGTGCGGGTATTCCTATCATGGACCCAATGGACGTCCGTGCCCTGCTAAAAATGTGAAATGTAAATTGTGTAATAAGATTGGACATTTTGCAAAAGTTTGTCAGTCACCCAAAGACAAGATCAATTCGGTTCCTGATGGAGATCTATGTTACAGTTCAGATGAAGAGGAGGTCTGTGCAAGGGGAGTGAGAGATATGATTGTAGTTGTACAAGATGATGAATCTAACTGTGTAGATCCATATGAAGACATTGAGGTAGATGGGAAAAACTTGAGGCTCCTTATTGATTCTGGAGCAAGAATGACAATGGTGACCGATGAATTGTTTGCTGAGGTCTGGGGAACACGAGAGTTATTGCCTCCAGACAGGAATCCTGTAACGTACGATGGAAGGAAAATAGAATTGTCTGGATATTTTGAATGCCAACTCAAGTTTAAAGATCGCAGCATTTTTGGGAAAGTGTATGTTGCCAAAAAGGTCTAAACATACTTGGGTGGTATCACCAAGGTCTTTTTGGGATGACCCTCAGACCTGGTAGAGACGTGCAAGTATCTTTAGTAACTGAGTGTGAAGGAAACAAAGAGACATTTGAAAAGGTAGAAAGCAGTAGCAAATGGATTGAGAATTTTCCAGCAGTTTTTGAAGACAAACTGGGGAAAATCAGATATTTCAAGCACAAAATTAAAGTAAGAGACGATGTCACTCCTGTGAAACATAAGTTGAGGAATGTACCTTTCAGTGTGCGTGAAGACTTAGAGAAGATTCTTAAAAAATGTGTGATGAGGGTGTGATAGAACCAATAGAATCATCTTTATGGTTAAGTCCATTGGTTATCGCCAGGAAGAAGAACGGCCAACTGAGGGTCTGTGTGGACTTGAGAAGTCTAAACAAAGTTATCTGGATTGATTCCCACCCCTTACCCAGGATAGATGATATCATAAGTACATTCTCGGGTGCTAAGTTTTTTTCAAAAATAGACTTAGCATCTGCATATCATCAGGTTGGACTGGAGGAGTTGTCACGACATTTAACGGCTTTTGTTTCTCCCATGGGCTCCTATCAGTTCAAAAGGATGCCTTTCGGTCTTGCGTCGGCAGCTGCCGTATTTCAACGTGTGTTAGAGAATGTACTAGAAGGTATTGAAGGTGTGGTAACATTCCAAGACGATATTTTAATAGCGGGCGAAAATATGTCAATCCATGATAAACGAATGCGTACAGTTTTGGAGAGATTACAAAGGTATGGAATTGTGGCTAATCGTGGGAAGTGTGAGTTTGCAAAAAATACAATTGAGTATTTAGGACATGTAATTTCTGAGAAGGGAGTTGAACCAAGACCTGGATTAGTCGATGCTATTGTGAAATCTCCGACTCCCAAGAGTAAAGAAAATGTGGCCTCATTCTTGGGAGTATGTGAATTTTACTCCAAATTCATTCAAAATTTCTCAGCCAAAACTGTGGGGTTAAGAGAGTTGTTAAAAAAAGAGAAAAGTTTTGCATGGGAGAAAAAATGTCAAGAAGAATTTGAGAGTCTTAAAAAGAAATTGTTTCAGCGGGTGTCCTAGCCCCCTTTGATCCTATAAAACCTTGTATTATCACTGTAGATGCAAGCAACGATGGTTTGGGTGCCCCTATCGCAAAGATGAAAGGGAAAATAGAAGTGACCATCGGTTTTGTTTCTAGATCATTGAGGACAAATGAAAAAGTATTCTCTGTTATAGAAAAATAACTTTTGGCTTGTTGTTGGGCTGTGGAAAGGTTCAAATGTTTTGTTTGGGGAAGGAAATTTGTTCTAAAAACTGACCACAAACCGTTAGTCAGCATTTTGAGTGGTTGTACCATTAAAGATCACACACCTAGAATAGCAAGGTTAAGTTCAAAGCTTCTACAATATAATTTTGATGTGGAATACATCCCGGGTGGTAAGAATGTAAGGGCGGATTACTTATCTCGCTCACCATTAAGCTTTACTGAGTATCCAGAAAATAATGATGAGAATGACGAAGAATGTTTGATCGCTAGTATTGATGTTTGCCACGACACTACTTTCACAGAACAAGAGTGGACCTTGGAATCTTCAAGGGATGTCGTGTTGAAAAGTGTAAGAGAGTTTCGTAATGAATGGGTGGCCAAAAGAAAAAGTTTTACCCCAGGATTTACAACCTTATTTTAAAGTTTCCGATGAATTGTCAATAGAAGAAAATGGTATGTTAGTACGGGGAGAGAAATTTATTCCACCAGTTTCATTGAGAGATAGGATCATTGTGTATGGTCATGAAGGACACCTAGGCCAAACCATAACAAAAAGAAAAATCAGAGACAGCTATTGGTGGCCTGGAATGGATTCTGCCATTATTGCTAGTGTTCGTGCATGTGTTATTTGTGCCACTAGTGATAAGAGTCTCAAAACGGAGGCTGTTCCTCTTCAACCTGTGAAATTACCAGAATCTGTATGGTCCAAACTTGCCATAGACTTTATTGGTCCTTTTGGTGTCCTTCCTCGGAAGTTGAGATTCGCCATTGTGGTCGTCGACTACTATAGTAAATGGTGGGAGGTGAGATTCGTTGAAGAGGCAAACACTACTAGGGTCATAAAGTTTTTGAAAAATTTATTTTTGAGGGAAGGTTTTCCAAAAGAAATTGTGTCAGTCAACGGTGTGCAATTTATTTCGAAAGAAATGAAAAGCTTTCTTGACTCTAATGCCATAACACATAAATGTATCGCTTTATATCATCCTCAAGCAAACGGTCTAGTAGAAAAAATGAACCGCACACTGTCAGAGTGTATGCAGTGGGCAATTCAAAACAAGATTGATGTGCCCAAAGCTGTTGAAGAAATGCTGTGGTCTCATAGGTCATGTCCTAATGCTGTTTCTGGCCTTTCGCCATTTGAAATTCTAAGAGGGCGTCCTCCTGCGTCTAGGTTGTGCCCTGCTTGGTTACGAGAGTGTCAGAACAAAAATGTACATATGTTAAATGTGGACAAAGTTGTGAGACCTAATGTGGAAAAATTTCAGGTTAAAATGAAAGATCACTATGACACTTTGCACTGAGTGAAGTCTCTTGAGAGAGATTTGCGCGTAGGAGATTGGGTTCGGGTGAAAGACCCCAACCATGTACTTAAGGGGATGTCTAAGTTTAAACCTCCTGTCAGAATTGAAGTTGTGACCAGGAATGCAGTGAGAACCAGCAGGAATGAGTGGTGGAATAAGGGAAGAGTGGTGAAGGTGCATTGTCATGATGTTCCTTCCCATGATCTTGCTTCTCCATCTAATTCGTTTTTGCGTGCTCGTGTTGTTCCTTCTCCCTCTTCTTCTGACACTGATGTTTATGAACCCAGACCATCGGTTCATTTTCAGTCTGAACGAAGGAGTGATAGACGGAACATTGTTAAACCTTTGAGATTTCGTGAATGAAACTAAATTCAAACTGGTTGTATATAATCTAATACTGTGTTTATGTATTGATAATTCTTTGTATTGCATTATTGTATAGAAGGGAGATATTGTGGTGATCTCATGTTAATCACACTCCAGCATGACATCACTGGAATGTAGAATGCCCATCGTGGATTCTGGGTTGTGTGATTCCATGTTAGACAGTTACTTGGACACTGCTGAAGCTGTGGCTAATATACCAGTTGAAGTATTCCCGTCTGCTGACCTTCTTTACATGATACTTCACTACAGACATGTCATCAGAAAACATAGCTAATGGAAAGCGTCCTCCCTGAAGTGTGGAGCAGTGCCATGAGAGGTCAACGAGTGTGCGTCCCACCGCAGTATGACCGTACCGCGTGACCCATGTGCCACCTCCAGGGCACGGGAGGCAGAAGCGGCATCGCAGGTCCTCTTGAAGACCGTTGTAGCACTAATTCTACATTTTGGTACTAGGGCATTTTAACTTCGTTGTTCCTGCCAGATACAAAGAGAAGATCCTGTGTTATTCAGTGCCCTCGTTACCTTTTTTGTGGGTTGTGTTGCTTGTCACTTCGCTGCCCCGCCGGTGCACACGACTGGGCACCCCACCTCGTGTGCCATCTGCAGGGCCTCTGCCCTCGGATCACTGGTTTCGGTTTCTGGCGTGGCAACATAAACAGTTGCTCCCAAAGGACTAGCCTGAACACTTAGGTGAATATCCCCTGCACCAGCATTCCACGGAAATTCTTTCCTAGCTCTCCCACGTCAACGAGGACGTCATAATAGCACGGCTCCGCTCGCGACACCGTATGACGTCATCGGAGCCATAAGAGAACCTCGTCGGCGTGCTGACGTCAGTTCCACCCATTTTTTCCGTGCCACCGAGGCAAACAGGGGACCGAGACATTTTCACATGTATACATAGTATAATAAATATATATATATTCACTGAAAAAACCATAGGTTTCAGGCACGTTATAGTTAGAAATTAGCATTTAAAAAACCTTAGAAATTCACTGAAAAAACCATAGGTTTCAGGCACGTTATAGTTAGAAATTAGCATTTAAAAAACCTTAGAAATTCACTGAAAAAACCGTAGGTTTCAGGGGCGTTATAGTTAGTTGGACATTTCACTCGTACAAAACCATAGAAATTCCCCGTTATAGTTAGTTCAGCTAACTATAACTCGCGCGCCCGCAATGCACTGCTGATGACGTCACATATTACATCACTCATGACATGGTCAGTGACATCACTCATGACATCACTGATGACATCTCAAATGACATCACTGATGACATCACTGATGACATCATCCAGTGAATGTGTGTTTTTCTGAAAATTAAATATGTTTTATATATGTATATCTCAAGGTCGATGGAAGAATAAATGGGTATATAAGTGTCTAAATGGATGATTTTGTTTGGTAAAATTGATTGTATAACTGACTAAGTGTATCTTAGTGAATACATGGGTTAGTGAGTAATGTTTAAATATGAAAATATCTGTATCAGTCTCTCACTTTGTGTATAAGTGGCTGCATGGGTTGGTGAGTAGCTACATGAGTGTCTATATGGGTTATTAGTTGGTTTTTTGAGTATCAGTATGAGTGTCTGAGTGTCTGTATGGTTCGGTGGAGGGTATTACTTAGTGCATAGATGCATGAATGAGTGACTCACTGTTTGTATGTGTTGAAGACAGCATGTGTGCAGGACTGTATAGGTGGATGAGTATGTGTATGGGTGTGTTAGTGAGTGAATGACTGTCTCAATAGTGTCTTTATGAGTAACTACATATGTTTTAAACTAGTATATGTGAGTATTGTTGTATATAAGTGAGTATATGTGAGAGTGAGAGATTGGAAGAGTTCCTGTACAAATAAGTAGGTGTTTCTATAAGTGATTGTTTAAGAGAGTAAGTATGTGTAAGTTTCTGTAGAAGTAAGTGTGGTAGTGTGTGTATAACTGTATATGCAAGTAAATGGATGTTTGATACTTTGTTTGCATGTGTGACTATGTGTGTGAGTAACTCTATGGATGAGTGGCGGTGTGTAACAGGATGTATAGGTGTATGAGTACATATGATGAGTGAGTACATGTATGAGTGACTGTATAGGGACTGTTGGTGAATGAGTGGATGTGTGTGTAGATCTTGGAATTACTGAATAGGTGTGTTGTAACTGGTATTGGTATGTCCATTGTTTTGAAAATGTTAGTTTGTATTTTTGAGTGTGTGTATCAAAGGTTATATTAGGGTGAGAGGAGGTCTGCCACTCTATCACAAGGATGATGTCATCAGTGATGTCATCAGTGATGTCATTTGAGATGTCATCAGTGATGTCATGAGTGATGTCACTGACCATGTCATGAGTGATGTAATATGTGACGTCATCAGCAGTGCATTGCGGTGCATGCGAGTTATAGTTAGCTGAACTAACTATAACGGGGAATTTCTATGGTTTTGTACGAGTGAAATGTCCAACTAACTATAACGCCCCTGAAACCTATGGTTTTTTCAGTAAATTTCTAAGGTTTTTTAAAGGCTAATTTCTAACTATAACGTGCCTGAAACCTATGGTTTTTTCAGTGAATATATATATATATATATATATGTATATATATACATTTAATTCCCCATCTTAAAACGCGCCACGGGGCCTGTTTGCACACATGTCACCTGAAGCCCCGCCCTCCCTTCACCACTGTGCAAACGCGCCCGTGGCGCGTTTTAAGTTGGGGATTACGTCCCCTTGAATCCTGAGGGTCCCTGGAGTCCAACTAGCCCACCATGTACTTCTAAAGCGCCACAGAGCTGCGTTGCAGAGAGGTGTAAAAGGGGCGTGGCCTCTGTACACCTCTCTGCAACGCAGCCCCTGGCGCATACTGGAGGTTCCTGGTGGGCTAGTTGGCCCCCAGGGACCCCCAGTATTCAAGAGGAATTACTTCCCCTTCTTAAACGCGCCAGGGGCGCATTTGCAGAGTACTGCAGGGAGGGGGCGGGGCGGGGCCTCCGGCACGATGCCGGTCGTTTTTTTTTTCTTGTTTTTTTAATGGGAGGGGGCTGCGTGGCCCCCTTCCCTTGGCCACTTTGGCCCCGGGGACCCCATCCCCGGGGCCTGAGCATTTTATTTTTTTCAAATTAAAAAAAAAAACGGGAAGGGGGCCCCCTTCCCTGGGCCTGTATTGGCCCCGGGGACCCCATCCCCGGGGCATGCCCTCAATTTTTAATTTTTTATTTGGAGGGGGCTGCGTGGCCCCCTCCTCAGGCCATTTAAGGCCCCGGGGACCCCATCCCTCGGGGCCGGCCTTGCCCTTTTTTTATTTTTTTATTTTTTTCTAATTTGGGGAGGGGGCTGCGTGGCCCCCTCCCTGGCCACTTATGGCCCCGGGGACCCAATCCCCCGGGGCCTGGCCTCTCGTTGGGGACTGTGGGGGTCCCCAAACCCCCACAGTCCCGCCGGCTCCCCGCCTCCTGCGCGAGCCGGCATTGCTTTTCCACATGGGGAGCAGCTAACATGCTGCTCCCCATGTGGAAAGCAATCAGCTTTGGATATTGGAAGCGAGAGCAGGTTTCCTGCTCTCGCTTCCAATATCCAAAGCAAGTTTGCAATGACAGGACGGGAGCTGCGAGGCTCCCGTCCTGTCATTGCAAACAGCAGTGTCACGGGGGTAGGCACCCTGGGACACTGCAGGAGCCGGCCCTGGGGGGTGGCGGTCCCCAGGGCCATCAAGGGCTTCCAGGAGGGGCCGCACGGCCCCTCCCAACTATTTCACAGCCCCGGGAGGTGGTGGTCCCTGGGGCTTTGGGGTCCGTAACGGACCCCCATATTCAAATGTTTAGTGCCCCGGGGAGGTGACGGTCCTCGGGCGTGTGGGGGCTGGAGCCCCCACACAGGTAAAATTTTTTTTTAAAAAGAAGCCCCGGGGGTGTCGGTCCTCAGGGCTGCGGGAGGGCAAAGAGCCCTCCCGCACCATTATTTTCTTAAGCCCCGGGGGTGGCGGTCCTCGGGCTTGGGGCCTTAGAGGCCCCCACATTAAATTTAAACCCCCACCATGCCCCCGGGACTTGGCCCACCCGGGGGCAAATTAACATCGAGCGCGGAAGACCGCGCTTCAATTTTTTCTTTCGGCAGGATCCGCGCTCCCTGAGCGCATCCTGCCGATTTAAAAAAATGCTTTTTTCTACCCAGGGGTCCTTGTGGGACCCCCTGAGCAGACCTAGGGTGTCAGGGTGTTTCTACCCTGCCCCCTTTGTGCATTTTGCGCACTTTTTTACTGCTTTCTTGTTCCTCGGTTCTACCGAGGAACAAGATGGCTGCCAACACTTCCTGGTTTGGAGTGTTGACAGCCAATTAGCAGACAGCTCGTGATCGGGAGGGTGCGCGAATCCAACGCGGCCATAGATATATATGTGATTTTCCTTTTGATTTTCTCAGGAACTACTGAACGGATTTACACCATTTAACAAAAGGGTTCTTTCTGAACCAAGAACTACCTCTTTGCCAAATTTGGTGTAATTCCGTTCAGCAGTTCGGGCTGTAGCCGTGTCTAAAGTTTCCTATGGGAAAATGAATGGGGAAAACACGTTTTGGGACCCTCCTTTTTCTCGGCCCCCGCTTGATGAATCACCCCGAGACTTTCAGGGTAGGAGCGGACCGGAGCGGGCCATAAAGTTTGAAAATTTCGTGAACATTCGTCAGCCGGCAAGAGAGTTATTTCAAATAGAATGTCGCGGATTTCCTATGGAAAATAGGTCCTAACTATAACTATCTACTGGCGACCGCCAGTAGATAATATATATATATATATATACATACACACACACACATTTTAGAATTATTTTCTCAATGCTTGGAATAATATATTTTTGTTGTGGATTATTTTTAATATATTATTATTAAACTGCAATATCTTTGTAGTAGATATTTTGGTAAAAGATATTTTTAAAAGTAGCATATTATTTACTGTTGGTATTTTTGTAGTAGATATTTTTATCATTTACATTACAGGTTTAGAAACTCAATATTTGCTATAGAGATTTTGATCTCAATATTTTGTAGGTTTGATATCTTTTTGGTTGATATTTAGGACTACAACTACTATGCGTTAAACCCAATACTGAGTCATTGCTGAAAGGCAATGTTGAATGCCCCATCCTTGCTAGAAGTAGTGTAAATGCCTTAATATCGTTGTATTTTAGGAATCCCCCCTCCCGCAGCCCCACCCCCGGTGTATCAGAACCTTATCTTGGATTTTGGATCTCCTTCAATGATTGACTCTCCCAGGGCCTAAATGATGGATCAGTTCTCAAATTCCTAAGGATTCCAGTTGAAGGATGCTCTATGAATTTTTCTTCTGTTAGCAGTAAATGGGGCATAAGAGGATAACTTATATTTTATGTGCGGATAATGTATATTTTACATGGAACACGCCCTGACTGGAATTGAAGTTCAAGATTTTTTAGTTGCAAACTGTGTGAGCAGATCTAAAAACGCTATTGCTATGCCGTCATTTCCTGCATTATTATCTGGGAGAATTGAAAGTTCTTAGTAGCCTCTTAAATGTTGAGCAAGATGCTCCTAAGAATTATTTGTAAATTTTTGGGAGGAACCTAGGGCTAGATGTACTAAACACTAGTAGCAGAATATTGATCGTAATTTGTGACCTGCATTTTTGTGACCTATCTGTTTTTGTGAAAGAACGTTTGCACTAATAGGTCAGTTTGCACAAAAACAAATCATAGTGGGTTGCAATTCAACCTAGCTCATGAATTAGGTACTAAATTTTGACCTCCTGCAATTTGCTACCATCACAGGGATGGTGGCCTGCTGGGGTCAGACCACAATGTCTGTGATTGCCTTTCAATAAAGAAAACCTTATTTTTCTAAATGCAGCCCGTTTTTTTTTTTTTGGTATATGGACTGCATTTAAAAAAAGAAAATGGTCTAGTGGACCACTGCCTCTTGCTTTTTTTTACATTCACATAGTGGAATGGGTCCAAATGGGACTACTCCCCTTTTGTGAATTGGTGACCACCTCCTTTGAGGTGTCTGTAAAATCTAAATGTTTTGCGACCAGATTTTAGTTGCAAAACATTGATGCATAGCATACCTATTCAGTGGAGACATGTACATCTACACCTTGTACTAACTCTGCACTCAGAAATAGTGATTCTCCAAAAGTAGGAAAGTTATTTTGAAGTGTAAGAGTAAATTTATATGTGCAGATTTACTCATGTCTAAATTTACCTTTCTGAATCGACCTCAATGCAATAACATTACACAATTGCATATTAATACATCCACATAAACTTTCAAGGATTTTGCTTTTAAATTTTATATATAATTAACTGAAAATATATATTTTTAAATCTAATATGGAAATGAGGTAGTCAGTACTTTAAGTTGGGCAAAATAAAAAATATATATATATCTTCACTCACAGGAGAAAGTTAAACTTCAAGGGGGTGGACAAATTATAAAAATATGTTGGAAACGTCAGGGGAAAAGTCTATATACAGTCAGGCATGAAAATAGAAATAGTATAAATAGGAAAGTTCAGAAACATAGTTAAAAAGTCCTAAAAGAAAGTCAAATGTTTAAAAGAAACTCAATAGTCCAAATTATAATTAAAGTCACTCTCCCCAAACCAGAGGGCTCAGACTGTCCTGCTGTCCTGCCCATGGGGTGATCGCCATGGCGGAGAATATGATGGTGGGATGTGCTCTGAATGAATGTGCTCTACTTCCTGCTTCGCCCATTCCACACTCTTGAGACCACTTGTGACCCTTTCTCTTATCATGCTGAGGGCCCCAGCTCTTTTTGCAAGACCCCCCAATATTCTCTGTTCCCTAGCCTTCATATGGGGCACAAGAGATTGGGGACTAGGAGTCAGCTGACTGACATTTGAGGTGCTGAAATCGTGATATGGCTCCCAAGCTATAAGGGCTGAAGGAAGAGGGGAATCGCATTTTCCATTGATGACTTACACTATCCCTCTTCCATACCATAGGGAAAAATCCCAATATGAAGTGATGAGCCTGGGGGTACAGGGTGGTAAAGACTGGCCCTAAGGCTGCTCCTTTGTTGCCTACTCATCACCTGCCTACTCCTGCCAACAAGCAAGCCACAACATGTTCCAGAGGCCCAGGCTTTCTCTGTCCTCAATCCATCTCCTTTCTACAACAACTGTGCAGGTACCCAGTATAATCAGCCTGTCTGGCCTTGACCCTGAAACCCCAGCAGGAGATGGCCTCTGGCAAGGCATTCAGGCAACTATTATTCACGTGGTGGGAGGCGGCAGTCCGACAAAGACCACCCAGGGCACCACCATGGAAGCAATCCTTAGAGAACTCACAGTGGTGGGGGCTCCTTGAGGAAAGTGGACACAAAATAACGGACCTATCCATCAGTTCAGAAATGGATCTTTTCTCTGACAAGGTGGAGGATATTGACAGGATTGTGACGCTACTTGAAAGCACATTGGAACATGATGAATTATGGGACTGTGATACCTGATGCCTTCGACAGAAGGTCGTAGACTAGGAAAATAGAGCGCAGAGGGATAGCGTGTGCTTACACGATCGGTGTACACAAAAAGGAGACGAATTAAGGTAATTATAACAGATGTAAGAAGTGTCTCAAGGTGCCCTTTTTTAGAACTTATGAATCTGGGTATTGGCAGAGAGGTTCATATAGGTCCTGTGGAAGCATTACCAGATTCGGTGGGGCATGATAATGGGTTAATCGATGTAAATAGCGTTGTCACTGCTAGAACAGCACCTGATGAATTACCTAATGCCCTGCCTGTATGTAAAATATTATTTTGGAATGTTGCAGGGTTATCTTTGAAAATTGATGATCCTCAATGGTTAAGATTTGTTGAGAGGGCTAATATATTGTGCCTCCAAGAGACCTGGACAGTGGAGGAAAAACACATTAATGGGTTTCGAACATTTCATACGCCAGCAGTCGTAGCGGACCATGGAAGAAATAAGGGCGGCCTATGTATATTTGTTTCCAACTGCATTGGTGTGAATAAGATAAGCCTTGAAATTTCGACACCCTATTATCAGATTTTACTAATTCAAGTGGGAAAAAAGTTTGGTGTGGCTTTGATAAATTTCTATAACAACATCCCTAAGGAGCAGATAGTTATTGTTTTGAAGAACTTGCAAAAAGAGCTTAGCAAAATTCAGGATGATATGCTGCATGATGTATGTATGCTATGGGGTGGGGATTTTAATCATGCTCTGTGTCAAAAGACTGGACGGGTTTGTGGTTTATCCTATGACGGGAAAGACGAACAGGCACATTTTATACATTCCTTGGCAGGGGACCTGCTGAATCTAATTGCCTCAAAGTTCGATATGGGTTTCGCTATTGATGTGTGTATACCACCAATACCCTTTAAACCTACATATAATGGTAGAGGCTGTAAATCCATAATAGATTTTATTTTGGTTTCAAATAGATATGCCACAAAGGTACATAACTTTACAACTCATTCTAATGTTATGAGTGACCATTATCCAATAAGTCTTGACTTTGATCTGCCAAGACCTATTAAAGGTAAGAGGGAGGCTGCAGCCCAATATGATCTTGACATCAACCTTACCAGTATGAATGGATACTCTTTGAGCTGGAATAAGGTTGACTCAACTGCTTTTATGGAACAACTTCTAGTCTTATGTAAAGAGGACTTTGCGGTGTGTCTAAGCGAGGTGGTGAGGAAGGATGCTGTTATAAATGCCTTTTGCCATATAACGAGTGGGATCAAAAATGTATTAAGAGTGGAATTGGCACAGAAAGAGCGTAAGACCCGGGGTTGGTTTGATCAGTCTTGTACAAAGGCCTATTCAAATCTGAAGAAAGTATTACACATGAAGGACAGAAGCCCGGCTGAAATTAAACAGGCTAGAAGTATGTACAGGTGTGCCCTTAAAGCACGAAAGGAGAAATTAAGGGAGGACGCTTGGCAGGCATTGCATGACGCTTGCCTAAGGAGAGATAACATCGCTTTCTGGAAACAGTTAATGCTCCCTTTTTGGGTCCAAACGATACTTCCTTAGTAGTAAATGCAATAAGCGAGGATAGTTGGGTGCAACATTTTACCACCCTATATAGTGACGATAATAAGGTTCAGACAGAAGGTGATTCAGTCTCAGAAATATCTGATGTTACCAGAAACGCACAGGTTCCATTGCTCCCGCTAGATATAAGTTTCTCGTTAGAAGAGGTAGTATGTGCTATTAATGCTAGTGCACCAGGAAAAGCTCCAGGACCAGATGGAGTCCCTGTAGACGTGTACAAATCTAATCTCTCCTTATGGGCCCCTTTATTAACCAACGTTCTTGACACTTGTTGTCAGCAAGGTCTGATCCCCTCATGGTCAGAGTCAATATTGATCCCAATTTTTAAAAAGGGGGATCGAAACGACCCAGCTTGTTATCGTCCAATATCCTTGTTGGATTCACTCCTCAAGGTAGTAGGACGGGTTGTTTTAAATAAGCTACAAAACTGGGCAGATGATGCTGCAGTTCTCTCAAAATTTCAGTATGGGTTTCGAACAGGTCTTGGAACCATCGAACAGGGGTTAATCCTAAGTCTTATAATAAGTAAATATACACAGGTTAAGGAGGAACGGCTTTATATGGTATTTGTTGACCTTAGCTCAGCTTTTGATTGTGTTAAACATAATAGGTTGTGGGACATTCTTGAAGAGATGGGAATTGACCTTCCACTCATACATTTCATGAGAGAACTATACAAAGATGCAGGGGCGAGAGTTCGGTTTGGAAAAATAGGTGAGTGCACTGCTAAGTTCCCAATTAGAAAAGGAGTGAGACAGGGCTGCATGCTCGCTCCTTTTCTTTTTACTCTATATATTAATGGCCTTGGCCAGTTTTTAACAGAACATTGTCAGGACCTTCCGAGTATTAATAATTGCCCAGTACCGGTTTTATTATATGCAGATGATGCGGTTTTAATGGCAAGAACCCCATTAGGTCTGCAAAGAGTTGTTAATAGATTTGCCTCTTTTATGCAATCCAGAGGTTTGAAAGTGAATGCTACTAAAACCTATTCTATGAAGTATGGGAAGAAGAATGTTAAGGGCTGCAACATTTTTATTGATAATCTAAAAATTGAAAGCACTAAAAGGTTCTCATATTTAGGGATTAACTTTGATAACAAGGGGTCCTGGTCCCCTGCAGTTCTTGCTAGGAACTTGTCGTTCACTAGAGCTGCGGTTGCTGTGATAAATTTCGCCAGAAAATTAGGTCGTAGACCAGTGCCCGAATTATTACTTATTTATAAATCAAAGTGTCTCTCGACAGCCTTGTATGGTGCAGGAATATGGGGCTTTACTGATGTGCAGCAATTACAAGTGACTGAAAATGCTTTCTTACGATACTTGCTAGCGGTTCCAGGTTCTACTGCTAACTACATTTGCCACTCAGAGCTTGGCCTACCATTTCTAACAGATCTGGTCAAAGTTGAGCCTATCATGTTATGGCATAAGGTCTGTGTGACAGATGAGACCAGTTTTAATCGTGACATTATTAAAGATTGCTTAAGACTGGACAAAGCTTCTTTTATTCCCTGGTTTAGGTATATTAAGCAAATAACAAGTGAAATGGGTCATTCTGAATATTTTGATAGGCCTGACACCATGGGATTCATTTCTAGAAAGATATTGAAAGCTGAATGTCTTGCATTTCTCCAATCGAAAAGATGGTTTAGTGAGAGTACGAAACCCACTGTTATGGAAAATCAGTTGATGCTATCATGTTTGGATATTCAACCATATCTGGTCCAACTGTTAGGAAGTTTTGATCGTATGTTATTGACACAGTTCCGCTTGGGGATTCTTCATAGGCTCGTTAGCTTTCCTACCATAAATGACTGGTCTAGAAATTTGGATCCCTGCCCCTGCGACGATGTGTCAAGACAATCAACGCTCCATATTCTTTTATTTTGCAAGTTTTACTCCAACCCTAGAAAGAGGTTTATTTTACCTATTTTAAAAGTTTCAGGTTTAAGACAATGTCGTGTAGCATTTTTAATGCTACAAAAATTGGAAAATTAACTGATTGCAATACTTGTAGCCCGTTTTTTTAAAAATGTCATTAAGTATAGGAAATCTATGTATAATTGAAATTTTGAGGTAGGACCATGCAGAACTGATGTATTTTAGATTAGCAGTATATGTTAAAATTGCTTTTATATGTAAACTTGTATGTTATTTCTGTGCTTTTATGATTTACTTTTAAATCGAATAAAGCTATTTCTGATTCTATAAAAATATGTTGGAAACGTCAGGGGCAAAGTCTATATACAGTCAGGTATGATAATAGAAATAGTATAAAAAGGAAAGTTCAGAAACATAGTTAAAAAGTCCTAAAAGAAAGTCAAATGTTTAAAAGAAAATCAATAGTCCAAATTATAATTAAAGTCACTCTCCCCAAACCAGAGGGCTCAGACTGTCCTGCTTTCCGGCCCATGGGGTGATCGCCATGGCGGAGAACATGATGGTGGGATGTGCTCTGAATGAATGTTCTCTGCTTCCTGCTACGCCCATTCCACACTCTTGAGACCACTTGTGACCCTTTCTCTTATCATGCTGAGGGCCCCAGCTCTTTTTGCAAGACCCCCCAATATTCTCTGTTCCCTAGCCTTCATATGGGGCACAAGAGATTGGGGAGGTAGGAGTCAGCTGACTGACATTTGAGGTGCTGAAATCGTGATATGGCTCCCAAGCTATAAGGGCTGAAGGAAGAGGGGAATCGCATTTTCCATTGATGACTTACACTATCCCTCTTCCGTACCATAGGGAAAAATCCAAATATGAAGTGATGAGCCTGGGGGTACAGGGTGGTAAAGACTGGCCCTAAGGCTGCTCCTTTGTTGCCTACCCATCACCTGCCTGCTCCTGCCAACAAGCAAGCCACAACACGTTCCAGAGGCCCAGGCTTTCTCTGTCCTCAATCCATCTCCTTTCCACAACAACTGTGCAGGTACCCAGTATAATCAGCCTGTCTGGCCTTGACCCTGAAACCCCAGCTGGAGATGGCCTCTGGCAAGGCATTCAGGCAACTATTATTCACGTGATGGGAGGCGGCAGTCCGACAAAGACCACCCAGGGCACCACCATGGAAGCGATCCTTAGAGAACTCACAGTGGTGGGGGCTCCTTGAGGAAAGTGGACACAAAATAACGTTCCTATCCATCAGTTCAGAAATGGATCTATTCTGTGACAAGGTGGAGGAAATTGACAGGATTGTGACGCTACTTGAAAGCACATTGGAACATGCTGAATTATGGGACTGTGATACCTGATACCTTCGACGGAAGGTCGTAGACTAGGAAACTAGAGCGCAGAGGGATAGCGTGTGCTTACACGGTGTCCCTGAAAGGTTGGAACATATGACGTCAAAGGATTCCTTGCATAATTCATCTCTGCTTTACACAATTGTCTTTTGATCCGCCCTTTAAAGTTCCAACAATGGCAGCAGATATGAGCTTATTCACTCTCCACCAGTGTCAAAGCTAGATCACTGATAGTCTACCTACTCTGTCATTGCCAAACTCGACAAATTTTATTGGCAGCACGCAAACATGGCCATACGACTTTGATGGCTATGAAGTCAAAATAACTGCTGACTTTTCTAGAGAGTCTAACATGAAAAAAGCCCTTATTGTTGCTATTGCCCCAACTGCGAAAGTGGAACATCAAGAACGGCCTGTTGGAACCAGTGAGGATGTGGGTAACCAAAGACAGAGACTTTTATAGACTTTGATGAACCTGCCAAACTGCAGGGCTTTCTGGGTGATTTGGAAGGGTCGATTTAGAGAGACCGGTCCCCCACCCACTGATTATGCTCCCCTTCCCCGCCAACGAGATCAACCCTTTGCCCGGAAGGGTAGATCACAAGATAGACTCTTTAAGAACCATGTAGAATGTGAAAGGGTGATAAAAATTGTCAAAGAACTCGACCAGGCCACACCTAGTGAATTCTTTCCACTGATCTTCCTGACCCTTCACCCAACCCTTCCTCCCCCTACCACCACCAACACCTTTTCTACGCTGTAAGCATTGGCCGTCCTCTACCACTTAGTGCCCCAGTGGTAACAATACTCTTTTTGCCTTGGAGTGGCTTCTACGCTCACTTAATCTATCCTCTGTGTTGCCACTACTGAGTCCAGTGCGATCGTGCAAATGCAGCAGCTTTCTGACTTAACCACCCATACTTTCCACCTACTTTTGCCTCATCATGTCCGTCACACCTCTTAATATCATAGCTTTAAATGTCAACAGCCTGATGCATTATATTAAGAGGAAAAAGGTCTTCTCCTATTTGACCTCTACAAGAGCTGACATTGCCCTTTTGCAGGAGACCTACCTCCCACAGACCAAAGAGAAGAAATTAAAGAGAGACTGGGTGGGGAAGTTTATTTATAGCTGCAGGGATGTCCTCGATGACCCATACACAACTAGTTCTAGGAAGTGTGGGGTGTTTATTCTAATTCTGAGGATGTTCCCCCGTACAGTGTTGCAAACTTGAACATGTAGCAGCGGTAGATATGTCCTTGCCAAACTTTTCTTTGGTAACAAGGTGCTAGGGGTGTACTCCCGTTACGCCCCCAATGGAATCAAATGAGATTATTTCCCCCAATGGAATCAAATGAGATTTTTTCATTCAGCTCAACAGGTTTGTAACAGTGGTGGGTTCGACAGAGACAGTTCTAGGTGGCGATTGGAATCCAGTCCTGGAAATGGCCTTGGACCCCACAGGACCTGTGAATGTCACTAACAGCAGACACAGAGGGATTTTGAGACATGTTTTTAATGACCAGGGTCTCCTGGACATGTGGAGTTTTCTGCATCCCTTAGACAAAGAATACTCTTACATATCGCCTGTTCATGGCACACAATCCCGACGGGATTATTTCCTGACCACTCATGAATTGATGCCTTTGGTAACAGACTGTGAAATCCTAGAAGGTTCTCTCTCGGACCATGCACCGATTTACCTCCAAATTGACTGGGGACTGACTAAACTGATCCACTAGCCATGGCTCCTAAATACCTCCTATTACAAAATGCCTCCTATAACAAAAATGCCTCCAAAAATCACATGTTGCCATGCACTTGACAGATAATCAGGGATCCATCTCCTCTGTGCAAACTCTAAGGGTTTGCAGCCAAAGTCACTGTCACGGGCCAAATCATGCAGGATACCATGGTGTTTGGACAAAATACTGAGTAGTAAATATCAGGAGACACAAATATCATATAAAAAAATATTGTGACACAAAAATGTTGTGATGCTAAAGTATTTTTGTGAATTTCTTTATTTAGGTAAGTAATATAGTTTTTAAGAATCTTGGGGCCGATTACGATAACCGGCGGTAAAAAATCCGCCATCCACTATAGCCTGAAAAAACCGCCCGCCTGCACCATGGGAATACCGACCGAGCAATCATGATGTCGCGAAGCAACCCCCGCCCGCGGCGGTAAAAACACACAAAATCCCGCCCGTCCCTGTCAGAGTAGAAGATCATCCGTCCGCCAAGGACGCAATTCCGCCCGACAACCCAAATCCGCCCGCTCTGACGACCTAGACACCGGCCTTGAAATTATGATCTCCCCGACATGAGCGCGGAAAATCTAGATATTTCCCGCCCGCCACGGTTAACAACAGAGATGAATAACTGACACGGCGGAAGGCCTGGCGGCCACG
Organism: Calotriton arnoldi; assembly: GCA_963921515.1. NCBI lineage: Eukaryota > Metazoa > Chordata > Amphibia > Caudata > Salamandridae > Calotriton > Calotriton arnoldi. The sequence goes on along the minus strand of CAWUFW010003189.1, from coordinate 1,215,054 downwards.
TCCGTGCACAGAAATCATTGGCAGACCAAAGAAATACACACAACACGGCCAACAAGTCCACACAGCAAACTACGCCAAAATACCCAGACACAGAACACATCCCAAAGACACATCCCCCCTGGCAAAACAAAAAAACTACAAATCCCAGGACACCACGCACAACACACCGGAAAACGACAGCCCATCATGACACACCCACATAGGTGAGTACAAAAGCAGCCCCTTCACAGACCACAATCCCTTGCACCACTACAAAGCGAAGACGACAGCAGAGAACCCAGAGAGCCACAAAGGAAAGCAGCATACCACATGCACGCACACATCACACTCATCACCAACAACACCACCACCATCACCACTGAAACACCGGCACCACCAACCCCCTGCACATCACACACCACACACCACACACCCACCACACCAGCACCACAAACACCAAACCACACACCATGGCAACACAAACAATGCCTAAGTACACTGCCACAGAGTTGACGGTCATGGTCGATGAGATCATCAAGGTGCACCCACAAATCTATGGGAACCAGGTCCAACAGACACCAGTAGCCACCAGAAACAGAATGTGGAGCAGGATCGTAGACCAGGTGAATGCAGTTGGGAACGTGCCACGCAACCGGTGTGAAATTACAATGAGGTGGCACGACCTGAAAAGCGTGGTCAGGAAGAAGGAGGCCAAGAACCGTGAGCTGGCTGACAGGACTGGCGGCGGAAATCCCGCGCCATTCAAGACCTTCAAGGCGTGGGAGGAGAAGGTGCGAGGCATACTACATCCGGAGAGTCTCACCGGAATACCAGGGGGAGTGGAGGCTGGTAAGTACAAACAAATGTATACCAGCACACCGCCATGTACAGTCATGCACTACCAGAATGCCATTGCTCCGAGGGCCAAACACCCCCATGTCCAGTACACAATCCACAAGACATCTCTCACACATGCAACAGACACTCCCACACACTCAACCCAAAGGTACCAACAAACAAAACCATGGGGGCATGTGTACAGTCAGCCAGCACCACAACTCCCACCAGGTCCCCTTGTACCCCAGATGTGCCGGAAGGAGCACTCCCCACACCCACACTCATGTGTCAGCCATAGCTGCACTAACCAACAAGTAACAGGTAAGTAGCCTTACCACAAAGACCGTGTATCGGAGGGGGGGACTGCAGAAGTACAACCCCCACCAGGCCCCAGTCCTACAGCGCAGCAAGATGGAGCACTCCCCACACCCATGTGTCAGCCATTGCAGTGCACACCTTCACCCGACAGATAGATATGTTTCCCTACATGGAGGGGTGTCTGTGGGTGGTAAGCCATCACCACAACTCACAACACGGCCCCCACTCCCACAGACCAGCAAGATGGAGCACCCCTCCCTCTCATAACCATGTGGTAGCCATTGCATTGCTCACTCCAAACCAACAAGTAGGTAGACTACTGTACAGGGCGGGGTGTCTGTAGGCATGAGGACTGTACTACGACTAACATTTGGGACATGTCACGTAGCAGAGGAACAGGTAGCACTGCTCCCTGTCATAATCATGTGACTAATGTGCACACGGACATGAATTACAGAGTCATAGCCCACATGAGCCATCTCAAATACAGTAACACGTAAGGAGTCACGTCTGCATGCACAAGTCTCACTGGAGTACTGACCCACATGGCGTGTACTGTGCCAGTCATCACACACATCAGCAACACCATCAAAGTCTTGTCCATGTAGTCGTGTCTGCTTGTTCCGTTGACATTGTACAACATCACCCATGTAAGTCTATCTTGTCTCAATGTAACAGAGTGGAACCCCAGTAATGTCACATACACCACTGGACCCATGAACCACACAGCTACACAATGCACATTCAAAATCTCATCCATCTCATCTTTCAGCCCCAGTGTCATGAAAGGTATATCATCTAAACAGTTGTCCCAAATTCAGTAGTTCAGCAAAGATTCCTGCCGATGACCAATAATGTGTCTGCTGTGTCTGAAGGGCACGTCACACTGTGATTTACAACATACCTAATATAGTCAACACACCAAGAGCACTGCATTGCTGCACATGGCTGAGGGTAGCACGCACACCAAGGAATTGTCCCATCTGCAATAAGTTGTGTGGCACACAACCATTACTCACTCACTACAATGCTTGCAGTGTAATGTCCCTAAATGACAACAGTGAGCAGATATGCTGGGTATGTCAGACATACACACACCTTTGTCTCTGTAGTGTCGTGTGGCCAAAACACATGTCCCCTTCTGCACCCATATGTCACAGTATGTACCACAAAACCATATTTAATCTCAAAAGCGTTCATGGGGCTGTACCCCTTTTGCCATCTGCGTTTCTAAGCGTTTCATTTGAACCCCAAAAACATATATCATCTCAAAAGCGTTCATGGGGCTGTACCCCGTTGCCACCAAAGCCACAAAATGTTGGGGTACTGCAACACACACCGATTGGCATTGCAAATCCGTCCCATGCCATATGCACCCATCACACTATTCCATTGCCTTGATCACGCACACACATTGTAGAGCCATACACACGCATCTGGGAAATCAGTGCACAACTGTGCACGAACTGTGAATGTCAGACATCTAACACAAACCTTGCAAGGTGCAACACAATAACCTTTCGTCTCCGTCCCACAGGTGACGAACAGCATGATGCTGGAGAGGGAGACAGCAGCCATCACAGCCATTCCACAAGCACTCCACCCGGACTCACGGATGTGGAGGACCTGGACACCTCTTCGGACGAGGACTCCCGACCAGGCACATCTTGTGTGGCAGGGCGCAACCGCTCCCCAGGACCCCTCCTACCCACCAACCCATCTCCCAGGGATGGTGACCAGTCCCAGGCCCCTGCTGCCATGGTCATTGCGGCCACCACCACCGCCGCAACCACCACCACCACCAGGGCCTCCCTGACCACCCACCCTGCGCAAGGGGTGGTACGCACATCGACATTGACCCTGGAAGACAGAACGAGGCCCCGGGTGACCAATGTGGCGAGTGGGCAGGTCGGTGGCAGCAGTTCAGGTGGGAGGAGCAGGGTCAGGCCATCGCCATCAGAGCCTGGGAGCCAAGCCCTGCCGCAAATCGCCAGAGTCCTTGAGGCCTATGAAGAGGCCCAGGGACAATGGGCCCGGTCAGCTACCGATACGCGGGAAGTCCTTGGGGTGTTGAGGTCCATGGACGCCCATATGAGCCAAATCGTGACCCGTATGGGCCAACTTGTCGACCGCATGGGCCAGCTAGTGGTGGAGGTGAGGGCCCAATCAAGGCCAACCACACCACCTCCGCCACCACCTGCTGGTGCGCAGGGTCGTGCAACATCCAGTTCCCCTGCGTCCACAGCGAGTGGGCAATCCTCAGCCACCACCAGCAGCCCACAAACACAACCCCCCCCTCTCAAACGTGGAAGGGGCCGTCCGAAGAGGAAACAGGTGTCCAGAGATGACTTTGCACGCTCCAAACGCCAGTGAGTCAACCAGCCACGGTGGCCATCTACTGCATTCACTTGGACTACTATCCTACCCCACACTGCCATGTGAATGGCATGTGTCTGTCGGACTGTGAACCCAGAACAACATGGGTACACCTTGACCATCACGCGGACATGACCGTCAACTCATTGTACAGCATGCACCACTTTTGTGATCACCTTGCCCACAATCACATGTCACCGCTTAAAATAAATACACCTGGATCACATTCTGTTTTATCTGCTCTGTGTTTAAGCAAGGATGTGCAACCGTCACCATGATCAGAAATGCATCTGAAGTGTGGTATGTCGATAGGCCAGGAGAGGCTGTAGGGACCTAGGGGTGAAAAACAGAACAAGAGTCCATTGAATGTGTGTGTCACACACTCATCACACAATACTTATCATCAAGTTTAAGCAATGTACACACATCTCACAGAGCAACAGGGCACAATGCTACAGCCACTGTCAGTGGCATACTACCCTGGACATGGACCATTGCCACACAGCACTCAGTGAACAATAGGCCGCCGTGACAATGCACACATACACCTACACAACTACAGCGACATCAGCCGTCGTACATGGTCACTCACCGTCAAGTGAAGTAGCGGGCGATGAGCTGCTGACGCTCATTCACTGCTTCCTCCTCTCCACTGTCCTCGTCACTGGACATGGCTTGGTCTGCAGGCGGGGGCCCTGGCTGATCACCGTCATCCACTATCAGGGGGGTCTGCCTGCAAATCGCAAGATTGTGCAGCATGCAGCATGCCACAACTATCTGGCACACCTTCTGTGGGGAGTATGCCAGTGCACCCCCGGTGCGGTCCAGGCATCTGAATCTGGACTTCAGGAGTCCAAAAGTCCGCTCTACCACACGTCTGGTCCTCCCATGTGCCTCATTGTATCTGACATCAGCTGGTGTCCGAGGATTACGTAGTGGGCTCAGCAGCCAAGGCCCGTTAGGATATGCAGAGTCACCTGGGTGTGAAAAACTCAGAGAAACGTTGCATTTCCAACAGGATACAAGACAGCATGTCACACCCAGCACGCTACACGAGTATGCATACTCACCAACAATCCATGCACGGTCCGGTTGAAGATTGGTCATCATTCGTGGGAGGATGCTGTGGCGCATGATGTGCGAGTCATGGGCGGATACGGGAAACCTCGCATACACGTGTGTGATGATCATGTCCGACAGGCACACCACTTGCACATTCAGGGAGTGGAAATGTTTCCGGTTCCTATAGATGTGCTCCATGGCCTGTGGTGCAACAAGGCCAACATGGGTGCAATCAATTGCACCAACAACGTGGGGATGTGTCCAAGGGCATAGAAAGCACCCTTCACTGCCGCCAAATCACGAGCCCTGGGGAATCGGATGTACCGGTTCCTGTAGAGCATCATATGTGACAGGACATCCCATAGCACCATGCTGAACATAGGCTGGGACATCCCACCTACACTGCCCACCGTGTGTTGGAAAGATCCGGTTGCGAACAAATGCAGTGCAGCCATCACCTTAGCCGTGGGGGTGAATGCTGTAGGATACACCCTGCGAGGACGAAGGTGGGGTTCCAACATTGCACATAGGTGATGCAGGGTGGGTCGGTCCAGACGGAATTTCCGTATAACCTCCACATCCTCCATGTCTGCCAGCAATTGGTAGGGGCGATGTATGTTTGGTCTCCTCCTAGGACAGATGGAAGTGGACACATGTCAATGCAACACACCACATGGCATTTTCACATACCCAAAACTAAAATTACTGACAAAGCAATAGATTCACAGAACTGCTGACAAGTAGGGACAGCACAGCTACATCACTCTTACACAGGTCCCCTTACCAATAGCAATGACCACTGACACAAACCATTGCTATGAGCATGCACATAGGGATTTAGGCCATAATAGCTTGAAAGGCATGATGATGATTTCAGACTGCATATGTGGGAAGCGGCAACACCACGGCAATATACCTAGCTTGTGTGCCTGACACAGCCTCCGAGGCTGGGTGAGTATGGCACACACCAACAACACAATGTATCCAGGCTGAGCGGCCCAAACAAGTAGGTCCTGTTGCACAACGGGATATGAGACAGTCAATGATGTCCCTAGTTCACCCAATGTACAGCACTGTACGTATCACACCTCCAACACACATTGACAGGTGTACACATTGACAACTCCATGACAACACAGCTGTGTGAATGCAAATACACATCACAAGTGACATGTAATGTTGCACGTGCCAAGTGGGAGATGTACATTGAGAAATATGGCATGTGTGTGCATATGCACATCCCATGCTCCCATGCTAATGTGTACATGATGATGTGCCAACAGACATGTGGAGGCTGAGCACTGTCCGTCAATGCATTTGCACACAGCATGAAGTGGCCCTGTCTAGTGTGGACATGCTCCCACACACAAATCATGGCCACACCTGCAAATGCATGGCGCACATTAAACTGTGGATTCCACATGGCACCAGCGGACTGTACCCGCCATGGACCAGGCCCTTGAGGCCAACTCTAATGGCCCTCGCGGTTGCATCCTGCATGTTCGACTATAGAGGTAAGCGTACCGGGACAGCTCGGAGCAGCCCATTGTGTGCATTTGAAGTAGGCAGACATGGTACACCAATCGCAGCAGCTTGGACCCACTGAAACAGCCCCAGGGGGCTATATGAGTGTGGGAGGGAGACCGGCAGCACCACAGCTTCCAGGGACTGCTGCCTGGCATCCCTCAACAACACCTGCTGATGCTGCCACCTGTCCACCTTCATGTCGACGACTCTGATGATATGTCCAGGTCCACTCACCAGCGAGGAGCTGGAGAGCCTGGATTCCGAGCTCCATGCACACTGCCCAAGGCTATTTCTTGCAAAAGTTGTGTGTGTAAGACAACTACAGTGTGTGTGGGAGTGCATGTGGGGGACACACATGTCGTTGATCCGCAGCACTATGAGTCAGAGCCTGTGGGCTTCCAACATGCACTGCTTACCATGCTTACTACAGGTGGAAGGGGTATGTAGGCTCTCTTGCGCTTTCCCATGCATGTCCCTCCCGAGTGGTGGTACATGGCATTTCCATGTCAGACATCCAGTGACGCATAGCCACTTGGCAATGCTGACTCAGGGCAGTTATTGCTTGTGTGAATGGCTGGCTGGGTCCCTGCTGGCCTTCTCAGTCTCAGCAGACCTGGGCTGCACATTGACCGCCCAATCCTAGAAGGAAACAACACTGACTGTACAGTGGGTTACATGGGTCTTTAGTTCACAACTCTCAGGAAATGCGCAAACTCAGCCCTGTCGATTGAACACTCCAGGCTTGTGATAGGGATGTGTGTGAGAGATAGTGGCACTGAATGTGACCTCCATTGCGGGGTGAGCCATTCACAGGGCGAGTACGTTGAGGGCTGCGCAGTGTTGGACACAGTGAGTCCACCCACAAAGATGTGTTGCCTTGTGATCTATGTGTTGGTCTACCTGACAATGGACAGTAGATGTGGGCAGACTACACATTGCTCAATGTGCTGGCATCCTGCATGTGAATGGGATGGACAGGTACTGTGTACACACTCCCACCAGCATGCATTCACGTGTGGTGTACACATGCTGTTATGCCATGTCCGATTACTTCTTGGCTCTGTTACACATCTCTGAGTGTTTTGGATGGGTCAGCATCATGCCACTGTGATTGGTGGATGTGGGTGATGATGAGAAGTGTATGAGTGATATTTCAACCCTCATGTGTACCATCCCTGCAGTTGGAAGTCCTCCAGCCCAAGGCCTTGTGATGACCCATTGCATCGAAGTTGATGCCTCTGTGTATGTGTATCCGACAGTGCAGCCAATTCCACAAAGGGTGTGACGTCATCTGCCGGATGAGCGACTACGTGGCGGAGACGAATCGGGGGATGCCCCCTCTTATTGTCAGGTAAGCACGGCGCTGAATTTCACCACGAATGGTCTGCATCTTGACAGTCACACAGCCTGTGCCGGATGCACGTTTGTAGGGGCATCAGCAGCAAGCAAGTGTACAGTATTGTGGGATGGTGTCTTTTGCTGTGAGAGGCAGCATGTGTCCACAGCCTACCCATAATCTGGGTAATGTGATGTTTGTTGTGTGATGCAGTGGGTTGTAAGTGTACTCTGTGCTGGGTGCATCTGACATGCATATGCGATAACTGAGGGTCAAGATGTAATTTGAGCACTCTGCATTGTCAATGCGTTCAGAGTCGTAGCCCTCAGGAACAACCTGTAGTAGGCTGGAGTGGCAATTCACATGTATGTTTGAGGCACTGTGCCTACTCTGATTTCGTTCGGACATATGTGTGCGATGCCTCACCTCATATTCCTGTTACTTACACATCCGGCACACTGTGCAACAGTAGTTGTGCTCGTGCGAACGACAGGTGTATGGCATGGGCTCATGACCATTGTGGACTGTCATGTTGCAGTCTGTGTGAGTGGTGTCCCATTCTGCTCCATGCAGGTATGTCCTTGGCCTTATTACGTAGTGGTCATCCTTGCCACCATCAGGACAGTGGGTGTGCACACAGCGATTTGTGGCTATGGTCGCAGGGTGACACAGGCCGGGTGTTGTGCTATGTGCACAACACATGTGCCACTTGTTAGCGGCTTCATTGTCTGTACGCCAGCCATTACGTGTTGATTGTGGTGGCTGTATACAATTGCACAGGTATCGTGCAACATGTGGATTTGGGAATGTTCTGTGCTGCTTCCCTTGCACATGTCTGTTTAATTGATGCCAAATGAGTGAGGCTACCTCGCTCTCTCTCATGTAGCATCTCCCGTGGGTGCTGAGAGACAGGGGACGGTCAACAGTGGTGAGGCATCGGATGAAGCAGCTGCACAGGAGCTGGTTGAGACAGATGAGACCAGCGCCTCGGAGGGGCCAGACGTGTGCTGGATGAATCACAGGCATAGACGGCAATTTCTGCGTCATCTGAGGACAGAGGTGATGCATCCATGTTTGCTAGCACAGGGGACGTGGACTCTGGCTCCTCTTCAGCCACGCGGAGTCCAATGCCCGCCCTCCCATCTACTTCCACTGGTGCAACACGTGTCAGCACAAGGATGAAGGGTGGAGTGTCCTTCACACCAGGCACAGCTGCCCCTGCACATGTGACCCCTGCTGCCCTCAGTGCTGGGTCTGTTGAGCTTGTGCGGCATCTCTGCGTGGGGCAGACAGCTCTCCTCAATAACTTCATTGCCCATGACATCACCTTGGCGCAGGTGACATAGTTCATGGAGGGCCTACATGTACGCGTGGGTGGGCTACACCAGACTGTCCAATGGTTGTCCTCCCCAGTCAAGGTGGGCCTGCAACTGGGCCAATCTCAGGCTGACATTCCTGACTCTTTCTCCACCCCCCTGGAAAGTGGCACATCTGACAACACCATGGCACGAGTCCTAACAAAAGAAGTGGGGGGACGCTGACGTCATGACAGGAAGTGACATCACGAAAGGTGACTTGCACCGTCAGACTCATTGCCTCCCCTCGCTCACCCCTTAGATGCGATTGCATCGGAGAAGCCAGCGCGTGCACCAGCAGCTCCGATATCGCCCCAGAGAGGCCAAAGAGTGAATGTGTGGCTCCATTTGCTCCAGTTATCAAGCTCGCGGTAAAATAAGTGGGGGGACGCCGTCCACCCGCGTGGTACCCCGACTCGAGCCCTGGACAACAGTGACAATGCATGACAGTCTCCGGAGTCCGGATAAACCACATGCAACACACAGAAGCTGTAGCTACCCTAGCGGGCCAGGCCGCAAACACCATCCCAGATGAAAGGTAGACCCACCCTGGCGCGCATAGTCATTACATCCGCTGCCATTGACAAGGGACCCATAGAGTGAGATATGGGCCTCAGGGTGACGGGCCTCCGAGCCATCCCCTGCCAACGAGTGTCATGCAACTCACACATAACGCAAAGCCAATGGGACACTTTGCCTGCACACCAGGGCTCGAGTCGGGGTACCACGCGGGTGGACGGTGTCCCCACACTTATTTTACCGTGAGCTCGATAACAGGAGCAAATGGAGCCACACATTCACTCTTTGGCCTCTCTGGGGCGAGATTGGAGCTGCTGCTCACGCGCTGGCTTCTCTGATGCTATCGCATCTTAGGGGTGAGTGAGGGGCGGCAATGAGTCTGATGGTGCAAGCCACCTTTCGTGACATCACTTCCTGTCGTGACGTCAGCATCCCCCCACTTCTTATTTAGGACTTGTGCCCTGCTGCACACTGAGAATGTGTTGCCTGCGAGATGTGACCAGGAGAAGGGCGCCATGACCTCCCACCCACCAAGCTCCACTGCCATCCCGTGCCCTGGGTAGCCTGTGCAGGTGGACAATGTAGGGGGTACACCTGGAGGACAGGGGATGTAAGTGCCTTGGCAAGGGCCTGGCAGACGCACAGCAGTATCCAGCATGTCCCCAGAGGGAGGGCTAACTTCTACACCTGATGCAGCATTGATCGTGTGCCCGCCTGTTGTGCCCACACAAGTTCACATTCATCCCCAGACAGGTAGGCTTTCCAAATACCCAACACAGTGGAAATCTACCCCTCCGGGATCCTCCCCACACAGTCTGTTTCAACACTGCATGAGTGCACCTACCCGTGCCACCCACCCACCTGGGCCAAGCAGCCCTCCCGCTTCACATGCCGCATGTGTGTCTTCCACAGTTGTGCTTCTCTCTCAGGGGCGGACCTCCAACTGTCCTGTAGCACACAGACAGCACCGAGTCGGACTGGCATCCTGTTTGAATGGTAGGCACCCTCACACAACTACCTGTGACACAGTGGTGGCTGTAATGGCTATTGTGACTGCCATGGCAGTGTTGCTGGCCATGGCAGGGTACACTCACCCACAATGCATACTCAGCTTTTCGTATCACTACTCTGCACATCGGACTGGCCACTGTCCCTGGTGTTGAACAATATTGCCGCCTGTCTATGTAATCTGTGACTGGATGCTGTTGTTCCTGTAGTCGGTTGTGTCTGTGTAGTTGCTGATTGCAGTTGTTACTGTGTGTGCATAGTTAAGTGAGGCACATGCCGTGTATGGTACCTCAACAATTGCAATGGCTGGTCTCACATTCATATGTGTTTTACACGTGGCTGGGACTTCACTTCTTTCAGACTCTGCTACTTGTGTGTGTGATGAAGAAGTATTTTTGTGACACGGATTGTCTGCATGTATTTGGTGGTATTTCTGGGAAAATGTATACGTGTCATGTTTGCGTGCAAGCAAAGCACAGGGTGTGAGTCTAGCCACAGGATGACAGGTAGCATGTGCAGAGTGTGCGGGTATGTGTGAGCTTACTTTCTGGGTGGCCAGCAGTGTAGGTGTATGTTAATCTTGTGATGAACATTGAGCCTGGGCACATGGCTTACTTTCAATATGTGCATTTGGGAGGTGTAGGTGTGTGTGGTGTGAAGGGTGTGACTTTGGGGTAGTGTTGGTGTGTGTGTGTGCGCTCTGGCAATGTCGACTACACACATGTGTTACCCAGGGGCATGGTGGGTGTTTGTATCCGTGTTCAGGTCTGTGAATGTGAGCACATGTGTGTATTGTATGTTGCACAGTGTGCAGTGTGTGGGTGTGTGCTTGCAGTTCAGGATGAGTCCTACTTGATATGTTTTGGCCATTGTGGGTCTGCAGGGTGTGTGACTGTCACGATTGTGCCTTGTTTAATTGGGCATGTATGTGAATTTCTGCAGTTCGTACTCACTGTGCAGACCTGCCTACCCACACTGATATTGTGTGTGTGTTTTGTCATGCATTGCTGTGGCATGCTTCTTGCGTGGCTCCTAATTTTGCTTGATGAATGTGATGTCAGACTGTGAAGGTAATTGTACACATATGTAGGACTGTGCTTTGTAGTGACCAGGCCGTCAGTGTTAATGTGATGATCTGTTGGGCCACGTCAGAGTCTGACAAGCCAAGGCCCACGACCTCTGGTATTTCACTAGGTCCACTGTGGTGGCAACTCATATGCATTGACATCCAATGACACTATACTACATGGTCATCTCACGACTCTCGTGTACTTCACACACTCTCATCCTCTCTCATTCGTACTTGTCTTCGATCAATAATTCTACAGAGTCACATATTTGCTTCAAGGCATGTATTTGAACTTACTTCCTCTGTGATGCAGTATAGTGGACACTACTGGCAGCGGAATGCATGTGGAGGATATACTTAGCATGATTACACATACAAAAGGGGGTACAGGTAGATGTGATTAGTTGTTGATTGTGGAATAAAGGCTTCAGAGTTACAACTGCCTTGCCCTTGCTATGCTAAAGTACATTTGCTCATTACTGAAGAGCTCTAGACTTTGACACAGACAGTATTAATTTTGCCTACCAAACAGCTTGACATCATAGGCACAGTACATCTCAGTCCCATGGTACAGGATTACTACAATAGTGACTCCGACACACCTGCGTCAGAGGTGACATCAGAGCATGAGCCTACATGCATGCAGCAGCGTCTCACAAGCTGTTGCAATGTGGTGGCTACTGAACATGACACAATAACTAGGGCCATGTTGTAGGGGGTTGCATTTGTTGTCCATGGAAAAAGTCCTGGCACGGAAGTACAGACAAAGGTGAGGTGACAGTTCTCACGTAATACAGCAGACAGATAAGTGTGCACTGACAGGTGCATGTGTTCAGGTGCGCAGAATACATATTATAGCATAGTTGTTCATGCAGTATTGGCCATGTGGTTACTGTACACAAGTCCCATACCTCTGCCTCCCCCTGTTCATGCAGAGACACAGGATATGGTGAGGAACAGAGTGCATGTCCCGAAAATGTCAAATATCATGGCAGTGGAGTTGATGGTAAGGTGTTTGTTGCAGATTGTATGGTATAGTTGTTGTACAGCTAACTGGCCACTCCGTGCGAAAGCCAAGCATAGGTACGGTGTTGAACATCAATGTTCAATTGGGGGTATTGAGTCGGGGACCCATGAATTGACAAGTTGTCAGGTATGCAATACCTTCCAGCAGAGCATCCCTCGCATTGGTGGTAAACATGGATGACATCCAATGAAGCGGATGGTGGGTAGCAACGTGTTCATCGTAAGTTGTCCCTTGTAGAAGCCTGATGGGACATGTTGGATGACATTCAATGAAACTGTGATCCAGAATACGTTTTGTGGAGGCACACTGGTCCCATTGCAGTGTGTGTCCGATTGCAGCCACAAACGCCATGCCCACATACACTGAACAGATCCTGTCGTGGGCATCCAGGGGTGCAAACAAGTGTACCAAGTCCGCCTTTGGACATGCCGGGTTGGAGAGACATAAATCCACAGGCCAGTGGAACGGACACCTCCAACAGTAGAAAACGGGGATGATGCAGCTGAACATTTCAATGCGGTAAGTTACTCAGTAACTTACATTCAGCATAGCCAGATTTTCACAGCCCACTATCTGTAGCAAGCTGTCACTGTACAGCTGCATCTGTCCAGCGTAGTTGAGAAGCACTGGTGCAGCAGCCATTTTGCTACAGGGTGATGTGATGGCGTGCTCCGGCTGCCTGAGCAGTCAGCAGAGTGCAACCTCCGACGATGCTGGGAATTCTGGAATGGATGTACGGCGGCAGGACTTGGGGTATAGCTTGGGAGGAGGACACAGGCCCTCATCCCACATGCTTCATTGAATGGTCAAGGCCAGTGGTGTCTGACTCTTTCCTGATTACTTGCATTTGACCCACAAGGAGGAGTGGTATAATTGTATTTTGTTGTATTATCTTTCTTTCATGTTAGGCGCTATCTGCCAGTGGAAGGTTTACTCTGCATGGCTATGTTTGGCTTCTTGTTGGTACAATGGCTCCATTCTCCTGCAGAATTTGTTGCAATGTGATTTCAGAGTAGGAATGGGAGGCCATTCAGTGCTATCTGCTCTCCCGTGTGTGGGCGGGACACTCCGTTGCCGCTGTACATTGAAGCTTCTGTGTGGGTGTAGTAATTGGGAACACCTGTTCTCAGGCAGCAGGGTTTTTCTATTTTGTACATTGCATGGCGTGATATTGCGTGCTGGATGGTATAGGTATTTTTGGATGAGACTGGCGTGCCTTTTGCGGACAATGTCCATATTCTGCGCTGTTATGTAGCAGCCGCCGTGTGCTTCTCCATGTTTTGCACACAAGGGTGTGTCCTATTTTGCCATCACATTACTCCCCTGTTCGGGACACTTGTGTGACATCCAGTTGACAACTGTGAGTTGTCGGTTGGGGACATGATTGATGCAGGAGGGCCACGTGACATGTGCCTTCAGGGTGGGGCTGGTGTGTGGGGTGTGTAGTTGTGACCCTGTGGTGTTTGTGTGCAGCCCATGCGTGGCGCTGTCGTTGGCCTCTGCGTTGTGCGCATGTGTACGTGCGTCATCGCCGCTGCGCTGCAGTGCCGTGACGGGGACGTCACCTCCTGGTCTTGGGTAGTGGGTGCCCAGGATGTTGCGAGTTCTTTTATTTTAACAGGAGGGACATGTGTGGGTACAGTGGTGGTTGTGTCCTGTCCACACAGGGGTGTCTGGGGGGGCCATGTACAGTTTTTCCGCCCTTGCATTGTGTGCAGTGTTTGCGTGCCCTTGTTGTGTGTCTGCCTACCTGCGTCGTCGTTGCGCGTTCACTCCTAGGTGCTGCATCAGGTACAGCATGGGGATGGCCTGGGGAGCAGGATTCATTTTGGGGTGGGCCGCCTTTTTGGTCTCCGTACTCAGCAGTCAGGTTTCCGCCTTGGTATCTCGTGAGGTGTCTCTTTGCCGGTGAGGCTGTTTGGTTGTGGCATCGTAATTTGTACGCCGGGCGGTACGTCATTTCGTCGGACGGTGTGTCTCCATTGGCTCGCGCCGCTACGTAGACGGGTGCACTTTGATGGCGGGCGGCGTCGCAGGCTTACGGGCGGTGTTTGGCTGACTTTTCACATCCTAATTTGGCGGGCGTGTGGGCCGTTGCTGGCGGACGGTAACTAGCTGTTTGTGCCTCCGACAGCACGGAGGTAGTGCTTCCGCCCGACATCGTAATAGGTCCCCTTGTTTTTAATATAATTTTCAATAATATAGTAGTAAAAAATATAGTTTTAAAAATTATTTTGATGTGTTTTAGTTCATATATTCATTTTGTGTTACTATTGATTGTTGTTAGTCATTTTTTTTAAAAGATAGCTTGTAATTAAGGCCAGGCAGTTAACTCCACTCTGCCGGCGGAGTTCATGGAGTTGTGGCCACTCCGTGCTTCGCTTGAATCACTGAGTTTGGCAAAACTCCACCCACCACCACGTAGCGGAGTTCACCGCCCACCACTCTTTTTTTCACCCTGTCCTGTTTTAATGTCATGGAATAGAATGAACCCAGGCAACGCCATTCTTTTGTGAACGGGAAAGCCGCGCTAATTCTACCTGTCCACTTTATTAGACTACGTCTGCTGCCTGTCAGACATTAAGTTCCCGACTATAAGGAGGAAGCAGGCAGCTGGGGAAGCTGCGGAGCACACGGTGGA